>CM057163.1:9677226-9717728 GCA_029962745.1 Echinometra lucunter
AAGCAGATCGGAGTTCAAAGTAAATATCCAAAGAACAATTGTCATTATCATCTCCCCTCAGAATTAATGCAGCAGGCAAAGATTTAAATCATACCCCCTCTCATCATGCTTGCTTATCAGTCTTCGGAATCTGAGGTAGACTGTAAGTTACATACAGTCACAGATGCCCCCCAAAAGGCCGCCCCTATACTTTCCCGGCGAGCCGCCGCGTTGCGGCGCAGCCCGCCTTGCTTCACACAGCTACATCATGTAACAACGATAACCGATTCGTCAACACACAAACACACTCCAGCAGTGGGATATACGTTCAATCTCATATCACTATAAACTGATTTGCATTTCATTTACAGTCATGGCCAATCCGCCCGAAAGTCTGGGCAAGATGTTGCGTGGTGACAGGGTGCTTATTTAGCACAATGCAGCGGTAACATGAACTGCCGACGATAAAAAAATTACAAAGTTCGCGCGTTTTTGCACGTAATGTCATGACATACAAATCGGGATAGTTCCTTGAAAATGTAAAGAAATTAACGCAGATTTGCCACAATGGTAGAACTTATTATGAATAAATTGCATTTTTGACAAATTAGCGAAATTTAAACTGTACTCACCAGTTAACTTTTCCTAAAAAAATCCTGACTTTGTGTGGATAGATTGTTAGCGTTCATTCAAGCCGCCTTTGTCGTATTTATTTGTTCGCAAGGGGACGCAACTATTCGTATGTTTGTTGTATTATTTTTATAAAGCGTCGGGTAAATTTCACTCTTTGAACCCGACCGTACGTAAATTTAAGGTGCATATTTCTCAAATGGTAGACCCGACCTTTCGCAAATCAAGTTGACTGTTTTAACCCAACGTCGGGTTAAGCGATTACACGCAATTACCCGATGGTTCGAAGTAAGCCGTATACAAAAGACCTGGAAAACAATAAACAAACTATTGGGAAAAAAAAAGGAAAGTCAAATTCCTCTAATTTTTTTAAGGGTAACGGACAATTATTTACAAACCTTAGGAAATAGCAAAGCAGTTTAATGATTATTTCACAAACTTTGGAAAATTTATTAGTGACTCAATACCACAACCTATTCATTCTTATCAATTCTATTGTCAAACGAGAGTTGTTAATTCTTTATTTTTATCTCCTGTAAACATGAGTGAATTAATCAATGTAAGTAAATATCTTAGAAGTAATGCAAGTTGTGGAGTTGATCATGTAAGCTGTAGAATTGTCAAACGTATTATTCATGCCATTGTCTTGCCCTTAATCCATTTATTCAATCTGTCATTTATATCTGGTAAAGTACCCTCTAAACTTCAGAATCTAAAGTAATCCCCGTTTATAAAAAGAAAAAGATGATCCAGGCAAATTTAACAACTATAGACCCATCTCTCTATTACCGTGTTTTTCTAAATTATTAGAGCGACTTATGTATAACCGATTAAATAAGTTTCTAAATAACAATAATATCTTAAGTGAAAGCCAGTATGGATTTAGACCTAGTTAGTCATGTGAACATGTTCTTATAAAAGTCCAACAATTAATACTACGATCATTTCAAGCAAACGAAGACATAATAGGCGTTTTCTTAGACTTATCTAAAGCATTCGACTCCATGGATCACTCAATTCTTTTCTTCAAATTATATCGATATGGCATAAGAGGGATAGCATTAGATTGGTTTAGGGAGTATCTTTCAAATAGAGTCCAACCCTTGATAGCAAACGTACGTCTTTTAAGACCTCATAAAATGGTCTCAAACTGGTCCGCACGTCATACGTCGTATAGACGACTATTTTGCGACGGCAACAACGTCTTTTTTATGACCAATATTTCCACAATTTTTGTTAGACCATAATACGATGTATATTTTACGTCTTCTCTAAGACCAGAATAAGACGGGGTTTTTACGTCAATTAATTCCCACGTTTTAACAATTTTTTAAAGACCACAATATGACATGATTCTTACGTTATTTTTTACATCCATTATTCCTAATAGCAGAGACTGGTAAAAATTGCGTCATAGTTACGACTAATTTCTGTCGTGCCTTACGTCTTGTTTACGTCTTATTACCACGTCTTTAAGATGAAACTTTGCACCAGCACACGACATGAAATAAGACGTCATATTTGGACGTCATTTTAACGTCGTATTGGGTGAAATAAGACGTCACTAAGACATATTTAAGTCCAGAGCAGAAGCCCACTAACTGGTAAAAGGCACGTCATTTTCACGCCTTTTTACGACTTCTCTCACGTCTTTTTTACGTCATTGACTTACGTCTTAAAGATGTCAATTTGCAACAGTGGAAGACGTCATAATGATGTTATATTTTGACGTAATTTCTACGTCGTATTGATAAAAGAGAGATGTCTTTAGGACGTCCTTAAGACCAAAATGAAGCTCTCATGTTGGCAAAAATCACGTCATTTTTACGTCTTTTCATGTCATGCCTTACATCATTTTACGTCATTTACTTTCACCTTAAAGACGTCAGTTTGCACCTGCACAAGAGTTAAATAAGACGTCGTATTTTGACGTCACTTACACTCATTTACATTTTGTAGTAAATTACTATCGGCTCTGCAAATTGGCAACACTGATGACATCATACATGACTAGCTTTACCAATCACTCTGTGCATGAAATTTCACATTTCCTCAAATTTCTTGGAAGATACACATTTTCTTACCATATAGTTAATGTACATGTATGTTCAGATGAATTGCTTTTTACATAACATAGGACCTACTTTGAGTATGGGATGAGAAAATGTGTAACGTCCAATAACATTTTAAAAATGTGACATTTCATGTATAAAGTGGAAGACTGCTATATGAAATCACCAGTGTTCCCAATTTGCTGAGCCGAGAGTAATTTACTTGAAAATGTAAATGCATGTAAGTGACGTCAAAATACACTTATTTTACGTCTTCTGCAGGTGCACACTAACATCTTTAAGACGTAAGTAAATGACTTTGACTGATTTGGTTCATTTCGTTCTTAAAATATTGTTCAAATTCATCTCCTTTGCCACCTTGGAGAACTGATAATGCCATTGCAAACTTTTTTATATATTGCCAAAAAAAATTGTTGCTCAACCAATGCAGCGTGTACGTCATTCACAAGGATAATGCAGCAAGCCGGTATGCTGTTGCGATCGGTCTAAATTACTTGACACCATAAAAACACGATGCATTTGACCTATATGGATTCAGAAGGAGCTGAAAATGAAGCTTGAATCTGTTTTAGTGCAATAATTAAACGTATATTAATTGTATTTTCTATGTACAGCTGTATATACTCTTCGCCTATTTAGCTTTCCTTTCATATACAGTGTATCAACAAAAACGTTAGACTTTTGAATAGGCTGTCATAATTGCAATTAAAAAATAATTGAAAATAATATGACACATTTATGTTATTTTTCATTTCCATGTATACAAACAATGACATCTTTGACCTTGCGATTCCCAAATCTACTCAGACCACTGTCCAGCTAATATGCATTAATGAGCTAAGTTTTAAGTTGAACAGAACAGTTTTAAGTTACTGGTATTCCAAGAACAAGCAATCTTCATGTATATGACCTCTGAACTTTGACCTTGAGACACCAAAATCTAATGAGATTATTGTCCTTCCCATATGCATACATAAGCCAAGTTTATTCTTCAAATGATTGAGTTATCGTGAGAATGAAGCAATTCTGTGTACATGGCACATAATAACCTCTATGACCTTTGACCTCTCAATCTTTGAGATCATATCACCCAAGTATGAAGTTGATCTGCTGAATGGTTTTTAAGTTATCGTGGGAATGAGCCACTGTCCTGTATATAACCTCTATGACCTTTGAACTTGGACCTTGTAACCTCAGATCTAATCAGATGTTGTCCCACTCATATGGCTGCATACAGAGCCAAGTTTGAAGTTAATCTGGCATATGGTTCTTAAGTTACATGTGCCATGAGAACGAAAACAGGACTGACAGACAAATGGACAACCCGAAAACTGAAAGCATCCAGCAAAGGTGGAGGCATAATAAATACATCAATATCATATTTGTATCTAGAAAAAAAAAACGTTTACTCCTTTGGACGGAATTTATCTCAATGACAATCAACGATACAATAGAGAACAAGAGCACCTTGCTGAAATAATACACAAAAATATCATTTGGAAAAAGTATGATAGCATACACAAGTAAAAATGTAATTTTGAATAGCAGATATAAAATAAAATGAATACATCAATATCACATTTGCATTTAGAAAAAGAACATCTTTACCCTGTTCAGTGTTGGACTATATGCAGAAGAGAAAATGCAGCAAATGACAGGGTCCAGTGGTAATTAATGTTAACTAAATGTAGCCTCAGACAGAGTGGATTGCAGATTCTTCGTCACTGTCCTATTTGTGCCAGAAGGCACAACAGGCAGTAAGTAATGTGAGTGCAAATTTCATGTGCACTGCTAGGAAATATGAGAAAGTATTTGCATCCACAAGATTTCCCAGATGCCCTTTCTGACACATTCAAAATTCTATCTGTCATATCCTCAATTCAATTCAATTCAATGTTGGTTTATTCCAAAAAAATATTTTTCATCCCAAGAACAATGTCTGTGCTAAATTTAAAAAGCATTGCTAAGAAAATGAGGACATAATTTCATCTGCATATTTTTCATGACTTATTACAATAACAGTTTCCATGGCAACACAGTTTGCAACACAATAACAAGGGTGTCTTGCACATCTACATAGCAAGACCATTGTGTGTGCTGAAGTTGAGCACTACTCTGTTTGCTGGGGGAATGATAATCAGCACATACTTGTATAAAAGAAACTACGACATAAAAATGCATACAAATTACATATGTACATACATGTCCTATGGTCACTAAAGGATTTCAGTACGTCAATCATAGTGTTTGCCATACTGTAGGACAGTCCTAAAGTTAGTTCCAAAAAGCATAGCTAAACAATGGAACAATTTGAACCCTACAAGAACCTTCAGGCAGCATCTCCTTGGATTTAACATAAATATCCAATCCAATCCGTAGATTTGATATAGTGCCTTTTCCTTGCATTTACAAAGCGCTGCACACACTGCTCTGTGTTTGGGCCACCCAGACAAAAATTAGTCACTTCATGAAGATCAGTTTAGTCCATACAATCCATTGTTCTCTAGCAAAATAGATGGGATTTGAGGAATTCCTTGAAGTAGCTTACAGATGAGGCTGCGTTCACTGTAGCAGGTAGTTCCACAATTTTGCAGCAACCGCAGGGAAGGACATTTCAGCTGAACATTTCTTGAAAAGGCGTGAAGTAAGTCAAACAGATGAAGATGAGCGAGTATTGCGACCATGAGGACGACGAATCAGGCAGTCATTTATGTACTCCGGACTTTGGTGGTTAAGAGACTTGTGGACTAGGAGCAGGATTTTGAGCACTGTGTTCTTTAAAAGAAATAATCAACGCATGTAGAGGAAAAAAAACTTGTTAATATCAATTTCTAGGGGCTGTAAGTTCCTTTCTGTGGCATCTGTTGGTATGTACACATACTTGAGGTAGTGCTTGATGACCCCTCAAAATCTTTCACGGATGTGCAAGAGGCACTGACCCCGATCACTGCATCTGTCAGAAAAATAATGTTTAATAGATATAGGTAAATTACATGCTACTTGCAAAAGTATGGAAAATAAAAACTTTGAATTTCATGTGAATATTTGTCCATTAAGCTCATAGGAATGTGTCACTGAAACTTTACTCCATTGGCTAGATCACACCTTGAAATTAACATTCCACATCCATGTAATACGTGCCATTTAAATTCATATAGTATCTAACATGATGGAGCTTTATCTGTAAGCAATTTCACTACATGTATTATAATCCTTGTAATATAATACTGACAGATCTAAAGGACATCCATCAACTTACTTTTATCTTTAAAAAAAATATGGTGTGAGGTTAAGATAAGCTAACTGCTATCATTATGATGCAGACAGGATATACTCGTAGCTCAGTAAGAAAAGGATCCATACTCAACAATGAATTTTAAAGAAGAAAAGCTCTTTTTACCCCTCTGCCTCTTGCAGTTGTATCTGCCTGCCAATTCGGGCTCCATTGCACTCTCCATTATCTTGATTACTGTCTCCGCACATCCTCCTGAATTGAAATGGCTCACCTAGGAGAGAAAGCAAGGAAGACATGACGTTAAAATCAAAGTTTTATGCATTGTCATGTGAAAGGGATAGTACATTTCAAGTCAAGGGCTTGGAATGCTTTCAAGCTGACATTCACATTATGAATGGAAGTAGAAATACAACAAATATTACTTTCACATTTCGAGCCCTCTAATTTGGTTTCATGAATGAAATTTAAGGAACATATTATTTTTTGTAAATAATTCAGTGAAAGATTAAACATTTCTACTAGGTAGCATACTTTTGGATATTTCAGCTGTTTTTTATATTTTTAGTTTTTATCAATCTGCTTCACTTTCTTTCTACAATTGTGCAAATTAACAATTTATTTACTACTTTCTCACTACCTTGTTTAGGTGAACAATACATATTCTCAACTTCTGATCAGAGAAAATTACAATCATTTGCTGCACCATGAAAGTTTGTGAATCAAAACATGTACATGCAGGTTTGTGCGGAAGGGTAACATATTGTACTCTGCATTGGTCAAAACACTCTAAATTACAAAGACTTATATTTAAGTCTATTAGACTTAATTTTAAGACTTTCACAGACTGTAGGTACTAGGTAGGGACCAATCCAATAGACTTAAAATAAGTCTTTAGAAAGTTTTAAATAATTTTAAGTCCATCAAGGACTTAAATTATAAATCTTTACAAAGACTTAAATTTAAGTCTATTAGACTTAATTTAAGACTTTCACAGACTGTAGGTAGGGACCAATCTTGAAACAAAAATGACACAATTTAAACATGAAATAATCATCTGAACCACAGATATTGGTATTGTATTGTTCTCCATTTATTGTAAGGACAATTCAGTAAAAACGCAAGAATCTATACTATACAGAGGTCCACATTGGAACGCTAAGCTTTCGATACAAGTGTAATTATCTATTCAGAACAGTTAGATTGACAATTGCTCCTATACTGTTCTGATGAAACTCTATAGTTTCGCTAAACGTTCCAACATGAACCTCTCTGGGGAAAGAATAAATTCTGCTCAATAAAATCAATTACATAAGATCAACAACTTCTTAAATACAGATACAGTAATGATTGAACTCTTCTGAATGACAATTATGTGAATAGTTATAAAATGTTCAAATTTCAAAGTATTTTTATACACCTTTTGATAAAGTCATAAAAACAAATGTTATATAATGCTGATTAAAATTAATAAATAATGGTTGTCCATTGAGTCTCATTTTTATTTAAAGAGGTGAGGTCAATAGGTCAAATTTACAAACACAAAATTATGTGGAAAATTAGACTTACGGAACGTAAACGATCACTGGTCAAAGAACCTTATGCATGGTACATGTTGCACGAAACTTGTTTGCAATTAAAAAAAGAAGTGGCAAAAAAACGAAAACTCCAATACTGCCATTGTACTTTAAACACAAGGGAAAAGAGTATTTTATGGCAAAAATTTTTATGTCATGGTACACAGGTCCCATTTAAAATACCAGTGGATGAAATTATGGTGATTTTCTTTTAATATGAATGAAAAAAAAATCATAGGGTATAGGTCAGCAGGATGGCATCCAAACATATTTTCCTTGGCCTTATCACAAGTACAATATAAAAGTGCAATGCAACATAACATGGCTTCAATTATGAAATTCCCTAAAATATTGGTCAATTATATTGAAAATACCATTACAAGGATATGATCAACTTAATGATGCAAAATACCTGCACCATTGTACCAATGATACATGCACGTTTCCTTATTCCAGTGTAGCTGAACTGCAAGTACATGTTAATAGTACAGGTTTCAGCATTGACACCACTACCAGTCTTGGAGTACAACAACATTTCTACTTAAATGCAACATTAAATAGTAAATTTAGACTGCATTTCCTAAAACTCCTTAATTATCATTCTATATTATAGTACAACTGAAATGAAATTATTATACAATATAGGATATTTCATTTATGATGCCGGTACCCAGCACCATTGTTTGCACTAATTATGCGTGCTTGTTTGCAATTGTTTGCGATACTGACGCCATCCTGTCCTGGAATAAGTTACAAACATGAGGAGATAAAGGCACAACCCAAAATGACAATAAATAAATAGTAAAATGTATGTACCCGTTAATGTACACTTTCTAAAAATTTGTAATAAAAATCAAAGAATGTACAAAAATTACACATAGATTGTAATTGCAAAGATAATAGACTAACATTTTACTTTGCTAAATATAAAAATCAGAAACAGATTCGATTGAGATGAATGTGAGCACAGAAAAATGGATATTGAAATTTTCAATAATTGGAAGAAAATTTTAAAAAGCACGTGATAAATATATTATTGCACATAAAATAATTCCATACATACTTAATCTTTGTAAAAAAAAAAAAAAAATTAGAGCCAGAGAGATGTTATTTCAAAAAGGCAAAGTAGCATTAAAGATAACAGAAAGATCGAAACTAAGAAGATGGAAGAAAGAAAAAGGGGTAGATAAGAAGAAACTACACTGCGTTCGGTTATAAAATCCAATTGACCATTCACAATAACCATAAAGAAAAAATGTGATCAGAGGAAAATTTGTATTTAAAGAACCAACTAAAATTTCAAATTGTAAGTACCGCTTTACATTGTAATCGCTTAAAAAAATTACACCGGTACTATACTAGCGATGAGACGACAGTGACGTGAGGAAGGAAAAGCTGGAAAGAAATAATAGAAAGGGAGTAAAAAGAGGGTAAACAGAAAAAGAGTAATGCCCACTACATACCTTAAGATCAGACAACCTTTGCAAGTAGATTGCAATTGAGTAAGCCGAGTTGTAACTCTGGTGAGAATGTCATTCGCACACAGTTTGAAGCAAATCACAAAATTACTCGTGAGGATTTGACATGTTGAATCGTAAGCTCACATTCAATGAGACAAGCGCTTTGATCATGTTGATTGTGATGTCAATCTGATGATAAAATGCGAGTGTCAAGCCTCTCATTGGAATTTTCATGCTTACTTTATTTTTGCGGAGCGAAAAAGTGACCAGTCAAAACTAACAATCTTAACACAGGCGTAGGTTTGGATCACAAGGTGCGCGGTGTGGTGGCAATGCGTACTACTGGTTTACACTTCAGTGTAGTCACCGAATCGCAAAACCAGTCGTATGGCGGTCAGATCGTAAGGTGTGCAGTGGGACTATGGGATTTCCAGCAATTTTAACATAATTGTAGTTGTGAAGCTATTTTCCCCCTCAACATAGTGGTCTAGATTAATTCCCCGAGTCCACATGAGTTCAGCTCTTTAAAAGTATTCTAACATACACAATGTTCCTTTTCTTGCACATCTTCTATGACAATGTCATTTGTTTCCATAGTGCCTTCTTTGGTCTGTTGTTCCTCACTTGTTTTGCATTTCGATGTCTTCCTCAATTTCTCACCAGTTGCCTGACGAACATTCTTTAGTCGACTCTGTATGAATCCTGTTCCGGTTTTGGTAGAATAGAATTGTTCCTGTAATGAGCAGTAACAAAAAGAGATCTTCACTCAATGCATTACATGTTACAAATGTCTGATTAGACCTTACCAAACAAGCAAAAAACTTTATTTGAATACCTGATTGAAAGAGAGGCCCCAAGTTCATTTTAAATGATATTCATTTTACTAACTCTGTGACTTCCATCTTCCAGATTAACGCTATGCCCCCCTCAACATTTTTCATGATGAGTCTAAAACGTGAAAAGCTTCCGCCATGATATTGGTCATTTTGAGAAAAACTTTTGACAACCTGGTATGCGGTTCTGACGCTACATGTATGCGTGCCTGAAAAAATTTGCCTAGCCCAAAATGGCACAAAAACATGACTTCATGTACAAAATCAATGAAAAATTATGTTTTAGTTGAAATTCATAAATCTTCATCTATCTTTAATTCGACTAGCTGAAATAAAAAAAAGTTTCTTTTTTAAATTCTAATAACGTCTCGACCAATAAGGAGATTGGAAAACAAAGAAATACATAAGAAATCAATAAAAACGATAAAATACATAAGACATCAATTTTGATACCAATTTTTTCTTGTATATATTTGAAACATTACTAAGAGTATATACACAAAAGATTGGGGTGTTTGGAACTTTATTTGAATGATTTATGATTTATAATCTTTTTCATTGCCTTTTACGGATATATTATATATATTATATAATTTTAATTATATTCTCGACTACGCAGAATGTGCCCCACCCCCCATGGACCAAAGTGATCGAAAAAGCCCAATGGGAGTAGTGTTAAATGCAGGATAATTAGTAGGGCCATTGCTACTCTTACTATTGTACTCATCCTGCCTGTATGAGTATGATATGCCAGCTGTTATTGCAAATAACTTACATGCCCTGCCATCATCGGTGTGGTATCCTTTGTCACGGGCCACGTATCGACAATATTCTTCGCCAACATCGTTTTTTGCTCAGAGGATGGCCACCTGCATGAAATTTCAGAATTATAAAGATGTGAATTGTGGACATTGGGGAAAATATATATATTTTTTATCAAAAACACTTTTAGCCCCAAAACCCATTTTTTGTCTGATTCATTTTTGCACAATGGTATCATCAACATTTTAACTATCAGTTCTGTGGTTTTTCATCCTATAGTGTTGCCAACACCATATCGACTAAACAATTTTCTGCAAAATACTTCTCGTCTACTAAATCTTTAGTCTTTTGTGTAATAAACTGTTGGCCAATCTACACTATAGAGTCTGCCTGAACTCCCCCGTTTAGCATGATGAAGGTACTACCCTAAACCTTTGGCCAACAATCGCATTAAAGTCAAAGTTCCTTTTTCTTTAGAATAGATAATCAGACACTGGTTTAAAAACTCGAACGTGTCAGCTTGAAAGTGAGAAAGGGAGGACAGGTCAAGACTTGAGACCCTGATTTGAGACCAGTGCTTCCCTAAAAAGCATTCTACAGCCTTCTGCACAAGAATGGTGGGTCATTTAGTAAAAGCATTAAATCGTGGGTCATTCAGTGAGAGCAGGGGGGGGGGGTCATCGGGTGAAAATGATGTGGAAAAAAATGGGGGGGCGGTCTGAGACCCAATACTCATCACCTCCAGAACACGAGTAATCTCCCCCATGTTTAGACATAACTATTTGCATTCTAGGTAAACTTTATCATGAATCCATGCCCACTCACCAGATAATGCTAGGAAACATAGGATTTTGGTAACAAAAATATAACAATTAAAATGACAAACTCATCTCTCTAATTTACAGAACTATAGCCTTTTAGAGGAAAAAAAAGCCTTGCAGATACTCACAGTCCGTGCTTGTCCACAAGGCATGCTACAGCCTTCTGCACAAGAAAGATGCGCTGTTTTGACGACATCGGTTTCCCCTGGGAGAGGTGTTGGCAGAGCTCCTGTCCGTCTCCCGTTTTCCCACGTTCTTCTTTAAGATCCTATTAATAAGCAGTTTATGCTGATCATTAAATAATTCTATCATTCAATACCATTCCTGCCATGCTAACTGAACTGGATGACCACCAAATTAAATTGTTGCACATGGTCAGGGTTAGTCAATGGTCAGGTCCATAAAAAGGGTGTTCTTGACCTGATGAAAAGGTGCTCCATATGTTTACAGAAACTAGAATCTTTCAACTTTTATATGTTGTAAAATTTACTTTGGCTAAAAAGGTTTTGCATTGATTAATAGTATCCACAGGTCAAATATAATGTTCTGAGTCATTTATTTTCTCTTAAAATTCATTCATTACCCATGCCAATTAATATTTTGCCGTATTGGATCAAACCCATCTCCTTGATGGGATGGCAGCATACATTCATATACCAAAAAGATACGATTTATAGCAAGGAGATTGTCTGATTATGCTATAGACTTCAACAACACATGAATCGAAGAGGGCAAACATCAGAGGTCCAGTGAGGAAAATAGGAATCCTATCTCCTTGGTTAGAAATACTTGGTGGATGAGTGGTGTTATGGGCATGCTAAGCAGGACGTCTTGGTTCAACAACTTCAACAACTCTGTCAGCATTTCTTTTTAACCCAAACCTATGAAAATTTGGCAGAATACTACTTACAGGGCTCTGTATATACATATGTATTTGTGTACAAGATAACTAGAGAACGGATCATTAACAATGACTAGAGGACTTGAATGAAATGTGCCATTAAACAACACAAACAACACTTACTAGATCACATTTCCTCCTTTTCAAGACACCTGGTATGGCATCCTCAGGATCCGCTGACAATGGAACCTGTACAAAGAGAACCAGATCAGAGCTCAAAGTCAAAGTGAAAGAAATAAATAATACAAGCAAAACACATCCTCAAAAAAATGACAGCAGGTACTGTTAATGAAATAACTGGGAATAATTTTCTATTCAAAATATGATGTTGAACCCTTAACTGGACCTTAGGCTTAGCTGATGCATTTCTAATTATCAAATTAATGCAAAAAGGGCTTAGCCTCAGGTGTATGAATCATGGCAGGCTTAGATCTATGGGAGGATGTGCATGTCCAAACTTCCTATCTTCGAGATAATTATGTCTCTCTTTCCCCTTCTCGGAACAAACCCCAAATTGCCCCCCCCCCCCCCCAAATGCAGTATACAATTTCATCATCTTTGGTTCGCTTCATCAAAAGCACCAATGCCAACTTCTAACACCAGTCTTCTACAGAATAAGTACCTTGCAGCTCATCAACCTTGTGTCAAACCAACCGAGAGTTTACCTAGGAGATTATTTGGGTGTGAAAACGACTCACAACGAACAACAACAACAACTTGTGCAGGTCCAAATTAGGATCGGAGAAAAACGCTCGTTACTTAGTCTAGATCTACTGTATGCATACGCAATTCTCTAGACCTAGATCTAGATCTAGATGAGGAACAATATCAAATTGTTTGCATCACTCGGCACAATCATAAAACTTTAAAAGTGACAAAATCTGACAAAAATGTGAAGTTTTCTTACACTACAGTTAGATCTAGGTCCTAGACTGTTACTAGTGTAGACTGTAGTGTTAGTGAGTGTTACACAGCAATCTGATAATGAGAGCTGAAAAGTGTCCGAAGTTCGGGCACTCCATATTTTGAAGGTGATTAGTTTCTAATTTCAGAAAAAAATTGAACATCTGTCATCAATGATCATGAAGCAAAATCATGTTTTTTTCTTCAGACACCCTAATGCTACTTTCACAGTATCACACAGACCGTCACCGGTGCGGCGCCCGCGCCGGTGCCCGTGTTGCGTGCCTCCAACTTTTGGACTCCGGCAAGATGGCATGGCTAACGTTTAGTGCGCGTTTTACGAAAACATTGCCTCGGCCTAACTGTTAGTTCGATTTGAAGTAGAAATCCACACATTTAAACAAATATGTTTCAGCCAACAAGCTACCTCTTATGTCAAGTTGTTTGCTTAGCCTACTGAGAGAAGAAACTTATTGGAAACGAAAATGACTTTGGCCCCCAAAGGGGTACAATTTAGAACTCTACCACAGCTATTTTGGCAAATCTAAAATATCGCCGCCCCGCTGCCATTTATGCATGAGGCCGGGTCTGCTTTTTTCGGAGGCGGGCTCATCAGAACATACAGCAGAATTTCAAGTAAAAATCTACTCTAAATCACCGACAAAATAAGTTAAAATAGTCCTAGATATAAACTTAAATGTAAAATACCTTTCAATGTCTCCAATACAGTTTCATCCAGCCCATTTTCCTTTAAAAAAATTCTCCATCATGTCCCTCGGCGACAACTCCAAGTCAGAGACAGGAACGAAAAACAAAATGGCTGCGGGATCGGTCGACGCGAGCGGCTATAGCGCTAGGTTCTGTCAAGTGTACGCGCATCCTCATAACCTGATTGGTTGAAAGTTTAAGTCTTTCCAAAGGTTTAACATTTTGGCGGTTTGTCAAAATATACAAATCGTAGCTAGCGTAATAAGTCTTCAAAGACTTAAATTTCCTAAGTCTGTCCTAGGACTTACCGTAGCTCGTGTTAAAATAAGTCCATAAGACTTAAATTATTTTAAGTCCCTCCTAAGACTTATAATTTAAGTCTTTTAAATTTAGAGTGAAGATGGTTCCGCACTTCTATAGCTAATTGGGCGAGGGACTATGCCCTTTTACTTTTTCCAGAAACATAAAAGGGTTATCACTTTATATGATTTTTTTTCTTTTCATTTCTTTGAATATGAAAATAACTGTTTCCTATTCTGAATTTGCTGAAGAACTCTGTCCAGCTGTTCTAAGTCCTCTTGCTTATTGAAGGGAAGAGCTGGCTTGTCGTCATCAGGGAGTCCTACTTGCATTGGACGTCTTCCACTGCACCAGGCATTGTATTCCAGTCTCTCCAAAATCTCAGCAACTTTCTATTTCTACACAGAATTGATGACTTCCCGCTGAAACTGAATGAAATACTGTGTGTTAATAAACAAGGTCACATTCACTGAATGTTCCCTACAGTCCGACCCTAAATAAATTAAGCGTCGTTGAATGGCGCCTATAAATAACATCGTTAGCTTATATGGAGCATACGGCTATGTATTTTCAGTTCATTCATCAGATAATAAAGCAGAAAGAGAGAAATTGAGGCCATCCGTGGCTTAGGAAACCACTTGTTAAAATGATGCACGCACCTGTGTACAACGAGAATGGAGGAGGAAATAGGAAACCAATGCGTGTGACTGAATGAAGCGCTGCTGCACAGAGTGAACGGTGGTTTCCTTTTTCACGATGCCGAATCGGCGAGGCTCAGGCTCAGGAACATTGCTAATAAGTAAAATCAAAATTTTCCTTCTCTATTATAGAAGATCTCAGTCAATTTATTTTGCGTTCGCTTGGTAAAAAAACTACGTTTTGACCTACGGGTGGCCAGACCCGTCAGACAAGGACACGCACAATCTGGCCGTTGAACCCATTCGGTATCCCGGAAGATAATCAGCATTTGCATACATAGACTATATGTGCGAGACTATAGGTGAACTTCCGGTTCACCCTCGGCGGAGAGAACAAATATTCTGAGTGTACACGAGACAATAAATTATCATTTTGGTAAGTTCCCAGTTGCCAAAATAAACATGAGAAGTGAAAAAAACATCAATCACGCATTCAATTCCAAGATAATATCACTTTATTAGACGAGAGAATTGAGCTTCATCACAAACACGATGTTGTGGCAATATTTGCACAGGGTTCACAATGATTTCCTATGCCCACTTGTAGTTGTACAGCGCTTCGCGACAGCGCTGTGTAAATCTCAGATAAGCTTTGTACATTATCAGTGGAGCACACACAATGGTCTTGCTATGTAGATGTGCAAGACACCCTTGCTAATGTGTTGGAAACTGTTATTGTAATAAGTTATGGAAAATATGCAGATCAAAACTATGTCCTCATTTTCCAAGCAATGATTTTTAAATTTAGTACAGACATTGTAATTGGGATGAGCAATTTTATTTTGCAATAAACCAACATTGAATTGAATTGAATTGAATTGAGGATATGACAGATAGACTTTTGAATGTGTCAGAAAGGGCATCTGGAAAATTCTGTGGAAGCAAATACTTTCTCATATTTCCTAGAAGTGCACATGAAACTGGCACACACACTAATTACTGCCTGTCGTGCCTTCTGGCACAAATAGGGCAGTGACGAAGAATCTGCAATCCACTCTGTTTGAGGCTACATGTAGTTAACATTAATTACCACTGAACCCTGTCATTTGCTGCATTTTCTCTTCTGCATATAGTCCAACACTGAACAGGGTAAAAAAAAAATTTCTAAATGCATATGTGATATTGATGTTTTCATTTCATTTTATATCCGTTATTCAAAATTATATTTTTACTTGTGTGTGATAAAATTTTCCAAATGATACTTTTTCCAAATGATATTTTTTGTTTTATTTCAGCAAGGTGCTCTTGCTCTCTATTTCATCGTTGATTCTCATTGAGATAAATTCCGTCCAAAGGAGTAAACATTTTTTTCTTTAGATACAAATATGATATTAATGTATTTATTATGCCTCCACCCACCAAAGATTGATGCGGGAATCATTCAGTTTTCGGGTTGATAAGTGTGCCCCCCCCCCGGGGGGGGGGGGGGGCACTCGACCCCAAAAGTGGTAGGTATGTGCCGTGGGCGAGACAATAGACATAGACATATTACACCGTATATACAGAAATGAAGCACCCGCGGATTTTCCTCATTTGCACATATAACACTGCGTCACCATTCAGGCTAAGCGTATTTAAGCGTATTGCAATCTGACTTCCGGTGGATATTTGGACGTTCCCGAAGCCCCCGATACCATTCCGATAGCCATAAAAATGGAAAATATCGATTCTTACTCATGCATTATTCATTTTTGTTTTTGCTCACTGCGATATTCTCACATTTTGATTGGACCCTAACTTATGAATATGGTAAATATTCAAATGAATAGATTGAGACGAAATATGACCTTTTTCGTCACTTCCGATCCGCTACTTAGTTGGCTGTGATGACGTCACCCGCACAGAATGATCATTTTAGGGAAGAAGTTTGTCGGTGAGTACAACTGTAATTATGCTTGAATTTCTTAAGTTCACTTATGTTGAAAAGAAATCCAAACATTGTGAGTGATCTAATGGTATTTATTTACATTTTGAGAAGTTGCAAAGGTGCTTTGATGAATAAATTTTGGGTCAATCTACTTTCAAACTTTCAATACATTTTTCATCTTCGTGAGTTTTAATTTCGGCTTGATTGCCACTAGAACCCTCTTGGTCTTGACAGCTTGCCCGGAGTGTCGGGCGGGACGTCATGAGAAAATTATTGCAGTACTCATGAATCTTCTGATTTCTTTTGTTGAATTATCCCCCCCCCCCCCCATCAGTCAACTGTGTAACGTTAGTACTCACTAACATGTACAGTTAGTAGGAAATCTAGATCTAGCCTAACTGTTTTAGGTCTGGACTATGTCTACATCTGAATTAGATAGTGGACCGGGTCTAACATCAATAACAGGTTTGCCAAAATAAAAAGGGGGATCAGATTGAACTACTAGTCTTCAGATGTCAACTAATGTTAAATTTTTTACACTTTTTTGTGTAGTCGAGATCTCGGAACTGGCTAATCATTTTTCGTCAAATTTTCAGGAATCATCAATCATAACGAGATTTCGGATTTGTAGTCATTTTCAAGGTCATCGGGTCATCGTGACATCATCCAGGCGCCATTTTGTAAAAATCAACTCATGATCATATCTTCATAACGGAATGTCACTTTTATTTCATATTTGGCATGATGAATATTCATATCAATCTGAACAATTCCATCTTTTTAAACGCGCGCGTACGCCATTTCAGGTCATTACAAGCATTTCAAAAATTTCCGCGCGTAACCGCCCGCGCGCGCGTATTGCGCGTGCGCAACTCCTGAATAACATAAAATCGCCGATTTTTCACTTGATTTGCAATTCTGAGACATTTCTTGACCATTTCCATCAATTTAGAATCGATTTCAACTGACCATAAGGCCGCACGCGCGCGTCGAAGTTTGAATTCTGTGCGCGCGTCTATAGGGCAAATAACGTAAAAACATGTAAAAACATGCCTCTTTCAAATCCGCCATAGCTCGTTTAAAAGCTTGGTGACCCCCCATTTTTTTACATTTTCTGAAAGCCTATGAGTTGAAGATTTGAATTCATGAAAAAAAATGGGAGTCGGGTAGTCGGAACGTCGTCATGTTCTCATGTGAACTCAAAATTTCATTTTTTCAATTATGACGTCATATTTTTTACCTTTAGTCAAGACTATCTCGCTTATTGTTGCTCGATTTTCACCGGGATTTCAGTATGTTGTAGCTGAGACAATGCTCTTATACATCAATTGCCTTTATTTTTAATTTAGAGAACTGCATCATGGTCTAATCTTACGATAAACGGAGGCATGTAATTTTTTCACATTTTGCGTGTATTGTCTATGGAACATGACCTTTTTCTAATTCTTGGTTCTACATTCCCGTCTTTGTTTTTAGCAACAGCTCCATTATTTCTGCTCTATTTTCGCCCAGCTTCGAATATGTTGTAGCTGAGAAAATTCTCTATCGTACGTGTGCCATTTATTTTTTAATCAGATGTCAGGAACATATCGAAATTTGAAGTGGAAGATATGATTTAGGAATCCCATTTTCCATCTACGTGTTATCTCTATGGACAATATTCTGGTCCATCGGTAAAGCACTGGTCTCACATGTTCATGGTTCCTGGTTCGACTCCCGGCGACGGCGGTGTCATTTTTTTTTTTTTTTTTTTTTTTTTACATTTTTTGCACTGTTATATTACCATCTCCATCGACTACGTTTACACGTACAGTTACAAACAATGCCATAACTGCGTTATTTTTCCTGTTATGTATATTGCAATGCAGTATACCATAGTTAATGTACAACCCTATTGCAAATCTCATTCGTTAACGTGTTAGTACACCTTTTGGGTCAACTGTTCGTGATACTGCAGTTTCAAATGGTCCCATATCTATATTAGTCTTCTTCCCAGACATTATCTTCTTTATGACATTCAATTTCGACGACCCCCGAGAGATTCTTTTAATAAAAGAAAGTGACAGACCACCTAATTCGTCCTCTGACGAATTACAATTCTCGTTTTGTATTATTATTTAATTACTGCTACTTGAGACACCAAATAAAGAATATATAAACAAGTTATATAAAGTTGAATTCAGATTTAATATTTAAATTTCTTCAATCTTTTCTTTGGTTTGTTGTACATGAACATTCATGATATACACATAGATGGATTTTTGAAATAATAGACTATAAAACAGAACTTAATTTAGGTAAATAAAGTAGAATCAGCTCCATATTAGCCATCGTCTGTCTGGATGGGTCACGCCCCACTCGGCCTCTGGCAGTCAGTCCAGTCCCTGGCCTCCGCAGCTGGCGTTGCTCCACTTGGCCCTTTGTAGTCGGTTCCTTGGCCTCCGCAGATAGTGTTGCCCCTCACATCAGACTTTGACGATTACGGACGAGATCGAGCCGCGAATATTGACATGAATAATAATAATAATAATAATAATATAATGTACTTGTATTGCGCCACCTATCTCGTAATACTATTCCGAGGCGCATGAATAGTCAAGAATGAAAAGAACAAAATTAAATAGAATAAGAAACTACATATTTGTGTTGAATTACATTCCACTGTACGCTTTGACAAAGAGGACCGTTTTCAGATTTGACTTAAAGGAATCAAAGGAATCAATTGAACGGATATCGGCTGGTAACTGGTTCCAAAGAAATGGAGCAGCCGCAGTAAAAGTACGATCGCCAAAGGATGACTTTGTTCTTCCAGCAACAAGAAGATTCTTACTAGAAGAACGCAAACAACGTGTTGGTACATATTTGGAAATGAGATCTACAAGATATGAAGGAGCACGACCATGTAAAGCTTTCCAAGTAAGGAGCAAAATTTTGTACTCAATACGATTCCTGACTGGCAGCCAATGTAACTTTTTCAAGATAGGTGAAATATGGTCCCTTTTACATGTCCTAGACAGTACTCTTGCAGCAGAGTTTTGTGCTCTTTGTAATTTAGCTATTTGAGAAGATGAAACATTATACGAAAGAGCATTACAATAATCAAGACGTGAAATGACAAACGCATGAATAATAGTGGCAACTGTTTTATCTGACAAGATCTTCCTAATGTTACTAATGCTACGTAGATGAAAATACATTGATTGACATGTTTTTCGTACAAAGTCAATCATTGCCATATTACTATCGAACAACACTCCTAGATTACGTGCACTGTTTGTAGGCATTACATCCAAATCACCAATTCGAAGTGAATGGTGCTGCAATTCTGCTTTCAGATACTTAGATGAAATAATTGGGAATTCACTCTTAGCATCATTAAGCTTAAGTTTGTTCGAACACATCCATGCCTTCATCTCAGCAATACATGTTTCTAGCTTCTGACGTCTGACGTCATATTAACACTTTCAGGGTCCAAAAGATTGAAGGGTACATATAGCTGCGTATCATCTGCATATAGATGGAAAGAACGTCATGTGATCGGGTAATCTCTGCAAGAGGTCTGGAGTAAATACTATAAAGGGACGGGCCCAAAACTGACCATTGTGGCACTCCGTAAGAAAGTTCTGCCTCTGTTGAAATAGAGTCGTTGATCTTCACAGCCTGTGATCGATTGCTCATGTAGGAGCAAAACCAAGATAGGGCACATCCTCTAATTCCGACAGCTGAAAGCCGATGCTGCAGTATGTCCTGATCGATAGTGTCAAACGCTGATGATATGTCAAGAAGCACCAAGAAAACAGCCTGTTTGGCATCAAGAGCTTGCAGGATGTCATTATGAACCTTAAGAAGAGCAGACTCAGTTCCATGGTGTTTTTTGTAGGCTGATTGTAAAGGTTCATGGAGAATGTGATCTTCAAGATGGTCATGGAGACGTACTGCTACAACCCTCTCTAACACTTTCGAAAGAAATTTCAAATTAGATACGGGGCGATAGTTCTTTAGGTCCTCGGTATCCAAATTTGACTTTTTCAGCAGAGGCCGCACAATAGCACTTTTGAACGAGTCCGGGAACACACCATGCAGAAGAGATTCATTTACAATTTTAGTAATGCATGGCAGCAAACATTTGATGTGCTTTTTTAGGATTCAAGTTGGCAGAGGATCATTAGATGAAGTGGATGATGGTGACTGCGTTATGACTCTTAGCACTTATCATGTCGATGGAGAACCGGGCGGCAGTTGGGCTCGCAGTCTCGTTACCGACATGGATTCCCTCAGAATAACTTTTACTGCCTAAACGGTGATCTATGGTCTACCTTAGCTTCAGGTGGTTCTCCCCGATTAACTAAAATCAACCTCCTTATATACCCTATCGTAAGTAAGAAAGCACTTCTAAAAATGTGAGGAACAGGTGAGTGCACAAAGCATATGAAGTAAAATATTCGTTTTACAAAAAAGACCTTCCTGTGCATCTGCGCATCGAAATTAATTGAAGATTGCTATTTCCGACTCTTGTATAAAAATACATCCACCTGACTTGGATATAATAAACATTTAACACATGTACATACCGTAACCAAGGTTTTAAAAAAATGTTTAAAACACGTGTGTATAAATACATTAAATTTCTTCCCTGACATGTCCTAATTCTCCATTTTTCACTTATTTCACACATCAAGAATTCCGAAGAGTCTATCAAATGCAGAAATAAGTCAAATAATTTAAGACAGGAATGACTGAGAAATCATTCTTCCTCCAAAATATCGTTTCTCCCTTCTAGTATATTTCTTCTTGTTTTTCGTTCTCTGATTTTTCTTTCTTTCTCAATCTCCCTCTAGCTCACCACACACACATCTTCTCTCTCTTTTTAAATCCAGGGAAACCCTGATTATATCTAACATAATATGGAATGGTCAGTTCTTCCAAGGAGTTACCAGCAGCTCCTTACTTATTCTGAATATTACTTATAAATTTCTAAGCTTGGTATGTGATTGTACCAGTGAATCGTCAGGAATGAAACGCTATGGTGAAACCAGACATCAACAACGTCACACTGCTTCTTCTTTTGGCATATTAGTTGCATTATAATTAGATAAGTGAAGGACACTGATTCGCCGATTCTGCTGCGTCGGAATAAATTTATGCATGAAACATTAACATATATGAATAGATAATGCGAGTAATTTGTCATTCTTATTTAAAATTCTTGAAAGGGTTGTTTTTTTCTAGACTCACTGAGTATTTTTCGGATAACAATTTATTTGATCCCTTTCAATCTGCATATCGTCCCAACCACAATGCGGAAACTCTCCTGGTCAATGTGTCCAACTCCATCCTTCAGGGAATGGAGTTAGGAAATATCTCAGCCATGTTCTTACTCGACTTGTCTTCCGCTTTCGATACCGTCAATCATACTGTTCTGCTCAATACACTCAGTTCATTTGGTGTTAGGGGTCAGGCATATGCATGGTTTCAGTCTTATCTTTCATGTTACTCACAGATTGTCTGTATTAATGACTGCAAATCTACCAGCATGCCTCTTACTCATGGTGTTCCGCAGGGTTCTGTGGGCGGGCCCACTTTATTCTCAATTTATTTGATTAGTTTGGGACATATCTTACGACGCCATAATATCAATTATCATATCTATGCCGACGACTTCCAACTCTATCTCTCCTTCAAACCAAACCAGGCTGATGCAAAAAATGCAATCACCTGTCTTGAGAATTGTCTCTCTGACATTCACTCCTGGTTGGATCGTCATTCATTAAAATTGAATCCCTCCAAAACTGAGTTCCTTCTTTTTGGTTCACGGGCTCAACTCAGTAAGGTCACGTTGTCATCCGTCTCTTTTTCGGGATGTACCATAAATGTGTCCCAGACGTGTCGTAACCTAGGGGTCATGTTAAATTGTGGAATGTCTATGTCAAGTCAAATAAGCAACATCTGTAGATCCGTAAGGTATCCGCTCCGCAATATTGGGTTCATTAGGAAATATTTGTCAAAATCTGCCTCTGAAAAATTAGTTCATGCACTGATTTCTTCACGATTTGATTTTGGGAATGCCTTGCTTTACAACTTACCCGACATCCAGTTGTCTAAACTCCAAAATCTCCAAAACGCTGCAGCACGCATGGTTACCCTATCTAAAAAACATGTTCATATCACACCCATCCTGAAATCTCTACATTGGTTGAAGGTCAACGATCGCATCATCTTCAAAATCCTTCTCCTTGTATTCCATGCAATTAACGGTTCTGCTCCACAATACAACATCAATCTGATTAACAAATACACTCCTGTCAGGTCCCTACGTTCATCCAACTCTGGTTCCCTAGTTGTTCCCAAATCCGTTAAGACATGGGGGGTACGGGCTTTTGCTCACGCTGGCCCTGTTCTCTGGAATGATCTTCCCCTGGTTATCCGTGAATGCACTTCAATTGACACATTTAAACGTTACCTTAAGACACGTCTATTCAATGCTTCCTACTCTTAGTTGTTCCTTAATTTATCATTGTATTTGTGCTCTTCTCTCTCTTTCTTTCTTTCACTGCGCCTTGGGCACTCTGCAGAGTGGATTTGGCGCATTACAAATCCCATCTATTATTATTATTATTATTATTATTATTATTATTATTATCCTCTGCCTGATGCGCATGCTCAGCGCTGTACCATGTTTACGTTTCTTTTGCGTGGAAATCATATGCGGCTTCGGGGCGCATCTTTCAAAATGAATTATTCATTGAGGCTTCGGGAAGCGTTCAAATCATGTTCAAATGTCCCCGGACAAAATGGCGGAGATTACGGGGCCTGGGTCGGACAGCACACTGCGGGCCGCTTTTCACCAAAAAACGCAGCTCATTGTAGCGGATCAAAGCAGCCGGAACGGCGTAACGAAAAATATGCGAAGCTTTGGAACGGATTTCTTTCTTCTTTTTTCTCGATAAGAAGGAAATGCTATGCTTTGCAACGGCTTTCTTTGTCCTTTTTCTCAATAAGATAAAGATGCTATGCTTTGGAACGAAAATTCGAGTGTAAAAATTGGGGTCTTCTCCGTGGCACATACCCACCACGCACTATATACTGAGTGCCCCCGGGGTCTCTCCGTCCTGTTTTTTACATGATACATGTAACTTAAGAACCATATGGCAGATTAACTTCAAACTTGGCTCTGTATGCAGCCATATGAGAGGGACAACACCTGATTAGATCTTGGGGTCACAAGGTCAAAGTTCAAAGGTCATAGAGGTTATATACAGGACAGCTTCATACTTGGGTGATATGATCTCAAAGATTTAGAGGTCAAAGGTCATAGAGGTTATTATGTACAATGTACATGGAAATGGTTCATTCTCACGATAACTCAATCACTTGATGGATAAACTTGGCTTATGTATGCATATGGGAGGGACAATAATCTCATTAGCTTTTGGTGTATCAAGGTCAAAGTTCAAAGGTCATATACATGAAGATTTCTTGTTCTTGGAATAACTTAAAACTGTGCTGTTCAACTTCAAACTTAGCTCATTAATGCATATTAGAGGGACAGTGGTCTGAGTAGGTTTGGGAATCGCAAGGTCAAAGATGTCATTGTATACATGAAAATGAAAAAATAATCATCATAAATGTGTCATATTATTTTCAGTCTGGCAATGGCATAGGTCTTAATTCTGATGGCATGTGGCTGAGGCTTCCTATAGTTTGTGTTATCTCGGCCAGGTGCTCTTGTTCTTTATTGTATTTCTAAATTCTGCTTTATATGATATATCTCTGTGTTCTGTAGATACACAAATATGCTGATGTCTACCTTTTTCAAGTTTGCTCAGTATCATAATGTGTGTGATAAGCCATGGATCGTATACGATCCACGGATAAGCCTTGCCAAAGCAATTTCTTGTGATACTGAAGTCAGGTGTTTGTATTATTCATTGTATTCTTAGTTCTGATTTAGTTTGTCCCGTTAGCCTTTCCATTTTTTTTTTTTTTTTTGATAGACGGACCAAAAATTTGTAATAGATTTCCTTATTTATGTACCCTCAATTTTTGAAGAGTAGAAGAAAATTTTATATTTGAAGAAATACACATGTACTAAGTTTTGAAAATGCAATTCTGTGCAATGTTCAGATTCATTAAATTTTCTTTTTGTTTTAGTATTTGAAAATGATTTATCAGCAGGGCTTTTTTATTTGATTGCATTGTACGATTGCCCGTATAAACATGAAATTGTATGTGCCTTAAATGACAAGTGAGGAGAAAACGTCACATCTAAACTATGTCTTTACAACGTCCTGTACTATCATGAAAGCAACCCCAGAAGTTTACTGTTTCAATAAAAGGAGATGAATTTGAATATTATTTTAAGATCGAAATGAACAAAATCAGTCAAAGTCATTTACTTACGTCTTAAAGATGTTAGTGTGCACCTGCACAAGACGTAAAATGAGTGTATTTTGAAGTCACTTACACTCATTTACATTTTCAAGTAAATTACTCTCGGCTCAGCAAATTTGGAACACTGATGATTTCATATAGCAGTCCTCCCCTTTATACATGAAATGTCACATTTTCTTAATGTTATTGGACGTTACACATTTTCTCATCCCATACACAAAGTATGTCCTATGTTACGTAAAAAGCAATTCTTCTGAACATACATGTACACTGACTATATGGTTAGAAAATGTGTATCTTCCAAGAAATTTGAGGAAATGTGAAATGTAAGTGACGTCAAAATACGACGTCTTATTTTACGTCTTGTGCGGGTGCAAACTGACGTCTTTAAGGTGTAAGTAAATGGCGTATAAATAGATGTAAGACTTGACGTGAAAAGACGTAAAAATGACGTGATTTTTGCCGATCTGAGAGCTTCCTTTTGGTCTTAAGGACGTCTTAAAGACATCCATTTTTTTACCAATACGACGTAGAAATTACGTCAAAGTATAACATCATTATGACGTCTTCCACTCTTGCAAATTGACATCTTTAAGACGTAAGTCAGTAACGTAAAAAAGACGTGAGAGAAGTCGTGAAAAGACGTGAAAATGACGTGACTTAGATATGTCTTAAAGACGTCTTATGTCACCCAATACGACGTTAAAATGACGTCCAAATATGACGTCTTATTTTACGTCGTGTGCTGGTGCAAAGTTTCGTCTTAAAGACGTGGTAATAAGACGTAAACAATACGTATGGCACGACAGAAATAAGACGTAACTATGACGTAATTTTTACCAGTCTCTGCTATCAGGGACATACTTTTGTTTACGGTGTTTTATCTTCTTCTTTAAATGTCTCTATTGGAGTACCTCAAGGGTCAATACTGGGCCCCTTGCTTTTTCTTTTATACATAAACGACCTTTCAGAATCATCAACCTTATTAAAATTCTATCAATTTGCTGACGACACTATTGTATTTTTTTCGTCTGACACTTTAATTGATACTGTTCGTGTTTTAAATAATGAACTTGAGAAAATATCTGATTGGTTAAAAACAAATAAGTTATCCCTTAATGTTGATAAAACAAAATGTATTTATTTTCGAAAAGCTAAAACTAATATAGAAACTATGTCTCAAACATAGCTAGAATAAGTTGTCCCTTAAACAATAATGATAATCTTAATATTTATATTGATAACAAACGTATTCAATTTAGCAACTCTGTTTTTTTTTGAGGGGGGGGGGGGTTGATATTGGATAATTACATGGGATTTAAGGAACATATTTAAAATGTTTTACGTAAGGTTAACAGAAATACCAGCTTAATGAATCAACTAAAATACAGTTTGTTACCGGAAAATTTAGCAACTTTATACCTTCCATTATTTTTCCACATCTGAAATATTATAATCTTGTATGGGCTACAAATGCAACACATGCTGAATTAGACTCATTATTCAAAGTTCAGAAGAGATGTTTAAGATTAGTTAATAATTCATACTATTTAGCCGCATCTGCACCCATTTTAATGAAATTTTCATTATTAACTATATTATGATATAAACAAGCAAGAAATCGCAACTTTCATGTATAGATATAAAAATGGCTTATTACCTTCCCCATTTTTCACATCTTTTTCAATTTAGCAGTCAAGTTCATAATTATAATACTAGATCTTCAAATGAATTCCATTTATGGTCCGTTAAAACAAGTTTTGAAGCTAAATTAATAAGTTACCTAGATTCCAAACCCTGGAACATGATACCCGATGATATAACGAAATCGCAATATCTATCTTGAAGTTCTTTTAGGAAGCAGTACAAGATCTTATTAGTAAATAGTTATTAATCAACACAGTTAGTTAATTGTTATGCTACATATCCCCCCCCCCCATCCCCTTTCCCCTTTCCTTTCATTTCTCGTTTAAATCGTTATTTATGTGTCTCTTTTTCAAATTGTTTTCTTGCTGTATTGTTAGTATAATATCTGTATATTTTTCATTGTACTTTACATGGGCGATCCTAAATGACAGGTTTTTTGACCTTCGAGGAAAAAAAAAAACTGAATACGAAGTTCTTTTAAGTATTGTTTGTAAATAATTTCTTTAAGGCAAAGCTGGTGCCTGTCATGGGTGTCGATCCCAGGGGGATACATACCCCCCCCCCCCAAAAAAAAAAAAAAATATGAGGTGGGGGAATTCCCTGTATTATCATTTCCCCCTCAGTAGTTTTGGATGAATTTTGATACGATAACTTAAACCAATGATTATCGAAACTCATTATGTGTTATCTTGAAGTACCATCGCATTCTTTAATGATTAGGAGATAAGATAAGGAGATATATAAGAAATGCCATTATTTCAATGCGAAAATATCGAAAGTCCCTGGTGTGGAAAGGGGCCTACCCCTCCCATGCTCTCCTCCCGCTTGGTCGCTAATTAGCTCTCTCGCCGGTCATCCCTTCCCCCAACAATGAACATGGATCAACATCCAGGGTGCCTGCTATGTACACAAGGCTATGCAAGGAGCCCTTCTGTGACAGTGCATCGCGCACCCCATTAGTTCCCAGCAGAAGGGCACATCCGCACAACGCCCTTCTTTGAATGCGCGCGGCGCGCTCAGATACTCCCAGCAGAAGGGCCCTTGTATAAAAGAGAGTGTAGAGTAAAAATTATCATGTGTTAGTTATTCTAAATTTACAGAATAATGAAATACATGTTAAATTCTACTAAACTGCCAAATCTCAGCGACCAAAATTGTGAAATCCGTTTTTGGGAGGCTTCCAAACCTTTAAAATACGATTATCTCGAAAAAAAAAAATCGTTTTTCGTGTGTGTAACTACTAAGGCCCTTCTGCCGGCGAGGCGACGCGACGTAGTGTCAATTTATCTAACATATCATCATAATATCTATCTCCAAAAACGGGTTTCCGTTTTTCTGGGATGCACTGTATGTATGGCATACTTCATACAAGGTTGGTTTGTGCAAATCAGTCTGTGAGGGTGTGCATTTGTGTTTGTGGCTAGGAGAACCACCTTATTTGATCTATTTTCATGCAATTCCTCTAAATAAAGGTGTACACTAGAGTTCTTTCCATACAAAGGGTTCTTTTCTACGCCAAGCGTTCAGTTACACCGATCAAATACAATCCTCATGCAGATAATAGCTACAAAAATTATTATCAACTGCACCGTAACATGAAGAGAAGACAGTGCATTATTAATATCTCCTCTCAAGGTTATTTTTAAAATCCGAAGTAATTATTGATGTTTACATAGTACCAGGTGTAGCCTGAGGTTGGTGCTGATCATTCGTTGTGTGTTCCAAACTTATTTTCCTTTCATTCTGATGTCATTGCTCTGGATAAAGGGGTGCCCGAGGGGTTTCCAAATGACCGAATCTTATATGTGAGGACTTCTGAGGTCCATGTATGTCAGCCAAACACATGTCTATTCAGCTCGCCTAAACGCTGAGAGCAGACAGACAATACATGGAACGAATATAATGCTCTGCCCTGTGCAATGTATGCGTTCAACGTATCGGCGCCTATGACAAGCACCAACAGAAATAATGCTTCCATGCGTGATATATGAAAATGTGTTTTTCTAAGGCCGCGTTTTAACGACCCTATCCAATGAAAATACAACTCTACAGGGTGAATCAATAAAAACATTACACTTTTGAAAAATCTATCAAAACATTACATTTGAACATATATCGAAAAAATTTTCAGGTTGATGAATGCCCAATAGTCTCTTCTTTCAAGTGCCACCAACAAAACAATATTTGTGTTCACGCTTGGCCGAACACTGATGTTTTTCTTTTCCAGAGTGCGAAAAACGACTTGCTCCAAAATAAAAGAAGAGAACAAATTAAACCAGCAATCTGAATAAGTACTGCGATTCATACATTCAAATGATTATGTTATGACAGTCTAGGAATTCCGTATCAATTTTCTATCATAATTTTAATGAATTCATTACTTTATGCATGAACAGGAATTAATGTGTAAGAATTACTACATGATCTTCAAAGCTAGGTATTCACAATTCACAGAGAGATCAAATCCACATTCCAGCCATTTTTCAAGAAGAAAAGTACAAGATCAATCCATCATTCAATCAATCAATCAAAAAATCAATCAATCAACAATCGATCCATCAATACATCAACCGATAGATCAGTCAATCAGTCAGTCAGTTAATCAATCAATGCATCAGTCAGTCATTCAATCATTCAGTCAGTCTGTCAATAACCATTCGATCAATAAGATAATCAGTTAATCAACAATCGATTGATTGATCAATTGCTCAGACCATCAATCAGTCATGCAGTCCGGCAATTCTGTTGGTGAGAGCATTTTTTTTTGGGGGGGGGGGGGGAATGGGAGTACTTATTCAGACTGCTGGTTTGATTTCCCTTCTTCTTTCAATTTGGCCCAAGTTATTTTTCACACTCTTAACAGTCAGTGTTTGCCCAAGTGTGAACAAAAACTTATATTGCTAGTGGCACTTGACAGATGAGACTACTGGGCAACTATCGACATGAAAAAAAATCTAAATATTTTTCAAATGCAATTATGACAAATTATTCAAAAGTCTATCGTTTTTGTTGATACGCACTGTATATCGTCAGAATGTTCTTCCATTTATTAGGTGGTTTGTCATCTTTGACAGATCACCTCTTAATTTCATCAGAATTTTCTTTCTTTATTATTAGGTGGTCTGTCATCTTTGACAGATCACCTCTTAATTTCGTCAGAATTTTCTTTCTTTATTAGGTGGTCTGTCATCTTTGACAGATCACCTCTTAATTTCGTCAGACTTTTCTTTCTTTATTATTTATTTTGCTTTCTTCCAAGCACTTTTTTGCACTCGAAATCTCAGAATCGGCTGGTTCAAATTGCATGAAATTTCGGTCAGTTATCAATCGTAATAACATCTCGCGTTTCCAATTAATTTCCTGTTCATCGGGTCATCGTGACGTCATCCAGGCGCCATTATGTGAACATCACCTTAGGGTCATATCTTCATAACGGATGGTCATTTCTCATTCATGTTTGGCGTGATTAAAGCGCGCGGGCAAAAAAAAAAAATGCTCAGAATCGCTTCAAATGCATTTTGCACACGTTTCAGGCCATTTGACGCAGTTCAAAAATTTGCACGCGTCCGCGTCATGCACGCGAGCAGGTCCCAAATAACGTTAAAACGCCGTTTTTTCACTTGATTTGCATTCCTAACACTTTTCTTAACAATTTTCATCAATTTACAACTAATTTCGACTAACCATAAGGTCGCACGCGCGCGTCAAAATTCAAAATCCGTGCGCTCGCCTATTGGGCAAGTAATGCGAAAACACCCCAAAACATGCCCCTATAAAATCCGCCATAGCTCCTGTGAATGCGTGGAGACCCCCGTTATTTTTTTTTCTTTACATATTCTGAAAGGTTATGAGTTGTAGATGTAATTCAATGACAAAATGTTGCTCTTTCGATGCTATGACGTCATCCTATTCTTATGTGTACTCAAAATTTTGATTTTTAGTTTTTGACGTTATATCTTTTGCCTTTTACCGAGACTATCTCGCTTATTATTCATCAATTTTCGCCGAGATATCGATATGTTGTAGCTGAGACAATTCTATATAGATATATTTTCATTGTTACTCATTTTGATGACGTTATCAATGGTCTAAATTCAGGATTAATAGTACAATGTCAATTTTTCTCATTCTTCGTGTATTCTATATGGGACATGACCTAAACGTGATTCTTGATTCTACATTTTCGTCTTCTTTGATCAACCTCTCCGTTATTTCTGCTTGTTTTTCGCCCATTGTTAAGTATGTTGCAGCTGAGAAAATGCGTTGACATGTTTTTTAAGCAAATGTCGAAATTTTTACTGGAAAACCTGATATTAGAATTCCGTTTTGAATCTACCGTGTTATCTCTATGAGCTGTTTTCAGGTATACCTTCAAAGCACTTGCCTCACATGCTCAAGGTCCCTGGTTCGAGTCCCGGACGGAGGAGGGTCAATTTTTCCTTGTGCTTTCTTTTTACATGTTATATTACTATCCTCTTTAACTATATAATAACATATACAGTCACAGTCAATGAAATAATCTGCTGATTTTGACCCGTTATGACAATTGCAATGCAGAGCACTGTAGTTTATGTTCAACCCTATAGAAAATCTGATTCGTTAAGGTGAATAAAGCTTTGGATATCATCTTTTCAGTATGCTGCGATATGAAATCATCCAATTTCTATGACGCCAGTCTCCTATCGAGTCGTAACAATTTTATAAAAAGTCTTACCGACGAATTTATCACAATCCATGCCGACAGACCACCTAATTCGTCATGTGACGAATTCAAATTCAAATTAGGTGGTCTGTCATCGTTGACAGATCACCTTTTAATTTCGTCATAATTTTCTTTATTCTTCATTAATTATTAGGCGGTCTGTCATATTATGACAGATGACTTTTTAATTAAATCAGAATTTTCCTTATTCTTCATTATTTATTAGGTGGTCTGTCATCTTTGACAGATCACCTTTTGATTTCGTCAAAAAAATTTTTCTTTATTATTTATTAGGTGGTCTGTCATCTCTGACAGATCACCTTCAAATTTCGTCAGAATTTTCTTTATTAGGTGGTCTGTCATCTTTGACAGATCACCTCTTAATTTCGTCAGAATTTTCTTTCTTTCTTTATTTATTTTTCTTTATTCCAAGCACTTTATTGTGCACTCCAAATCTCAGAATCGGCTGGTTCAAATTGCATGAAATATCGGTCAGTTATCAATCGTAATAAGATCTTGCCGTTCCAATTATATTCATGTTCATCGGGTCATCGTGACGTCATCCAGGCGCCATTTTGTGAAAATCACCTTAGGGTCATATCTTCATAACGGCTGGTCATTTCTCATTTATGTTTGGCATGATTAAAGTTAATTTTAATAAATTTCAGATAGCCAGACGCGCGCGTACGCGCCCAAAAATTTAAAATGCTCGGAATCGCTTCAAATTTATTTTGCACACGTTTCAGGCCATTTTAAGCAGTTCAAAAATTTGCTCGCGTCCGCGTCCGCATGCGCGTCATACGCGCGCGCAGGACCTAAATGACGTTAAAACGCCGTTTTTTCACTTGATTTGCATTCCTGACACTTTTCTTAATACTTTCCATCAATTTAGAACTGATTTCGACTAACCATAAGGTCGCACGCGCGCGTCAAAGTTCAAAATCCGTGCGCGCGTCTATTGGGCAAGTAATGTAAAAACACGCAAAACATGCCCCTTTAAAATCCGCCATAGCTCCTTAGAATGCGTGGTGACCCCCATTTTTTTTTACATATTCTGAAAGCGTATGAGTTGTAGATGTGAATCCATGACAAAATTTTACGCTTTCGATGCTATGACGTCATCCTATTCTCATGTGAACTCAAAATTTTGATTTTTAATTTTTGACGTTATTTTTTTGCCTTTAACCGAGACTATCTCGCTTATCATTCATCAATTTTCGCCGAGATATCGATATGTTGTAGCTGAGACAATTTTGTACAAAGTAGGTATCATTATTTTTCATTTTAATGAAGTTATCTTGGTATAAATTTACGATAAGCGGTACCATGTCAATTTTAATCATTTTACGTGTATTCTCTATGGGACATGACTTTTACTTAGTTCTTGATTCTACATTCCCGTCTTATTTCACTAACAGCTCCCTTATTTCTCATCGATTTTAGCCCAGCTTCGAATGTGTTGTAGCTGAGAAAATTCCCTAACCAGGAAATCCTTATTTTTTTATTTTTTACCACGGCATCATGGTCTAAATTCACGATCAATGGCGGCATGCCGATTTTTTACATGTTACGTGTATTGTGGAAATCAGCGAATGGTCATATCTCACAAACTGGATCATGAATCCTCTTCAAAGTTGGAGCAGACATCACATCTTGCACAAACATCACGCACACGCAAAACCAGAACCCTAGATCAATTCAAAGTTTTTTTAACAGCCTTTTTTTTTTTTTTAAAGTGTCGACGTCGTTTTCTTGTCCATCTTTTCCTTTATATATCCATAATGAAGATTATTTCGACAAAGATAACTCTATATTTTTTAAGGTTATCCCTGTCCATTTTATGTAAAAACAAAAAAATTGTTGAAATTGTTGCGGCTTTTCTCTCAGTAATCAAATGAAATAACGGAATTTCAATAGTATTTCCCTTAAAGACCAATCATCCACCTATCTGTCAGCCGTGATATTTTTAATACTAAAAGGTCCATCTTAATGATATTGTACACACGCATTACGCTTAACAAGACCTGCTTTCCCTTAATTTTTCAAAGTCATCAAGTCATTGTGACGTCATGTAGGTGCCATTTTGTAAAAATCGCCTAAAGGTTATATCTTCATAACAGAATGTCAGTTCTGATTCGTATTTGGCATGATGAAAGTTCGTATCAATCTGAAAAACTCTTTCATTAAAAGTCGTGCGCGTACACGTACTTCCGCGCGTCAGTGCGCGTTCAAAATTAAAAAATGCTCAGAATCGTCTCAAAACCGTTTTGCACACGTTTCAGGCCATTCTAAGCATTTCAAAAAATTCCGCGCGTAATCGCCCGCGCGCGCGTTTTGCGCGTGCGCAAGTAGTAAATGACGTAAAAACGCCGTTTTTTCACTTGTTTTGCACTCCTAATACTTTTCTTGACAAATTCCATTAATTGGAAGTCGATTTCAACTGACCATTAAGGCCGCACGCGCGCGTAAAAGTTTAAAATCCGTGCGCGCGCCTATGGGGCAAATAATGTAAAAACACGCAAAAACATGTCCCTTTAAAATCCGCCAGAGCTCCTTAAAATGCACGGAGACCCCCAAATTTTCTTCCATATTCTGAAAGCTTATGAGTTGTAGATGTGAATCCATGAGAAAAATTTACCTTTACAATGCTATGACGTCATCCTATTCCTATGTGATCTCAAAATTTTGATTTTTAATTTTTGACGTTGTATTTTTTTCCTGTAGCCGTGAATATCTCACTTATTATTCATCAATTTTCGCCGGGATTTCGATATGTTCTAGCTTAGACAATTCTGCACGAACCTATTATTCATTATTGCTCATTTTGATGATTACATCATGGACTAAATTAACGATAAAAGGTATAATGTCAATTTTTCTCATTTTACGTGTATTCTTTACGGGACATGACGTTCAAGTAATTCTTGAATTGTACACTCTCGTTTTCTTTGACCAACAACTCCCTTATTTCTCCTTGATTTTCACCCAACTTCAAGTATTGTTGTCGCTGAGAAAATTCTCTATATTACACGTTCATACGTTCTTTAACCAGATGTCAGAAACATGTCTAAAGTTTAACTGGAAAATGTGATATTAGAATTTTGTTTTCCATCTACGTGTTATCTTTATGAGCTGTTTTCAGGTATACCTCTAAAGCACTTGCCTCACATGCTCAAGATCCCTCGTTCGAGTCCTGGGGGGGGGGGGGCATATTTTGCTTTGTTTTTACATTTTACATTATTTTCTTCGTTATATTATACTGTCACAGTCAATGAAATAAACTGCCTGATATTTGGCCTGTTATGACAATTGCAATGCAGTGTACAGTAGAGTATGTACAAACCTATAGAAAGGTGAATTAAAGCTTTGGATCACTTTTCAGTTATGCTGCGATATCAAATTATCCTATTTCTATGACGTTAGTCTCCTATCGAAATGTTTAAAAAATATTGAAATTCTTACCAACGACTTTATCACTATCCATGTCGAAACCTAAAGGATACCAACAGACCACCTAATTGGTGATGTGACGAATTCAAATGTCTCGTTAGGTGGTCTGTCATCTTTGACAGATCACCTTTCAATTCGTCAGAATTTTCTTTATTAGGTGGTCTGTCATCTTTGACAGATCACCTTTTAATTTCCTCAGAATTTTCTTTCATTATTTTTATTATTTTTAATTGGGTGGTCTGTCATCTTTGACAGATCACCTTTTAATTTCGTCAGAATCTTCTTTCATTATTATTATTTTTATTAGGTGGTCTGTCATCTTTGACAGATCACCTTTTAGTTTCGTCAGAATCTTCTTTCATTATTAGGTGGTCTGTCATCTTTGACAGATCACCTTTTAATTTCGACAGAATTTTCTTTCATTATTATTATTCTTATTATTATTAATTATTCTTTTTATTTGTTCCCATTTTTTGTGCAGTCGAAATCTCAGAATGGCCCTGTCATTTTTTGTCAAATTTTCATGAATTATCAGTCCTTATGAGATCTCGGTTTTTTACTCATTTTCAAGTTCATCAGATCATCGTGACATCATCCAGGCGCCATTTTGTAAATATCATTTCATGATCATATCTTCTTAACGGAATGTCATTTCTCATTCAAACTTAGCATGTTGAATATTCATATCAATCTGAATAATTTCATTCACCTAGACGCGCACGTACGCGTACGTCCGCGCGTCAGCGCGCGCGCAAAAATTAACCCGTTCCGGACTGAGCCCGCATATATGCGGGCTGAGTTTTCTCCACTCGTGGACTGAGCCCGCATATATGCGAGCTGAGAAAATCGAAGAGACGAGCCCACTTTCATACCTTCTATCTAACTCGTTACTTCATGGATGAACATAAATCCTTGATGATTCGATTGATCAAAGATTTTACGAAGTGGTTTGCTTTGTTTTAATGTGAAAAGATAACGATTTGGGGTAGAAAACACAGTTTATACATTTCCAATCGAACTCGAGTCAAAGAGTGCGCATAGCAACGTTCATGATCTCCGCCGAGAACCGACCAATCAGAATAGGCGCGCTCTTTCTAATTTCCATATGTATTACGCTACCCTCGATCTCACGCTCGCTCTTCGTATTTGCATATTCTATGCAAATTAGATCGATCGACCACCTCGCGTGCCGGGCTTTATTATGGCTTTATTTCTGTACCTCACTGATAAGCGAACGCTGACTCTCCATTGCCACCATACATTTTAGTTTACATAATTTATATTGAATTTTAGATTCAGAATATTTTCATCGAGGTTGGGGGGATTGTTTTTGTGTTATCATTATCTATAATTTGACTTTGGTGACGACTTGAGTTTGATCTGACGACAGAGCAAATTTGAGGAAGTAGAATTTGAACTTTGAGCTTTTGGCGCGTGCGCCACCGGTGCCCGATGCACTATGCCACTGTTTTATCGCGGAAAGGAGCTACGGCGGAAAAAAAAGAAGAAAAAGAAAAAAGTAAAGAGAAGATAAAAGCGAAAAATAAGGAGAAAATTGGGGAAAGAAAAGAAAGAAGAGAAAAAAAGGACAAAGAAAAGTGAAGAGACAGAGGGAGATATATATATATATATATATAGGAAATATCCCTTTCCTCGACTGTAAAGTTTTGATTTGTATTCAAAAATGACAACGATTTGGAGGTAGAAAAGCGTTTCAAGAACTAATTATTTCCAATGTAGAACTCGACTCGAAGAGTGATCCGTGCTCTCATACCAAGAACTGACCAGTCGGAGTTGGCTTGTGCACATGGACACACGGGCTAAATTTTATTTAGGAGGCGTGGAGGGCTTTTGCTGACTATCATGTGCCATGCCCCCCCCCCCCAAAAAAAAAGCAAAACAAAAACAATGACTTGCAAAAAATAGAAATAACAAACCAAAACAAACAGAGCTTGCTCGAGTATTAGTGCTTGACAAACGTGTCGGGGAGGGCAGACCTCAAGCCCCCCCCCCCCCCCCCCCGTCGACTCGTACGTTTATGGGTTTTGCACACATTTTTAATTTTTCATAGTTTAATTAGTATATTTAATGCAACTTGGATCAATTGCCACTTTATAGCAGGGGCAACGCTACGGGGAGGCGGGCGACCACCCCTTTGGGTTTTCCCCCCAGGCAGTGAAGAAAAGGAAATAAGAGGGAGGAAATGAAGAAAAGTAGAAGAAAAGGGAAAAATTAGAAGAAAGGGTGTAAAAAATTTTTTTTTTAAGGTCTTGGTCGTATTTCCCTAATTTATGCTTGTGATTTAATGGGAAAAAAAACAATGCATGATCTCATCTTGCCCCTCAAAACAGCCTGACGCCGCCACTCGAAGTTCCGTCACTGCATGGAGCACCAACGCAAACTCTTCTCTGACTTTCGAGTTGATATTCAAATAAGTGTTTTCCATTTTCGTTTCTTTCCACCGAGTATACAAACATGACAACGTGCATGAATGGTCTTTGGGGGTGACATCCCTTGCAAATCGGAAAATGATTGGAGAGAAACAAAGAAAAATTGTTGAAATAAGAAAGATAAATTTTTAGAAAGGGAGGGAAAAGAAAAAGGATTAAAATATTCCGAACTCTTCGACAACAACAGCAATAACGATGATGATGATGATGATGCTAATGATAATGATTATAATAATGATAATAATAACTGTACTAATAATAGCAATTATAATAATATTCAGTAGCAGCAGCAGCAACATCATAATTATTATTATCAATATCATTGACATTCATATCAATCCTGACAAACACACAAATACACACACACTCACACACAATATATAAATGAAAATGATTCCTGGGTGCACTGACAAGTTGCCTGGAGCGGGGCAAGCAAAATTAATCATCGAGGCTCTTGGGGGAGGGGGACTTACATTTGTTTATTTTACTGCATAATTTGAGTGTGGAGAAAAAAAACACACGAATTAATGAAAAATAAGAATGATGATAATGATAATGATAATAACAGAATGACGTTATGGTGTGAAATTCGAAATTCTCTTTATGAATTAAACTTCAGATCAACGGAGTGTCATTTAGCTGAAAGGAAATGAAGTGGTTGGGGATAAAGAGAGTGTGGTCAGAGGACCAAAAAAAGGAGAGATCTTGGTAATATAACTGTATAATTTATAATTCCCTTATCATTTTACTGATAATCTTGGTTCTTCCCTCGTCCACCCCCACCAACATATATGCCCCTGGTGATGAATATGTATCATATTAATCATTCCCTTTTTTCTTAACTCATGTGTTTCAAATCAGTGTGTTGTTTCCAAGTTCTTGCAAGGTCATGGATACACTATTTTGCTACAAATGAAAGGCAAAATCTATAAAAAAAAAAAAAAAAAGCCTCTACAGACGGAGTAATCCGACTTTTGTTCTCGCTTTTGTAAACATTCGACGTAACAATCCAGACAGCGCTCAAATCACGCACCTTCTCAACATTTTTTACAATGAGCAGGATGTGAAGTTTTAGAGGTTGGCGAAGCTTACGGGGGATTGTCTGCCCCCTAAATCAATAATCTTGAATACACTCTCCGATCCACCCTTTCAAAGCAAACTATTATGAATAGTGTGCGCGTAAATAGGCCTTGGCTATATGGAAAGCCATCAAGCAAGGGCATGTAATCTAACTATAAAGAAGTGTAGCTTTTACTGGGTATGCAATGGTTGATTCAAGCTTTTCAAGCAGACTATAGGCCTAGGTCCCACAAGATGCCTACTTGGTATAATTATATATAAGAAAAGAGAATAGTAAATGATCACCATTGTTTTGAGAATGATTTTAGTTACCATATTACTCGTAGTTGAAAATATGTAAACATAAAATGAGGTTTCATTTAGAATAAAAATCTGAAGTAGAGCTCAAAAGAATGATCCTCCCAACAATAATGAATTATAATGCAAGCTGTATACCAGCGGAACCAGATGGCAGGTCGGGTGCTGGGTCCCAAATGATTTTTTTCGAACTGACCCAATAATAAAAATGTGCCAAATGTGCCCCAAATAATTTTTCGTCAAAAAGGTAGACACAACGTTTAGAGCTGATGACCCTCCCCCCCCCCCCCCACCCCGGGGGAGAGCAATATTTCTTCTCAGTAGACATTGAATGCAAATTTTTTTGTTTATTTATTTTCTTCTGCATTCGTAATAAGTACAAAGTTGTTGTAAAATAGACGTATAACATAGATAATACAAGACATACTTTTTGACAATGATTTTTTAAATTTAAAAAATATATGTAACATGTCAAAAAACATTTAAGAAAGTAACATAAATGATGACTTGTTATGAAATTATATTTTCATCAACATATGGATTTCATTATGTTTCCTTATTTTTCATTATCAGTATCATGCATGTATGTATCATCCGCCTAATTCTGAATAAAATCCGGGAGTAAGGGTTATAAAAAGCGTGTTTTCTCAAACTTTATTCACCATTTTAGAAGTCGTCATACAATATATGACCTGAGTGCAGCTTGGGTTCTAAAATTTCAAAAGCATGAAAGCATTTCCTGTCTCTACATCGGAGATGAGAACAAAAGAAATGGAAGCTCTGCAATAAACCGTTCGGATAATCCCTACCATAATAGGATCTCATGCAATCAAGGCATTTTAACGGGGGGGGGGGGGGGGGGGGGGGGGAGGCACTTCCACTGGAAGGTGGACACCATGCCCAAAAGCACGTAAAAGGGTTGTTTTTCACAGTCGTTTGATGTACGCTCGTAATGAGAAAAGGGTATATCAAAACGCCAATAACAAGAAAAAGGGCCACTGTATATTTCACCCCTAAAAAGAAAATTAAATATTTGATGCATTGCTTAGGTATAGAAAAACACGAAAAAAATACTTGTTATGGGTATTCTGAGATTGATTGATGATTACAAGTTTATTGTGTTATTTGAAATCCCATGTACAAGCATCATGGTGTCCACCTTTCAATGACATTGGCCCCACTTAATGGATACCAGTATTCCACAAAACTGTGCGGATACTGCAGTGGCTTTACAAGGCGGACCTTACTTACGGGAAATACAAGTGTTATAAGAGTTGTTTCTGATTGACTGGCGATTTGTAGAGCTATATATTTCCAAAAAAAAAAAAGGGTATAGAGACAAGTAGAAAAAAGGCACCTTTTTTCATCCTGTTGACATAACCCCCTGCAGATTTAGGTTGGATAGATATGAAATTTTACAAAAATATATATACTTGTTTGCGTTGGTCTCAGTTCGAAGTATACTATTTTTATTTATGGTCCATTTTGAAATACACACCTTGTAATGACCATGATGACAGTGGTCCCCGAGATATCACTGTGATGGCCATATATCAGACCCGCTTGCTGACTCAGCAAACGAAACGAGCATCGATTTAATTCCCAGGTAGCATGAACTTGTAAGAGTATAACACCCTCTTTGTATATTTTTCAAAATTTATATTTTTCTTCTATATTCTCTTGTAATAGTTTTGGTGAATTGCCGAATAATGCATGATGATGATGACGATGATAACAACATC
>CM057163.1:9718228-9733926 GCA_029962745.1 Echinometra lucunter
CCTCAAGTATGTGTACATACCAACAGATGCCACAGAAAGGTCAAGCGGAACTTACAGCCCTTAGAAATCGATATCAACAAGTTTTGGTTTTTTTTTTCCCTCTACATGCGTTGATTATTTCTTTGTAAAAACACAGTGCTCAAAATCCTGCTCCTAGTCTACAAGTCTCTTAACCACCAAAGTCCGGAGTACGTAAATGAGTGCCTGATTCGTCAACCACATGTTCGCAATACTCGCTCATCTTCATCCGTTTGGCTTACTCAGCGCCTTTCCAAGAAATGTGCAGCTGAAATGTCCTTCCCTGCGGTTGCTGCAAGATTGTGGAACCACCTACCTGCTACAGTGAAGGCAGCCTCATCTGTAAGCCAGTTCGAGAAATTCCTCAAATCCCATCTATTTTGCAAGAGAACAATGGATTGTATGGACTAAACTGATCTTCATGAAGTGACTAATTTTTGTCTGAGTGGCCCAAACACGGAGCAGTGTGTGCAGCGCTTTGTAACTGCAAGGAAAAGGCGCTATATCAAATCTATGGATTGGATTGGATATTTATGTTAAATCCAAGGAAATGCTGCCTGAAGGTTCTAGATGTAGGGTTCAAATTGTTCCATTGTTTAGCTATATTTTTGGAAGTAACTTTAGGGCTGTCCTACAGTATGGCAAACTATTATGATTGACGTACTGAAATCCTTTAGTGACCATAGGACATGTATGTACACATGTAAGTTGCATGCATTTTCATGTCGTAGTTTCTCTTATACATGTATGTGCTGATTATCATTCCCCCACCAAACAGTAGAGTAGTGCTCAACTTCAGCACACACAATGGTCTTGCTATGTAGATGTGCAAGACACCCTTGTTAATGTGTTGAAAACTGTGTTGCCATGGAAACAATACGTTAGAATAGAGCATTCACTAAACATTTTTTTCAAACATTTATTGTCTTGTAATGTTATTGTAATAAGTCATGGAAAATATGCAGATCAAACTATGTCCTCATTTTCCTAGCGATGCTTTTAAAATTTAGCACAGGCATTGTTCTTGGGATGAATAATTTTATTTTGAATGAACCAACATTGAATTGAATTGAATTGAGGATATGACAGACAGACTTTTGAATGTGTCAGAAAGGGCATCTGGAAAATCTTGTGGATGCAAATACTTTCTCATATTTCCTAGCAGTGCACATGAAATTGGCACACACATTACTTACTGCCTGTCGTGCCTTCTGGCACAAATAGGGCAGTGACGAAGAATCTGCAATCCACTCTGTTTGAGGCTACATGTAGTTAACATTAATTACCACTGAACCCTGTCATTTGCTGCATTTTCTCTTCTGCATATAGTCCAACACTGAACAGGGTAAAGATGTTCTTTTTCTAAATGCAAATATGATATTGATATATTCATTTTATTTCATATATGTTATTCAAAATTATATTTTTACTTGTGTGTGCTATCATGATACTTTTTCCAAATGATATTTTTTTGGTGTTATTTCAGCAAGGTGCTCTTGTTCTCTATTGTATCGTTGATTCTCATTGAGATAAATTCCGTCCAAAGGAGTAAACAATTTTTTTCCTTGATACAAATATGATATTGATGTATTTATTATGCCTCCACCCACCAAAGGTGGATGCTGGAAGTATTCAGTTTTCGGGTTGTCCATTTGTCTGTCCGTCCTGTTTTCGTTCTCATGATACATGTAACTTAAGAACCATATGGCAGATTAACTTCAAACTTGGCTCTGTATGCAGCCATATGAGAGGGACAACATCTGATTAGATCTTGGGGTCACAAGGTCCAAGTTCAAAGGTCATAGAGGTTATATACAGGACAATGGCTCATTCTCACGATAACTTAAAAACCATTCAACAGATCAACTTCATACTTGGAGTTGGGTGATATGATCTCAAATATTTAGAGGTCAAAGGTCATAGAGGTTATTATGTACAATGTACATAGAAATGGTTCATTCTCACGATAACTCAATCATTTGATGGATAAACTTGGCTTATGTATGCATATGGGAGGGACAATAATCTCATTAGATTTTGGTGTCTCAAGGTCAAAGTTCAAAGGTCATATACATGAAGATTGCTTGTTCTTGGAATAACTTAAAACTCTGTGCTGTTCAACTTCAAATTTAGCTCATTAATGCATATTAGAGGGACAGAGGTCTGAGTAGATTTGGGAATCGCAAGGTCAAAGATGTCATTCTTTGTATACATGAAAATGAAAAATAATCAACATAAATGTGTTTTGATGGCATGCGGCTGAGGCTTCCTATAGTTTGTGTTATCTCGGCCAGGTGCTCTTGTTCTTTATTGTATTTCTAAATTCTGATTTATATGATATATCTCTGTGTTCTGTAGATACAAAAATATAGTCAGGTGTTTGTCTTATTTATTGTATTCTTAGTTCAGAATTAGTTTGCCCTGTTAGTCTTTCCATTTTTTTTAATAGACAGGCCAAAAATTTGTAATACATTTCCTTATTTATGTACCCTCACTTTTTGAAGTGTAGAAGAAAGTTTTATAATTGAAGAAAGACACATGCACAAAGTTTTGAAAATGCAATTCTGTGCAATGTTCAGATTCATTAAACTTTCTATTTGTTTTAGCATTTGAAAATGATTTATCAGCAGGGTTTTTTTGTATTGATTGCACTGTACGATTGCCCGTATAAACATGAAATTGTATGTGCCTTAAATGACAAGTGAGGAGTAAAACCTCACATCTAAAGTATGTCTTTACAACGTGTTGTACTATCATGAAAGGGAAAGACAACCCCAGAAGTTTTACTGTTTCAATAAAAGGAGATGAATTTGAACAGTATTTTAAGAACGAAATGAACAAAATCAGTCAAAGTCATTTACTTACGTCTTAAAGATGTTAGTGTGCACCTGCACAAGACGTAAAATAAGTGTATTTTGACGTCACTTACACTCATTTACATGTTCAAGTAAATTACTCTCGGCTCAGCAAATTGGAAACACTGATGATTTCATATGCTAGCAATCCTCCACTTTATACATGAAATGTCACATTTTCTTAATGTTATTGGACGTTACACATTTTCTCATCCCATACTCAAAGTAGGCCCTATGTTATGTAAAAAGCAATTCTTCTGAACATACATGTACATTGACTATATGGTTAGAAAATGTGTATCTTCCAAGAAATTTGAGAAAATGTGAAATTTCATGCACAGAGTGATTGGTAAAGCTACTCATGTATGATGTCATCAGTGTTGCCAATTTGCAGAGCCGAGAGTAATTTACTAGAAAATGTAAATGAGTGTAAGTGACGTCAAAATACGACGTCTTATTTTCCGTCTTGTGCGGGTGCAAACTGATGTCTTTAAGGTGTAAGTAAATGACGTAAAAAAGATGTAAGACATGACGTGAAAAGACGTAAAAATGACGTCATTTTTGCCGATCTGAAGCTTCCTTTTGGTCTTAAGGACGTCTTAAAGACATCTCTTTTTTACCAATACGACGTAGAAATTACGTCAAAATATAACATCATTATGACGTCTTCCACTTTTGCAAATTGACATCTTTAAGACGTAAGTCAATGACGTAAAAAAGACGTGAGAGAAGTCGTAAAAAGACGTGAAAATGACGTGCCTTTTACCAGTTAGAGGGCTTCTGCTCTGGACTTAAATATGTCTTAAAGGGTTCCATGACATTTGCTTCGCCGACAACTGCTCCGAAAATGACGACAAGTGCTCCGCGACAAGTGCTCCGCGACATATGCTCCGCCGACATATGCTCCGCCGACATATGCTCCGCCGACAATTGCTCCGCCGACATTTGCTCCGCCGACATTTGCTCCGCCGACATTTGCTCCGCCGACATTTGCTCCGGCGACATTTGCTCCGCCGACATAATGCTCCGCCGACATATGCTCCGCCGAATTATGCTCCAAAACGACGACATTTGCTCCGCCGACATATGCTCCGCCGACATATGCTCGGACGACATTTGCTCCGCCGAATCGATTATAATCATCAATAAATTGATAATAATTCTACTCTGCTCCGACAATTGATAATGATTATGACAATTGCCTCGCCGCCAATTTCTCCACCGAAATGTTTTGGAAACCACGACACTTGAACCTTGCCCCCACGGCACCATTCAGTGAATTGAGGGCATGCCTTTATCATGTTTATCATTATAGGTCACTCTAAATAATCTACGTAATCAGAGTAATCATAGTAAATCAGAGTAGATCTAAACAATCTGCAAAGTATTTTGCAAAGATAGAAATACTGCGGTATGTCAAAATTGCCCCTTAAAGGTGCCTCCGCCCACCGAAGGTAGGTGCCGGAGGCATTATGTTATCGGGTTGTCCGTCCGTCCGTACGTCCGTCCGTCCCGTTTTCCTTTCTCGCGATAACTTAAGAACTGCTTGACGGATCAACTTCGAACTGGGCTCAAGACGCATATAGAAGGGACAATGATCCGATTAGATTTCGGGTCTCAAGGTCAAAGGTCACAGACGTCATTATATACATGAAAATTAAGCTTGTTCGTGCGATAACTTAACGACTCTGTGACAGTTTAGCTTCAAACTTTGCTCATGTATGAATATGGGAGGGACAATGGTCTGACTAGATTTGTGGTCACAAGGTCATTGCTTCGGTGAAAATAAACAAATAAATATAAATGTGAAATATACTCCCGATATGTTGATTAAATAAATTTCTCCAGTTTTAGGTAGGCTCATTTTCTACAAGCATTTGGATATCTCTGCCATTAAAGCGCTCTTCTCATATTTTTAAACATGGTAATATCTTAATTTAAATGCATGTTTAAAAATATTTGATAACCATACACTAAATCTATCCTCTCTTAAAATTCTTTTGATAATCTCAGAGGTTAATTGAATTTTGCAATGGCGAGTTTCTGAGCTTGTGTGTCACATTCATTTACAGTTTTTATGGCGATGCGTCCCATCTATATTCATCGTATTCCTGGTTTGTAAACTTTATTGCAAGTTGTTTAGTTTGTATTTTGCGAATTTAGTTATTACTCCAAAGGATTTATTTCATCTACTTTCCCCCCGGGTTAAGTTTTCTCCCAAATGTTCACAAACTTGTTTGTTTGTTTGTTTATTTATTTATACATATATTTTTTTACTATTTTTACTGGCATGTGCAATTCAATTCAATATAACAATGTTCATAATTAATTTTTACATCTAGCACTGCTCCTTGCATGTATCTTATTTCAGTTTCCATTTAACTGTTATTTGAATATTGTCTTATCTTGTAAATATGATGAGTCTTCGGACTTTTGTCATGCACCAATTATTTCCTTTTACAATAAAACCGAAATAGAATTGAATTGAATTGAATTTTAAATGAATTCATCTTGCAATGGCGGAGGCATAAATGTCGACCTTGCGCGGTCGAAGATTCATATAGTTCTTTTTTGTTTGTTTGTTTGTTTTCAGCTTTTAGTGCATCTTTTCGGTGATGCTCCCCAACTTCGAAAGGCACTCCGCTGCCCCCTGGCCAGCCCAGGCCACCCACCCCCCCTCCCCCACCCTGCGATTTTCTGTAAAAAAACTTACAGGAGCAAACATGCACATACAATGACGCGACATGTGCGTCTGCGATAATAGCCCTCTTTTAATTTTCCCATGGACGTAGGTTTTGGGCTGTAGGGGTTTTGGTTTAGAATGATTTTGAGAATAACATGAATAAGGATTAATTATATTAGTGTTATGTTTCCTTGGGAGCAATTGTCATGGAACCGCACATACACACACACGCGCGTACCCTCCCATTCACACCCGAAATAGATCGAATATCGTAAAGTTGAAATTACATGCAATGGCTCTATGATTACGCTCCAACGTTAATTGCTCCACCGAAATATGCTCCGGAATAGACGACACTTGCTCGGCGGACAATATTTGCGCCATCGTCTTCTCATCCCGCCTTGCCGAATTTTAACAAGACCTCATCTCGTCTTCTTGTCTTCAAACAAGTCATCTTGCCGAGGTCCAAAATTTCGTTATGTCGTTTTCTATTGAGTCTTCTCACCATCTCGGCCTGAATTATCTCGCTATCTCTGTGGCACTTTTACGATCAATAGTTTTTGGTTTCAGTATCTTAAAATGTCGCATGAATTACAGTTTGAAGTAATTATCAGGTGAAATGTACGACACTGGTGCTAATGTCGATGCAAAACAAAAAGAAAAGAAAAGAAAAGAAAAGCAATCCTATAATGAGGATAATAAAGATTTCCAATTGTTCTTTTTTCTTGAGTCTAAGCTTTATAAGGTTTATCAAATTTCAAAGGATGTTATTGTCATCCGCTGTCGACTTTTCGACTTCTAGAAATTTGTAGTGCGTTAATCCTTCAATGAGAGCCTACTACACGCATTTTTCTCCGAAAATGATCAAGTCTTCCAGCAAATAAGTTCTTGATTTAATGAAACTGTCCAACATAAGAAACATAAATTCAAATGTATATTGCAAACGGAAGGTTCGACAAGAAATAGAACGTGTGGAAGAGAATTTAGATTAAGTTAAGGAATCATTTTACCTCCACAGTCAGCATGGTCAGATAATATCATAGACACATTATAAATAAGATAGACACTTCATCCCATTTCGAGAATACGTTGTCATATTTCTTCTTCTTATTTTTTAAGGGGGTAGTATATAATTTTATTCATTTGCTCATCTTCAGAGGCATTGGTAGAAAAGTACAAAAGTACAATTTTCCTCTTAACACATCTACCCACGTAATATCCCATCTTGTCCCTGATTTCATGTAATAACGTAAACTCAACAGAATATGTAAGGAATCCAATTGCTTCGAGCATTTAGGCCTAATCATCATCGTTTTTAGGGTTTGCTAGGTATGTAGGAATTCTGCGATAGGAAGAAAACGTGAATTTGTACTTCCAGTCTTTTCTGGTAGGAGCCCATATTTTGAAGTGGCACCTAATCCGCACAAAAGTTATACTCTAGATCGCTTTAAGCCACCAGAAAAATACTCGTAAAGTTTGAGATCTCAGTACAATCTCGTAAAGGGTTATGAAGGAAATATTGTTCTCTCATTTTCTTTCTTTTGTGAAGGCATCTTCATGACGCTGTAACAGTACAACCATTCATTTTTCACTTATTCCTTGAAACATTTTTAGTCTTGAATAGATATCAGTCATTTAAAATTGAAATTGGCTTATTTTTCTTAAATTTCTGAAAAAAAAATGTTGTACAAGTGTGGGCTACTACCTCTACTGGTATTGGAATAGATGAGACAATAAACTAAGTTTTTTTTTTTTTTTGAAACTTTTTATTGATAAAAAATAAAGTTTAACTTTTTACATGATTATACATATTAACACTGTGGCATGGTGAAAACTTCTAAGTACCTTTATTTCTTTAGTTTATCCTTGCACAATTCCGTAAAAGAAAAGGGTTCACAAAGTGTATTAGGATTATCACGTTTTATAAAGAGGATGATTTTACATTTTTTCTTTAATAGCCCCAACGCATTCTGCTTCTCATTTGGAAAGAGTGAATGTGCATCTAGAAAATATATCCTTCAAACAGTGCAGTATAAGACTACTCTACCAGCAAGGAAATATCTAATTCCTTCTTCAAAGTTCGGTATGGCCTTAAATACCAGCTTTGTCGAATTGGCAAAGCCATAGCTTAAATTCGAAATACATAACGTAAAATTGTGCAGCCTTGAAATATACTACTTTCCACATAAAGGGCTGTTGACTTAAAAAAAAAATAGGTATCTGTACTTAATCTTTTCATACTACATGTATTAAACATTGTACTTACACAGGTACTAACATAACCCTTAAACTTGCAAAAGAAAAAGTAGGATTTACGCAACCAAAACACTTCTTACTATCACATGGGGCATAAGACATGCACCCTATTATGGGGCACTGGGATATATTTGTGCACACATGTGCGTCCAAGAAGGGGGGGGGGGGGGGGTGCTTTTTGTGCGGAGCGTGTACCGCATGGTCCTAAAACGTTGACTTTAAAAAAAGGGTGCTTTTAATTAATGTGGCCTACGCGTTAAGTGGTTAAGTTAAATTTCCATACTGGCGACAATTATGTGAAGGGAACATTTTGGGACATTTTCAGGGATTTTCAGGAAGTGGTGCGCGCGCCCAGACGGGCGGATATGCAGGCACTGATGATCAGTAAAACACACAGGGGGAATGTCAGTTCGCAAAAGGCAATATGTGAGTTTGCAAAAGGTTATCCCGAAATTTGGTCTAGATATAGTTTTATCTTGTTTAGGGAGTCATATTTTAAATAAACCTATTTAGGGGATAATATTTCAATCATACCTGTTTTTTTTTTTTTTTTTTTTTTTGGGGGGGGGGGGGGGGCTAGTTTCATGAGAACCCGCGCAAAATCCTCGTCAAGGGGTGTTCTTTCATGGAATTATGAAACTTGTTTAGGGGGTATTTCTATCACCCAAGGACGAGCATGTCTTCGGCAATACATCTGGCTCCCCGGGTAAAGTTTCATAGTCAATCAAACTTCAGGATTTCACTTCATTGTCATGAATGGCGACTAGTCACTGATGACAATTTGTATGAAATTGTGCTGTGTATACTGGTTAGGGTAAATTCAATTATATCTTAATTTCAGTATATTTTGGTTATATTTCTGCCTTAATAAGGAAGTCCTCTCAATACGAGTGAAGGAAGTTTTGGTTGAAATAATTTCAACAGACCAAGTAGGTTATATGGAAAACAAGAAATATGGGTGAAGCCATAAGGTTAATAGATTACATGATATTTCATACTTCGAATAACAATTTATCTGTTTTTTTAGTTGCCGTTGATTTTGAAAAAGTATTTCATTCGGTTTCACATGTATTTTTTACAAAATGTGTTATATTCTTTCGGTTTTGGCCCATCCTTTCGTAAATGGATTGATATCATGTATAGTAATACTCTTAGTTTTGTTTTAAAGGGAGGATATTCAACCGGGTATTTCAAGGTCGATAGGGGAGTAAGACAAGGAGATCCATTTTATCCCTACTTGTTCATTCTTTGTATCGAAACCCTGGCTCAACTGATTCGAAATGATGTTTTGGTTTTAGGTTTGCAATTTGGAGGCACAGAAATGAAACAGGTACTTTACGCGAATAATATTACTCTATTTGTAAAAGATCTCGGGTCGATGAAGCGTTTAGAAATAATATTTGAAAGTTTTGCAAGTGTATCTGGATTTAAAATGAATAAAGAAAAGACATATGTAATGTTACTAGGTAATTGTAATCAAGAAAGCCCAGGAGCACCCCCTTTTGGAAAAGTAGTACCATTCATAAAAATATTAGGAGTATTTTTCAGCTTGGACATTCATGTAAAAGAAAGTACGAACTATAAGGAAATTTTGAGCAAAATTACAAAATCTCTAGCATGGTGGAAACAGAGAGACTTAACCTTAATGGGTAAAATACAGTTGTTAAAGATTTTTTATATATTCTATGTTAACGCTCATTGCGTCACTTAATCCTATTCCTCATTCGATTTTCATGAACTTGATAAAATGACTTTCGACTTTTTATGGAGAGGAAAAGACAAAGTAAAGAGGACTACGATGTTACTTGATTACAAGAATGGGGGACTTAAAATGATGAATTTTGAATTGTTTATCAAAGTTCAGAGAATTATGTGGGTAAAGAGACTCTTAGGAGGAAATCACCAAATGAAATGGAAATTGTATTTTGATTATTGTACTCAAAAAATAGGAGGGAAATTTATCTTCTTCTGTAAGTATGAAATTAGACAGCTAAACCTATCTTTATCGCCATTTTGTTTGGAACTATTAGAGCAAGGTTACAACTGGAAGATTGGAGACAAATTTGTAGCAGTTACAAAGGTAATGAAGTAATTTTTAATAACAAACATGTATGTTTTCGAGGCTTTCCATTCTATCATGCAGATCTAATATCAAAGGGTATATTCAGGTTGAAACATTGTAGATAACAATAGTATTTTGAAAACGGACGCATATTTCACAAGTAAAGGTCTTAGTTCATGGAATATATTGCAGATAAGATGTATCTTTGAGAAAATTCCGTCCAGTTGGAAAAGGCAAATGCACTTAACAGAAGAAAAGAAAAATGAATTAAATATGGAAGAGATTCTATTCATTATTTCGACAAAATTGCCCCTGTAAGTGAAATCGTTTCCAAAAGATTATTAAAAACTATTCTCAACAGCAATCTAGAAGTCCCCCCTGTAGTCAACCGGCTAAAAGAATTATTTGGTTCGTCTATGACAGACTCTGAATATATTTTTCTCAGACCTAGGAAATGTACTTAGAATAGTAAACTAGGAATTCCAATTCAAAATGTTACATGGGATTATTTAAACGAATCAGGATCTATATCGGTTTGGCCTGGTTCTTAGTAATTTGTGCTCCTTTTGCAAAAAGGAAGTAGAAACTTATCGTCATGTATTTCATGATGGTGAACACATTCGGTCTCTATGGAAGATAATCGACGATACACTTAACTTGCCCATTTTAAAAGATTTGAACTGGGAAGGAATATTTTTTGGTGTGCCTTTGGGCAATGTAGGGAAGACGTATTTATTGAATCATGTAATACTGTTACTAAAACATTGGATATTTCAAAGTAGAAAGAGAAATATAGCTCCGAATAGCCAAGAAGTGAAAGAAATATTAGTAGGAAATCAAGTTGAAGAAGAAAAGATAGCACTTAATCGAACACCCTATCATTACATTTGAAAGAATGGGAGGCTTTTGATTTACGGTGAATTGCGGAGTCTTTTTTTCCCCGACGGATTATAATATGAAATGTTACGGATAAGAGAGGAGGAACATTTTTGTTGCGTCATTGGTTGTCTGCAGATTCTCACGCTCTTGTAAGTCACGGAATGCGAGGGTTATGTTCAGGGATCGGGAAAGGGAAGGGGTGTTGTGGGGGGGGGGGGGGGGAGGGGGGCTGAAGGGCTGAAGGGGAGGGATTAGGTGTTGTGCTGGGATATGCGGGTGCTTCTGTCTTTCCTCTTTATTTTGTTTCTTCCTCATTTCATTATGAATCTTTCTTTCAGTGAAAGAAACGCAGAAAGGACCATTAATCACATTGTTAGTTAACTGAAGTGATTTACAAGTCTATGTATATAAAACTTTGATTTTACTGGTACCATTGTACGTATAAAGTTATTGTCAGTTTATGATTGTAATTTGTTTGCTATGGTTGTACATATTGATGTCACCGAAACAAAAGAATAACAGAATTAAAAAAAAAAAAAATTAAGGGGGTGGTTGTTGTTAAGTTTGATATACTTACTAACTACACAATGTATTTGCATAATACAATTCATGTATCATTTTTAATTGCTATTTGTTCTCTTGAGATGAGCTGCTGTTTAATATTTTTAAATAGTCTCCTCCACTTTCATTAACTTATGTTGCCTAATTTCACTGAAACTTCTATATCTTAATCACTAACTTTATTTATTTGATATATTTATTTTAAGGGTAATCTGTTTCATGATCTTGCGCATTTGATGTTGAATGTGAAAAACGGAAATATACTGTAGAAATAAATAAACATTGAACTGTCAGCCTTAAATATAGGGCATTCCTATTCTAGCAACAAACAAAAAAAAAAAGAAAAAAATATGTTTTTCTATTGAAGCAGAAGAATTTCTAAGAATAAACAAAAAGTGAAAATTTTAAAGAAAAGGAACGTAAACTGATTTCTTACTAGAATAGATGTGTTGATTGAAATCAGTTTTCCTCCGGGAAGCTTGTCCTCGGGGTATTGTGTTCCCGGGCAGCTGTCATCGTGGGAGCCATCCTCCAAAGTAAATGTCCTCTGGGGGACCCGTCCTCCGGGAAAGTGGTCCTCGGGGGAGGGGGGGGGGGGGGGCTTGTCCTCCGGGGGAGTTGTTTTAGAACCGCCACTTCTCATATAAGTCACCCCTTATGCTGATTTTTAGTGTGCAGGAAGTGCTGTTTTTATGCACGAATTTACAAAGAATCTCTCTACCGTGGGTGGGGAATACCCCTTCCAACATCCTCGCCATGCCCCCCCCCCCCCCCCCCATTATATGCCACTTTTCATATCAGTTTCCCCTAATACTGTATTTTAGTGTGCAGAAAATATCATTTCCATTCAAGAATTTAAAAAAAAATCTCCGTACCGTGGGAGGGGGAATAACCCTCTCCAACAGCTTCCCTAGCTCCGTCGCTTCGCTCCCTCGCCTCGCCTCCCCCTCCCCTTGTTGAAAATTCTAGGCTACGTCAGAGAGTATGCTCTCCATTTCATTTTATGGCGTCGATGGAGCAATTGTCACCAGTTCAAGTGTAGTGTCTACGGAATTAATTCGGCAAAAATATGTCGGCGGGGCAGTTGTTACATTATTGTCGAAATAATTCGGCGGAGCATATGTCGTCATTTTGGAGCATATGTCGGCGGAGCATATGTCGGCGGAGCAAATGTCGTCGTTTTGGAGCATAATTCGGCGGAGCAAATGTCGGCGGAGCATATGTCGGCGGAGCAAATGTCGTTTTGGAGGATATATGTCGGCGGAGCATATGTCGACGGAGCAAATGTCGCCGGAGCAAATGTCGTTTCGGGAGCAAATGTCGGCGGAGCATATGTCGGCGGAGCAAATGTCGGCTGAGCAATTGTTGGCGGAGCAAATTTCGGCGGAGCAAATGTCGGCGGAGCATATGTCGGCGGAGCATATGTCGCGGAGCACTTGTCGTCATTTTCGGAGCAGTTGTCGGCGGAGCAAATGTCGCCGGAGCAAATGTCGTGTCACCGTCTTAAAGACGTCTTATTTCACCCAATACGACGTTAAAATGACGTCCAAATATGACGTCTTATTTTACGTCGTGTGCTGGTGCAAAGTTTCGTCTTAAAGAAGTGGTAATAAGACGTAAACAAGACGTATGGCACGACAGAAATAAGACGTAACTATGACGTAATTTTTTACCAGTCTCTGCTATCAGGGAAGGCCAGGGTATTTTGAAGGGGAGGGGCAAGATTATCCATAGGTAAATTTATCTACGTTTTTAGTAAAAAAAAAAAACAAGGCATTAGCTATTGTGTCTCGCCCACTTGTGAAAATAACCAGAAATATCACGATCTCCGTTGCCATGCAACAGAATTGTATCCAACGCTCATTATGAAATTCTACCATAGAATGCAACATCCCATAAAATTTGAGAAGGCCTATTACATGAAATGCTACTCCCTTTCACCTACTCCCACCCCCTTTACTTTCACCCATTTCTGTTTGCCATTGCAGCAACATGTGTTATGTGTCATAAGAGGATACTTAATTTGGCGCAAGATCCTGTTTGTTAGTGACCTCAGGAAGATATATGCCAACTTTCATGAAAAAACTCACAATAGAATGAACAATAATATTAATGAAAATAGGCCACATTAAACGTTTTGTTTCCTCCCCCATTGGCAATGTACAGTAAGGGAGCAGAGTTTTAACAAAAGTGAAATTTGGCCTATTTTTATTGATGATTATTGTTCATTCTACAGTGAGTTTTTTCATGAAAATTGGGACATATCTTCCTGGGGCCCATTGCATGAAACTTTTGCCAGAGTTTTTTATGGCAAAATTTGAGGAAACTATGGCAAAAAAAAAAAATGCCATAGGTTTCATTACATAAAAATTTGCCAGAATTTTTTTTGCCGGAAAAAAGGCTGGCAAAAGTTTTATGCAACAGGCCCCTGAAGTCACTAGCTAAGAGGATCTTACGTCAAATTAAGTATCCAGTGCGGCACGGAGCAGGGACAAAGTGCTAAGCTTTCTTCTCATTTTCATAATTCTCTCGTCTCTTTTGCTCATTGAAGCGTAAGAGATCGGGATTTCGATGAAAATCAAATCAGATGAACTCCCCATAAATACTTATGATGGTTACCCAAATTAAGCAATTGAGTTTTGGTCCATAAGTGAAAAATGAACTTTTCCAGTCCCACGTGCTCACTGAAGCGTGAACTTTCCATGAAAATGCCACGGGATCATTGATACATGTACACCGGTCATATAAACATGCTAAAAATGTTATCAATATGATTTTTAGTGCACAAAAATAAAGCAATAATTACTTGAAAATTCATTCAACCGTGAATTAATAGGTATCAATTGCAAAAGTTGCAAACACCAGTCCAAAACACGAATTGCTTTGCATTAGATCAAATTTACCGCGCGAAAGATGTCAAAACTGCAGTTTTTGCAATTTTCACCTTGTGCTCACTCAAGCGTGAAATTTGGCCCTCAGGTCATTTGGTATGTTGGGAAGCACATGAAATTCATGGTGCATGCCTTCAAACGCTGAAAACTTGAAATGTGTTCCGATATCCTTGACTCAAAGTCATGATATGATGCTTGTGAATTTTAAAAAGTGACATTTTTCCTTTAGTGCCTGCTCACTCTCGCATGACTTGACGGATCAATCTCATTTTCTCACAGAAGTTGGTAAATTAGTGTAGAAACATTCATGCCAATTCATTTTGCTCAAAACCTCTTCGTTGAAAAGTTACAGCATTTTGTTTAGGGGTGAAGTTACTTTTTTGTTGTGTTTAGATGCATGACCAGCCCTCTCCTTTTTTTATACTCTCGCTTTCTTCCTCCTCCTCTTTTCCTCTTTTTTCTCTTCTGTTTTTTTTTTATCACTTGAAAAAACATGGGGGCGGACGCCCCTGTCCCCTGGTCGCGCCTTCCCTGGAAAAATCATATCTAAATTTAAAACTTAAAGAAGAGCACTGATTTGGTTTTCACTTTTAAACAATTAACGACAATGTAAAGCTGTCAAGCTGATAGACACCCAGTTTTATAACAATAAAAGGTAAATTCAACAACAACAACAAATCCCTTGCTTAAAATTCTTCTTTAAAAAGCGGGGTTAGTGTACACACTTCATTTTCATTTTCTTAAATCAAGAGGCGTTCAAATGAAAATCATCAATTCTTTTGAGTCGACTGACTATTCTAATTCTTCTTATTTTCCTCTTTTTCCCCTTTTTCTGATCAGTTGAAAAATCATAGGGGGCTGTCGCCCCCTGGCCCTCGTTGCGTCGCCCCTGGAAATAGAAGAATTAAATTCAACACCAAAGGAATAACATTGATTTGGTCTTCACTTTAACACAGTGAAGGGTAATGTAAAGCTGAAAAGCTAATAGACAACCTTGTTATAACCAAAAAAAGTAAATTCAACAAATATATAGACCACTTGCTTAAAATTCTTCCTATAAAAGTGGGGTTAATGTCCATATTTCATTTTTTCCCTTAAATCAAGAGGCGTTAAAAGGGAAATCATTAATTCTTTTGAGTCAACTGACTATTCTAAACAAAAAGATAGTATCTTACATGAATTACAGTTATCTCCTGTGTATCCAGCTACACACGTGCAAGTACCAGCCATGGTGTCACAAGTTCCTACGTTCATACAGTCTGAGTCTCCCGTACATGCAACTACAAAATAATTGGAGCATAAACATGATAAATTCAGGGTAAAAAGCAAATAAGCATATCCATGTATACAGACTGAAATGATGTCATGATCATTTATAGCACCTAAAGCAGAACATTAATTTCTACTCCGACATGTAAAAATAGCATAATAACCAAAAGTTCCATCAGTATTGTAAACTGAAAATTTAAAAGGCATTCAATGCCCAACCCCCA
>CM057163.1:9734426-9917108 GCA_029962745.1 Echinometra lucunter
CGTTATCTGATCCTTTGCTTGTAAGTTATGGAGTACCACAAGGCTCAATATTGGGCCCTATTTTATTTACTATATATATAGATGACATAGTTAAACAAGTTAAGCTCTGTCAAATCCATCTATACGCTGATGATTCTGTTTTGTATTTTTCTGATAATGACGTAAATCTCATTGAAAGCAATTTAAATGCCGACCTAAATCGTATATACGAATGGATGTGTTTAAGTAAATTAAGTCTTAATATCGACAAAACTGAAAGTATGTTATTTGGGTCACGTCACATGTTGTCTGTGCACAAGTCTCTTAATGTCAGAATTTCAGGAAAATATATTCATTCTAAAAAATTTGTGAAATATTTGGGGGTCTTTATTGATCCAGGGTTAAAATGGAATTGCCACATTGATAAACTATGTGCTAAAACTAGTAAATTAGTAAATTTCCTTGGTCGGCTTCGTTCATTTTTAAATGAGGATAGTCTGAAATTAATTTACCGTTCAGTAATCTTGCCATTGTTTGATTATGCTGATGTAGTCTTTGATTCATCAAATTTGAAATGTACCCAACAACTGCAAAAAATACAAAATAGAGCTTGCAGAATAATACTAAAAATTAATCCGTATAAATATATATCAAACCATACTGTTCATCAACTCTTAAATTGGGAGTCATTAAAATCAAGGCGTATAAAGCATACTCTTTCAATGGTGTATAAGAGTCTGAATGGTCTTAGCGCGCCTTACATGAATAATATATTTCAGTTTTCTACTCATAAATATTCTCTCCGTTCTGATAAAAATCTTTCTCTCCCTAAACCACGGACTGAATACTGTAGAAGAATGTTTTCATACAGGGGTACGACATATTTTAATGAATTGCCACGTGATGCTAAATGTTCTGTTTCTTATAGCTCATTTAATAACGTAGTTAATAACCATATCTTAAATTGGGTCTGACTGTACATTATTCTCTGTTGCTCAATTCCTATGCATTGAAATGTAGGGTGTGTTAACGTAGGGGGGTGGGGGCTAGATGTTATGACCGATTAGTTTTATTTCTTGTTGTTTTGGTATGTTATTTTATATATTGTGTATAATTTATATTTGTGTAATTTTCTTTTATGCTATATGAGGACCCCTCGGTAGACCAGCAGCACCATGATTGATGCTGCTGAGTAGGGCCATCCTCCCGTTTTCTATTTACCAATCCATATGTATAATTCTATATGTATTATCTGTTTTTTAACGGAAAATAAATTCATTCATTCATTCATTCAACCCTCTACCCCTCGCCCATCCCCGTTTGTCATCCCCGAGGAGCTGTTCTCCTCCGGGAGAGTTGTAATAAAAACAAAAAATACTGGATTAATTACTTAAGTTTGATTTATAAAAAGGAAATATTTATTTTACAGTTCCTCACGAGCAAGGCGTTGTCACAAAAACAAAATTTCATGCGTAATTTAGTCCATAAAGGGTGGTGGGGGTGTCCTCCGGGGGAGTTGTGTGATGGAAGTCATCCCCCGGGGATTTGTCCTCAGGGGAGTTGTCCTCCGGGGGAGTCGTCCTCGGGGGGAGTTGTCCTCGGGGGGAGTTGTCCGCGGGGGAGTTGTCCACCGGGGGAGTTGTCCTCCGGGGGAGTTGTCCACCGGGGGAGTTGTCTTCGGGGGAGTAGTCCTCCGGGGGAGTTGTCCTCAGGGGAAGATGTCCTCCAGGGGACCTGTCCTGCGGGGGAGTCGTCCTGCGGGGGAGTTGTCCTCCGGGGGAGTTGCCCTCCGGGGGAGCTGTCCTCCAGGGGAGTTGTCAGGTGGGAGTTGTCCCCGGGGGAGTTGTCCTCCGGGGGAGTAGTCCTAGAACCTTCCAAAACATTTACAAAACGTTTTTTATTAGGTCCGCTACGTCTTCGTCTTGAATAAACGTTCACAAAATATTTTCAGAACGTTCACAAAATGTTTACAAACGTTTTTATTAGATCTGCTACGTCTTCGTCTTTAATAAACGTTCACAAAACGTTTTCAGAAACCTTCACTATTAGGTCCGCTACGTCTTCGTCTTGAATAAACGTTCACAAAATATTTTCAGAACGTTCACAAAATGTTTACAAAACGTTTTTTATTAGGTCTGCTACGTCTTCATCTTTAATAAACGTTCACAAAACGTTGTCAGAACGTTTCCAAAACATTTACAAAACGTTTTTTATTAGGTCCGCTACGTTTTCGTCTTGAATAAACGTTCACAAAATATTTTCAGAACGTTCACAAAATGTTTACAAACGTTTTTATTAGATCTGCTACGTCTTCGTCTTTAATAAACGTTCACAAAACGTTTTCAGAAACCTTCACATTTACAAAACGTTTTTACTAGGTCGGCTATGTCTTCATCTTTAATGAACGTTCGCTATGTCTTTGTCTTTAATAAACGTTCGCAAAACATTTTCAGAAGTTCATAAAAAGTTTACAAAACGTCATTATTGGGTCCGCTACGTTTTAGTCCTTAGCAAAAGTTCACAAAACGTTTTCAGAACGTTCACAAAAGTTTATTTTTTATGTCCGCTACGTCTTTGTCTTTAAAAAACATTCGTTAAAAATTTTCAGAAGGTTCATAAATAGTTTACAAAACATTTTTATTAGGTCCGCTACGTCTTTGTCTTCAATAAACGTTCACAAAACGTTTTCAGAACATTTTTCAGAACGTTTTTTATCAGGGCTGCTTCCTCTTCGTAAATTTTCTCTGAATTCGGATTTTAATTGGGAATGACTATAATCGTCTTGATGACCATGATAATGAGAAAGTAATGTTGCTGACGGGATACAAACCCTGATGAAAAAGAGGAATAAAAGGCCAACTGTGATATACCTTTTATAATCATAGATATCATATCCATATCAAAAAGACGACAGACCACCTAATTCGTCTGATCAAATGACGAATTAAATCTCGTTAGGTGGTCTGTCATATTATGACAGATCACCTTTTAATTTCGTCAGAATTTTCTTTATTCTTCATTAATTAATTATTAATTAGGTGGTCTGTCATATTATGACAGATCACCTTTTAATTTCGTCAGAATTTTCTTTATTCTTCATTATTAATTAGGTGGTCTGTCATATTATGACAGATCACCTTTTAATTTCGTCAGAATTTTCTTTATTCTTCATTAATTATTATTCTTTTTATTGGTACCCACTTTTTTGTGTAGTCGAGATCTCAGAACTGGCTGAATCATTTTTCGTCAAATTTTCAGTCATAACGAGATCTCGGATTTTTAGTCATTTTGAAGTTCGTCGGGTCATCGTGACGTCATCCAGGCGCCATTTTGTAAAAATCATCTCATGATCATATCTTCATAACGGAACGTCATTTCTCATTCATATTTGGCATGATGAATATTCATATCAATCTGAACAATTCCAACTTTTTAAACGCGCGCGTACGCGTACGTCCGCGCGTCAGTGCGCGCGCAAAATTTGAAAATGCTCATGGATCAAACCAAAATCCATTTCAGGTCATTTTAAGCCATATTTGCGCACGCACACCAAAGAAAACGTAAAAACACCGTTTTTTCACTTGATTTGCGATCGTAATACTTTTCTTAACCATTCATAACAATTGAAAGTCGATTTCAACTCCTCATAAGGCCGCACGCGCGCGTCAAAGTTCAAAATCCGTGCGCGCGTCTATGGGGCAAATAACGTAAAAACATGCAAAAACATGCCCTTTTGAAATCTGCCATAGCTCATTAAATAGCATGGGGACCCCCCATTTTTTTTTGCATTTTCTGAAAGCCTATGAAATGAAGATTTGAATTCAAGAAAAAAAATTGAGGGTCGAGCAGTCGGAACATCGTCATATTCTCAGGTGAAATCAAAATTTCATTTTTTCAATTATGACGTCATATTTTTTACCTTTAACCGGGACTATGTCGCTTATTCTTCATCGATTTTCGCCGAGATTTCGATATGTTGTAGCTTAGACAATTCTCTACAAATATATTATTCATTGTTACTCATTTTGATGACGTTATCATGGTCTAAATTCACAATTAAAGGTACCATGTCAATTTTTCTCATTTTACGTGTATTCTCTATGGGACATGACCTTTATGTAATTCTTGATTCTACATTCTCGTCTTCTATGATCAACATCTTCCTTATTTCTGCATGATTTTCGCCCATCTTTAAGTATGTTGCAGCTGAGAAAATTCTCTATATTATGAGTTCATATGTTTTTTAATCAAATTTCGAAAACATGTGAAATTTTGACTGGAAAACCTGATATTAGAATTCCGTTTTGAATCAACGTGTTATCTCTATGAGCTGTTTCCAGGTATACCTTCAAAGTCCTTGCCTCACATGCTCAAGGTCCCTGTTTCGAGTCCCGGAGGGAAGGGGGCAATTTTTCTTTCCGTTTGCTTTATTTTTACATGTTATGTTACTATCTTCTTTAACTATATGATTACATATACAGTCACAGTCGATGAAATAAACTGCTGATTTTGGCCTGTTATGACAATAGCAATGCAGCGCACAGTAGTTTATGTATAACCCTATAGAAAATCTGATTCGTTAAGGTGAATTCAAGCTTTGGATCATCTTTTAAGTATTCTGCGATAACAAACCATCCGATTTCTATGACGTTAGTCTCCTATCGAGGCGTAAAAATTTTATCAAAAGTCTTACAAACGAATTTATCACAATCCATGTCGAAACCTAAAAGATGCCGACAGACCACCTAATTCGTCACGAGTCTATGACGAATTCTATTCTCGTTATTAGGTGGTCTGTCATATTATGACAGATCACCTTTTAATTTCGTCAGAATTTTCTTTATTCTTCATTAATTAGGTGGTCTGTCATATTATGACAGATCACCTCTAAATTTCGTCAGAATTTTCTTTATTCTTCATTATTATTGTTCTTTCTATTGGTACCCACTTTTTTGTGTAGTCGAGATCTCAAAACTGGCTGAATCATTTTTCGTCAAATTTTCAGGAATCATCAGTCATAACGAGATCTCGGATGTTTAGTCATTTTCAAGTTCATCGGGTCAGCGTGACGTCATCTAGGCGCCATTTTGTAAAAATCATCTCATGATCATATCTTCATAACGGAATGTCATTTTTCATTCATATTTGGCATGATGAATATTCATATCAATCTGAACAATTCAAACGTTTTAAACGCGCGCGTACTCGTACGTCCGCGCATCAGTGCGCGCGCAAAATTTTAAAATGCTCAAACTCACTCATGGATCAAACCAAAATCCATTTCAGGTCATTTTAAGCATTTCAAAAATTTCAGCGCGTAAGCGCCCGCGCGCGCGTTTTGCGCGTGCGCAACTTGTAAATAACGTAAAAACGCCGTTTTTTCACTTGAATTGCAATTCTGAGACATTTCTTGACCATTTCCATCAGTTTAAAATCGATTTCAACTTACCAAAACGCCGCACACACGCCTCAAATTTTAAAATCCGTGCGCGCGTCTATGGGGCAAATAACGTAAAAACATGCAAAAACATGCCCCTTTAAAATCCGCCATAGCTCGTTAAAAAGCATGGGGATCCCCCATTTTTTTTACATTTTCTGAAAGCCTATGAATCGAAGATTTGAATTCATGAAAAAAAATTGGGGGTCGAACAGTCGGAACGTTACCATGTTCTCATGTGAACTCATAATTTCATTTTTTCAATTATGACGTCATGTTTTTTACCTTTAATCAAGACTATCTCGCTTATTGTTAGTCGATTTTCGCCAGGATTTCAGTATATTGTAGCTGAGACAATGCTCTTATATACTGATTGCCTTCATTTTTCATTTTGAGAACTGCATCATGGTCTAATCTTACGAAAAACGGAGGCATGTCATTTTTTCACAGTTTGCATGTATTGTCTATGGGACATGACCTTTTTCTAATTCTTGATTCTAGATTCCCGTCTTTTTTTAGCAACAGCTCCGTGATTTCTACTCGATTTTTGCCCAGCTTCGAGTATGTTGTAGCTGAGAAAATTCTCTATCGTGAAGGTGCCATTTATTTTTTAATCAGATGTCAGGAACATATCAAAATTTGAACTGGAAGATATGATTTAGGAATCCCATTTTCCATCTACGTGTTATCTCTATGGACTAAATCCTGGTCCATCGGTAAAGCACTGGTCTCACATCCTCATGGTCCCTGGTTCGACTCCCGGCGCCGGCAGTGTCATTTTTTTTTTTTTTTTTTTACATTTTTTGCCCTTTCATATTACCATCTTCATCGACTACGTGTACACATACAATTACAAACAATGCCATAACTGCGTTATTTTGCGTGTTATGTCTATTGCAATGCAGTGTACATTACATTATGTACAACCCTATTGCAAATATGATTCATGAACGTGTATTGAACCTTTAGGGTTAACTTTGCATAATACTAAAAATCAAATCGTCCTGTGTCTGTGATACTAGTCTCCTTCTCAGACCTGAATATTTTTTCAAGTTCATCAGGTCATCGAACATTAGATAAACTGGTGATTAGACGGCAAATAGATTACCCAACACAAAACGTTTCAGAACGTTCTTAGAACACATTTTTAGGTCTGCTACATCTTCGTCTTTAATAGTTGTTACAAAACATTTTTATTACAACCGTTTCGTCTTCGACTTTAATAAACGTTCATAAAACGTTTTTATTAGGTCTGCTGCGTCTTTGTCTTTAATAAACGTTCACAAAACATTTTGAGAACGTTCACAAAACGTTTTTATTAGGTCTGCTACGTCTTCATCTTTAATAAACGTTCACAAAACGTTGTCAGAACGTTTCCAAAACATTTACAAAACGTTTTTTATTAGGTCCGCTACGTCTTCGTCTTGAATAAACGTTCAAAAAATATTTTCAGAACGTTCACAAAATGTTTACAAAACGTTTTTATTAGGCCTGCTTCGTCTTCGTCTTTAATAAACGTTCACAAAACGTTGTCAGAACGTTTCCAAAACCTTGTCAGAACGTTTCCAAAACGCTTACAAAACGTTTTTTATTAGGTCCGCTACGTCTTCGTCTTGAATAAACGTTCACAAAATATTTTCAGAACGTTCACAAAATGTTTACAAAAAATTTTATAAGGTCTGCTACGTCTTCGTCTTTAATAAACGTTCACAAAACGTTTTCAGAAACCTTCACAAAACATTTACAAAATGTTTTTCCTAGGTCGGCTATGTCTTCATCTTTAATGAACGTTCGCTATGTCTTTGTCTTTAATAAACGTTCGCAAAACATTTTCAGAAGTTCATAAAAAGTTTACAAAACGTCTTTATTAGGTCCGCTACGTTTTAGTCCTTAGTAAAAGTTCACAAAACGTTTTCCGAACGTTCACAAAAGTTTTTTTATATGTCCGCTACGTCTTCGTCTTTAAAAAAACGTTTGTAAATCATTTTCAGAAGTTCATAAAAAGTTTACAAAACGTCTTTATTAGGTCCGCTACGTTTTAGTCCTTAGTAAAAGTTCACAAAACGTTTTCAGAACGTTCACAAAAGTTTTTTTTATGTGCGCAACGTCTTCGTCTTTAAAAAAACGTTCGTAAAACATTTTCAGAAGGTTCATAAATAGTTTACAAAACATTTTTATTAGGTCCGCTACGTCTTTGTCTTCAATAAACGTTCACAAAACGTTTTCAGAACATTTTTCAGAACGTTTTTTATCAGGGCTGCTTCAGCTTCGTAAATTTTCTCTGAATGGGGATTTTAATTGGGAATGACTAATCCTCTTGATGACCATGATAATGAGAACGTAATGTTGCTGACGGTGATACAAACACTGATGATGAAAATGATGAATAAAAGGCCAACTGTCATATACCTTTTATAATCATAGATATCATATCCATATCAAAAAGACGACAGACCACCTAATTCGTCTAATCGAATGACGAATTAAATCTCGTTACTATTATTATTCTTTTTATTGGTACCTACTTTTTTGTGTAGTCGAGATCTCGGAACTGGCTCAATCATTTTTCGTCAAATTTTCAGGAATCATCAGTCATAACGAGATCTCGGATGTTTAGTCATTTTCAAGTTCATCGGGACCTTGTCGAAGGCGGAGGACTCATCGGGGCAAGAGAGGAGGACGATGTCTCTTTAAGGGGCATCTTAAATTTGCCAGCATTAATTCCCGGTCACTACGTAATAAAACTACTATTCTTCAAGATTTTGTTATAGATCACAAATTAGATTTTGTTTGTGTAAGTGAGACATGGCTGACTTCAGATGATGATGCGGTCATAGGTGATCTGTGTCCTGACTCCTACACTTTCAAGCATTGTCCAAGGGTCTCTGGGCGTGGCGGTGGAGTGGCTTTTCTTTACAAGAACAGTCTTCACGTTGTCACCAAGCCGCATGAAAATTTCAACAGTTTTGAATGTCTATCCGCAACCATCTCCAACGATGTTAATTGCATGGACATCTCTGTAATCTACAGGCCTCCTGGTGGACATAGCTTTTCCAGATTCCTAGATGAATTCTCTGATTTCCTGGATAGAAGCATATATCGAACTCCATCTTTTATCATCACTGGCGACCTGAACATTCACCTAGACAATAACTCTTCACCCAACACACATAAGTTTAATGATCTAATTAGTGGTCACGCCATCTCTCAGCTAGTTGATACTCCAACACACGACAGAGGTCACATCCTTGATGTTGTCATGGTCAGGGACTCTGATGATCGAGCTCTCTTATCGAAGCCTCGAGTCATACCTGGCATCTCAGACCACTCTGCCATCTTATGGAAGGTCAACTTTCCCAAGCCGAGTCGGTCCCAGTCCACTATAATCAGTCGCAACATCAACAACATTGACAGGGTGACTTTTGCGAACGACATCACTAAATGTGACATCATTGCTCCTGGGACAGAGAGTGCAGATTTTTGTGTCGACACCGCCGTACATCGTTATAACTCTGAACTGGGAAGGATTCTCGATATTCATGCACCCCCGAAAGAAAGGAAAGTCCGGATTCATGTTGACTCTCCATGGTATAATGACAACATCCGCTCTCAGAAGAAAAAACGAAGAAGGCTGGAGAGGCAATGGCGGCAGTCTTCACTTCATATCCACCGGGAACTCTTCTCTGCCCAGCGTGACCTTGTCAATTCCCTTGTGAAGAGGGCAAAGCGCTCCTATTATGTGGCTATCATTGAAGACTGTCATGACGACTCTAAAGAACTTTTTTCAGTGGCTAATCGGCTGCTGAACCGTCGACAATCATCACCTCTTCCTTCCCACTCTGACAGCTCGCAAATGGCATCTACTTTCCTTCACTTCTTCCAGACCAAAGTCAAGATGATCTGCGATAGTTTAGCACCAGATGAGTCTCCACACAGCCAACTCACTTCCTCCTCCTTTGAAACTATCCAACCTACCACTCCTGACGAGATCATGTTACTTTTACGTAAACTTCCTTCCAGGTCATGTCAGTCAGATCCCATTCCCACTAGATTACTCAAGGATTGTTCCCCTTCTGTTGCTCCAATTCTCTCACATCTAATTAATATGAGTATAGAACAGGCATACTTTCCTCCCTCTCTGAAAGTTGCTCTCATTACCCCACTGTTAAAAAAACCCTCCCTGGACCAAAACTCCCTCCAAAACTACCGCCCAGTTTCAAACTTACCATTTTTGTTCAAGATTCTTGAAAGGATTGTGTTCTCTCAATTGTCTGAATACCTTTCAGATAATGATTTGCTCGATCCTTTCCAGTCAGGTTATAGGTCTAATCATAGTGCAGAAACACTACTTCTTGACGCGTCTAATTATATCTTACAAAGTATGGATAAAGGGAACACCACAGCTCTTTTGCTGTTAGACTTGTCCTCTGCCTTCGACACGGTAAATCACACTATCCTTTTGAACACACTTAGTTCACTCGGTGTTAAGGGTGAGGCTTATAAGTGGTTTGAGTCTTATCTCTCATTCCACTCTCAGATTGTTTGTATTAACGGTTGTAAATCTGATGTTTTGCCTCTCTCTTGTGGAGTACCACAGGGTTCTGTGGGCGGGCCAACTCTCTTTTCGATTTATTTATCCGGATTGCGACAAGTTCTGTTGAAACATAACATAAAATACCATATTTATGCAGACGACATCCAACTCATGATTTCTTTTAATTCGGATCAACTAGCTGCAGAAAGTTCCATCCATCGTCTTGAATGTTGCATGGTTGATGTTCACAACTGGCTGACTTCTCACTCTCTTAAGTTGAATCCAGCCAAATGTGAATTTCTTCTTTTTGGATCCAAAGTACAGCTTAGTAAAATCCACATCGACTCCATCTCATTTTCTGGTCTCACTGTAAATTTGTCAAGTTCTTGTCGCAATCTCGGTATAGTTTTTGATTCTCACTTGACAATGTCGAATCACATTTCTTTTATTTGTAGATCAGTTCGCTACCAATTGCGAAATATTGGTTTTATTAGGAAATACTTGTCTCGACCGGCCACAGAAAAATTGGTTCACGCTTTAATTTCGTCCCGTCTTTATTTTGGAAACTCCCTATTGTTTAATCTACCCCAGAATCAGTTAGTTAAAGTTCAGAAACTTCAAAATGCTGCCGCTCGCATCGTTTCTCTATCCACCAGGCGCACTCACATAACTCCTATTTTAAGATCCTTACATTGGCTCCCTGTAAAACAGCGCATTATGTTCAAGATTTGTTGTTAACTTTCCATTGTGTTCATGGCTCATCTCCCCAGTACCTTATTTCACTGATCAAAAGTTATACCCCTTCAAGATCCTTACGTTCCTCCCTTTCCAATTCTCTTGTTACCCCCAAAGTTTCCAAAACCTGGGGTGAAAGATCATTTGTTTACTCATCCTCGAAGCTATGGAACAGCCTCCCTCATAACATCAAGCAGTGCTTGACTTCTGAAACTTTCAAAAATTACCTAAAAACATTTCTGTTTAATTCTTCTTAATTTCTTTTATAATTTCCTAAAAAGCGCCTTGAGCACTCTACAGAGTGGATTTGGCGCGATATAAGTCCTAATTATTATTATTATTATTATTATTCTCATTTTCATAAGTTTCCCGTCTCTTTTGCTCATTGAAGCCTAAGAGATCGGGATTTCGATGAAAATCAAATCAGAGGAACTCCCCATAAAGACTTATGATGGTTACCCAAATTAAGCAATTGAGTTTGGGTCCATAGGTGAAAAATGAACTTTTCCAGTCCCACGTGCTCACTGGAGCGTGAACTTTCCATGAAAATGCCACGGGATCATTGATACATGTACACTGGTCATATAAACATGCTAAAAATGTTATCAATATGATTTTTAGTGCACAAAAATAAAGCAATAATTACTTTAAAATTTTAATACGGTGATATTTTGTTTTTATTAAGTGTTTATTCAACCGTGAATTAATAGGTATCAATTGCAAAAGTTGCAAACACCAGTCCAAAACACGAATTGCTTTGCATTAGATCAAATTTACCGCGCGAAAGATGTCAAAAATGCAGTTTTTGCCATTTTCACCTTGTGCTCACTCAAGCGTGAAATTTGTTGTTGTCATTTGGTATGTTGGGAAGCACATGAAATTCATGGTGCATGCCTTCAAACGCTGAAAACTTGAAATGTGTTCCGAAATCCTTGACTCAAGGTCATGATATGATGCTTGTGAATTTTAAAAAGTGACATTTTTCCTTTAGTGCCTGCTCACTCACGCATGACTTGACGGATCAATCTCATTTTCACACAGAAAATAATAAATTAGTGTAGGAACATTCATGCCAAGTCATTTTGCTCAAAACCTCTTCGTTGAAAAGTTACAGCATTTTCTTTAGGGGTGAAGTTACTTTTTTTTTGTTGTGTTTACATTCTCGTTAATTAGGTGGTCTGTCATCTTTGACAGATCACCTCTTAATTTCGTCAGAATTTTCTTTATTTATCCTATTCTTATGTGAACTCAAAATTTTGATTTTTAATTTTTGAAGTTATATATTTTTTCTTTAACCGAGACTATCTCGCTTGTTATTCATCGACTTTCGCCGAGATTTCGACATGTTGTAGTTGAGACAATTCTCTACAAATATTTTATCATTGTTACTCATTTTGATGACGTTATCATGGTCTAAATTCACGATTAAAGGTACAATGTCAAGTTTTCTCATTTTACGTGTATTCTCTATGGGACATGACCTTTACGTAATGCTTGATTCTACATTCTCGTCTTCTTTGATCAACATCTCCCTTATTTCTGCTTGATTTTCGCCCATCTTTAAGTATGTTGCAGCTGAGAAAATTCTCTGTCTTATGCATTCATATGTTTTTTATTCAAATGTCGAAAACATGTCGAAATTTTGACTGGAAAACCTGATATTAGAATTCCGTTTTGAAGAACTGATTTAAAAACACGCAAAAACATGCCCCTTTGAAATCCTTCATAGCTCCTTAGAATGCGTGGAGACCCCCAATTTATTTTACATATTCCTAAAGCTTATGAGTTGTAGATGTGAATCCATGACAAATTTTTACTCTGTCGATGCTATGACGTCATCCTATTCTTATGTGAACTCAAAATTTTGATTTTGAATTTTTGACGTTATATTTTTTTTTTCTTTTAACCGAGACTATCTCGCTTATTATTCATCGATTTTCGCTGAGATTTCGATATGTTGTAGCTCTTGTATTTCGTTGGACGAAACCATTTAATTGAACATTGACCAATCCATTATTCATCTTATACAGCATGCAGAGTCTTTGGTTCCTTCTCCTTGTCTGAAGGGATTCCCAACCAAGATCGTTAAGGGATTTAGTGACAGAGCCTTCTTCCCTACGATAGTTACCGATACAAAATCTAGCTTCCTGTCGTTGAACTCTTTCCAGTGACTGTATGTTTGTCATGGTGGATGGATCCCAAGCTGCTGCTGCGTACTCGAGCAGTGGTCTCACCAGCATCAGGTAAGCCGTAGTTTTGGTTTCCCTGTCACATCTCCACAGATTCCTCCGAACGACGTTCAGGGTCCTCTGGGCTTTGGAAACGACTTCCTGAGGATGTGTATTCCAGCTCAGTGTATTAGAGATGTGCACACCTAGATATGGATGGGATGTCACACAGTCCAATTCTCGACCAAAAAACTTATAAGGATGTTTAGGTGGGATCCTTTTCCCAATAGTCATCGCATAGCACTTGTTGGTTAGTACTTAGTTCTTGATTCTACATTCCCGTCTTCTTTCACTAACAGCTCCCTTATTTCTCATCGATTTTAGCCCAGCTTCGAATATGTGTAGCTGAGATAATGCCCTAACCAGGAAATTCTTATTTTTTAAATTTTTTTTATCACGGCATCATGGTCTAAATTCACGATCAATGGCGGCATGCCAATTTTTCACATGTTACGTGTATTGTGGAAATCAACGAATGGCCATATCTCACAAACTCGATCATGAAACCTCTTCAAAATCGGAACAGACATCACATATTGCACAAACATCTCGCACACGCAAAACCAGAACCCTAGATCAATTCAAACTTTTTTAACAGCCTTTTTTTTTTAATTGTCGAAGTCGTTTTGTTGTCCATCTTTTCCTTTATATATCCATAATGATGATTATTTCGACAAAAATAACTCTACATTTTTGAAGGTTATCCCTGTCCATTCTATCTCGAAAAAAAAATTGTTGAAATTGTTGCGGGTTTTCTCTCAGTAATCAAATGAAATACAGGAATTTCAATAGTATTTCCCTTAAAGACCAATCATCCACCTATCTGTCAGCCGTGATATTTTTAATACTAAAAGGTCCATCTTAATGATATTGTATACACGCATTACGCTTAACAGGATATGGTTTTCCTTAAATTTTCAAAGTCATCAAGCCATTGTGACGTCATCTAGGCGCCATTTTGTAAAAATCACCTAAAGGTTATATCTTCATAACAGAATGTCATTTCTGATTCATATTTGGCATGATGAATGTTCATATTAATCTGAACAACTCTTTCATTAAAAGCCGTGCGCGTATGCGTACTTCCGCGCGTCAGTGCACGCGCAAAATTTTAAAATGCTCAGAATCTTCTCAAAACCGTTTTGCACATGTTTCAGGCCATTCTAAGCATTTCAAAAATTTCAGCGCGTAAGCGCCCGCGCGCGCGTTTTGTGCGTGTGCAAGTAGTAAATGACGCAAAAACGCAATTTTTTCGCTTGTTCTGCAATCCTAATACTTTCTTGACGATTTCCATGAATTGAAAGTCAATTTCAAATGATCATAAGGCCAGACGCGCGCGTTAAAGTTCAAAATCCGTGCGCGCGTCTATTGGGCAAATAATGTTAAAACACGCAAAAAACATGTCCCTTTAAAATCCGCCATAACTCCTAAGAATGCACGGAGACCCCAAAATTTTCTTCCATATTCTTAAAGGTTATGAGTTGTAGATGGGAATTCATGAAAAAAAATTACTCTTTCGATGCTATGACGTCATCATATTCTTATGTGAACTCAAAATTTTGATTCTGAATTTTCGACGTTATATTTTTTGTCTTTAACCGAAAGTATCTCGCTTATTATTCATCAATTTTCGCCGAGATTTCGATATGTTGTAGCTGAGACAATTTTCTACAAATATTTATTCATTGTTACTCATTTTGGTGACGTTATTATGGTCTAAATTCACGATTAAAGATACAATGTCAATTTTTCTTATTTTACGTGTATTCTCTATGGGACATAATCTTTACGTAATTCTCGATTCTACATTCTCGTCTTCTTTGACCAACATCTCCCTTATTTCTGCTTGATTTTCGCCCATCTTTAAGTATGTTACAGCTGAGAAAATTCTCTATCTTATGCATTCATATGTGTTTTTAAGGAAATGTCGAAAACATGTCGAAATTTTGAGTGGAAAACCTGAAATTAGAATCTACGTGTTATCTCTATAAGCTGTTATTCAGGTATACCTTCAAAGCACTTGCCCCACATGATCAAGGTCCCTGGTTCGAGGCCCGGACGGAAGGGGGCATTTTTTTTTCCTTTTCCTTTCTTTTTCACATGTTATGTTACGATTCTCTTTAACTATATAATTACATATATAGTCACAGTCAAAGAAATAAACTGCAGATTTTGGCCCGTTATGACTATTGCGATGCAGTGCACAGTAGTTTATTTACAACCCATATAGAAATTCTGATTAGTTAAGGTGAATTAAAGCTTTGGATTACCTTTTAAGTATTCAGCGATATCAAATCATCCCATTTCTATGACTTTAGTCTCCTATCGATACGTAAAAAAATTTATCAAAAATCTTACCAACGAATTTATCACAATCCACGTTGTTTCGTTTAACATGTATTTTTTCATATACATGTATTTCTTTTGATTTAGTTCAGAAGGTAGAATTTGAAGATACCATAGAAATTTACGTTGACCGAAAAATTGGGCTGTTAAGATTAGGCAGTAATCTACATGTGCAGCAGGCATGTTTTTAGCTGTTTCGCTGGAGTTTTTCAGGCAAATGACACCGTGAGGTTTCATTTCTGACTTTCTGAGTTATGGGTACTTTTCCACCAAGAAAATTGAATAAACACAGTTACATCGGTTCTTCAGAGGCCACCTCAGTTGACCGTTGTACTTATACAATCCCAAGCGGAATTTGCCAACTGTAATAGTTCCTTTTCGTCAACGATCCATCAATTCAATTTTCCTGAAGTCATCCGGAGGTGCTACGGGAACGTGACAGAGAAGGAAGCATGGATACTACTGAGAGCTTGAAGATTAAGAGAAGGACGGCCAAGGGCAAGCTGACAAGAAGGGAGAAAGCCCTTAATTTCCAGATGGAGCAGCACCGTCCGTCATCAGAGGTAAACGAGGCCTTTAAATCATACAAAGCAGCGTATGATCAAGTAAATGATGTGCACGAGAAGTACACAGCAACCATTTCGAATGATACCCAGTATGAAGCAGAGGAGAAATGGTAAGACGTAATTCAGGAATCCTTCTTGAAAAGGCAAATGGAGGTGACTGACTATAGCAAAGATGATGCAGAGTCAAGTAGTCCATTGGATGAAACTCAGATGACGCAAGCTTCTAGTGTGTCTCCATTGTCATCCATTGTCAAGTTAGAGAAAACTAGATTACCAAGGTTTACTGGAGATGTTCGCGATTATCATAATTATTTTCAGGAAGGACTTCATCCATATGACAGAAGGCAGATATACCAAGAGAGATATGATTAGTTTACTCCGATCCTGTCTTCAAGGAAAGGCCCAGGACATGATAAGAGGTATCGGTGAAGATTTTGACTCAGCTATTGCATATCTCGACTCAATATATGGGGATCCTAGATTTGTAGCAGATGCAGTAATCTATGATTTAAACCAGTTCAAGGGTTTAAAGTGTGGAGAAGATGCCAGGTTCTGCGATCTTGTCCATCTAGTTCGCAGAAGTTATCATTGTCTACAAGCAGTGAATCGTCCACAAGACATGGACAATAGTCAAATTCTTACTCTCATTGAAGGGAAGATGCATGTCGATGATAGGAGAGTATGGTTCCGGCACTTTGAGCAAGATGGAAAGCCAGCATGTTTAAGTTACCTCATAGAATGGATGACATCTGAGATGAAGTCTCGAATGAGAGCCGCAGCCCCAGTGCGTGCTGAAGAGAAGAAAGCCGGAAAAGTGTTTCAAGTCAGCAGTGTCCAGAGTAACTCTGCTAAGCCAGATGTTACGTTCTTCAAGTGTTGGCTTTGCATGACATCAGATCATTGGACTGACCAGTGCAAAAAGCTTCTTAGCATGACCCAGTCTGACCGTTTGAATGTGGCTAAGAAGAACCAAGCCTGCTTCAGCTGTCTTAAGAAGGCGGGCAAGGATCATAGAATGAATACCTGCAAGAGAAGAAAGCAATGCACTGAAGTGACTGGAGGTCAGCAATGCAGATACTTCCATCATCCTCTCCTTCATAAGTCAGAAGAGCAGAGTAACACTGTTGGTGTAGCTATCACCACCAATACAGATACGCTGTTGCCAGTTGTTACTGCTGAGATAGTTTCTCCCAGTAAGCAGGAACGGATTGAAGGAAATATACTACTCGACTCCGGATCACAGTTAAGTATCATGCGACAGGAAGTAGCTGACAGACTGAGCTGAAGGGAAAGAAAGTCTCTGTAACTATCACCAAGATTGGCTGTGATGAGGAGCAAGTCCAGACGGAGATATATCGATTCCCTGTTCAAGTTATTGGTAGTAACCAAAGACATTATGTGACTGCGATAGGACTGCCACAAATCAGCAATGATATTTCTGAGGTATCATTGAAGGAAGAATGTAAGAAGATGCACTTAAGTCCCCAAGAAGTGCATAGGAAGAGTGGTACAATTAATTTGCTGATAGGATTGGACCATGTACAGATGCATGCAGGTCAAACCAGACAGGGAGTTAAATGTATCGCCCGCAAGTCGACAATTGGATGGGTGGTGTTTGGACCTCTCAGCACCAGACAGCAGTTACCAAGTAGAGTACTCCATATGCAGGTAACCCAAGTGACTGATCTGACAGAATTTTGGAGTACAGAAAGTATGGGTGTTGGGTCTTCATCCTGCCAGTGTTACCCACCCAAACTGAGTAAAGTTGAAAAAGATGAATACGATGTTATCAATGCTTCCTGCCAGAAAGTAGGGCGTCAGTGGATGATCGCTTATTCTTGGAAATGGGATCCGAGTCACCTAGCCGATAATAAGATACAGGCAGAGAGGATGCTTGCTGGAACTGAGAAGAAACTGTTAAGAAATCCCGAGTATGCAGAGGCCTACAGCAAGCAAATGAAAGAGATGACAGAGATGGGGTTTTCGAGAAAGTTGACTCAAGAAGAGATGAAGAACTATCAAGGCCCGGTGCACTACATCAGTCATCATGCCGTAGTCAGGCCGGAGAAGAAGTCTACCCCCTTACGAATTGTTTTCAATTCTTCCTCAAGTTTCCAGGGCCATTGTCTTCACGACTACTGGATGAAGGGACCGGATTTGCTGAAGGATCTGTTTGGAGTTCTGTTAAGATTCAGAGAGAGACCTGTAGCCATATTAGGTGACATATCCAAGATGTACTACCGTGTCCTCATTCCAGAAGCAGACCAACACGTGCATAGATATCTCTGGAGAGAATTGAACGTGAAACAAGAGCCAGATGTTTATGTGAAGACAGTGGTAACATTCGGGGATAAGCCTGCCCCCACAATGGCCCAAATAGCCCTCAGACGCACTGCAGAGGAAGGAAGAAGTGCATATCCGGAAGCTGCGAGTGTAATAGAAAGAGACACTTACATGGATGATATATGCACATCAGTGTCTACAGCTGAACAAGGTCATAATCTTAGACACGACCTGGATGAGGTGTTGGATACTGGCGGTTTCAAGGTCAAGGGCTGGATATCCAATGTCCCACTCAAGGAGGAGACGGTTCCTGAATGTCAGACAGAGACAAGTTTGCCGGAGAATTTGACGGAAGAGAAGGTGCTTGGAGTTGTGTGGACCCAGCAACAATATGATTTCTGTCATAAAGTCAAAGGAGAGAACTTTACTCAGCCCAGTGAGAAGCAGAACTCTGTGATGTGGACGAAGAGACGAATCTTGAGTCACATCGCTAAGGTATTCGACCCGATTGGAATTGCTGCTCCTTTCTTAGTGAAAGCTAAGATAGGAATGCAGCGGCTGCGGGAGATTGGAGTCGGATGGGATGACGAGTTACCAGAGTAGATAAGTGCGGAATGGGATAAACTCTTCGATGAGATGAAGGCTCTGAATGACGTGAGGTTCTCGAGAAGTTTAACACCATCACAGTCTGTAGGTGTACCAATGCTAGTTGTATTCTGTGATGCATCAGAAGAAGCTTTCGGAACATGTGTCTACATCAGGTGGAAGCTGACTGATGATGAATATGATGTTAGATTCATTGCTGCTAAATCCAGAGTGGCACCTCTCAAGAAGCTAACGTTGCCACGTCTAGAACTACAAGCAGCAGTGATGGCGACTAGATTGTACACAGCTATCAAAGAAGAACTTACTCTTGAGCTTGATAGTGTTGTATTCATGACGGACAGCATGATCGTTCTTGGGTGGATCCGAAGTAAAGCTAGAGCCTACAAGCCGTTCGTGTCTGCTAGAGTGGGTGAAAGTCAGACAAATTCCAACCCTTCTTGGTGGAGACATGTACCCAGAGAGCAGAATCCTGCTGATGATATATCCCGAGGCATCCCTCCTGAGAAGCTAACAGAGAGATGGAAGAATGGACCAGAATTTCTCTACTGGCATGAGAATAGATGGCCAAGGACTGAGGAGACTCCTGACAGCAGAGAGGTAGAGAAAGAGAAGCGTAAAGTTCACCAGGTGTCCTTAGCAGAGGTTCAGTCAGAACCCTTCGACTGCAAGAAGTTTTCTAGATGGAGGAAACTTGTTAGAGTTACAGCTTATGTTCAGAGATTCGTCAGAAACTTGAAGGCGAGATGTAACAAAGCACCAGATACTGACATTCAGCCCTCTGATAGTAAGCAAATCTCACTATCAGAGCTAAAGAATGCAGAGACTCTTTGGATAAAGAGGGCACAGAGAGAACTACATGATAGATACAAGAAAGGAGAGTTCAAAACTCTCAGTCCCTACATCAAGGAGGGAATCATCAGAGTCGGCGGCAGGGTAGGAGAGAGAGTTGTTTCATATGATGAAAGGCACTCAGTACTGCTACCACGTCAGCACCATATTTCGACACTCATAGTTAGATACTTTCACGAGCAAGGTCACGAAGGGGTAGCAACCACCGCCGCAAAAGTGAGACAGAAGTACTGGATTGTTGGAGTTCAGAGGATCGCCAAGCCTGTGAATACAAATGTGTGGTTTGCAGGAAATCAGAACATAGAGTTGAATCCCAGTTTATGGCAGATCTTCCAAGTCATCGTCTAGCACCGTGCACACCGCCGTTCTACTATACGTCTTACGACTATTTTGGACCATACCAGGTTCGAGTTGGTAGAAACAAAACAACAAAGCATTACGGTGTGATCTTCACGTGCTTGAATACAAGGGCAGTGTATCTAGATGTCGCTGTCGACTGCTCAACAATTGAGTTCCTTCAAGTATTTCGCAGATTTGTAGCAGTCAGAGGTTACTCAGCAGTCATCTACAGTGACAATGGTACTCAGTTTGTGGGAACTGAGAAGGAGCTTCGAGCTATGGTAACAAGGCTGGAGTGAATCTCAGCTAAGAGAGTTTTGTGCCGAACGAGGAAACCAGTGGAAGTTTGTGACACCATCCGCGCCACATCAGAATGGGTGCGTCGATCCCTAGTGAAGAGTTGCAAGATAGCGCTACGCAAAGCAATAGGAGATCAGATCCTTCGTCCCTTTGAGCTACTTACCTGTTTGACTGAAGTCGCAAATCTAGTGAATCAGCGCCCGATTGGCAGAGTGCCCAATGATCCAGACGACGGTTCCTATCTTTCGCCCAATGACATGTTGTTAGGACGCGCATCTACAACAGTTCCTCAAGGACCATTTCGGGAAACGCCTGATCCAAGGCATCGAGTGGAATTTGTACAGAGAATCGTGGACTCTTTCTGGAAGGTCTGGAATCGAGATGTATTTCCTCTTCTCGTTCCACGGAGGAAGTGGAATGTTGAGAAACGCAACGTTCGCGTTAATGATGTTGTGTTGTTGTCCGATCCAAACTCTGTTCGCGGAAAATGGACGCTAGGCAAGGTAGTCCATGTCTATCCAGGGACAGACAACAAGATCAGAAACGTTAAAGTAAAGACAATGAACAATGAATACCGAAGACCAGTGAAAAAGATTGTGGCCTTATATCCTGTCGAAGGTTATGAGGATTAAACTTTATTTCAATGTTTATATGTTAATGTAAATGGGAACAAAGTGCCCATTGGGGCGGTGGATGTTTCGTTTAACATGTATTTTTTCATATATATGTATTTCTTTTGATTTAGTTCAGAAGGTAGAATTTGAAGATACCATAGAAATTTACGTTGACCGAAAAATTGGGCTGTTAAGATTAGGCAGTAATCTACATGTGCAGCAGGCATGTTTTTAGCTGTTTCGCTGGAGTTTTTCAGGCGAATGACACCGTGAGGTTTCATTTCTGACTTTCTGAGTTATGGGTACTTTCCGCCAAGAAAATTGAATAAACACAGTTACATCGGTTCTTCAGAGGCCAGCTCAGTTGACCGTTGTACTTATACAATCCCAAGCGGAATTTGCCAACTGTAATAGTTCCTTTTCGTCAACGATCCACACGTCGACACCTAAAAGATTCCGACAGACCACCTAATTCGTCATGTAACAAATTCAAACTCAAATATTTCTATTCAAATTATTTAAGTGATACATTCATAACTATGTTTAAGTTAAAGCATAAATTTGAAGATGCCAGATGCAAGCATATATTATTGTAGAGAATCGCATCCCTGAGTGCTGGCGTCTTTGAACTCAACACACCAGACTGTACGTTTTCTTTGTTCGAGCCCAGCCCACATTCCAGATATCTGTCATGTCGGTGGTTTCATGTGACCCGTCTACATCAATTCCCATGTTCTACTTTACATTATGATATTAAAATAACAACAGTTTTCTTCAACTTGATCCTTGATATAATCACAACGTATCGTTTTTATCACTTATCTGATGTAAAAAAAATCGCAAGCAAATAACGACCCCAGAAGGTGGAAAAAAATAGGGAAGAGTTTGGAGGAAAAGACTGCAAAGAGGAGAGAATGAAAGGAAATGTTAGAAATACATTGCAACCCATTTCATCGTGAAACAGAAATCCAAATTAAAACAAGACAAAGAGAGAGGGAGATGGATACGTTAGCGGTTCAACTGCTAACTTAGGGTAGCGTGAGGGAAGGAGAGAGAGACTGAGAGAGAGAGAGAGCGAAGGTAGGACAAATTAATGGTACAAGTGGATGAAAACGAAGACTAACGGAATAAGAAGGCCAATTCATCGTTTCCATGCTTTCTTTTACGACACGCGTTGCTATACGGTGTCATTCCTTTAATCTATCTTTTCCAGGGATCTATCCCTTTGTCTTCCGCTTCTCCTTCTACTCTTTCCTTTGCAGAGCGTGATCGGGAGGAGACGGACCACCGCCCCTCTTACTTTCCAAATGATCAAATTGTGAAAAAAAATACAAGAGAAATGGAAAAAAAAAGAGGAAAGAGGGCCGGGTCTTACAAATTATACCCCCCCCCCTATTTTCGTCATTTACAACGGAAATAAAGCTATACGGGTCAACTTCCCCCCTCCCCCTCAAATGCGCCAAAATATCCTCTCGCCGCCCCTGATCAAAAGACACCTATTAAAGATGGGTGGGAGATTAAGTAAAGGTTTAGATTTAGATATAGATTGCCTATTGTCGAGCGTACTTCAGGGCCATTATAGATATGTGTACATAGGATAAGCTCATAAGATCGATTGAGAGGGGGGGGGGGGGCGGAGCCCAAAAAGAGAGGTGGGGCGAAAGGTGATTTATGGAAGAAAGGAAGAGAGCTCAGGATATTTCATACAGTATGCAGGTTAAGATGGATCTGGCAGGGAGAGAAAATCTAGAGGCAAAGAAGACAAGCAGAGGAAACAGGAAGTAATGGAGAGGGAATGGGGAGGAGAATAATAATAATAATAATTATAATAATAATAATAAACAACTAAAGGCAAAGAAAAAGGGTGGCGACAGAAAAGAAAACATTATTACACTGAACATAAATTTTGGCTGCACATTGACGATACTAGATATGTTTACCACAGGAAGAGGAAGTCCAAATAGCCTAATGGCAGAACCACTATCATTATCCAAGTTAGAAGTTTACACTATATATATATATATATATATATATATATATATATATATATATATATATATATATATATATATATATATATATATATATATATATATATATATATATATATATATATATAAACTTGGTGAATACTATCCTTATAAACTTAAGAGTGCTCGAAGTCCGTGATGAGGCAGAGCATAAAATAAATATTAAGTTCAACTTACACCGTTGACGTGTGGCTCATCTGTACTTTATTAAATCGCTACTTAGAGTTCCACGCACCATGATATGCGATCTTTTGGCAACTAATAAAACATCAATACCATTTGAACAATTCATTGAAAAAGCGCGCAGAGCGTGCAACCCCATTTCACGCAGATGGAGCGCAAGCTACCACGGTAATTTTAGCGCGCTGAGATGGTTCTGCTGATGGTTAAGTATATATATATATATATATATATGAGATCAACTGAGAGAATAATGGCGTAGCATGAATCAAAGTTCCCCAGAGCTGACATATGTATTTATCTCACAGTCATGTATTTATTTCCAGGAGAGTTAACAAAGCTGCTGTATGTTACCTGATCACAAATATATATATATGGGGAAGGTTGTGTATGCAAATGATCTAAAGAAGAATTTACCGGCGTTAATCCACTTTGAGGAATGTGGGATGGTCGACTTTTTTGACGATTTCTTTTTCTGCTGTCGGACTCACAATTACGTATAGACCCTTATTCAGCCGCACAGACCCCCTTACACACTTTTTGATATTTATTTTGTAAGCGAGCCAGAAATTACCACTTTTCTGTCTTTAATAGCATTTTCAAATAAAAATTATAAAACTGATGGTCGTTCATGACAAATTACCAAAAATCAAAATAACATTTCTTCCTTAAAATTGGGGAATATCACCCCCCCCCCCCCCCCTCGGATTCAACTCAGACATCGATGTGCTCTTAGTGAATAAAGATGACTAATAAGAATAAACAGCGAAAGTTTGAGCAAAATTGGTGCTGTTCAAGAGTTATGAATTTTGAATTTCCTGGGCAACTCTCGATTCATTTCGTCCATAGTTTAAAATAAAAATGAGTTATGTGAAATTTTAATTCAGGAATCAACACAATCTTTTTCAAAATGTTTGCAGAATTGATACTGAAACCATTAATCAAAAGAATTTCAATTTTTCTTAAAAATAAAGAAAATGGTCAATTCTATTTTCAAAAGCAATTGAAAGTTGTGCACGATGACATCACAGATGCTGGCAAAGTTGCCAATTCATGGATCTCCACAATACGGATTTGTTTAAACTTTCAAAGTTCCTAACTCTTTAACACATTTTCCGATTTCATTCAAACTTTCATGTTTACTCTTCTTGTACTTCATCAATCATTGGAAGCACACTGTTACACTGGGCTGCATTCTCCTTTAATTAATACAAGCAAGTAATTAAAAAAAAAAAGAAAAGATAAGAATACAAATAGCAAAAACAGTATTAACTCAATAATATTGTCATAATATGAGGTTAGGAGAATCTACACAGCTACATGCAGATAATTCGCTGCATACTCAGAATTAGAGAGGGAGCTTTCTTGTATGTCTACTCAAAGTATTTAAAAGATACAATCATAATTACGCTTAAGTTAAAGCCTAGTTTTCAAGATGCGAGATGCAAGCATATAAGTAGATATAGCCGGAATATAATATAAAATTATATATATTATCAACTCATCAATCACGTATTGTAGAGAATCGCATCCCTAGAGACAATGTGGTAAAATTCTAAGTGTTAGCATCTTTTAACTCAACACACCGCACTGTACAATTTCCTTGCTTAAACCCAGCCCAATTGCATATCTCTGTCATATCTGTGGATTCGTGTGACCTATTCCCATCTTCTCCGTTACTTTAGAATATAAAAGTAACCTCTGTGAAATAATCACAACGTATCGTTTTTATCCAACCATCAACATCACTGCCACCATCAACATCACTACTATCATCATCATCATCATCATCATCGGGTTCACCAAATTCACCACCATGCAACCATCATTATCATCTTCAGCGTGATAGACTCCTTGCAAAGCAAAAAAAAAAAAAAAAAAATCCTCTTGGAGCCAGCTGTGTATATTGTAAAGGGCTTACTTCAAACAATCGGGTCTTCGCGTCGGGCCGTGTAATCGCGTAACACGACCTTTCGTGAAAAAGGCCCCCTTTATTTACGAAAAGTCGGGTCCATTAACCCAGGAAATATACACAGGGTCGCGTCCTTAACGCACATTTCCAGAACAAATAATATGACGAAAAACGGCTTGAATAAAAGCTAGCATTTGATTCGCAAAAATCAGCCTTTGCCTCGGAAAGACTAGAAGTGAGTACAGATTAAATTTCGCTAATTTGTCAAACAATAGAATCTATTCATAATGAGTTATACATTGTGCCAAATCTGCGTTAATTTATTTATATTTTCAAAGAACTGTCCTGAGCTGTATTGCCTATGATTGTAAATGTAATGCAAAAAACGGTTGACAGTGAGATTCAACGTTTATTTTATCCCACCTACATGCATAGTGTGTTGGCGAGTTGACGAATCGGTTATCCTAAATTGTTGCATGACGCATAGCTGTGTAAAGCAAGGGGAGGGCGAGGCGGCTTACTTCGAACCATCGGGTCTTCGCGTCGGGCCGTGTGATCGCGTAACGCGACCTTTCGTGAAAAAACCCCTTTATTTACGAAAGGTCGGGTTCATCATTTGAGAAATATACCAGTTAAATCTACGAAAAGTCGGGTCCATTAACCCGACACTTCGTAGAAATTAGCTAACAAATATACGAAGAGTCGCGTCCTTAACGCACATTTCTACAACAAATAATTTGACGAAAAACGGCTTGAATAAAAGCTAGTATTTGACTCGCACAAAGTCAGCCTTTGCCTTGGAAAGTCCAGAGGTGAGTACAGTTTAAATTTCGCTAATTTGTCAAAAAAATAGAATCTATTCATAATGAGTTCTACATTGTGCTAAATCTGCGTTAATTTCTTTATATTTTTAAAGAACTCTCCTGAGCTGTATGTCATGAAATTATGTGCTATAATGTGCTATAAACTCACGAACTTTTCATCGTCGGCAGCTCATGTTACCGCTGCATTGCGCTAAGCACCCTGTCACGACGCAACATCTTGCCCAGACTTTCGGGCGGGTTGCCTGTGACTGTAAATGCAATGCAAAAAGGTTTGACAGTGAGATTCAACGTTTATTTTATCCCACCTTTATGCATAGTGTGTTAGCGAGTTGACGAATCGGTTATCCTAAATTGTTGCATGATGTATAGCTGTGTAAAGCAACGGGGAGGGCGAGACGGGGGTCTATGACTGTGTGTACAGTTTAAGCTCAGATTTTAAAGACAGCATAAGGAAGCATAATGACACTAGGTATGATTTAATCCAGAGGTGTAACAGGGCTGCGTTTCACAGCACCGTCATAAGTCTTACTTTATGGACATCCCATAGAAACGCGTGTTAATTCTACAACACGCGTTTCAATGGGTTGTCCAATAAGTTAGACTTATGACGGTTTCGTGAAACGCAGCCCTGGTTCCTGTTATCGGGAGGGGGGTGGGGTGGGGAGCCCAAAATTTCTATTAACTCAGGCAAGAATCAGTGGCATAGTTAGGATTTCATTTGAGGGGGCGGTAGTACACAAAGCATTCAAAACACTGAGCGCGCAAAGCTTGCTTCTACTTCTTCACGGATCGTTGATATATCTATAGACTCCAACAGTGTACGATGAAAAATTATTTTCTTTTTTGAGAGGTAGATCAGAGCATCCCATTCATTTATTTGTTTTGACTTTGTTCATCAGATTGAACATGCCTAGGTTGAAACTTAATGCTGCATTTATGTCTGCATCCACATCATGTTGGAGATGTAGGTGATGATTGCTTGTTGACTGAGACTAAAGAAAGTTTCTGCAAGAAATGAGTTAGTCTACCACTCCAGTTATGGAAGGTAAGTGAATTCTGCATGAATTTTATAAGGTTGCTACATGTACAGGTATGTCAATATTCAGCCAGGGTTTAGCATCATTTACAAGGCCATTGGCCTTGGTTGCAAATACACCCATTCTTGAATTCATTTGTAACATTTTATTATTATTATTATTGTCTCCTTTGAAAATTTCATCAGTCTGGCATGATGAATATTTTTCTTCCTTGAGTTTCATGGGCACCAGGATCAAAATATCTCACCAACATTTCTTACTTACACTTCATTAAGAAATGTATTGCTTAGTTAAAGCTAAATAATTGTTCAGCTTTACTTGTTCATTTTTGCTATACAAGCAGAAACTATATTTTGTTTTCTGATTTCCTCTCATTTCATTTGCAAGTTTGTTTTTTATTATTAAATTTCAAGTTGCAATATTTATTGTTCAATGTGTGTATTGTTCTAAATTTCTGTTGTGTAAATTTCAATTGTATTTTGAGTTCTGTGAAATAAACTAAAATGATTTATAAACCTTGGTCTGCAAAGGTAAATATTTAGTGCTCCTACTGTCCATAATTTGTACATGTACTTTGCATTTATCCTAATTCAAGTTAACTTTCAATCTCATCTTGTTTTCTTTAACAGAAAGAATTCAGCTTCTACTCTTCATTGCACTGGACCCCTGCTTTGGAGATCTGGGGCCCGTTTCACGAAACCGTCATAAGTCAACTTCTCAGCTAAGATCGCCGCTAGTGGGCCAGTTGTCTCCTACGTGTTTCACGAAGCCGTGTTTACCAAGATCAATGCCAACATCCCGACTAAGAACTTATGACGCCTCTGACCCTGTCATATTTTTTTTCGTTGATGTGCAGTGCCATCACATGCCACTAATTTGGTAGATTATGGCTGGCCAAAATGGAAGCTACATAGATGTAAAAAATAATTCAAATCTACCTTTTCTAAGGGTTCCGGCAACCAGTAATTCATCCTTGCTCATGTATAAATATTATATTTCATGTTTCATATGAAACGATCTGCAAAAAAAGGTTTCCTAGGGGTTTCTCCCGTGATTGTATATCTCTCAAAAGAACGCAATTCTGCCATGTCAGGCAAGGCATAGTCAAAGGGATAGTCTGTAGATTTCAGACCCATATTCATTCAAAGATATATATATTTATATCGTAGATTTTTAAACAAAATACTTTTTAAGACCCATATTTTAGCTTGTAACTTGCCAAAATTATGCATATCAACATTTTGGTCAAGACGTGACGCTGGATAAATATTTAATTTGCCTCCTTTTTCCGATCATGAACGTAATGGTGTATTTTGCAAATCTAGTGTCCCGGGGGTACCCATCTTTCGTTCAAAACGACAATGAACTTAATTACTAAAAATAGAATCTTATATGTTTTTCTTTGGTGTAATCTGCCTTCTTTGAAAATATCTTGCATCTATAACCCCCGACTACTATTTCTAAGCTTTGCCCTCATCAGATCACTCAAATAATTGCAATTCTGATAAATTTTTGTTTACAAAATTTATGTGTCATTTTGATCAAGGCTGTGTTGTCACATTTCCTCATCGATTCACGAGATATTTAGCTAGCATGCTCTTCGTGAAACGGTTTAGCAAGATTAGAGTCATCTCCGTAGTTGGTGGACAAAGATATGACTAACTTGGCGTTGATTTCCAGGAACAGGCCCCTGTCTCTCAGTGAGTGAGGAGTCATGGCCCTGTACGCAGCAGGGGGGGGGGGGGGGGGACCGGAGCAGTAGCCCAACCCACAATTCAATTCAATTCAATTCAAATTTCTTGATATGCAATCAACAATTTTGGATTATTATTGACATACAAAATGTTTTACAATGTGATTAAACAAAGTTATAAAACAAATAATTGCAATATTTTTGTTTACCTAAACCCCTCCCCATAGGTGTGTGCAAATTATTTGAAACTCTTACCGCAGATTATTGTTTCATTTGAGGATTTGAAAATTAATAAATTCAGTACAGTGTACTAGTAATTTGAATTGAATGATGAGTATGTAAGTCTCAAAATTACTTTTTTCAGTTGCATTTTAATTAATTTTATTAATTTCTTCTAAAGGGATGTGGAATAGCTCATTCTTCCTGAGTTGTACACAACATCTGACTATGAGCTCTGTTAATGATTTATTTACTAGTATTATTTAAAGTAGAAAAGGATTCCATTGGGCCTTGCTACAGGTTGGCAATTTGAATTACTAACATTTGAATGGTAGTGATGTAAAACTCTATAGTCTATTCTATTTTGTTGTAAGTTGTGAACAGAGTATATGATTTTTAAAAATTGTTATGAGTAATATAAAAAAAAAATATATTATACTTTTAAGTGATGAATGAAGGCTGATGTAGTTTCCTTTTTTTATCGGAATGAACCTATTTTAACATGTACATTACTGTAATCACCATGCAGAAAATAATCATTACATAGCAAATCCCCCTTTTTTTTTTACTACAAGTGTACTTTGATATTGATTGTGTAATCCCCAGCAATTTTTAAAAGAATGTGATAATTGTAATACATGTATACATGCACAAATAAGAAAATACTGAAGCCCCCTCTTATGAAATGAATATGGGGGTAGGTGAAAAATGAAGCAACCAAGAGGGTGTGTTCAAGAGAGATGGAAAGGGTTGGAAAGAGAAACAGATATAGATACAGGAAGAAAGAGATGAAACATCAATTCGGGCGAGAATTATTTGATGAAAATTCGAGGGTGTCCGAGAGAGAGATAGAGGGGGGGGGGGGGGGGCAGAGAATGGGAAAGGATGGAGCAGTGGAGAGTTTGTGGAGGAGATAATTGCAATGTATACGTGTTTTGTGTTGATTAAATTTATCAGATTTTCAAAGTGCATTATCTTTTGAAGATCAAGCTCGTACATCTACAAGCCATACCTTTATGGATATTTATTTTAAAAATTCTTTGGTATAGGCAGTGGCGTAGACATCTTCTTACACCTGGGGGGGGGGGATAATTTGCCGTTTACGAGAAATCGAGGATCAATTTCTCATACAGATTACACACACGCACACACACACAGGGCTCTACGCAGAATTTTTTCCTGGGGGGCAAGATGCGTAAAAAATTTTCGAAGAAAGTGAGGGACCGAAGTGACCAAGTTTGTCACGGGGGCGCTTTTGCATTTTTGAAAATGAAATTGAAGGATTTGGTGAACACTTTTGTTGAATTTTGTGAAAATTTTCAGTAAAAAATGTAAGTTTTTAAACTGTCTCCCCCCCCTGTCCCCCCCCCCCCCCCGCTGCATACAGCCATGCACCCACACACCCCCAATGATCGATATAGTTATGATAGTAATCGTCATTTCAGTCACATTAACGATGATGATGATGATAACTATCATTATTATCATAAGCATAATGATAATGCATTACTAATTATCATTATTATTATTTTTATGATTGTTGTTGTTTTAATAATTGTTATTCTTCTTATTATTATTGTTCCTATCATTTGTAAACATGTTACTTCAGTTTAATTGTAAGCAAACATCCTTCCCTAAAACCTGGGGGGATGATTGTACATGTCACCCCCCACCTTGTGAGGTTGGGGGGGTGCATACCCCTCATCCCCCCCCCGCTGTCTACGCCCCTGGGTATAGGTCTTCCCACTCATTCACCCAAATTTTATCATCTCACGTGATTAGCCCACCCCCCCCCCCCCCCACCATGATCAGTGATTGTAAAGAAAAGATATATATTTGGCATTTCCATGGAAGTCTGTTAATACGTAAAAATTCGACAGATTGGAACCTAATTATAATGAAACTGAAGTACTAACATATCATAAATGGGTTAATATCAAAATTTATTTTTTTTACCCGATACTTCGTCATTTGAAGGTAGTTTTCTCACGAATATTCGCGTAAAAGATTAGTCTTATGTCAATGACCACAATTGCTAAAAATCAAATTTTTACCACACGATTTACCCGACCTTTCGTAAATCAGGGGACCGTTTTCACGAAAGGTCGGGTTACGCGATTACACGGCCCGACGCGAAGACCCGATGGTTCGAAGTAAGCCGGGCGAGGCGGGGGTCTATGACTGTGTGTACAGTTTAAGCTCAGATTTCAAAGACAGCATAAGGAAGCATAATGAGACTAGGAATGATTTAGCGGTGTAACAGGGCTGCGTTTCACGAAACCGTCATAAGTCTAAGTTCATGGACATCCCATAGAAATGCGTGTTAATTCTACAACACGCGTTTCAATTGGATGTCCAAGAAGTTAGACTTATGACGGTTTCGTGAAACGCAGCCCTGGTTCCTGTAATCGAGGGGGGGGGGCGCCAAAATTTTTAATAACTCAGTCAAGAATCAGTGGCATAGTTATGATTTCATTTGAGGGGGCGGTAGTGAGTACACAAAGCATTCGAAACACTGAGCGCTCGAAGCGTACTCCATAGGGGGGAGGGTGCAGGGAGGGAGAGACTACCGCCCCCTTAAGTGAAATCCTACCAGGAAATTTTCGGCTCTGTCCCCCCCCTCCCTTCCCTCTTTTTTTCCCATATCTCTTCTTCTTTCTCCCTTTTCTTCTTTCTTTCCATTTCTCCCTTCCTTTTTCTTCCTTTCCCTTTCTTTCATTTTTTTCGCGGTGGTTTGGTGGATTTTCCCGCTGAAATCCTTCAGGGGTAGTCTGTCCCTCCCTCCCCTGCCCCTGGTTGTTGCACCACTGTTTTAATCTTGCTTATACTTCTTCACTGATTGTTGATATCTATAGACTCCAACAGTGCCCGATGAAAAATTATTTTCTTTTTTGAGAGGTAGATCAGAGCATCCCATTCATTTATTTGTTTTGACTTTTTTCATCAGATTGAACATGCCTAGGTTGAAGCTTAAAGCTGCATTTATATCTGCATCCACATCATGTTGGAGATGTAGGTGATGATTGCTTTTTGACTGAGACTGAAGAAAGTTTCTGCAAGAAATGAGTTAGTCTACCACTCCAGTTATGGAAGGTAAGTGAATTCTGCATGAATTTAATAAGGTTGCTACATGTACAGGTATGTCAATATTCAGCCAGGGTTTAGCATCATTTACAAGGCCTTTGGCCTTGGTTGCAAATACACCCATTCTTGAATTTATTTGTAACATTTCGTCTGCGATATCACGAACCGGCACACTTAGCATTCGGTGCGAAAACTTGTTTTCGAGATAATCGCATTTAAAGAATTCAACATTTTAAAGCCCCAACTTTTATAGGCTATCGTGGTCGGATGCTCGAAAAAATTACATGTGATGAGTACAGGTTCTTAATTGTAAGATTTGCTAATATTTTTTCCATATAATTCCTTTTTTCTCTGAAATAATCACTGAAATCCGCCTTTTTCTGAACGCGCATTTGTTGTGCACTAAGCGTAGATTTTACGAACTGGCACAGTATCATGAGTGCCACTTCGTAAAAGCCATCTAGGTAATGCGCGCGCTATGCGCGAATCCTGCCCTACGCGTTACGAACCGGGACTTTATGCAATAACCACTTGCAATACTTGAATTATGCTGTTTCCCAGTACAGTAGGCCTACTATGCCCATAATCATCATGGCCACAAAAATTTCATTTAATATTTCAAACCAAAATGTACAAACAGTTAAATGCTTCCACAATGTGCCACTCCCCCTCAATGAATTTTGGATTGAAAATCTCCTATTCATCTTTTCATATAGGCCTAGTTTATCTACCGATATTTCTGTTTTACAATATTCACTTCAGTTCAGACCTAGAGCCAAAGGGTGTTTGCTCTTGTATTACCTCCTTCCGACTTTAGGCTTCAAAGAGACGGACCAGTATATCTAGTTTCAAAAATAATTTTGTTTTTCGTTTTCGAAGGGGAGGGGCGTCAATAGGAAAAGATTTTGTGCCCCCCCCCCCCACATGAAGTCCTGAACATGACAGTGAAGCAGGCATGAATCATTAATAGGGAAATTCATATATTATTTTGTCAAGCTTCCTTCCCCTATCTTCCCATCTCTCTCTCTCTCTCTCCCTCCCTCTTTCTCTCTCCCCCTCTCTCTCCCATTTCAAAGCTACATTCATTGTTCTATATTCATATTCCCTTGCCCCGTTTGATTTTGATTTTCTTTGCACATGATCTATATTTATGTAATGACATGAACATATACATTATCATATCAATAAAAAAAACAAAAAAAAAACATACCCTCCATTCTTGTCTCAGTGAAACATGCTCTCCTTAATCATAATACTTCCTTCAAACATCAAATCAGTACTTCAGATGACTTAAGCCTTTAATTTCAAAAGAAATTAATTTGCATTTAAGTTAATTAAACAATATGGCTAAAACATACTACTTAACAAGTTAAAAAATGAGCAGTGCTGCTAGTAAGCTTATTTAATTCAACTGAAATTCCAAATCAGCTTGAAGTTACCCTTTTGTAAATGTTGTAGTCTGTTTCATTGATGTTAAAAAATATGAAAAACAAACTGTTATTATCAACATGGAAAGTCAAAGGTAATGGATGTGTTTCACCATAAGCAGGGATGTTGCCGGGGATGTCGCTAGGTCCTGGATGTGTTTCACCATGTGTTTCACCATCAGTAGGGATTTTGCTAGGTCCTGGATGTGTTTCACCATTAGTAGGGATGTTGCTAGGTCCTGGATGTGTTTCACCATTAGTAGGGATGTTGCTAGGTCCTGGATGTGTTTCACCATTAGCAGGGATGTTGCTGGGTCCTGGATGTGTTTCATCAGCAGCAGGGATGTTGCTAGGTCGTGGATGTGTTTCACCATTAGCAGGGATGTTGCTAGGTCCTGGATGTGTTTCACCATTAGCAGGGATGTTGCTGGTTCCTGGATGTGTTTTATCATTAGCAGGGATGTTGCTAGGTCCTGGATGTTTCATTACCAGCAGGGATATTCCATTATAAGCACTGATGTTGCTAGCAAAAACCTCTGCAGGTAGAGATACATTAGTGACGACCTTGTTGGCGGCACAGCCTAACAAATGAGAATGAAAGTGGGGAGGGGGGGGGGGGGGAGTGATACATAATCTGCTGGCAATATGAAAGGAAACCAATACAATTTTCAGTTTTATCCATCATTTTCTAGATTATTGCTTTTCAGAAATATATAACCGAGAATATGGCTTAAACAATAATACCTCGCAACCTTTCGACCTTAGAACAGAAACAAATAATAAAATGATAATATGATTATTTAATTGCTTTATGATGTATTTGCCAAGATAAGTGAATAAACACAATATTTTTTTTCTCGATTACGATTATTTTCGTGTTCAAAGTAACAGGAAGAATGGAATAGACAAGGATTACCATCAGAGCAAAACCCTTGTATTATCACTATTATAGAGAATCCTATTTGCTTACCAATTGCTGATATGATACTAAATGTGATCCTCGTCATCATCATCATCGTCATCATCACTGCCATCTGAAAATGTGGTTTGTGTTTGGCCTATCATGATGACCACGTTGAGAACTTTCCCGTCCACCAGCTATTCCTTCCTCTCAACCTTAGCGGCGTTCTCTTTCTTATCTTTGGAGTGGGCTTTCTCTTGGATAACACATGAGGTCCTTTAACATTAACATAGGCAGCCATCTCTTTTCCACTTGCCAAGTACATAAAAATGTTCTAATTTGGAAATATAGATGGGAGAGAAAAGCAGAGGTTTTCATATCAGGTGACGAACCTTTCACAGAAAGTATATAGTCCTACACCTGAAGCTTGCCAACTTTACATTTATAGTTTTACTCTGCGAATCATGAGAAAAACAGTTTATGAAAAAGATTGATTTATCCGTTGTTAACATTAAGATGACCAAATGAAATTAAGAAAAAAGCCGAGGGCAATTGATTTTTTAAAATTAGATTCTTAAAAAAAAAACTCAACAAAGTAAATAGAGGACCTTACCTTTTCCCCATTTTCATATTTCACCTTTCTGATAAAAGACCACACACTACGCAGTAATGCAGACTCTGTGAAAGAAAGAAACAAAACATGTTCATAATATTTTTGACTGAACAATGAACAAGCCTACCTTTAGACTGTTGTTTATTCTTTACTGTGGTAAGAGGACAAAAAGACTTTCTCCAAAGCAGTTTACAGAAGCCAAAAATCTCAGAAGACCAAGGATTTTTTTAAAAACAAAATAAACTGGTTTGTCAATATGTATTTTTAAAAATTTGCTTTGGGTGGATAAGATGTCAAATTACTTGTATTACTTCTTTAACAATTATAAGCCCTCCCAATCTGCAAAGACATAATTATCAGATCCAGCGGTTTCACATTTTCTGGTGAACTGTTCCCACTCCCCAGTCCAATTACATGTGTATTAGAAGTTCTGACCAAGGATAAGCTCTCACTCTCATGATTTAATTGGTCCAAGCCTTGACATATTGAAAAAAAATATAGATTTACAGATCTGTCTTCAAAAAGAGGTGTCTATCTGAAGTAGATGTTGAATGACTAAAGTAACTAAGAAATCCAGTAGGCCCTACAAAGCATCAGCAATGTCCATACATGTATTTTTTTTAAACCTAGTAATACCAGAACTTAGTCTTAGAAGTTAATAAGCCTACAAGCTAGTAGATCTATGATTTGTTCATTATCCATTACCGTATAGGCAACAGGGGCATGCAGTGTTGCCTCCGATCACCCAGAAATTCTTAAGACTTTACAATTACATTTTTTACCAACAAATTTCAAAAAAATCCCCCAACAGATTGCATCAAATCTCTCTATGCCCATCATTGGCTCCTTTTTTAGTTACTTTTTTGTTTAACAGTTAAACGTAAAGTTAAACCGCTATGCTGTTCTTATCTTGCCCCCCCCCCCCCTCCGAAAAAAAATCTGCATTGGTCTAGACTACGGCCAGGTTATCATCGTCATTATCGTTATCATCAGTATCATTATCATCATTATGATTTATAAAATCATTCAATAGTACATGAATCACAATGATGTGGATTGTACGAGGCGTCTTACTCTAAGACAGTTAGAACTTAGTTTATGAAACCCATCCTCGAGGAAGCCATCATTCGCAATGTGCGGGACTACATGGATTGCTTGGGGGGAAAAAATGATTTATTTTTATGTTTTGCTTCGGTTCTAGGTTAAAAAGAAACTTATTATGGGCAGATCATCACACCTTCAATATAATAATACTTTAAAATGACATTCTACTTAGTTCTGCATCAATGAAAACGATGAAAACGGGAATAATTCCTATTCAGTGCCAGTTCGTGAAACCACAGTTCCAAATGTAGAGAAGACATGTTGCAGCTACGCCCATTAACGTAATGCGCGCGCTGTTGTTCGGATTTCACGAAGTGGCACTCAATTAAGAGTGCCGATTCGTGAGCTCCAAATTTCACAGAATCGGGATTTTTTGGACACAGGTTATTTTTAACAATGCCTTTATCTCGAAAAATAATCAAAATCAGGAACAAAAATTTGGTGAACATGTAGATTTTTACATTGCCTTTCATAATATGTAAAAACCTCAAAACCCAATGTGTTACACGTGAAATAGATATTGTGCCGGTTCGTGATATCGGCGACGATTTTATTATTATTATTATTGTCTCCTTTGAAAATTTCATCAGTCTTGCATGACGAATATTTTTCTTCCTTGAGTTTCATGGGCACCAGGATCAAAATATCTCACCAACATTTCTTGCTTACACTTCATTAAGAAATGTATTGCTTAGTTAAAGCTAAATAATTGTTCAGCTTTACTTGTTCATTTTTGCTATACAAGCAGAAACTATATTTTGGTTTCTGATTTCCTCTCATTTCATTTGCAAGTTTGTTTTTTATTATTAAATTTCAAGTTGAGATATTTACTTTTAAATGTGTGTATTGTTCTAAATTTCTGTTGTATAAATTTCAATTGTATTTTGAGTTCTGTGAAATAAACTAAAATGATTTATAAACCTTGGTCTGCAAAAGTAGATATAGGTTTTCCCGTTCAATTTCATACTTTTTCCATTCCAATTCATGAAAGTACATTCAGTTTCACGCAACGCACGCCCCGCGAAGACATTTGGGCTTTCAAATTGCGAATTCGATCGATCAATTTCATTTTTATGCGCTCTTATTCTCTTTCCGTTTATCAAAATCACGCATGAGCGTTCAATTTCCAAATGCGAGCATTGTATTTCCTACTTGTGCATTCAAATTCAACTCGTAGTCACGATGACGCTGTTTGGGGCGTTCAGTTTCATTTTCAGACGATCAATTTCCTACTTCGTACACTCAATTTAGTGGAGAAGATAAAAAGGGGGTTATGAGGGGGAGAGTGGGACGAGCGTTGGTTGTTTCTGATAAACGAGCACACTCAAAAGGATTAGTCAAAATAACCTTTATGTTGGTGCATATTGTCCGACCAAAATTTTGGTGAAGATTGACCAATATGATGATGGTCATAATTACCCAATTATTTGCTGAAAATTAATGTACCCAAATTTTGGTTGATTTTAACTATTTTTTTTTTGTTGTTCAGACACAAATTCACCAACACATTGGATATCTTGACCAATCCCTTTTTAGAATGTACACAATATACCCGGAAAAAATCCCTCACCCCTAACACACACACACAAGAAAAAAAAAACATTTTCGTAGGCCTCTAGTATGCTTATTCTTTTTTTTAAAGGGTTCTATATTGTTCTGAATTTGTATCCACTTACAATGATATCCATAATTATTATGGATAATATGAATACACAAAGATAGGAAGAAAACTCCGATGAAAGTTATAGTGTTGAGTTTCAAATTTTTGACTTGTATTGAGATCAACTTCAGGAACTGAGGTAAAACAGAACAAGAACTGTTTTTGTATACACTGATATAAGAAGGCATCAAAATGTTCAGTTTTACCTACAATTTCTGAAGATGATCTAATCAAAGGTCGAAAATGTAAAACTCAACACTATCATAACTATGACTCTCATTGAAGTTTTCTTCCAATCTATGTATATTTACAATGATACCAAGTCCTTATATGCTCATGTATACTTCAGTACTTTAACAGCATAACGACATAATTTCTAACTTACACTCCTTGATGACGCCACCCATAAAAAGACAAAATCACAACACTAACCATACAATGCGTCAATTACAAAACCAACTGACAAACAACATGATCTCAAAATCTCTCATGTGGAAGCCTAAATAAACAGCAATATGAAATGTTTATAATTTCCATGTTACCAGTTTCAATGGAAGCATTTATGGCATAAACCTAAAATAGTGGACTTAAGCATGATAACATTATGGCAAATGTCTTGCCCAATTCATTCCAAACTAAGTGAAAAACACCCACAATGACCCCAAGCTAACTAAATGCAATGAATCTTTAAATTGAATGCACTTATTTGGAACTTGGTTGCCTTTTCACGAATATGAATCACCAAGGAGATTCGGTCGCCGGCTTGAAATGAATTTGATTGCCCATTTATCAAAAAGCATGCTCCTACTTTGAACTTGAATGACCCAAAATGAACAATTGATTGCTCGCATAGTGAATCTGAATGACCCAATTTGAATTTGAAAGCTGCTTCAGAGCTGCGAGCGTGAAATGCGGGAAATTGAATGCTCGGAATATGAACTTGAATGGCGAGATCATGAAATTGACCGGGACAACTTATATTTAGCGCTCCTGCTGTCCATAAGTTGTACATGTACTTTGCATTTATCCTAATTTAAGATAAATTTCAATCTCATCTTGTTTTCTTTAACAGAAATAATTCAGCTTCTACTCTTCATTGCATTGGACCCCTGCTTTGGAGATATGTCTCTCAATGAGTGAGGAGTCATGGCCCTGTATTCAGCGGGGAGGGGGGGGGGGAGCAGTAGCCCGACCCACAATTCAATTCAATTCAAATTTATGGACATGCAATCAACAATTTTGGATTATTATCGACATACAGCATGTTTTGCAATGTCATTAAACAAAGTTACAAAACAAATAATTGCATTATTTTAGACTAAACCCCTCCCCATAGGTGTGTGCGAATTATTTGAAACTCTTACAGCAGACTATTGTTTCATTTCAGGATTTGAAAATTCATAAATTCAGTACAGTGTACTAGTAATTTGAATTGAATGATGAGTATTTAAGTTTCAAAATTACTGTTTTCAGTTGCGTTTTAATTAATTTTATTAATTTCTTCTAAAGAGATGTGGAATAGCTCATTCTTCCTGAGTTGTGCACAACATCTGACTTTGAGTTCTGTTAACGATTTATTTACAAGTATTATTTAATGTAGAAAAGGATTCTATTGGGCCTTGATACATGTTGGCAATTTGAATTACTAACATTTGAATGGTAGTGATGTAAATCTCTATGGTCTATTCTTTATTTTGTTGTAAGTTGTGAACAGAATATATGATTTTAAAACATTGTTATGAGTAATATGAAATATATTTTACTTTTAAGTGATGAATGAAGGCTGGTGTACTTTCCTTTTTATCGGAATAAACCTATTTTAACATGTACATGACTGTAATCACCATGCAGAAAAATAATCAATTAATAGCAAATCCATTTTTTAAAATACAAGTGTACTTTGATATTGGTTGTGTAATCCCCAGCAAGTTTTAAAAGAATGTGATAATTGTAATACATGTATACATGCACAACTAAGAAAATATTGAAGCCCCCTCTTATGAAATGAATATGGGGGTAGGTGAAAAATGAAGCAACCAAGAGGGTGTGTTCAAGAGAGATGGGAAGGGTTGGAAAGAGAGACAGAGATAAATACAGAAATAAAGAGATGAAAAATCAATTCAGGCGAGATTATTTGGTGAAAATTCGAGGGTGTCAGAGAGAGAGAGAGAGAGAGGGGGGGGGGGCAGAGAATGGGAAAGGATGGAGTAGTGGGGAGTTTGTGAAGGAGATAATTGCAATGTATACGTGTTTTGTGTTGATTAAATTTATCAGATTTTCAAAGTGCAAGTGCATCCACAAGCCATACACCTTAATGGATATTAATTTAAAAATTCTTTGGTACAGGTCTTTCCACGCATTCACCCAAATTTTATCATCGCACGTGATTAGCAACCCCCCCCCCCTCCCGATGATCAGTAATTATAAAGAAAAGATATATATTTGGCATTTCCATGGAAGTCTGTTAATACGTTAAAATTCGACAGATTGGAACCTGATTATAATGAAAATGAAGTACTTGCATATCATAAATGGATTAATATCAAAATTTATTTTTTCCCCGATACTTCGTCATTTGAAGGTAGTTTTCTCACGAATATTCGCATGAAAGATTAGTCTTATGTCAATGACCACAATTGCTAAAAATCACATTTTAACACACGATTTACCCGACCTTTCGTAAATACAGGGGGCTGTTTCCACGAAAGGACGGGTTACGCGATTACACGGCCCGACGCGATCACCCGATGGTTCGAAGTAAGCCATTGTAAAGTACCTTATCACAAGAAGTATTTCCGCCACTTTAAATTGGATTTCACTTCGTGAAACAAACGGCGTAAATCAGGATAGAAAATAAAGAGAAAGGGCAATGGTGTTAATTCACACGGCAACGGTTTGACTGATTACAAAGGTTAGCGTGAGGGAAAGAGAAACAGAGGGGGGGGGGGGGGTTGGAGGGTGGTTAGAGGGTGGAATGAAGAAACAGTGCTAGTGGTTAAAACGTAGACCAACGGAACCTGAAGGCTAAATCATTGTTTCCATGCCTTCTTTTATGGCATGCAGTGCTATAGAGTGGACGCTTCTTGGGGCCACCGCCTCTCTTTTTCCCCAATGATCAAATTCTAAAAAAAAAAAAGGAAAATAGGAAAGGAGAAAAAAGAAGAAAGAAGAATTTGGAAAGAAAGAATGGGCCTTATAAATTACATCCCCTTATTTTTGGCATTTAGAACGGAAATAAACCTATACAGTTTACCTTGCCACTCCCCCCCCCCCCCCCCGGTGTTGCCCCTGATCAAAAGACAGTTAAAATAGGTGGCAGATTGAGGAAATGTTTAGATCACTAAATAAAAGATTATCAAAACAAGGAAACAGTCAGAAATAGATCAGGTGTTATGAGGATCAAGGAAAGGGTATGGCATGAAATTCATCTCGGGTCGTGAATTTCACGATTTGGGACGCAAAGTTCAGGACCTGGGATGCGAAATTCACGTCGCACATGACCTGTTGTCGAACATTCTTCAGGGCCACCATAGGTACGGTACCGTGATAAGATAAGCTCATAAGATCGAGTGGGGGGGGGGGGCGAAAGAGGAGTTATGGAAGAAAGGGAGAGAGCGCGGGATATATTTTCATACACTATGGTGGTTAAGATGGATCTGGCAGGTAGAGGAAATCTAGAGGCAAAGAAGTGGCAATAAACAGAGCAAACAGAGGGAGTAGTTGAGAGAGAAAGGAGGGACGAATGGCGAGGAGAAAAAAACTATTAAACTGTTAAAGGCAAAGAAAAAAAGGCGAATGAAAAGGAAGGAAAATAGAGAAAGGGAAGTTACAAAGCTTTCTGCAGCTAAAGAGCATGAATAGAGGAGAGCTTTTAGCGAACGAAAACGTGGTGGCCCCAAATTAACGTATCCTCCCAGAGAGGCGGCGTGACGGTATTTTCAAAGGGGCAAGATGACCCACAGATGAGTTCATTTACGTTCTAAAAATAAAAATAGCGGTATTCCACAGTTGCTCGACCCAATCCTCTCATTTCCAATACTCTTCCAATACTCTTTGAGAAAATCAAAGGGGGACTAGTCGCTCCTGCCCAATGGAGCACCATCCCTGTCCTCCCACCAGCTTAACGGGTGCCGGGAGGGGGACAGAGCCAAAAATTTCCCGGTAACTCGGTTTAGATTAGACTCAGTGGCGAAGCTAGGATTTCGTTTTAAGGGGTGGTAGAGAGCACGCAAATCGTGCGAATTACTTTAACTGAGCCCCCAGGGAGGGGGGGGGGGGGGGGGGGGGGAGAGAGTGCAGGGAGGGCTCCGACGTTTCTTTGAATTGTTCCTTGTCTGATTTCGCTCTTCTTACGTTCTCTGCCTGTTATCGGGGGTGGGGGGGGGGGGGGGTGGGGGGCAAGAGCCATAAGTTTCCCGGTAACTTCAGTGGCGTAGGTAGGATTGCATATTATGGGACGGTAGTGAGCGTGCGAATCACTTACTGAGAGCGCGAAGCGAGCTCTCGGAAGGGGGGAGGTTCCCCCCCCCCCCCCCCTCGCACGCGAACCGCGCAAGCCTTGTTCCTTGTCTGCTCCAGCTCTTCTTACATTCCCTGCCTAATATTAGGGGGACAGAGTCAAAAATTTCGCGGTAACTAAGTCTAGAATCAGTGGCGTAGCTAGGATTTCATTTTAGGGGCGGTAGGGGGAATGAAAGGCAATTACGAAGAGAAGGGTTGAAGGGAGGGGGAAACTCTGACGTTTCTTTGAATTGTTCCTTGTCTGCTCCAGCTCTTTTTACGTTCTCTTACCTTCTTCTCTTCTCCCTCCCTCTTTCTTTTGTCCTTCCATTTTTCTTTCTTATTTCATATTTTTGTTGGCGTTTTGGTGGGGGCGACCGCCCCCATCGCCCAGCCCCTTGGCTACGCTGGTGTCTAGAATATGCGGGGCTGCGCCCGCACCGCGAGTAGCTTGTCGCGAAGCCCGGGCCTGGGTGGGGCCTCTGATGGGGGTCTAGAGGTAAAGCCCATGCGGAGATCTAGGGAGTGGAGCCCGCGAAAGCTCCGAGGTTTCGGTACTAAATTCCCCCTCATTTCTTTTGTTTCCCCTTTTCCTTTCCCTCTCTCTTCTTGTTTCTCCATTTTGTTCTTCTTTCTTTTCCTTTTCTCCCTTCCCTTTTCTCCCTTTCCTTTCCTTTCCTTTTTTCCCGGTGGTTTGGTGGATTTTCCCGTTGAAATCCTTAAAGAGGGCACTGTGTCCCCCTACCCCAGCTCCCCGGCTGTTACGCCACTGCTACGAGAAGCTTAAGATCATCTGAATCTAAATTTTATATAAATATATATATATATATATATATATATACAGAGAGAGAGAGAGAGAGTCAATTGAGAGAATAATAGCGCAGCCTTCCTCAGAGCTGGTCTTCCATTTTTGGAATTTTTAGCAAAGGATGAAAAAATGTTTCCGCCGAGAATCGAACCCTGGCCTTTGGCTATGGACGCCGATGTCTTAACCACTGGACTACGGAGCTGGGCCACTGGTTTTGGCGACTCCAAATTCGCTCAACCGACAGATTGACAAATCTTCAACCTTCACTCATTAATCCCTCTGTTGGTGGCAGATGAGAAATGGAAGGTCAGCTCTGGGGAACTTTGATTCATGCTTCGCTATTATTAGTCTCTCAGTTTATCTTACATATTTATTTATTTCCACCAGAGTTGCCATTTGGCTGTTGTTTATGTTATTTGCTCACAATATGTACAGAGTATATAAGAGTGAGTACAACCTTTTCAAACTGTTAAAATTCGAATGTAAATTCTTGCTAAATGTATTACAACTGTGATAAAGAACAAAATTCTGTGACTTAATTGTGTACTGATAAGACTTATCTCTTCCATTACAAATATGTAATAGCTGGAGGATTTTGTTTAAATCTGTGGCAACACAAGTTAGTGCACCCTCAAGGATGTGCTCACTTTCCTTAAATATTATACATGCATATATGGGTGTGTGTGTATGTGTATGTGTGTGTGTGTGTGCAAATAATATATCTATATTTCAAGCGTCTTTTGTTTTTAAAATGTTTTCAAACCTATTACTTCAGAATTTCTTTAAGTATAGCAGATTTACTTTCACATTGTATTTTCCCTTTAGGGGAGATTGGGGCTATTTCGTGTACTTTTTATATCATTATTTTCATTATCCTTATCGTCACCATCATCCTCATTATTACTGTTGATGGTATCATTATTACTATTACTATTAAAAGAGCTGAGATGGAATGATGGTCTCACGGTAAACTAGAAAGAGAGAGAGAGAGAAGGGGAGAAGATTAGAGACATGGAAGAAGGGAAAAATGGAAGGGACATCAAAATGAATAGAATGAGAAAGACGAGGGGAATTTACAGAAGAGGTGATTAAGAGGCAGCAAAAAAGAAAGGGAGATATTGCTCTTGTAATTTACGTAATTATGCATACTTCACTACACGTGTAATCTGCCCTTTTCCCCTCTCCTTTTTTCCCCTCTTTTTTGTTCCACTGATCATCCCGATCATCTCTAAATATTGTAATTTGTTGTAAATTTTGTTATCTGTCAGTTTATATCTGCCTTTGAGGATTGTGTTATGTTTCGATTCCTTAATGAAAAAATAATAATAAAAGGGTATAGTAGCGATATTGTTAAGGAATAGGGGAAGATGGGGAAGGGGTACAAAGGAGAGTGAAACTGGAAGGAAGAACGAGAAAGTGCGAGGAACAAAAATAAGGATTGATGAAGTTGGGATCGGACGGAGACAGAATGGGAGGGCATGCGAACGAGAAGGAAAAGAGGAGGAATAAGGATACATGAGAACAAAGGGATGGGGAATTAGACAAGAGGTTTCAAGAACATTCGAGATGACAGTGGGAAAGAGAAAAATAGATGGTATTTTCCAAGAAGGAAAGGCAAGGGGAGAATGAGAGAAAACACAGAGAGAAAGCAGAGAGTGGTGCAGTGGAGAGGATAGTGGGAAGAGCCGGGGGATCAAGGTTATTATCTTAAAGGGACAGGTAGTGCATCTGAAATAGAAAGGGATGGATTGGAGTGAGGTTTAGAGCATGATCAGGATGGGGAGGGTGAAATCAGGGAAGTGCAAAAAAAAATGGGTATAAGGCATGGAAAGAGGGAAGGGAAAATAAGAAAGGACGAGGAGAGGAATGAGAAACGAAAGAAAAGAAAAAAATCAGCAAGGGATGAATGAAAAGGTAAATGTGGCTATTGGGGAGGGATGAAGGGAGAGAAGGCGTTGCAAGGAAAGGTGGAGCCCATCAGACGATGGCTGATAATATATCATACCCATGGATTGTATCAAAAAGGAAGACGTGCACGGTGAGTTAGCTGGGAAAGGGAGATAAAAATAGAGTGTAGAGAAAAAGGGAGAGAAAGAGATGGTGAGAGAGAGCGTGTTTGTGTGTGAGAGAGAGAACACTAAAAACTGGTGAATACAGGTGATTTTATGATAAATAATTTGAGATTAAGAATATTGAGTAAGGTGTGATTTACTCAAGGGATGGCGAGGACAAGAGGACGGATGGGAGAGAGGGGGAGAACCAGAAATGGAAAAATGAGGAAGGAGGAGGTAAAGAAAAAGAAGAAGGGAAGGATGAAGTACTAAACGGAGGGACGCGAAATAAAGGACTGAGAAGAGATGGGAGGGAGGACAAGAGTTAAAATAGAAAAAATTGGTGGGATGCGTTGACCTATAAAAAAGGTATGACTTGTTTCTTTTCTTTTTTGATCACGATTTATGCACATTATGTCCAATGCGTAAATAAACATTTTGAATGATTAGTAGGGCCTGCAGATGAAATTTTTATTATAGAAAGTCTGTAGAAACACTTAGTGATTATTTGATAGGAAAAATTTGAAAGTGATTTCAGTTCTTATTTTTATAGTGTTTTTTTTTTTAATTATGCCCCTGCAGACAAAGTCATAAGGCACTAATTAAGGTTGCCCCAGTCCATCCGCCTTTCAATTCGTTCTTTCGTCTGTCCGTCCTTCATGAATAATTGGTTTCCGCGCTATAACTGTGTCGAACGAGTTGGAATATTTTTTGGTGTGTATGTAGATGACACTAAATACAGGTCAACTTCGAATCCGGAGTCCACAGATCAAAGGTCAAAAGTCACAACTTATTACAATATGTGAATAAGTTTCCACATGATAACTTCAAAGATAGTGAACGGATTGCAACAATTAAGTGTGTTGATAGATGAAACTACAATTCAAGCCAAGTTCGAATTAAGAGTCCGCAGTTCCTAGGTCAAGCGTAACAAAGTAAGGAATGCTCACTGATCACGTTAAGTGGGGCATACATTTCTTTATTTTCGAACTCTAACTTTGTTTTTATCTTTCAGGATGTTATCTAGACCACTATTCAGTTAGAATAGATGATGATTAAAGAGCTGATGACAATGGAAGAATATGTGGAAATGTAGTTTCACATTCGTTTTCTCAAAACGACTTGGAAATTCTCCGTTTTCGGGCCGACGTTCAGTCACAAAAGGTCACGTGACCACGGTCTGACATATTTTCGTAAACCTGGTGTCAAAAGATTCCCCCAATTTGATGAGAAAAGTGGCGTGGCACGAAATTCGGCCGGATCAAATGTCGCGACGAAAACTGTCGCGTGTGCATATGATATAGGCCCAGTCTTTTGAGGGTTAAGCGAAAGTAAAGTGAAGAAATTCCTTTTCGAGAAGTGGAAGGGGGATGATTGTTATCATGTTAGCGAGCTAAAAAATATTGAAAAAACCTCAATTTGCCATTCGTTTGTGCACTCTACGCATATTAAACATTAAAGTGGTTGGCCTAAATTAGGTCATCTAACTCAAAACAGACAAATTAGATTTTTTTTTCATAAGTCCCAAGAAGTAACCAACATGACGGCACGATTTTGATATCACAAGTGCCCGTATAGGACCCAGATAAAAACACGATCTAGTTACCATGTGGGGGCCCAAATAGGACCCAGATGAAAACGGAATTCAGATACTATCTGGGTCTCATATAGGACCCAGATGGAAACACAATCTTCAAACCATGTGGGGCCCATTCGGCAACCCCGGTGCAAATGGTGTATGGGACCCACATGGGGGAGGTGGGATCCATATGGACCCCACACGACGGCAAGTTTTTGATACCATGTAATTTCCATATTATATTAGACCCAGATGAAATGCGATCTAGATACCATGTGAGGCCCATATAGCACCTTGATGTAAACATGATTTCGATACCATATGCGGCCCAAAAAGGACCCAGATAAAACCACGAGCTGGATACTATATGGGGCCCATATAGGACCGAGATGGAAACACGATCTTCAAACCACTTGGGGCACATTCGGGTTCCCCGTGCAAATGGTGTATGGGACCCATTATAAGGTATATCGGATCAACATGAATCCCACATGACGGCATGATTTTTAAACCAATAGGGCCCATATAGGACCCAGATGAAAGAGAATCTTGAAGCCACGTTTGGTTTCATATAGGTACCAGTTGAATATACGATCTTCAAACCACTTGGGGCACATTCGGGTTCCCCGTGCAAATGGTGTATGGGAACCATATTGGGTATATGTGATGCATATGGGCCCCATATTATGGCACGATTGAGGCACCACGTGGAGCTCATATTGGACACAGATAAAAATGCAATCTTCAGATCACCTTGGACCCATTCAGGAACACAAGTGCAAATGGTGTATGGGACCCATATGGGGTATATGGGATCCATATGGCCCCACATGAAAACTTGATCTTGAAACCACAAGGGGCCCATATAGGACCCAGATCAAAACACGTTCTAGATAACGTGTGGGGCCCATATAGGACCAGGATGAAAACACGATCTTGAAATCATGTGGGGCCCATATAAGACCAAGATAAAAACACAACCTTCAAAACAAGCGGGGCCCATTCGGGAACCCTGATGCAAAGGGTGCTTGGGACCGATATAGAGTATATGGGCCCATATGTACCACGTATATCCCATATGGGTTACAGATGGGCATTCCTAGATTGGGCCAAGATGGTAGGAAGTATATATTGGCCATCTGTAGCCAACATGGGATATATTAGGTACATATGGGCCCAGATAAAAACCAAATGAGCCCTGTTTACTTCTTACTATCCTGGCCCTATCTAGAAATGCCCATCTGTACCCCATTTAGGATATATGTGGTACATGAGGGCCCAGATATAAGCCAGGTGGCCCCCATTTACTTCTTACCCTATTGGCTCCATCTAGAAATGCCCACCCGTAGCCCGTACGGCTTACTTCGAACCATCGGGTGATCGCGTCGGGCCGTGTAATCGCGTGACCCGACTTTTCGTGAAAACAGCCCCCTGTATTTACGAAAGGTCGGGTAAATCGTGTGGTAAAAATGTGATTTTTAGCAATTGTGGTCATTGACATAAGACTAATCTTTTACGCGAATATTCGTGAGAAAACTACCTTCAAATGACGAAGTATCGGGTAAAAAAAAATAAATTTTGATATTAATCTATTTATGATATGCAAGTACTTCAGTTTCAGTGGCGTAACAGCCAGGGGGCAGGGAGGGGGCACTCTGCCCCCCCACCGAAAGATTTCAGCGGGAAAATCAACCAAACCACCGGGAAAAAATGAAAAGGAGGGAAAAGAAGAAAAAGGAAGGGAGAAAGGGAAAGAAAGAAGAAGAAAGAAAAAGAAAGAAGAAGAAAGGAAAAGAAAGAATTAGGAGTAAGGGAGAGAAAGGAGAAAGGGAAAGGAAGAAGGAGAACGGGACAGAAAAAAGGAAAAGGGGGATAGAGAAGAAGAGAGAGAGGGAAAAGAGGGAAAGGGGGAAAAAGAAAAAAGGCAAAGGGAAACAAAAGAAATGAGGGAAAATTAAGTACCCAAACCCCGGAGTTTCCGGGGGCTCCACTCCCTGGACCCCCCGCAGTGGCTTTCCCTATAGACCCCATCAGGAGCCCTTACCCAGAACCCTGGGCCCCACCCGCTAAGAGCTTCGCAACAAGCAAATCGCGGTGTGGGCTCACCTCCGCATATTCTATTTCTAGACTTAGATACCGGATAATTTTCGGCTCTGCCCCCCCCCCCCCCCCCCGATAACAGGCAGAGAATGTAAGAGGCCGGGAAAATTCAACGAACAATTATTCAAAGAAACGTCAGAGCTTCCGCGCTTCGTGCGGGAGGGGGAAAATCCCCCTTCCCCTCTAGGGAGCACTACGTTGGCGTAAATTCCAGGAGGTGGAGGATCTATCACCCCCGGGGAGAGGGGGGATGGTGTGTACAAATTCCCCCCCCCCCCCCCCAGGCAGATTCACTTTTTAAGGAAGAAAATATATTTTGATTAATCAGTTAGTAAAAATTCTGAATATCTATCATAAACAACCATCATATTTTAGAATCTCTATTTGAAAATGCTACTGAAAACAAAAAAAGTGGTTATTTTTGGCTCACTCGCTTCGCTCGCTCGTCATATTTTAGAATTCTTATTCGAAAATGCGATTCAAAACCAGAAAAGTGGTTATTTTCTGCTCGCTCGCAAAATAGATATCTAAATGTGTGTGAAAGGGAAAAAAATCGTTTAAAAAGTTTTTCATCCCCCACTCCTCAAATTGGATTTACGCCGGTGGAGCACCACCGTCCTCCTAAAATGCAGTCGTAGCTACGCCACAGATTCTAGACATAGACTAGTTACCGGGAAATTTTGGGGTCTGCCCCCCCCCCCCCCGATAACAGGTACCTGTTACGCCCCTGTTCAGTTTCATTATAATTAGGTTCCAAACTGTTGAATTTTAACGTATTAACAGACTTCCATGGAAATGCCAAATATATATCTTTTCTTTACTATCACTGATCATGGGGGGGGGGGGGGGGGGTGGCTAATCACGTGTGATGATAAAATTTTGGTGAATGCGTGAGAAGACCTATACCAAAGAATTTAATTAATATCCATAAAGGTATATATATGGCTTGTAGATGTACGACCTTGATCTTCAAAAGATAATGCACTTTGAAAATCTGATAAATTTAATCAACACAAAACACATATACATTGCAATTATCTCCTTCACAAACTCTCCACTACTCCATCCTTTCCCATTCTCCCCCCCCCCCTCCCCCACTCTCTCTCTCTCTCTCTCTCTCTCTCTTGGACACCCTCGAATTTTCATCAAATAATTTCGCCTGAAATGATTTTTCATCTCTTTCTTCCTGTATCTATCTCTATCTCTCTTTCCAACCCTTTCCATCTCTCTTGAACACACCCTCTTGGTTGCTTCATTTTTCACCTACCCCCATATTCATTTCATAAGAGGGGGCTTCAGTATTTTCTTATTTGTGCATGTATACATGTATTACAATTATCACATTCTTTTAAAAATTGCTGGGGATTACACAATCAATATCAAAGTACACTTGTAGTAAAAAAAAAATGAATTTGCTATGTAATGATTATTTTTCTGCATGGTGATTACAGTCATGTACATGTTAAAATAGGTTCATTCCGATAAAAAGGAAACTACATAAGCCTTCATTCATCAATTAAAAGTAAAATATATTTCATATTACTAATAACATTTTTTTTAAATCATAGACTCTGTTCACAACTTACAACAAAATAAAGAACAGACTATAGAGTTTTACATCACTACCATTCAAATTGCCAACATGTATCAAGGCCCAATAGAATCCTTCTCTTCTTTAAATAATACTTGTAAATAAATCATTAACAGAGCTCATAGTCAGATGTTGTGCACAACTCAGGAAGAATGAGCTACTCCACATCCCTTCAGAAGGAATTAATAAAATCAATCAAAACACAACTGAAAACAGTAATTTTGAAACTTACATACTCATCATTCAATTCAAATTACTAGTACACTGTACTGAATTTATGAATTTTCAAATCCTCAAATGAAACAATAATCTGCTGTAAGAGTTTCAAATAATTTGCACACACCTATGGGGAGGGGTTTAGTTTAAAAAAATAATGCAATTATTTGTTTGTAACTTTGTTTAATGACATTGCACAACATTTTGTATGTCGATAATAATCCAAAATTGTTGCTTGCATATCAAAAAATTGAATTGAATTGAATTGTGGGTTTGGCTACTGCTCCCGTACCCTCCCCCCCCCCCCCCTTGCTGCATACAGGGCCATGACTCCTCACTCATTGAGAGACAGATCTCCAAAGCAGGGGTCCAATGCAATGAAGAGTAGAAGCTGAATTCTTTCTGTTAAAGAAAAAAATGAAATTGAAAGTTGACTTGAATTAGGATAAATGCAAAGTACATGTATAAATTATGGACAGTAGGAGCACTTAATATTTACCTTTGCAGACCAAGGTTTATAAATCATTTTAGTTTATTTCACAGAACTCAAAATACAATTGAAATTTATACAACAGAAATTTAGAACAATACACATATTGAACAATGAATATCTCAACTTGAAATTTAATAATAAAAAACAAACTTGCAAATGAAATGAGAGGAAATCAGAAAACAAAATATAGTTTCTGCTTGTATATCATAAATGAACAAGTAAAGCTGAACAATTATTTAGCTTTAACTAAGCAATACATTTCTTAATGAAGTGTAAGCAAGAAATGTTGGTGAGATATTTTGATCCTGGTGCCCATGAAACTCAAGGAAGAAAAATATTCATCATGCCAGACTGATGACATTTTCAAAGGAGACAATAATAATAATAAAAAAATATTCAGCCAGGGTTTACAAATAAATTCAAGAATGGGTGTATTTGCAACCAAGGCTAATGGCCTTGTAAATGATGCTAAACCCTGGCTGAATATTGACATACCTGTACATGTAGCAACCTTATTAAATTCATGCAGAATTCACTTACCTTCCATAACTGGAGTGGTAGACTAACTCATATCTTGCAGAAACTTTCTTCAGTCTCAGTCAACAAGCAATCATCACCTACATCTCCATGCAGACATAAATGCAGCATTAAGTTTCAACCTAGGCATGTTCAATCTGATGAACAAAGTCAAAACAAATAAAAGATTAAATCAGTGATGTAACAACCAGGGGAGGGGGAGGGAAGGACAGAGTTCCCCCTGAAGGATTTCAGTCGGAAAATCCACCAAGCCACCACGAAAAAAATGAAAGGGAAAGGAAGAAAAAGGAAGGGAGAAAGGAAAGAAAGAAGAAAAGGGAGAAAGAGGAAGAGATATGGAAAAAAAAGAGGAAGGGGGGGAACAGAGCCAAAAATTTCCTGGTAAGTAAATTTAGAATCAGTGGCATAGCTAGGATTTCACTTAAGGGGGCGGTAGTCTCTCCCTCCCTGCACCCTCCCCCTATGGAATGCGCTTCGCGTGCTGTGTTTTGAATGCTTTGTGTACTCACTACCGCTCCCCTCAAAGTCAAATGAAATCATAGCTATGCCACTGATTCTTGACCGAGTTACTAGAAATTTTGGGCCCCCCCCCCCCCCGATAATAGGAACCAGGCATGCCAGGGCTGCGTTTCACGAAACCGTCATAAGTCTAACTTCTTGGACATCCATTAAAACGCGTGTTGTAGAATTAACGCGCGTTTCTATGGGATGTCCATGAACTTAGACTTATGACGGTTTCTTGTTACACTGCTGGATTAAATCATACCTAGTCTCATTATGCTTCCTTATGCTGTCTTTGAAATCTGAGCTTACTGTACACACAGTCATAGACCCCGCCTCGCCCTCCCCCTTGCTTTACACAGTTATACATCATTCAACAATTTAGGATAACTGATTCGTCAACTCGCCAACACACTATGCATGTAGGTGGGACAAAATAAACGTTGAATCTCGCTGTCAACCGTTTTTGCATTGCATTTACAATCATAGGCAATCCGCCCGAAAGTCTGGGCAAGATGTTGCGTCGTGACAGGGTGCAGCGGTAACAATGAGCTGCCCACGATGAAAAGAGTTTACAAAGTTAGTAACTTTATAGCACATAATTTCATGACATACAGCTCAAAGCAGTTCTTTGAAAATATAAAGAAATTAACGCAGATCTGGCCCAATTTAGAACTCATTAGGAATAGATTCTATTTTTTGACAAATTAGCGAAATTTAAACTGTACTCACCTCTGGACTTTCCGTGGCAAAGGCTGACTTTGTGCGAATCAAATGCTAGCTTTTGTTCAAGCCGTTTCTCGTCAAATTATTTGTTGTAGAAATGTGCGTTAAGGACGCGACTCTTCGTATATTTGCCAACTAATTTCTACGAAGTGTCGGGTTAATGGACCCGACTTTTCGTAGATTTAACTGGTATATTTCTCAAACGGTGAACCCGACCTTTCGTAAATAAAGGGGTGTTTTTACACGAAAGGTCGCATTACGCGATTACACGGCCCGACGCGAAGACCCGATGGTTCGAAGTAAGCCAGCCCGTACGGGATATACATGGTACATATCGGCCAAGATAAAAACCCTTTACTATCTTGGCCACATGTAGAAGTGCCCATGTATAACCCATATGGGATATATGTGCCCAGGTGTAATCAAATGTGGGGCCCCGGATATTGTTTACAATCTGAGTCCAATCTGGAAATGCCCATCTATGATCAATATGGGATATATGTGGTACATATGTACCCAGGCACAACGCCTGTTGGCCCCAGATATTGTCTGCCATCCAGGCCCCATCTGAAAATGCCCGAAATACGATTTTTCGGCAGTATACCTTTTCATGCATTTCTCAAATATGTCCACATTTGACTTTTCACATTTCACTTTTCAAAGTGCAAATGTGCCCTTGTGAGTTTCTTCAAAACTTTTCAACCGTCTTGCCTCTTCAGGAAAAAAAATTCTGCACATGGCCCTGAATCGTACATCCTGTGCCTATAATCCTACTTCCTACACCTATCTACTGAATCCTTTTCATCTACTTCTCTATAAGGGGACTAGATTGCACTACTTTTAAAACGGATGAAAATACTAGTTGTCAAATTCGACATAAAATGAGGCCTACCTCATTGAATTAAATGTCTGAATGACATGCAGGATAATTGATCTAAATTCAGATAGATTTTGCATTATTGCTCAAAGTTAAATTATTATGTAAAGTCTAAAGTTGGAATGTAAAATTCCATTTCAACAAATATCTCGTCATTTTTGTCGTTCATGGATATTTATGATCGATTTTCAATTCCGGGTTGCAATGCTATGTGGCCCATATGTGTTGGTGCTTGTGGGCTTTGGGTGAGAAGGCCCATCTGGTATGCCTCTGGTTTTAGCTGGAACCAGCCGATGCTCGATGTGCCATTTTACCGTCAAAAACGTGGGGCCCATAAGTGTTGGTACTTGTGGTTTCTAGGTCGAAAGGTACATCTAGCTGGTATTCATCTGGTTGTTATATGGGCCACATGGGCTCTAGTCAGCCCAGACAAAACCCAGGTGGGCCCAAGATATTTTGCTATCTCAGTTTCTGCATAACAGGTGACCAAAAATTACAGTAGGATACTGTGTGCTTCATGTAATACCGGTGACCAAGTTTTACAGTACGCTATTGTGCCTTTCTGTAATACAGATGACAAAAAGTCACAGTAGGCTACTGTGGAGAATCCATCCCCCAGATGTTGGATGATGTTACCCAGACCAGTAGCTAATACTGTGATTTTTTTTGTCACCCCTTGCAGTAGTCTACCGTGATGGTATTGGAATTGGGTGACAACCCGATTCCAATACCATCACAGGATGTAGGTAATCATGAGCAAATGCGAAAAATGCAAAAAAACCCTGAAAAATTACAAAATGGGACTATGGCCAGAGATGACGATTTGTGGTGAGAGCGACGATATATTATATCATATAATAATAATAATAATAATATTTAAAGCTCTGCCTCCTTTCGGACTCCGAGCACTCTGTTCAAGGATAGCATTCACCAATTGCATATATACAGTATGTGTGTATGTATATATATACCCATATATATAATTTATATACATATATATATATATATATATATATGAAATAAATAAAGCTACACAGTTGACGTGTGGTTCATTAGTACTTTATTTTGTTTGTATATATATATATATATATATATATATATACAGATACATATACAGATTGCGTCTGTCAATATTGAAATGGTTACTTTTTATTGCATTATCGTCTTTATCCCAGAGGAAGGGGAGCCCCCCGAAAATTCGGATTAAATAAATTCTTATTGCCAATTAACAATGCATTATTGAGTCAACTCTTCTCATTGACTTTTGTTGGGTTGTTTATATACATTTATATATATATATATATATATATATATATATATATACTGTCACGAAATGGGATTTATTTCGTGTGTAATTATGTCTAGAATTGAGAAAATCATCCGTCCTATACAGTGCGTCCCAAAAAAATTTTTACACTTTTGAAATGGCCGCCAAATGAAAAATACATGATTCTGGAAGAAAAAGGTTTATATGTATGGATAACTCATGGACTCAACTTTCTTCTGAGACCAAACAGGCCAAAAATAATTCATGCTTGGGTGAACACTGCTCACTTTTGTAAAAGGTATGAAAATTCGGTTGCGCAGGAATTGCACCTTTCAATTTGTGAGAGATGAGTTCTTAGGAGGTTACAGAATTGAGGGGATATGATGAATTCATGATCAGTTGCAATCAGTTTAGGTTTGCTGACTGAGTTTTATGGTTTATTAAATCAAAATTTTATGCATGAGTGAAGAGGAACTGCATTCATTATTGCAGCATTGCACCCTTCCCTGGTAGACTCAGTGGTGTGTTCATGGGAGTCAGGATTGGGTGATGGTACATGTTGCAGGGGAGATGAGATAGGGTAAGACTTTGTTAGGTAGATGGGATAAGTTGTCAAGAGGACAGTATGCCCCCCCCCTCTCTCTCTCTCTTGCTTCCTGTGTGCTAGTGCATATCTTGACAATTCACATTCTTTTGGTCTCCACTCCAAAATATCCAAACCACCTCCCCTTATCCCTTATGAAGAGAGAAAGATTTTAAGGAGGAGATGGACATGTGGACCACTGAGCTAGCAAACTTTGATTTTTATTTTCCATTATCATTTATTTTCCCCACTATCTCTCTTACAAGATGGATGAAACAGTTGTAAAATTGAAATGAATGAAAATCAACTGAAAACAAAGACTGACACGCTCATTTTACCAATTTGTCTTAAACTGTACCGTTTTTCTTGTCCGAAATTCAACTGCTAAAATGACTGGTTGGTTGGATAAACTTTGAGTGATTGACTGAGTTATTGATTAATTATGATTGATTTATTGAATAATTCATTGATTGAATCAGCTGAATGGTGATTGAATGTTTGATTGATCAATTGATTGACTGATACATTGATTAGCTGAATGATACCTAAATATTGATTGTCTAACTTACGGTATTGATTGACTGACCGATAGAATGCGATTGACTTCCGGTGTCAATGGGTGATACCAGTCCCAGTCCAATTTTTTGAAATGCAGGTAGAATTTGGAATAGGGGAATGTTCGAGATATTTTGGAGAGGAGACCAGTGGATGTGAATTGTCAAGATATGCACAAGCACACCCAGGAAGAGAGAGAGAGAGAGAGAGACAGAGGAGGGGGGGGGAGAGGGGGAGGGGGAGCATGCATGACCTCTTAACCCTTATCCCATCTAGCGAACAAAGTCCTACCTTACAACTCACCTCCCCTGCACCATTTACAATCACCCAAATCCGGACTCCCATGAACACACCACTGAGTCTACCAGGGAAAGGTACAATGCTACAATAATGAATGCAATTCCTGTTCACTCATGCGTAAAATTTTGATTTAATAAACCATAAGATTCACTCAGCGAACTTGAACTGACTAAATTTATCGTATCACCCTCAATTTTCTAACCTCCAAAGGACTTACCTCTCAGAAATTGGAAGGTACAATTCCTGCGCAACCGAATTTTCATACCCTTTACAAAAGTGAGCAGTGCTCACCCAAGCATGAATTATTTTCTGCCTTTGTGGTCTCATATGGAAGTTGAGTCCATGAGCTATCCATACATATAAACCTTTTGTTCCAGTGTTATGTATTTTTTTCATTTGGTGGCCATTTCAAAAGTGTAAAGTTATTTTTGGGACGCACTGTAGTTAATTTTGAGTAAGCATCGTCGTATATGGCGTTATTCCACTTAAATAGACGGTGCTGGTCACGTGATATAATACGTTTCAGGTAGTTATTCAATTATTTATGTTTTAGACAATTTTGGTCAAGTAACAGTTTACAAGAGCATTTTGCTAGAGTTTTTGTAGTGGATTCTTATTGATCTAGATAAACGCTTTAATTTGCTATATCACTCATCTATATGAAACATTGGAAAATGTAGTTATTGATTAACGTTTTTTTATGCCCTATGTATGGCTTATGCAAAAGTGTCACTATAAAAATTGTGAACAAAATAAATGCAGAAATAGTACTAGAATTAGTGCGGTCCTTCGGACCTTGGCAGGTGTCTAAAAGAGTGCTGTAGCTTACTAAAGCCCATTGCACTGTACGTGATTCAGGCTATGTCTGGTTTGTAACCAATGAATGTGTGCAAACTAAATGATTTACATGACTGTTTGCACATCAGAACTTTGATACTGGTCATGAACGGACGTGATTGATTTCAGCTCTGTGACTCATGACCTTTGTGTTCTAAAGCAGCTGACATTTTCAACTTCTCATCGAATATATCTCCTCGTTCTCATCTAGTGGATATTATCTATATTCTGAACATTTTTTGGACCTTATTTCATCATTGGCGACCATTTTGCTGTCTACTATGGGACCTTTTCTAGTGAGTATATAGCCATGACAAGGAGCAAACGGAACGCCGCCGACGATCTTGCAAGGGAGATTCGGGAAGAGGTTCAGAGAGCTCTGGAGGCCAACAGTGAACTCCTCGACCCTCTTGTGAGTAAAATTAAGGCTGCTCTCATTGATGAACTAACTACAGTCATTACCCAAAAAGTTGGTGACAACTTGAGGGAAAACTTTGATTTTGAAATGGCGACGAGAGATGAAAACATAAGTAGACTTTAAAAAAAGGAAATAGATATGATAAAGGAACAACAGGACGAAGCTGAGCAATACTCAAGGAGGAATTGTCTTGTGTTTCATGGTATGGATTAGAGTGAAAATGATCACCAATTATATCGTGAAAAAGTGCGTGAGGATTCAAGATGTCGACTTTGACAGGTCACACCGTTTTGGCGCCAAAAGGGAGAAGTCACGTGGGATCATCGTTCGCTTCACTGGCTATGATGTTCGAAACTGAATCTACCAAGCTAGGAGGACGCTGCGATTTTGGGAAATCAAGTCCAAATACAAAGACATGTATAAAAGTATATGGACCCAAGATGGCCGCATTCGCGCAAGAACCAACGATGGTCATCGCCACACGCTGACAAAAAGAGCCCACATTCCCAAACTGTTGTCTTCAGGTTCGGTAGCATCTTAAGATTAGAACTGTACTATTTCATCATGGATTAGACTTTAGTGAACCTACTACCGATTGTTCCCCGTAGAGCATCACGGTCAAGCGTCATTAGTAGATAGAAGTCAACTCTGATCTCCGTTTATTCTTCATTGATCCTGTTGAACTTGTTAACTGTTCGGTCAGTAGGTCCAATTAATCTTTTATGCCCCAAGAATTTCGATTGCATATAAACATCGACTGAATTCAGGATCTTTTGTGCTTTGTATAATTTAGTGTTCTTTAAAAGCTCCCCGGGCTTATTATAGCTGCAACGTCTTGGGTACCTCTTTGAGTTTGCCAAACGAAGTGATGTATTGTACTATGGATCCAATTGATAAGGGTACTATTATGCAATATACTTCACGCAGCCGTTTTACTACACAGGCCTTTGGGTGGAAGCGTCGTGGTCTGGTGGTTCTGACTCTCGTCTTTCAATCAGAGGGTCGTGGGTTCGAATCCCAGCCATGGCGTTAATTTCCTTCAGCAAGAAATTCATCCACACCGTGCTGCACTCAACCCAGGTGAGGTGAATGGGTACCTGGCAGGAAATCATTCCTTGAAATGCTTGCGCGCTGGCGGCTGCCGGGCTAAAGCCAGGGTAATAATATCCAAGTCCTTTGGAAGCGCATAGAGACGTTATATCATAATGTGATATGCGCTATACAAGAACTGTATATTATTATTGTTATTATTATTATTATTATTATTATTATTATTATTATTATTATTATTATTATTTTGGGTCAGTTCTTTGGCATCTTGAACAACGTTTATATATGTGTAAATATTTTATTGTTGCTATTTTCCCTCTTTTCTCAATTTTTTGTTGTTGTAATTGTTGTTTGTTTTGGTAATAGTACATTTCCCCTGTGTTCTTTTGTAACAAGAACGTTAACTCAAATAAAAAAGCACTTCTTTGTACTACTTGTAATAAATGGGTACACATATCTTGCTCACGTATAACAGTAAAGGTGTATTATGACGCTTCAGAGCAATTTTTTTAAACTGGGAGTGTACAAAATGTCTTTTCAAGCATCTTCCAGGTTTTATAGAAGATAGTGTGGTAACCCCTACTGAACCATTAAGTAATACACATCCTCTCAATAAGAATAAACATGATAATGTCTGTTTGAAGTTTAATCAGCTTTCTGAGAAAGGAATAAAGTTTGTTCATTTGAACATTGTTAGCCTTTTGATAAATTATGAAGAAATTAAACATATTTTAACTAAAAATGATATTCATGTTTTTGCATTCAATGAGACAAGATTGGACAGCTCCTTTCTGGATAGTGGAGTTGAAATACCCCATTATTCTATTATTCGTAGGGACCGTGATAGAAGTGGAGGTGGGGTGGCAGTTTATGTGCACGAATCTTTACATATTGAGTCATTAAATCATAGTTCCTTTTCTTATTTACAAGCTATATGTCTACGGATCCACTTTAAAAACACAAGACGGATATTATTCTTTAATTGGTATAGGCAGCCCAATTCTAGAACTGATGTTTTTCAGCAATCTGAAGACTTTTTAGCTTTTGCTTGTAGCTTTGATTGTGACATTATTTTCATGGGTGATATTAACTGCGTTATCATGAAAAGGCCATTTCATGGGAATACCAAAATATTTGATCAAATTAATACTATATATTCTCTGAAATTCATCAATGATTCCTCGTACACTAGAGTGACGAATTCGTCTTCTTCACTTGTTGATCACATGTTAACTAACGATGCAGATAAAGTGAAATCACATGGTGTAATATCTAATGGTATGAGTGATCATTACATCAGTTATTTCATATGGGAGTCCCAACAAAAATTCTCAACGAGTGACACATATATACAGTATAGAAAATTTAGGAATGTTGATATGGAATCTTTTAGAAATGACCTACGTAATGATGAAAATACAAGACTGTGATGATATCAGTGATGCTGTCAATAAATGGGAGAAAATGCTATTGGAAGTTGTAAATAAACATATGCCCTTAAAATCTAAGCGCATTCGAAAAAAAAATATTCTCCTTGGATGAATACTGGTATACTGTCTTTAATGAGGGAAAGAGATAAAGTTAAAAGAAAGGCAAAAATAAAAAATGACGATGAATTATGGAAGCTGCATGAACGCCTAAAAATAAGATTACTTTTGTCAGAAGGAAAAAAACTCACGTATTTTTGCGGTAAATTATTAAACGTGACAAATAGAAGTGAATCTTGGAACTTTCTCAAATCCGTGATGGGGAAAAACAACTCTTCTAATAGCATCTCTCCCAAAGAAATGTCAGATAAAGTGGCAAATGGTTTTAATAATCACTTTGCTAATGTGGCTTTAGATATTGCTAGTGGTGATAAAATAAGTGTACATCATAACCTCCAAACTTCCCCTTCTCATGAAAAATTCGCATTAACTGTTGTCTCTCGGAGTGATGTGTTGAAAGAGGTTCATGATATGAAAAATGCAAAGTCCGTTGGCTTAGATGCTATCTCAGTAAACAGTCTATCTCTGTAATAATGGAACCAATTACCTTTTTGATCAATAAATATTTAATTGATGGGGTCGTGCCTGATAAATGGAAGTAGCAAAAATTGTTCCCACACACAAAAAAGGTGATAAGTTTGAATTCAACAATCACAGACCGATATCAATCCTACCTTGTGTGTCTAAATTAAATGAGAAAATTGTGCACAAGCAATTGCTTCGCTATGTGCAAACTCATTCATTGTTATCCCCATTTCAATCGGGATTCTGTCCGAAACCCTCCACCGTTACTTCTCTAGCTAAGGCAGTGTAAGGGATGACTGGTTTCGTTCTATGGACAATGGACAGTGTATGGGAGCTATTTTTGTAGACCTCCAAAAGGTATTTGATCTGGTCGATCATGTAATTCTCCTATCCAAACTTAAACTTATGTGTCTCCGGAGCAGAATTACATTGGTTTAAAAGTTATCTGACAAAAAAGACGTATACGTACTTCCATCAATGGAACTTTATCAGTAGAAATGGTTATTTCGAAGGGAGTACCCCCGGGATCTCTCCTGGGACCTTTGCTGTTCATTTTTCTTAAATTGATGATATAATTTCTGTGTTTAAAGAGTGTAACATTCATTTATAAGCTGACGATACTGTGATATATTACTCACATAAAGATGTTGAAGTTATTGAATATGTTTTGAATAGGGAATTGGAAAGTCTATCCGTCTGGATGAACAGGAATAATTTGAAGATAGGCTATGACAAGACTATGTGTATGTTAATTGGAACGCCTAAAATGCTCAAAAACAACCAATTTTACATGTGAAAATCAACTGCCATATATTGACCCAAGTGAAGAGCTAGAAGTATCTTGGCGTCTTTGTGGACGAAAACATGAAGTGGGACTGTCACATTAATTACTTATGTCATAAATTGGGCAAAATGGTTTGTTACATTGCACGGTTAAAGCATGTTGTAAATTTGTCAGAATTGAAACTAATATTCAACTCTATAATCTTACCTCATTTTGATTACGGTGATATTGTATGGCAATCCGCCAACAAAGCTCTTCTTGATCATCTTCAAAAAAATCAGAATAGAGCTGGTAGAATAATCTTGAATATTGACCCATTTTCACACACTTCTACCTCCCAAATACACTCTATTCTGGGTTGGGATGCAATTCAAAAGAGACAATATACACACTTGATATTATTTATGTATAAAATTCTTAACAATATGACAAATGAATATATGAAAAATATGTTTCACATAAAAGCTGGTCCTTACCCTCTTCGAATAATATATGTTTACCTTAACCGAAAACTAATAGTTGTAGAAGGTCTTTCTCGCATAGAGCTGCCACTGCATATAACCGAATTCCTTTGTATGTGCTGACGTCATCACTTTCAATTCATTCAAATGTACCTTTATGAAATATATGTGTGCTATTTGAAAAAAAAAAGTCTTTGATTTGTACCTAGGGAGTGAGGGGGGGGGGGGGTTGTAGGAGATGTTTTTAAAAAAATTGACCATCTTCCTATACGTAAGGTGATCATTCTATCATTCAAGTAAACTGGCTCCATGGAAGACCAGCAGCAATATGTTATTGCAGCTGATTATGGACTACCAGCCGTATTTTTATTTACTCCATTATCTTTACCACCTTATATGTTGTAACTATGACCACTATATTTTGTGTATAAATGTATTTTATGTGTGTCATTTTTATATACGGAAATAAAACTAACAACAAACAAACAAACATCTGCCCATTGTTAAAACTGGGATGGACTTCTAGTCTCAGGTTACGACCGTGGGTAGAATTGAGTGTGTTTGGTATTTTGCACTCCAGCAAAAGACGATATCATTGTTTGCCCATTGGTTTAGTCGGGTCTGGTAGCCGTCTGGTCGTCTAGCAGCAGGACTGGTGATCTGGCTGTCTACTGCAGACCTTGTAGTGGTCTGGTCGTCTACTGCAGACTTGTAGTTGCCTGGACGGTAGTTCACAAGCAGACAGGTGGTCGTCTGGCGGTGTAGCTACATGCAGGCTGGTAGTCGTCTGATGGTGTACTACGGACCTGAAATTCTCTGGTAGTGCGGAGTAGAACCAGAAGTAGTGGTGTTAAAGTCATTGGGGAAGTATACCTCTGCCAAACGGATCCACAGCCAGAAATTAAGAAGCCTTTGACAGATTTGGCTTCTGGGCAGCAAGATACTAGTCAGCCGGTTTCGTCACAAAATATATATAAACATATATATATATATAAGTTGTAAAAACCCTTCCAAAACATAAATTCCTCTGTATTAGATCAAATTCACCGCGCAAAAGATGTCAAACTTGCAGTTTTTGCCATTTTCACGTCCTGCTCACTCGGGCATGAAATTTGGCGCACAACTCATTTGATATGTTTGGTAGCGAATCAAATGTATGTTACATATCTTGAAATGTAGAAAACTTAAAGTATGTTCCAATATCATTGCATCAAAGTCATGACATCGGGCTTGTGAACTTCAAAAATGACAATTTTGCATCTAGGTCATGTTCACTGAAGGATGACTTGGCGGCTCTCCATAATTTCTACACAAAGGGTCGCTAAGAAGTTTAGCTACACGGATATATGATTAGATTTTCATAACTCCTCCTAGTTAAAAAAATAATTACAGTTTGTTTTAGAGGGTACTTACTTTTTTTGCACAGTTTGCGAGGGGACATCTTCCTTTATATATATATATATATATGTGAGACAATTGAGAGAATAAAAGCGTAGCATGAATCAAAGTTCCCCAGAGCTGTCCTACCATTTTGGAAATTTTTGCAAAGGTTGAAAAAATGTCTCCGCCGGGAATCGAACCCGGGCCTTTGGCTATGAACGCCAATGCCTTAACCACTAGACCACGGAGACGGGCTAGTGGTTTCGGCGACTCGAAATTCGCTTAAACGACAGATTGACAAATCTTCAACGCTCACTAATTAATAATTTGTGATCAGGTAACATATACAACAGCTTTGGCAACTCTCGTGGAAATAAATACCTGTGAGACAATTGTCGCACATGTATTTATTTCCACGTTCATAGCCAAAGGCCCGGGTTCGATTCCCGGCGGCGACATTTTTTCAACCTTTGCAAAAATTTCCAAAATGGTAGGACAGCTCTGGGGAACTTTGATTCATGCTACGCTATTATTCTCTCAATTGTCTCACATGTATTTATTTCCACGAGAGTTGCAAAAGCTGTTGTATATGTTACCTGATCACAGATATAAAGGAAGATGTCCCCTCGCAAAACGTGTGCAGTGCTTCATTTTAGTACAGAGTGAAAGAATATAAATGGAATGAAGCTGACGTAGCTCTTGATCATGTCCTTTTATTGTAATGGCAAGCTTTCGGCCAACATGGCCTTCATCAGGTCTAAACAAATAAGAAACGAACAGGCAAAATAAGTATAACCGTATTATTTCGATATATTTTATTCACTTATATATTATTTCGATATTAATTGTTCAGTTTTGTATCATTATTCCTAAAGTTGATTAAGTATCATTTCCGTATCATTTCGGTATATTATTTTGATATTTAATTGTTCATTTATGCATCATTATTTCAATTATGTATTATTTCGACATTATTTTGATATCATTTCTATGTGTACATTATTTTGCCTGACGGTTTCTTATTTGTTTAGACCTGAAAATTTTGTTTAGACCAAATTTCAAAACGCTTCACGCGTCTAAACACACCTTGGTTCAAGATTACTGTAGCAATTGCTAACTTGATAGCAATAACCACACACACCGGGCACAAGCTCAGTGCCATGGCCGTACGCAGCAGAGGGGGGGGGGGGGGGGGGGTGGGGGCAGGGTTGAGGTTGCTCCCAGAAATTTTGAATACTTAACCTTTTTTTTACTGAAAATTTTCAAAAAAATCCACCAAAAGTGTGTACCAGATCCTTCACTTTCAATTTAGAAAATGCAAAAAAAACGCCCTTATGACCAGCTCAGCCGCTTCGCTCTCTCGTGCGTTGACCCACGGTACGCCACTGGCCTTAGCCATGTTGGCTTGGAGTTAGAGTTAGCCGGTAGACAGGTCAAAAAGGCAAGGTCTGCAAGGAATTCTCCATAAACAGGATATGGTTCAAGTCCAACTATAATCTTGGCGCCAGCGGACATGTGGCTACCCTGAAGCAGCAGAATAAGAAGATGAAGAAAAAGACATGACAACAGGCGCCGGGCGTCTCGTCAAGACAAGCTACTACATGCAGCCACCCAGATCTATGTAGGCCTATCGTTAACCCGTGATAGGGCCGGCCGGCCGGGCATGCTAGCGATCGACACCTCCGTAACTCGTTTGCAGAATTTTGTCGCGGTGATATATCGCGATGAAACTGCTCATCCAGTCCAATTTCGATGTTCCCACACAATGGCGTTAATGCAAGCTGCGCCACACTACTCTCAACTGGTACAGGGGTAGCTGCAAATATATCCAGCGTATCCGAGGATTCACCTAGGATCTGATGTTAATAGTGCAAAGAGGCGTCTCTATAGTAGGTTCATCCTTGGATACTTCTTGTAACTTTCTTAGGTTTTAGACGGGATATTTTGTGGATCAGGTGCATTGTAAGTCCAGTTTATTCTTTATTGTCTTACCTTTGCTTTTCCAATTTCATACTGAACGGCAAAATTGTTTTAACCTATATATAAACCAAGCCATTTAATTGAATCTTCGGGAAAACATAAATTTTCAACTTCAACGCAACGCATATTTGATTTCATAAAAATCAATTTGGTCCAGTTATTTTTTGGCCCGCATGTTCTCCAAACATTTCTACTTCCTTCATTATTACCTTACAGAATAAGTAATAATAGTAGTATCGTCTGCATACTGAACGATACGTGTGTCTTTAAAATCAGATTTGTCTTCATTGAACTATGGAACGTGGATTCCCTTCATTTCCTTGTTTTGTTTAACTTTATATCCAGAACCTCTGCAACAATTATGAATAGAAGGGACGAAAATGGGCACCCTTGCCTTACGCCTCTGTTTATTGCAAAATTTTCTGATATCCAGCCAAAATTTAAGACAAGGCCATGAGCACCATCATATAGTGTTTGCGTCCATCTAAAAACGAATCTTTACATTTATAGTACTCGTAACAATAACAGCAACAACAACAATAAAATAAATTTATGGCCAATGCTTTCAAATCTTTTGGGAAATCCATAAATATACCAATACAAAATTTATTATTGTTAACTGTTGACGGAACTTTATCTTGAAAATCTATAAATATATGTGTAGCTGAATTATTTGTCCTAAAACCATATTAAGAGCTAGTAAGAATATTTGTATTCAAACAAAATGAATATTATCGATTATAACCTAATCTTTCAAATATTTTTGATATGGATAACAGATTGGGAATGGGCCTAAAATTATCAAATTCATCAGGGTCATTCTTTTTTTAAATATGTGGTTATTTTGACAATTTTTGGTTTACAAACCCGGGGGGTCGCTTCCATTGAACAGCATCCGCGAGAATTGTCCTTGAAAAAAGCACCCTAAACGAGGATTGCAGGGCAGGCCGCTAGGACACCCTGAACACGGATTTTGTGCAGATGTCCCAGATTTGCACATCCTAAACAGAGATTTCTTCATACCCTAAACGAGGAAATTCCCATTTTCATACCTTGACTGCGATAGTGGGGTCCATTGAAAGTTTGGAGCCGTTTTTTTTTTATCTCGAGATAATTCACTGTCTCATTATGTTTTACACAGGTGTTATAGGATTTTCCGTTCACGGGTCTTGTTGCCGTCGGTCCCGCAGTCGGTGCAAATTACATACCCTCTTCGCGTTTTAGATTATCGTGATTTAGGGCGCTTTTTTATTTTGGGGCGTTTTTGACACTCTATTCGCGTTCCACGCCTACCCCTGAAAAAATACCCCTTTTCCGCGTTTTTTTTTTCTTCTCGCGGATGCTGTCCACTCTTCAATGGAAGTGACCCCCCCCCCCTCCCCGGGTTTACAAAAAACTGTGTCTGTAGAGAGAGAAAGCTTAAATATAAAAACTAATGGGTGTACAATATAAAATCCAGAAGTGCAGTTGTTGTGTAATGAGTTAATAATCTGTATAACCTCTTGTTCTGTTATGGGATTAAATAAAATTGTTGATAAAACCAGTCAGACGTATAATTATTCGTAAAAATGGTCATTGAACTTGATATCCGACTACAAAACTTTATGGAGTGCTTATTAAATGCATTTGTTATATGTTGTGGATCATGAATGTTTTCAGTCTCATTTGTAAATTATTCCGGAAAAAAAATTCTAGGCTTGTTGAATGATGAACTGATAACTTACCACTTATTGTTTCCGTTGTGTTCAGATAAGGTACACATGTTTTTGTTTTTCTTTCATGTTCTTATATGCCATTCTCTCCAGGATGCTCTCCAGCCAGTACCCCTGAAAAATAAATGAGGAACGTCAAAGAAATGCCAACAGTAAAGAAGACAATGGAAAAGCAAATGACACTATTTCTGCTTTTCATCGGATGTAGCTTGATGATATGCCTCCTCTCCTTAATTTCGTCAGATTTCTTCAAATCCAAGATTGATGATAGGTATGAACTTGTGAGGTGGTCTGTCATCTTTGATAGATCACGTCTTAATTTCGTCAGAAATTTTCTTTTTAGGTGGTCTGTCAACTTCGAAAGATCACCTCTAAGTTTCGTCCGAATTTTCTTTCTTTATTATTTATCTTTTTAATTAGGTGGTCTGTCATCATTCTCATTTGGTCAAAATTTTCTTTATTATTTATTAGGTGGTCTGTCATCTATGACAGATCACCTCTTAACTTCGATGGAATTTTCTTTCTTTTTGTTGGGTGGTCTGTCATCTTTAACAGATCATCTCCGAATTTCGTCAAAATTTTCTTTATTTCTTTATTTTTGTTTCTTCCACCCATTTTTTTCTGTGCAATCGAAATCTCAGAATCGGCTGGATCAAATTGCATGAAATTTGATGAAATTTTGGTCACACACTACCCAGCTCGTCCCTAGTCACGAATTCAAATATCTTTTATTTTTATTCTTCCACCCACCTTTTTGTGCAATCAAAATCTCAGAATTGCCTGAAATTTTGATCAATTATCAGTCTTAATAAGATCTAGCTATTCCAATTATTTTCATGCTCATCGGGTCATCGGGACGTCATACAGGTGCCATTTTGTGAAAATCACCTTAGGGTCATATCTTCATAACGGATGGTCATTTCTCCTTCATATTCGGCATGATTAAAGTTAATTTAAATCTAATGAATTCTAGATACCTAGATGCGCTTAGGCGTAGGTCGCGCGTCGGTGCGCACGCAAAAATTTAAAATGCTCAGAATCGCTTCAAATTCATTTTGCATACATTTCAGGCTATTTCAAGCATTTCAACATTTTGCGCGCGTCCGCGTCCGCGCGCGCCATCTTTTCGTGCCCAGCCTATAACAGAGGTAAAAATGCTGTTTTTTCGCATAATTTGCACTCCTGGTAGATTTCCTGACTGTTTCCGACAAATTGGAATGAATTTTAAAACTTTTCCTAAGGTCGCACGCGCACGGCAAACTAAAATATGCACGCGCGCGTCTCTTGGGCAAATAATGTAAAAATGCGCAAAAGCAAGCCCTTTTGTATTCCGTCATAGATCCTTAAAAAGCGTGGAGATACACCAATTTGTTGACATTTTGCAAGAGCTTATGACTTCTAGATTTAAAGCCATGAAGAAAAAGCAATGGTTTCACAGTGAAAAGTCCTCATATTCTCATCTCAATTCAAAAATTTCATTTTAAGTTCATTACGTTATTTTTTAGGCAATTCAATGTAGCTATCTCGCTTGTGTTTGGTCAATTTTCGCCGCGATTTTTATATCTTCTAGCCGAGACATCACACGCAAGACCAGATCCCAGGCATTATTTAAAAATAATTCAAGGTTTTCACATCTCAAATCTGAAAATGGCCTAATCTGACAGAGCAAAGAATTCTGCATAAAAAATTAGGTGGAAGTTCCTCAAATCACGCCTTCGGGTCGATAATAGCTTTGGAAAATAAAAATCTAAACAGTTTTACAGGGTAGTCCCACCTTCTAGAAATGATGTTTTCTTCTTCTTTTCTTTTTTTTAATGTCGACGTCCCCCGAGATATTATTTTATTATAAGATTTAGACAGACCACCTAATTCGTCCCCACATATTTGGCACGACTGAAGTTCATTTCCAATTAATTCCAACTACCTAGACGCGTGCGTACGTGTACGTCCGCGCGTCTACGCGCTCAGAAAAATCCAAATTTCGATTTTTTGTTTTCATTCATGATGTCTTATGTGTTGCTCGTTTATTAATGGTTGATTTGCTTCAGGAGCTTGATATGTTGAAGCTTAGACATTTCTCTATCTGAAGAAGTCCGTGGTTTTTCTTTTTGACAACGGCATCATGGTCTTAATTTACGATCAGAGATGGCATTCCATTTTTTACATTTTACCTATATTTTCAAAATCAACAAATGGTCATATCCCCAAACTGGATCATAACTCCTCTTATCGGAGCAGACATCACATCGTGGAACAACATCATGCACACGAAAAACCAGAAACCCATATCAATTCAAATTTTTACCATTTCTTTTTCTTTAAATGTCGACTTCCCCCGAGACATTCTTTGACTTAAGATTTTGACACACTACCCAAGCTCGTCGCTAGTCACGAATTCAATTTTTTTTTTCTACCCACTTTTTTTTTCAATCAAAATCTCAGAATCGGCTGAAATTTTGATCAATTATCACTCCTAATAAGATCTAGCTTTTCCAATCATTTTCATGTTCATCGGGTCATCGTGACGTCTTCCAGGTGCCATTTTGTGAAAATCACCTTAAGGTAATATCTTTGTAACGTATGGTCAATTCTCGTTCAGATTTGGCTTGGCTAAAGTTAACTTTAATGCAATGAATTCCAGGTACGCGCGCACGCAAAAATAAAAAATTTTCAGAATCATCTCCAATTCATTTAGCACACATTTCAGGCCATTTTAAACTTTCAAAAATCTGCGCGCCACCCCTAGAAAACATTGAATATGCCGTTTTTTTCATATGCTTTGCACTCTTGATACTTTTCTTGACCATTTTCAACAATTTATAATCGATTTCAACTTCCATAATGTCGCACGCGCGCGCCAAAGTTCAATTTTCGTGCGCGCGTCTATGGGGCAAATAGCATGAAAATGTGAAAAATCAAGGCTTTTAGAATCCGCCATAACTCTTCAGAATGGGTTTGGGACCCTCGATTTCTATAACATGTTTTGAAAGTGTATGAGTTGACCATATCAATCCATGACAAAATTTACGTTGTCGATGCTATGCTATTTTTGGTCAATTATAGCCGTGATTTTGATATATTGTAGCCGAGACGATTTCTTATCAAAAATCCATTTATTTCTCATTCTAATAACAGCATCATAATTCATTTGCACAATGAATCGAGGTGTGTCAATTTTTCATTTTTTCACGTGTATCCTCTGTGGGACCCAAGCTTCTCTCAAATCTTGAATCAACATTTCTTTCTTCTTTGAGCAACAGGTTCCTCATTCACGCTTGACTTTCGCTCATCTGCGATAATGTTGTATCTAGGATAATTATTTTTCAAAGACTAGGAGAGTGATATTCCTTGACAGACCGCCTAATTCGTTTCCAGTGACGAATTCAAATGTCTCGTTTACTTTGTTATTCTTCCGACTTTGTTTTTTCTTTATGCAAACGATATTTCAAAATCGGTTCGTTGTCGACGTGCGCGCAAAAATAAAGAAATGCTGCGAATCGACTCAAATTCATTTTGCACACGTTTTAGTCCATTTTCAGGCATTTAAAAAAATTGGCGCGCGTCCGCATCCGCGCGCACCTCATAGAAAACGTAAAAACTCCGTTTATTCACTTAATTGGCACTCCTGATACTTTTCCTTACAATTTGGAATCGATTCCAACGTACCAGAGTGTCGCACGCGTGCGCAAAAGTTCAAAATCCGCGTGTGCGTCTATGTGCAAAATAACGCAAAAATGCGCAGAAACATGCCCTTTTACATTACGCCATAGCTCCTTAGAAAGGGTGGAGACACCCCCGACCCCCCCCCCCCCTTTTTTGTTTTTTTTTTACATATTCTGAAAGCTTATGACTTGTTGATTTAAATTCATAAAGAAAAATGGTCCTTTCATGGTTAGAAAGTCATATATTCTAATCTCAAGTCCAAAAATCGATTTTGAATTTAGTAAGTCATATTTCCTGTATTCAGTTGACGATATTTCGCTTATGGTTGGTCAATTTTCTCCAGGACTTCAATGTGTTTTAGCTGTGGAAATCTCCTACAGGACATTAACGTTGATATTTTATTTTGACAGCGGCATCGTGGTCCATTTTCTTAATGGATTCATGTTAATTTGTCCCATTTTACGTGAATTCTCTATGGAAAGGAACTCTTTCTCAAACTTCGATTCTACATTCCAGTCTTCTTTGAGCAATATTTCCGTTATTTTTTTTTCGAGGAGTTTCGAACATGTTCAACAAGGAGGGTGAGATTGATTTTTAATCAAACTTTGCCAGACCATCTAATTCGTCCCAGTGACGAATTCAAATGTGTCCTTTGTATTTGTTATCGTAAGGACCAAAGAGACATTTGACCCACTGTCATCATGACTTTTTCAGGTTGACTACGTGTAACTGCCCAGTTTTGAAAATGACCTGAAGATCTTGATGTTACAGGAACTTGTTCTTACTCCCAGGTAACACAAAAACATTGTATAAATAAATTTTCAGTATCATGAAAAGAGATCAGAAATGTTTCAAAAATGTTCAAAATGATCTGAAACGTTGGGGATCAAAATGGGCATGGAAGTGTTTTCACTCTGTCATTTGACAATAATTACATTAATGTTGGAATAATCTTTTGAACACATAATATGATAACATTTTTTTATAAAAAAACGTGATATTTCTCAAAGAGCTTGGCAATATTAAATATATATATATATATATATATATATTTATATACATATACATATCATAGAAGATCTAAAACGTTGGGGATCAGAATAAACACGGAAATGTTTTAAGTAGGTTAATTTTCAATATTAAATTAGTGTTGCAGTAATGTTTTGAAGGTTCGGTGTAAAAATTCAGAGGTAAAAAATGTCAGAGGTAAAAATGTCAGAGGGAAAAATGTCAGAGGAAAAAATGTCAGAGGTAAAAATGTCAGAGGTAAAAATGTCAGAGGCAAAAATGTCAGAGGTAAAAATGTCAGGGGAAAAAATTTCAGAGGTAAATATGTCAGAGATAAAAATGTCAGCTCTGAAAACGCCGAAGTAAACGTGTTGAAGGTAAGAATATTGAATTTTAAATTAGGAAGAGCATGAGACAAAAATAAAGAGTAGATGGAGTGATCACAATAATACTGCTCTCTGTAAAAGTGTATATGTTTATTTTCAGTCATTCTAATGACCTTCCTGTCTTACTCATTTGATGTGAAAGTGATAATGTTGCCCCATTCATAACCACCTAATGAGACCGATCTTGTTTTCGCCGGGAGAACATCCTGGTATGTGCGCATTGCCCAACAGTGTTTGAACCTTCCGAGCACTTGTTAATAGCTGACTGCAAATATAGCAGCAAACGAATGCCCAGTTTCCTCCTCTCTGTGTTTAAGATTTGGCCGCTTGACATGCATTGCACTGTTAAACATTTTCAATTTCAACAAGCGATAAGTAAATCGCACAGGGGGGGGGGGGGGGGGGAGGGGGGGGGGAAGGAGGAGCTTATGAAGAGGAATGTGCATATTAAAATCGCGCACTCGTGTGGAATGTATGTGGTCAGTTACTCATGTTATCAACCCAGTTTTTTCCCCACAATCGTGTTTGCAATGCCCTTCACCGTGGTGAAAACGAGGGCGATGCGCCCGGGGGGGGGATACTCGACCCCAAAAGTGGTAGGTATGTGCCGCGGGCGAGACAAAAAAACAGGATTTGGAACGGGCTTATTGTGAAAAGGAGAGTTTTCGGAACGGGCTTCGGAACTACAATTTTTTTGTGAAAACGGGGGTCTTTGGAACGGTTCGCCTGTGTGTGAGTGCGTATGTATCCCTATGGAACGGGCATACGTGCATGCAGCTAGCACGGTGCGGTACGGGCTCCGGGTGCGCTCGCGCAGAGGCGATGGTCGGACAGCGCTCTGCGGGCCACTTTTCACCAAAAATGCAGCTCATTGTAGCGGATCAATGCGGCCGGAACGGCGTAACGAAAAACATGCGAAGCTTTGGAACGGATTTCTTTCTTCTTTTTTTTCGATAAAAAGAAAATGCTATGCTTTGGAACGGCTTTTTTTTTGTTCTTTTTCTCAATCAGATAAAAATGCTATGCTTTGGAACGGAAATTTGAGTGTAAAAATGGGGGTCTTCTCCGCGGCACATACCCACCACGCATTATATACTGAGTGCCCCCCTGGGGGCAATGCGCGCATACCAGAACGTTCTCCCCGCCAACACCAACCATTATTTCCAAATGGCCAAGACAAGGACATTCAAGTAGACACAATATGTTTACAGAAAATATTTGAATATATCCTACTGCCCATAATTTCTATAATTCAATATTCGTACCTGAAACATGTCACTTCAACATTTCCAAATCTGACATACCTCTGACATTATTTTTTTACCTCTGACATTTTTACCTCTGACATTTTTACCTCTGACATTTTTTCCTCTGACATTTTTACCTCTGACATTTTTACCTCTGACATTTTTACCTCTAACATTTTTTCCTCTGACATTTTTACATCTGACATTTTTACCTGGCACCGTTTTGAACACATAATATGATAACGTTTCAGAAACAATTCCGTAATATTTCTAAATGAGCTTCGCAACATTTTTTTTAATGGTTATAGAAGATTTAAACCGTCGGGGGTCAGAATAAGCGCTGAAATATTTTCAAACGTTGCTTGCAGATTATAACTTATACGTTAAAATATTATTTCTATAATATGACACAAAACATCATATAAATGTATTTTTAATGTTGTTGGAAAGGCTTGGAAACATCTTGAAAATGTTAGAGCAATTTAAGATAAGAAGATGCACATAATGTTTTGAGATTTTTTATAACATGGCAACTAACTGTTGAAATAAACACGTTGAAAATGTCGTGTTTTAGTTATCACCATTTAAAAAAAAAACATAGAGAGGATATTGCCGATTTGTTTAAAAAAATATTGTAGAAACATTACTGCAATGTGATCTTCTAGCATGTTATTAACGTGAATTAATTGAATGAATTTCACATTCATTTCCTTCTGAGTCAACAACAATATAAAATACAAAATTGTAATAAATATTGTTGTAACTCTTCACTGTATGGCATCCCCATGTCTCAAGTTAAGAGGCTCCAAATTGCTGCTGCCCTTCTAGTAACATATACACGTAAGTCCTCTCTCATCACACCAGTCCCTAAGTCCCTGCACTGGCTTTATGTTGATCATCGTCTCACCAACAAAATCCTTCTGATCACATACCGTGCCTTGAAGTTCTCCTCGCCACGATACATCTCATCTCTCCTCAACCTTCGTAAGCCTGGTCGTTCTGATCTCCGTTCTTCCAATACATCATCTCTTTTCATCCCTAAAACCAGACGATCATGGGAAGATTGTGCATTTGCCTCAGCAGCTCCCCGATTGTGGAACAATCTACCAAACACACTAAAAGACTGTAAATCAGTAGATCATTTCATGGCCAGTCTGAAAACTTATCTAATGGCCAACTTTAACGGTCCACGGCCACTTCACCGAAGGCCTGCGAGGCCGAAAATAGCAAATTTTAATTTATAATGTTACACCGCTCTGACCAATACCAGTCCAAAAAAGGAAGTTTAATTATTAAACAATGGATAAGGTTTAAAATTATACATGGCATTCACTCGGACGACATAATGCTCCGCCGACATTTGCAAAGCCGACAAAGGCAACTAATAATTGCTTGGCCGATACTTTCTACACCAAATGATGCAAAGTTGATGATAACAGACATTACAGCAAGTCAAACCTGTTTCGCAATCGGTTAATGTTTCAGTTTAGCTTTTCTCTATATAGCGTAGGTTTATTTTTTGTCTCGCCCACCGGAGGTGAAGGCGAGACTAAGGGATCCAAATGTCGTCCGTCCGTCCGTCCGTCCGTCACAAACGTTATGAAAGATAACTTGGCAACCGTGACTCACTTTTCAACCAAACTTGGGTTGTAGATGCACTAAGGGGACCTGCATGTTATGGTCCAGTCATAGGTCACATGGTAAGGTCAAAGGTCATTTCAGGTCAAACATTAAAGTTTACGTGCAAGACTCTCTTATGACACAAAACTCTGCAACCATGTGACACTTATCTATCAAACTTGGGTTGTAGATGCACTAAGGGGACCTGCATGTTATGGTCCAGTCAGAGGTCACATGGTCAGGGCAAAGGTCATTACAGGTCAAACGTTGAACGGTTAAAGTTTACGTGCAAGACTCTCTTATGACACAAAACTTTGTCTTCAACAAATTTTGGTCTTTTGTTTCTCTCCCACAAACTCAATTTACATGCATACCATATTACAATTATTATGTTCAGCATTCAAATCTGGTGTTCTCATCAATTTCAGGCATGCTTTTTACTAATTATTAACAAAATGCTGCCTTTAACCTCTATCTAATTAGTCAATTTACCCCTGACAGGTTATCCGCATCTATCTTGTTGCCAGGCAACATTTTGCACTTGAAAGAATATTAAAACTATACATAAATACTCAGTGCAAAGTGGCTGAGGGATCAGTTTTCTGTTCTCTTCAATTTTATGCATGCTTTTTTTTTTCCTGTGGCAGTATTCAATATACCATAAAAGATTTTACTCACTAACCCTTCTTCTTAACAAAACATAACTGTTCTCGTACTTCTTTTCTCTAAATTATAAGCTCATTATCACACTACATCATCTGCAGCCCTCAGCTACACTACAACCACAAACACTTTTCAACTCCACACATGTAAAATATCAATCATACAATGTTACTCATATCAGAGGGATGAGAGTAGAAGCAGGGAAAGTACATGCACGTGAAAATGCAGTACCATTTCATAAAAAACCCTTCTCATATTTTATCAAATGTTATTCCATCCCAGTTATTTCACAATGAGCTTTCGATACAGTTCTGTTGTGTGCCATCACAGATCGCGATATTTCTAGTTATTTTCACAAGTGGGCGAGACACAACATCGCAAACGCCTTGTTTTCAATAGGTATTTATGAGGGGTGCATATGAGGTGGTAGCCTGGTAGGATACCCTCTTGGTGCCAGGTTAAACTGTCAGAGGTATAAATGCCAGAGGTAAAAATGTAAGAGGAAAAAATGTCAGAGGTAAAAATCTCAGAGGTAAAAATGTCAGAGGTAGGGCCTATGTTAGATTTGAAAATGTTGAGGTAAACATGTTTCAGGTACGAACATTGAATAATAGAAAGTACGAAGGGCGCGAGATATTCAAATAATTGCTCTAAACGTACCGTGTATACATGTGTTTACTTGAATGCCCTTATTATTGCTCTAAACGTACCGTGTATACATGTGTTTACTTGAATGCCCTTGTCTTGGCCATTTGATATAACAGAAATAACAGTTGTGTTGGCGGGAAGAACTTTGAATGGTATGCACACATTTACAACCTGCTAACGGTGTTTTGCTCTTTCGTACACAGAATCCAAAAATATCAGCAAGCAAACGCCCAGTTTTCTGCTTTATAACGTTTTGGCATCCGTTCCTTGGCATCTTCCGGAGAAGACGAAAACAATAATGAAGCAAACATCAAAACCAAACGTAAACCAAACATAACAAATATAAACCAAACAAAACGAAACAAAAAACATTTAAGGACTACCAAAAGAAATGTTAGGGTTTGCAGGAGGTGTTGAACGACGTGAAAGGGGAAGAAGGTGTTGATTATACTTGATTATTTTTTTTATCGGGGGGGGGGGGAAACTTAACAGACAACCCTTTATAAAGTTGTGATTTTTTTTTTTATAACAGATGGAAAAGTCTGCCTATTTACTTCCACCGTTCATAGTGGACGAGGTTTCAACATTAACTATACATGAGAGAGGGAGGGAAGTATAGGCAAGGAAAAAATTATTTTTTAGCTTTTGGTTTAACAGCTAGGCCTAGACCGTATTCATTTGTTTAAATGCAAAAGTTTATTGCACGTGTTTTTCATGTTTTTCCTACAATCATCATGACAATGGGAAAGCGTGGGCCTGGGCTTATCTTGAGCTAAATCAAATTATAAGGGGAATTAAGAAAAAGGATTTACAAACGAATGATAAAAATATAAATTTATTTGGATTGATAAGGCAGAAAATATCATACAACTTTGATACATGTACAGTTTAAATAAAAAAATGTGTGGGATGATAATTGTAAAAGCGACGGTGGGGAAAAAAAATCGGGCTTGTGTCATGAGTAGCTGACCACAAACATTCCAGACAGGAAGTAAGCGAAATTGCACTAATTCGATATATTTTTCGACCTCTTGCAGTATATCATCGGATACGCTGCAGAATCTACAACTTTTTTTATTAAAAGAATTGCTTAATTAGTTAATTGTGTTAACACATGCAAAACATCAACCGTGTATATCCCTTTCTTTCCATCTACCATACTCTCATTCCACTAAGATCTTAAATAATTTATCCTGTAACTTGTTTTGATATTAATCTCACAAAGAAAATAATTAACATCACCCCACGCTTACATTTCTTACCCAGGAAGCACAATTTACAGAATTATTTATTCAATTGTTCAAATTGTCACAAATATGTTTCACGGAGCATGCAAAGCGGCCAAAGCTTAAAAAACACAGAGAGGGAACTGTGCGTTTGTTTGGTGCTATATTTGGAGTCAGCTAAACAAGTTTACAGAAGATCAGCACACTGTTTTGGTATGTGCACATACCAGAAAGAAGATTCGTCCCATTGGGTGGTTTATGAAAAGGGCAACACCATCACTGGCACATTAAATGAAGACAGGAAGGCCAATCGAGGGACTACACATACACTGTTGGATTACAGAGAGTAGTATCAATTTTGAATAACTCGTGCTCTCCATAATTTCTAATTCAATATTCTTACCTGTGGCTAACACACTCACTTCGGCATTTTCAGAGCTGACATTTTTACCTCTGCCATTTTTACCTCTGACATTTTTTTTCTCACATTTTTACATCTGACATTTTTACCTCTGACAATTTTCCTCTGACATTTTTACCTCTGCTCTTTTGTTTTCCTCTGACATTTTTACCTCTGACATTTTTACACTGAACCTGCAAGAGAGGTGACCGAATATATTGCAGATATGCTGTGGGCATGTGGTGTATTAGATGACGAAAAAATACTTTATCATCGAAAGAGTGTGCTCTTCCTTGCTCGCTTCGGTCGCTCGTAACATTTAGAAACAGGGTGGATTTGGACAGCCAACATAATTATACCAGCGAAGTATATCATAATTTGGTAGGCCTAGTAAGGTGACGAAATATAAAATTTAAATATCTTATAGGTCAAAGGTGCATGTTGAGATTATAGAAAATACTCTTTAAAAGCAAGAAGTAGTCATTTTTGGCTCGCTCGCTTCGCTCGATTAGAAGTGTGTTAAAGAGAATGTATGTTGTTTTTTTTTCCTCTCCGTGTTCATCCTTCGTTGTGTTTATTAAAAAAAGTTCCCCTTTTCACTGGTACCCCCTCACTTTGAAAGACTCTGCGCCTCCCTTTCCACTCCCCCTCCCCAGTAAGAAATATAAGGACACATGATTTTTTTTTTCGTTTGTCAGCAAATGTTTTGACTGTGTCTCCCCCCCCCCCCCCCTCCTTTAGAAAACGGATTGACGCCCATGCACCCAATATGCAGGTATGGATGTGAGATTTTATCAAAAGGGGTTCACGCTAGTATCAGACATCGAGATTCTAAATTCAAAGCAGAAAGGAGAAAATCTGTTTCCTTGAAGCGAATTTGAAGGCTAAAAAATCCGTTCAGCTCTAGCACTTCTAAAATTGATGCAATTATTTCACATTCTTCCTTAAATTAACAAAATCGTTTGTCACTAACTATTCACGAAAGCATACTAGTTAGTGAACCTCACTAAAGTTAGTGAGCTCACTAAGTTAATCCTGGGATTAGGAGCGCGCACTGGGCATGCTCAGTTCATAGTATTGCAGATTAAGGTCATTGTGACATCATAACGCATCACTGTCAGCGTGCGCTTGCTACCACCGAGCTTGAGGCCAGTGACGTCACAATTGAATCAAAATGAGGGCGGATTGTGAATCTTTGCGCGCATTGATAGGGGATCTGTCTAGACTATTTAAGAAGGGATATTCTTATCTGCCCCCCCCCTTCTTTTTAAGAATTCATAATCATTAATGGCTAAGGAATAATTCAAATTCAAAATTATTTGACGAAATAATTCCCTCATTCAAACACCCTGTCTGACCGTTCATTAATGGGACCTCCACAATCAATCAAATGTTGGATTCTCTCCTCCTCTCTCCCTCTCTCGGGGGGGGGGGGGGGGGGGGTACTGGGAATCGGCGACCCATAAGAGCAGCTGCACATCCCCGTACCACCATGGCAACTAACTGTTGAAATAAACACGTTGAAAATGTCGTGTTTTAGTTATCACCATTTAAAAAAAAAACATAGAGAGGATATTGCCGATTTTGTTTAAAAAAATATTGTAGAAACATTACTGCAATGTGATCTTCTAGCATGTTATTAACGTGAATTAATTGAATGGCTTTCACATTCATTTCCTTCTGAGTCAACAACAATATAAAATACAAAATTGTAATAAATATTGTTGTAACTCTTCACTGTATGGCATCCCCATGTCTCAAGTTAAGAGGCTCCAACTTATTCAGATTGCTGCTGCCCTTCTAGTAACATATACACGTAAGTCCTCTCACATCACACCAGTCCCTAAGTCCCTGCACTGGCTTTATGTTGATCATCGTCTCACCAACAAAATCCTTCTGATCACATACCGTGCCTTGAAGTTCTCCTCGCCACGATACATCTCATCTCTCCTCAACCTTCGTAAGCCTGGTCGTTCTGATCTCCGTTCTTCCAATACATCATCTCTTTTCATCCCTAAAACCAGACGATCATGGGAAGATTGTGCATTTGCCTCAGCAGCTCCCCGATTGTGGAACAATCTACCAAACACACTAAAAGACTGTAAATCAGTAGATCATTTCATGGCCAGTCTGAAAACTTATCTAATGGCCAACTTTAACGGTCCACGGCCACTTCACCGAAGGCCTGCGAGGCCGAAAATAACAAATTTTAATTTATAATGTTACACCGCTCTGACCAATACCAGTCCAAAAAAGGAAGTTTAATTATTAAACAATGGATAAGGTTTAAAATTATACATGGCATTCACTCGGACGACATAATGCTCCGCCGACATTTGCAAAGCCGACAAAGGCAACTAATAATTGCTTGGCCGATACTTTCTACACCAAATGATGCAATGTTGATGATAACAGACATTACAGCAAGTCAAACCTGTTTCGCAATCGGTTAATGTTTCAGTTTAGCTTTTCTCTATATAGCGTAGGTTTATTTTTTTTCAATAGGTATTTATGAGGGGTGCATATGAGGTGGTAGCCTGGTAGGATACCCTCTTGGTGCCAGGTTAAACTGTCAGAGGTATAAATGCCAGAGATAAAAATCTCAGAGGTAGGGCCTATGTTAGATTTGAAAATGTTGAGGTAAACATGTTTCAGTTACGAACATTGAAAAATAGAAAGTACGAAGGGCGCGAGATATTCAAATATTATTGCTCTACACGTACCGCGTATATATGTGTTTACTTGAATGCCCTTATTATTGCTCTAAACGTACCGTGTATACATGTGTTTACTTGAATGCCCTTGTCTTGGCCATTTGATATAACAGAAATAACAGTTGTGTTGGCGGGAAGAACTTTGAATGGTATGCGCACATTTATAACCTGCTAACGGTGTTTTGCTCCTTTCCACTCCCCTTCCCCAGTAAGAAATATAAGGATACATGATTTTTTTTTTCGTTTGTCAGCAAATGTTTTGACTGTGTCTCCCCCCCCCCTCCTTTAGAAAACGGATTGACGCCCATGCACCCAATATGCAGGTATGGATGTGAGATTTTATCAAAAGGGGTTCACGCTAGTATCAGACATCGAGATTCTAAATTCAAAGCAGAAAGGAGAAAATCTGTTTCCTTGAAGCGAATTTGAAGGCTAAAAAATCCGTTCAGCTCTAGCACTTCTAAAATTGATGCAATTATTTCACATTCTTCCTTAAATTAACAAAATCGTTTGTCACTAACTATTCACGAAAGCATACTAGTTAGTGAACCTCACTAAAGTTATTGAGCTCACTAAGTTAATCCTGGGATTAGGAGCGCGCACTGGGCATGCTCAGTTCATAGTATTGCAGATTAAGGTCATTGTGACATCATAACGCATCTCTGTCAGCGTGCGCTTGCTACCACCCAGCTTGAGGCCAGTGACGTCACAATTGAATCAAAATGAGGGCGGATTGTGAATTTTTGCGCGCATTGATAGGGGATCTGTCTAGACTATTTGAGAAGGGATATTCTTATCTGCCCCCCCCCCCTTTTTTTTTTTTTTAAAGAATTCATTATCATTAATGGCTAAGGAATAATTCAAATTCAAAATTATTTGACGAAATAATTCCCTCATTCAAACACCCTGTCTGACCGTTCATTCATGGGACCTTCACAATCAATCAAATGTTGGATTCTCTCTTCCTCTCTCCCTCTCTCGGGGGGGGGGGGGTACTCGGAATCGACCCATAAGAGCAGCTGCACATCCCCGTACCACCATACACGTCCTTGTTTGCAAACCCCGTAGGCAGACACTTTCTGTACACTTTTTATATGAGAAATCGACAAAAATATCAATTTGAAGGGGGCTGGATGGGGTGGATAAGATGTAAGGCTAAAAAATTACCGTCCGCAGCCGCGGATGAGGCGGGGGCGATAGGATGGGGTGCCCCTTTGTAAGCTCCTTAACTGAGGGAACGTATGAGAGTTTATGGTTTTATTATACCTCAATAGGTAGGCCTCACACCAGTAGGTAGTCGGACCATCACTTTTTGTGAATTTGACACCCCCCCCCCCCGTTCTATTTTTTCCGAATTGCTTTTTTTTTTTTTGGGGGGGGGGGGGTTACACGATATAACTTCCATCATAAGGGAGAAGGGGAGAGTCACTGGTCATATCATTTTTTTTGGGGGGGGGGTCAATTGCTCACCAGACTCTAATTTGCTTGCAGAATTTGTTTTTATTTGAAATTTAGGTGAATTAGATCCCTGATTCCTTTTAAAGTCATGTATAAATTCAAATATATATAACATGATTAGCCAGAGGTCAGTAGGGTGTTTCCCCCCCCCCCCCTTAAAAAAAAGAAAAAAAAAGAGAGAAAGGCTAAAAGAGGGGGGCGGGAGAAATTTTAAAAATGTGAGCAAGAAAAGAGGGAAAAAATGTAAGAGAACGTATGAGGAGCGGAAGCAGACAAGGAACAATTGACAAAGAAATGTCAGAGGTTTCAAGCTTCGCCTAGGGACTCATGTGATTCATATAATTTGAGTGATCACTACTGTCCCCCATCCCCCCCCCCCCCATAAAATCCGAGCTATGACAACGATGCTCTGCAAACAACGGGAAACAAATACATTCTTAGATCCACTTTTATTACAATATAGCAATGTATTTTTCTTCCTTTATTTTTTGGAGAAAAAAAATCACATTTTTATCATGCTTGTAAAAAGGACTACAGCATTATACAAAATGCAATAAATGAACACCAGGGAGAGAAAGGGCTCCACTTACTAATAAGCAAAATACCACATCTCTGGTTTAGTGCTAAAAGTACAAGGGTATAAAATCATTTTAAAAAAATCATGACAATGTTGTTGTCTATTGGGTTTCATTTCCCATCAACAAGTTCTATACAACTCAGAAACCTACCAAGAAATATGAAAACCTTTAAATTGGAAAAAGAGTCAAGAAGAGTGTTAAACAAATGACGATCAGAAATGAACCTAACCATGATTATATCATCCCAAATATTCAATACAAAACTAAGCAATTCAGTGAGCACCAGCATATTTTCTATCTATGAGACATTTAACAAAAATCTGTAACAATTAAAGGAAAGAAATAAGAATCATTATATTACATGTATAATAAAAAATATATGTATAATATGCAATAATACAAAAATAAAGAATTCCATCAGCACAAACATAATAATATATGCGACAGGGTACCTTTCATTTCAGATGATTTTATCAATCTGTATTAATAAACCTCCCCTTCCCCCCCCCCCCCCCCCCCCCCCCCCCGAGAAGAAAAAGAAAAAGTGTTTCAAAATGTCATTATCAATCTGGGGCAGTGTCACAAACTGATCAACCTTTTTGTACATCCGACCCCCATTTTTCTCCATTTTCATTTAACTTTGTGAACTACTCAAGCAATGATAATTTGAGACAGTTACATTTTTCAACATTATGAAGTACAAAGCTGAGACGAATCATTTCAGCAAAGTTGTACAGACAGGGTGCCGGACATCATTATGGAATTGCCCTCTGTAAGGGGCATTAAATACACGAAGACTGCGTGCATTTTTTTCTTTGAACTCTAATATTCCATGAAAATCATGCAGACATCTTACAACACTGTAGGGCAACACTGATTGGGAAGCCTCAACTACCCTCACGCCAGGTGTGTATAGAAGTCATGGCGAAATATCTGTATTTTCTAATACAAATTTGACATATTATTCATTCTTACGTCTGCCTTGTGAAATGGTTTAAACATTAATGAAAGAGATGATTTGAATGAAAATAATTCAACTAAGTATCATCAATTACTTGAAAAAGCCCGTGAAAGCATAATTGGTAACCTAACCCCTTACATGAAGCATCATTCGTTATTGCTTTTTATTCAATCATTTGCAATCAAATAAAAAAACCTACTTTACACTGCAAGTTTGTTTGGGGTTAAGTCAGCAATGTTATAATGCCCTTCCAACATCCTAGTGACTTAATGGTCCAAAGGAATTTAATATGAATAAATTTTCCAATAATTACATCACAGCAACAAGATCTTACAATAGATTTGATCAATCAATCAATGCTGCACTACGATTATGGATAGTATTGAATTTAGATAATGACATGAATCATATAAATACCCTTTGAGATATATATCCTACTTATAAATTTAATGGCAAACAGGCCAATTATTTTCCAAAGAATATTTCAGACACAAATACACGAGTAGAGGATAAACTAATAAAACGAAATACTGCATTAAAAGACGTACTTCAACAACTTACTAGCTTTTCGGGAAAGAATGGCTTAGGATAAAAAACAGGTCATTGGTTCAAAACTGAGGGTATCTTCACAATTTTTTCTCCAATAATAAAAAATGTCAATGACAGACCTCAGATTGCTCCAAGAAGGAACAAGAAGAGCCAGTTCATTGGTTCCACTCCCAGCTAGATACCACCTGCAGCCTCCTGAACCCAGGGAAAACTGGTAATCCAGAAAACCAGGAGTAATCATCAGGTATTCAATGAGATGAACTGAAAAAGAAGAAGCAATTTAGAAATAGTTAAGTGGAGTTTAAGTTTGTTACTCTTGAAAAAAATATTTTCAAGCCCACCTAAATGCCTTACATGCAGTTATCATTTACTCTCGTACTCACATGTTATTTCACTTTAATCAAAGAAACAACCGTGTCATATTATTCCAGAAAGAAGCCCCATGTTCAAGGTAATGCATGTATTATTTCAATAGCAAAATCAATACGGTTAAACAGTATGTGTTATTGCGGCTCAAATTTGGCAGATGATTTTGACCATTTTCTAAATCATGATCTTCTCATAATTAATCAGTTTTACACACAATCTGTTTCAGCTTGGATTATCTTGATGGTTTCATTATTCAGAAACTCTGTTGTTTTCCACGTACATGTAGTTGTAAGATTGAATAAAATATACCTGAATATTAGGCGAGTATATATTTTCTCTACGGAGCATTGGGTCCTCTTGGGCTGCACATAGGTATGTGGGACTTGCCATATTTGAAAACTGCTGCCAGATTCCCCAAATCAACTACCTTTCTAGTAAGGAATTGATGTATTGGTTCCTTCTTGCAGTAATGCAGTGGGGTGCCATTCTGGAAAGGGTTGATTGGGAAAGGTTTGCCTCACCCCATGCATTAACTGAAAGATTCCTGCATAAAAGAAAAAAGAAAATATGAGGAAAGAGTAGGATAACTTGAAGTCCATATGAGCAACATGTCCCATTGTTACTAAACAATTTGTCCTAATCAACAGTTAGTTTATGGTATGTTTTACCAGCTCACAGTTATCAAAATAAATTAAATATCAGATTTTTTTAGACTATGTTCCGTTTCCAACTTTTAATTGTAAAATGTAAGGTATGCAATTCAGCCTAAGGGCTGTCATAATAATAAGCATTAAGAATAAAACCAAAAAAAAATCTAATAATACATTCTGAATATTTGTACAAAATATGTATCAGTAATTACACTATGACATGGTTACCAATTATTTATGCTTAAAACTATAATTGTATAGTCCAACCTTTCAATGAATCTTATTATTTAGTCATAGTGCCAAAAAGTGAGATGCTACACACTTGTATTCTAAATAAATGGTTTGCCCTGCACTTCTAGTACAAATGGTAAAATAATCATTCATCCCTCTCTCACTTCCCCTGACATGCCACAAATTTGTCACAGTTATGAATTTTTACATTACTGGCAGTTGTGCCATTTCACACAGTGATATGCTGTTTAATTGGTAAATTGCCACTTGGTCTACTCCCACTTTGACTACTGCCCGTTTAGTCTCTCCCCACATGGTCTAATTCCATTTTGTCTACAACCAGTTCGTCTAATGAACTTTTGGTCTAATAGCCATTTCGCCTATTTACCTTTTTGTATAATTCTCATTTTGTCTTATGACCATTTCTTCTAATGTCCACTTGGTCTAACACCAATTAGTCTATTACCTGTAATAAACTAGTAATAGATCAAATATTCATTTGGGAATTAGACGAAAAGGCAATTAGACAATTTGGTTATTAGACGAACTGGCAATTAGGCCAAGTGGTCATTAAACCAAATGAGAGTCAGACCAATTATGTATTAGACCAAACGGCAATTAGACCGAAATGATAGTAGATCAAATTGGGTTTAGCCTATTTGAAATTAGACAATAAGATAATTAGACCATCTGCTGGTAGACCAGCATTATCTTTTTGTCATCATTCAGTATAAAAACACAAACTTACAAAAAGCATTAAATCTTAGTCCAGTCTTTTTCTTCTATTGGCTCCTTCACCTTCGTGCAGGAAGAAGTCGTAGGCCTTTGTGTGGGGGCAATTAGTGCCCTTGATCACAGAGTTAGCCTCACCATTTCACATCTCACTCAGCGAAATTGCATTTTCTTTCTGAAATATTCTGAACCTAGGAACAAGAAAATAATACAAAAGATAACGCATTGGGTAAGGGCAATAATTTTCTACATCACAAGTTCAACTTGTCCAACATACTGCACATCAGAATTAGGGCCAAAAGCATAAATTTTGTCGGGGGAGGGAGGGGGGGGGGGGCAAGATGCGTACAAATTGTGTTAACACTCAAAAGCGATGGAACATACTTTCCATTGGGTGCTTTTGCTTTTGCTAAAGTGAAACAGAAGGATTTGGTGAACACTTTTGTTGAATTTCCTAAAATTTTACAGTAAAAAACTATAACTTTTAGAAAAAAAATATTTTGTATGAAAACGGACATCTTATTGGCCTGTATTGATATTGTTTTTTAGATTTCTGCAACATTCTTTGTTATATCTCTTGTTTATAACCTGGGCCTAACCCAGCCCAGGGTCCCAGCGCAGTGGTATAGTTAGGATTTCATTTGGAGGAGGCGGTAATAAGCACGTGAGTCACTTACTGAGTAAGCGGAGTGCGCTCCGGGGGAGGGGGGAGGGGGTGGGACAGATCCATTTCTTTGAATTGTTCCTTGTCTACTCCTGCTCTTCTTGTGTTCTCCTATACCTTTTTCTTTTTCTCGCTCTCGTTTTTTTTTCTTTCTTTTTGAATTCCTTTTTGTTGGCATTTGGGGGGAGGGCGACCACCATCCACCTTGGCTATGCGTGTGTCCTGGCGATAATGCCAAGATTTTTACATTTGGGAATTCCCCCCACCCCACCCCCCCCAAAAAAAACAAAAAACAAAAAAACAAAACAAGACAAAGCAAAAAACATTTTCTATTCAAACAACTTTCTTAAGACAGAATTGTAGGGCTATTACCGAACCACCGAACCGAACGGAAATTCGCCGAACATGGCACTTCCGAACAGGACCGGACTGAACCGAACTCAAAGGCCAAGTTCGGAAGTTCGGCAGTTTATAATACAGGATCAATAGTTCGACCCTTGTCTTTGTCCTGAATTCAATATGCTAAATCGGAGATACACCTTTGGTTTATCCAAAAAAATGATACTTACATTTATTGATAGGATTTCTTTCAATTCATCTTCTAAAAGTTTTTCTTAAATAAAAGATAGAAAACCACTAAATACAGCTTGTGTCTCATTTTCCCTTTTATTCTGACAAATTTCATGATATTTGGCACCATGAATTCTAGTTGTTTTCCCCAAAAATCATGTTAAAAGCTTCAAAATATGCGCAAAGATACTCACGATTGTAATTGATCGTAATAAGGCTGTACTCGATTAACAATCATAGTCGATCATAACACTAAATATTTTTTTTTTTTAAATTAAAGATACAAAAACACTGCTTTATTGATAATTTCTTTTAATGTTTTGGCTCCTGTCCTTTTTTGTCGTTTTCAATTAATCAGTATATAAAAATTATCTTTCCCTTTCATTCAAAAAATAAAATAAGTAACAAAGAATCATGCAATAAATGCAGTAACTATTTTTTGTCATACAAATATATTTATAAGAAACAGTGACTTCCAAGTGCAGTAAATATAGAGAGGGTTTTAGTGGTCATTTGTTATCGATGCTCACTATTTAATTCTTTATACTGCATTGCCGAACCCCGAACCGAACATGTTGCTAAATTTACAGCCCTACAAAATTGGGTCGTGAGAAAGACTAGGTGAGTAGGTCTAGATCTAAGTTATAGTAACAGTTTTTAAACCCACAATGTCATAACATGGCTTTCTCTTGACTTTGGTCTTTCGGAACTGCGCATTCATAAAGCCTTACATAGTGTAAGATGTTAGCCTGCTAATAGTAACAATTCAACTAAATAACATGTACGTGCTCCTTTAGTCTTCGTGGTGGAAAAGCCTCTTGTGTGTACTTATTCCCAGGCTTTGGGGCTTGGCCATACATGAAAGGCAGTTTAGATTCCATTTTCAACTCCGAATCCACAAATTTGTGGAATATCAAGAGTTAAACTTGAAAAGTCCCTGCATGAAAATTTGAGATATCTAGCAAACTGAAAAAACAAAAATCTTACCTTTTAAAAGGCAATTTTGTTGTCTGTTTTGGACTGCTGGTGCTGCAATGCCAACAGTGAATGTTCGGCATTCACCACACAGTCCGAGGTACGTTTGACCCGGCCTAGACGCAACGGTAGACATGATAGACCAAAGGTTCTGTCTCAAAATTCGTCCTTAGTCTCTTATACTGGTAGTGTCGGCACTCCTGTCTGTTAAAACTAAAAGGAGAAGTGCCGACCCTGCCATTTAAGAGGTAGTAACGGCGAAATTTTGAGACAAATTTTTTGGTCTAAAACAGTTAAGTTAGTTTGGCCATCCTGAGACTGAGTGCTCGGAATTGGATTCAAGACCATGCAGAGCCAAGTTGTGCCAACACTAACAGTGCCACAATAAGTTTTGTGGAAAGTTTCCTTCTGCAATTTGCAATTGTTTACGACATCGCGAAAAGACATAGGGCCTATATGCATTTGTTTGTTTCCGGCCTCTGTAGAAAAGTCATTAGATTGTTGGCCTAACTTGGTCCGTCCATACACTTACATACATGCACCAGGTCGTTCACAGCGCCATACGTAAATATGGTCGTGTGGGACTGTGAGCGTTGCAATAATTCTGGTTTCAAACGCGGCCGAATTGACTTTGACTGCCTATAATTCATGTTATTGCAAATAAACTTATGTCATCATAGCGTGGTAAATACGACTTGATCATGAAAATACAAATGAGCAAACCAACAGATACATGATACTTACAGAAAAGGTGAAAGTGCAGAATAAATAGACCCAATTCCACTCTGTTTCAGCACGAAATTTGGGTTGATCGCCGTCCGATTTTGACTGAGCGACGAGATAAACATACCCCCTGAGCTTACTTAATTTTAGGCCGAATCTGCCCTTGATGACGTAGTTAGTGACAGCTCACTAACTTTAGTCACCCTTCGTGAATAGCATACTAAAATTACTTTAGTACACAGTTCTATGGAGAAGGGGATTAACTTAGTGAGGGCTGATTAACTAAGTCAGGGGTCACTAAAGTTAGTGAGCTGATGACGTCATTTTCAAGTTAGTTACCCTTCGAGAATAGCAACCCTTACTAAATATCGACTTAGTAGGGCTCCTAAAGTTAGTGAGCTTTCGAGAATACCGGCCAATGAATAATAGACGAAATGATGATAGACCAGTCGAATATTGGACAAACTGTTGAGTAGACGAACTGGGAAATAAATTAAGTGTTTATTAGACGAAACAGGCATATCCAATTGCAATTGGAAATTAGAAGAACAAGTAAATAGGTTAAGTGGCAATTATACCAAAAGGTTATTAAACAAACTGGTTGTAGACAAAATGGGATTAGACCACGTGGGAAAAGACAAAACGGGCATTAGGCAAATCGGGTGTCAAATTCCCCGTGAAAGCCCACGACTGAGCTTCTTTAAATGAATTATTATACTTTAAGTTAATTGAGGATAAGTCAAATAACTCCATAAAAATAGGGCCTGCACGACGCAGAGTTTGCTTCTTTCATTGTTGTATTTCCATCTTTGGACGTTATAATGAGATCTTGTATTATAATTATGTATTTGATGATAAGTTGAAAACATGTTCATTTATAATGGGGACAATTTATGTGAATAAAATCGTTGCATTAGAGATGTGATTTGCAATTTCATTAAGATCATATATTGTTTGGGTTTTAAAACGCTTAAATAACGGGGTTGTAGGGTAACTGTAAGGAATACGAGACCCTTAAGCTCATTTGTATAATTAGCATAAACATGGATACAGACACACACGAATAAGCTTTACCAATGTTTTCAGTAACTTGTCTTGTTTATCTACGTACCGTAACAATGACTAAAATTTGTTTACTTAAGTAGATAGTAGGCTTAATGATGTCAGAGGTAAATGGTCTCTTACTGCCTACCTGTGAAGGTAATACGAGACCGCTTCATTTTCCACCTAAATCTCAGCGAGTTGTTGAGTAAAATGTATTTTTATTAGAAATATAAATTCCAACAAAGAAGTGTTTCTCTTAAAGTATGTTTTGGTTTCATCAAAGCCAAAATCTGTTGAAATTGTAAGCAAAAACTAAATAACATTTCCAATGAGAGAAAATTGATAACCATTTGAATGGCATTCACACTATCATGTTGCCGTACTTTTGTATCCGGCACTTAGCATTTTGTTGTTAATGATTTTTAGTACATCAGTACTCGACAATTGGCAATTAAAATTAAAATTATAATTTCAAAAGTTACAGAAAGAAAGGCAACTGTAAAATGACATTAAAACATCTTAAAAACATCCAACCAAACTTGAGTAATGCCATAATACAGTGCAAAATGTGCACATTTTCTTCATGCAAATTTGAATTTGTTGAATTTAATACAAAGTTTATACATCATTAACAATTAATGGATTTGCCTGAATATCATTTTTTGTGCTTATACTAGTAAAAATTCCTTAAAAAAACAACAAACAATTAATTGAGAGATGTTTTTCAGGTCATCCGGAGGAAACAATTATTAATACTCCAAAAGTGTTTTGAACCTGCACCAAAATATCCCTTAATTCGCAAAAAGTTTCTTTATTACCAAGATTCTGAATATGATTCAATATATTTGCAAGTTTTCAAAACATAAACATCCATGACAGTAAGCTTACGCGATTTATCAGTGCACAGTACACGCGGTAATCATGCATGACAATAGCCGCTACATTGATGGTCTCGTATTACCTACACACATTGATTGGATGTCCTTATTGAGGTTCACTATATGTACTCTACACTGTGCACAGTGGTCAATTGACCTACGAGGTAGTTAACCAACTTCATAATATTGTTATTAACACCATTTTTACAGCACACCTCTTTATTATTATAATACACCACTACATTCCTTGAAAACCCAGTATTTATATCTTAGGAAATTTTGACCATGACAAATTCTTATCTTAGCACATTTGGTGACTTTTCTCGGAGAATATGGACTTGTTGACCCATTGTCTACGTTGTATGTAAGCAGAAATGGTAACAGTGATGATAAATGACGCTATAAACATTATTTTTCCAAAGCCTGGGCAGACAGTACACTTTTTTATCGTATTAGCTACGGTATCGTATTCCCTACACTTACTCCATGTGCTAAATAACTGGATTTAGCTATAATTCCGATTGTTTTTGTTTTTTCTGTAATTTGAACTATCCCTCAATCCTTTTTCGTTACATGTTGCCCCATACTTTATTACAATAAATTCAAACCATTCCAAACTAATTCCTCTGTCACATAGTGCTGTCATTTCTTTAATGAATTATTACAGGAAAAAGAAAGTTAGAAAGGTCCGTAAATATAACTAAAGCACTTTTATTAGCATTGATTTAAGAAATGATTCCATCCAGTATTTCAGCAACGTCCATTTCGGTGGGAAAAAAAATTCGGAAAACATATTGTCACGGACAATGAACATTTTTTTTAAAGTAAAACATTGCAAAGACGGTTATAATCTTTTTTCAAGGATTTTAGAAAAGCATGGTAAAATTTACACTGGTCTGTAATTATTAAAATACTGAAAATCCCTTTGTTAGGGATTGGCACAACTTCGGCAATTTTCATTTGGGACGGCACCGTACCATTGGCAAGAGATACATTAAAAAAAATGTAATAGCGAATCAACAATTAAAAAAAAGGCTTGTTTTATAACTTGATCAATTTCATGACAATTGTATTTGTTTTAGTGTATTTCTTGTAATCAGAGAGAGACTGACGCAGATTTTTCATTAAAAAAAAATATGTTTACACAGTTTTCCTCCATGGAATGACGAAGATGAAAGAGACGCCCCTACTTACTTTTCAGACGATCACACTTTTGGTAAGTAATGCCCTTGTTGTGATTAAAAAAAAGAATGCTGAAACACTACAAACATTACTTGGGGCTTACAAAGCATCAACCAACCTTGAAAAAGTTCCTCTATATAAATGGATTATATCTTTGCCGATATATTTTATACCATAAAAACGAGTAGATCGTTATGCTTCCAGCGGTAGATTTTGGGGATTTCCAAAGTCACGCATCACAAATCAGTATTGTTTTCAACTTTTTGGAGGGTCAAAATGTTTTTTTTTTTCTTTTTTTCTTTTTTTTTGTACACGGACTCTCAAATTTATAAAGCAATATCTTCCCGGACATATCACGCTGTTAAATATATATATGAATATGAATCTGAACTACGAAACACCAGTTGCGGTGTACCTCAAGGAAGTTTACTTGGCCCTCTTCTTTTTGTTTTGTACATAAACGACTTCTATAGATCATCAAACTCTCTATCATTCATATTATTTGCTGATGACACCAACATTTTATTTTCACATAAAGATCCAAACATTTAAGTTGATACAATTAATACTGAGTTATTAAGTATATCGCAATGGATACATGCGAATAAACTTTCACTTAACTTACAAAAGACAAATTACATGCTATTTAGCAACTCTTTAGATTCATTACCTTCAGATATAATTTTAAACAACACACCATTAAAACAGGTTTCTCATACTAAATTTTTGGGGGTCATAGTTGATAGTCATCTTACATGGAAAATGCATATTAACAATGTATGTAAAACTATATCAAGGAATGTTGGTGTTATTAATAGAATGAAATTTCTTTCGCCACAATCCTCATTATTTATGCTCTATTCGTCATTGATTTTGCCATACCTGAATTACGGTCTCTTGATGTGGGGTAATACCCATCAAACATTGATAGAAAAGATTTTTACACTGCAAAAGAAGGTTATCCGGATTATTTGCAATGCTCCAGTACGCTCTCATACTAATTCTTTATTTTTAGAAAACAAGATTTTGAAAATTAAGGATTTATATTCATTTCAACTAGGTCAATTTATGCATCAATATAATAGAAATAATTTACCTATTGCTTTTCATGACATGTTTCATAAAAACGAGAGCATTCATAAATACCCAACTAGGCAATCAGATGAATTCCATTTACCGCTCTTCAGGACGTTCAAAGCCAAAAATAATTTCATTTATGAAGGCCCCAAATTTTGGAATTCCCTTCACAACGACTTAAAAAATTCCCCCTCTCTGTTCACTTTCAAAAGAAAGTTAAAATCTTTCTTACTGAAATCCTATAATCACGTCTGAAAAATACATCATTACAGATTTTTGTATCTTTATTCCCAGTTCCTTTTCAGTCATGCGTTACTTTGCTTCTTGTCTACACTCCTCTCTCTGTAGGCCTAGTTCATATGCAGTTCTCACATTCATTCCTCACCCCCTCTCCCTCTCTCTCTCTTTCATTCATCCGCTTCTTTCTATATTTTCTCATTCCGGATTTTTTTGGCGTAATTTTCATATTTGGTTATTGGATATTTTCTGTTAATGATGTCTACTGTTGGCTCTCATGGTTTCTGATTTGATTTGTATATGTAAAATTTATTTCTCGTTTATCATATTTTGAGGAGCCCACAATATACAAGCCTAGCTTTTTAGTGGGATCCTCCATTTTCACAAATTATAAATCACTATTTCTTTACACATGATTATTTTATATGTAACTGCTTTATAACATGTCTTTCTCAAGTTGATTTTATGACATTGATATATTTTTTATGATGCTGACCTGTTATGATTGTATTTATTTGATTTATATTTTGTTGAAAATGAAATAAATGAAATGAAATGAAAATGAAATATATATACCACCAACTCTGATTCCTATATATATATATATATATATATATATATATAATTTGAATCAAAATCTTAGTTTTGGACTTGCTGTAGCCTAAATACCGAATTTGCAAAGTCTGATGAAAATGTAACATAGCTATCTTTCGAGTTGAAAATTGGGTGTTATTTCCCACTAAAACGTTGTCAGCCCTTACACAACTCGCCTACCATTACAAAAAAGTAGCATGGTAATAAATTGTTTTCCATGGTATTTTCGCCATATTACTGCAAAACATGGTATTTTTTGTGGTAACCACATTTTGACGCGGTATTACCATGAAAAACATTGCACATTCGTAGTACTTTCATCTTGTATCATGAGTAACGCTGTAAATTCGTGGTACTTTCATATTATACCATGAAAAACGTTGTATTTTCAATGTGTACCATGGAAAATATTAGGCATTCATAGTGCTTTCATCTTGTAAGGGTATGGGTAAGGCTGCAAATTCGTGGTACTTTCAAAATGTACCACACTCTAAGAAATTTTATACCAAATTGGTTAAAATTTTAACCAAACATGTATTCACTACGGGACAGCCTAACTGTTAGTTAAATTTTAACCAACTAAGGTTGGTTAACATTTTAACTTGTGGTTGGTTAAGTATCTTGACCAACTGTTGCCTTATTTTACCCAACTAAACACACACACACAAAGAAAAAAAAACAAACCTACTTCTGCCCCCTTGCAATTTTGTGTTTTTTGCACAGTTCTTAAAAACAAACTTGTCCGTTGAAACTTATTTTGTGGTAGGATTATGCATCATACCTAGTTGTCTACCGCTACATAAGAAAAAATAATATGTTACCTTTTGTTTTTTTAATGTTATTAGGGAAAATGTTAGTTACTGCAGTGGCTGCCTCCAAATTTTTCTAGTTTCCCCACGGAAGAAAGCAGTTACTACAGCTGGCCATGATCCGGCATTCCCCCCATTCCAACCCCAATGGAAAAAAAAAAGCAGTAACTACATTCCTCCACGGAAAAAAACACTAACTACACAATGGCCATGATCCAGAAGTAGGCCTATTCCCTAGTCTAGATCAAGATCTAGGCCTAGGGTCTAACTTGTTTGTTACTCAGACTCAGTCAGAGTTTCAGGGAAACGTCTTAACTTAGGCTAGACCTAGAAAATCTAGATCCCTATCTAGTTACAGTTAGACCTAGATCTAGGCCATAATGTAGGCCTAAATAGAGCGTTAGACTATAACGTTAGCGTTAGAAAGGGTCTAAAGTTAGACAGCGCTGTCGCCACAAATCTGATCTAGCTCTAAGTTAGGGTCTAACTTAGGACTAACTTAGACTCCCTTGTCTTAGACCTACATGTATTTCATATTTTTTTAAATTTCACTTGAGCTCACCTTGATTATCCAGTTTTTGCCAATGCCATGGCCAGCATTAGATCGCAGCTCAGCAGTCTGTCTCCCTGCCAGCCTGAAGCCGGCCGGCCCCGGCCCGCACGCGTCTTTTTTTTCCCCTACCGTTACTGCGTAAAATTGCAGAACTTCACTCAGGAAGCGACTTGTGCGAGAGGCTACACAGAACACACGCAGTACGCATGCGCGTGGACTTACGACGTCTCCAACTAGTAGTAGTAGGCCTAGTACGAATACTTACGCTGAAAGCATGGGCATGGCTGATAGTATCGCGGTGTCAGCTGCACTTCAATACATGAACAATTCCATCCAAAACTATATAAACCTCTCATAATTCTCTACCACAAAGTATGAGTGACTTTTGATATAGTTATTATTCTTCAAATCTAGCTTACATTATGTGTACGCAGCTAGCCCATATCACATGCATTGCAAGCCGACGCGATCGACGAACGAAGTCCACGCGCATGCGTAGTGCGGGTGTACTGCGTAAATCATATTCTCTATATTGATAATAGCCTCTGGCACTAGTCGCTTCCTGAGTGAAGTTCTGCAATTTTCCGCAGTAACGGTAGGGAAAAAAAAAGACGCGGCCCGCACGTGCCCCGTGCTGACTCGCAGTAGGCGCATGCCCACTACCAGCTTTGTTAGTCTGGAAAAAAAACCTTGATTTTCTAAAGGCAAAATCAAGCTACGAGTAAAACGCTATTTATGTCTTCTTTACTGAATTATGCAAGGAATAGCGTTGTAGTGTTTTTAAAAAATAACAGAAAAAAAATACAAATTAAGTCCTGGAAAAATAGACTAGGCAGTAAAGACTATAGAGCCTATATGATAAGACTAGCTTGCTAGTTACTGCTTTCTTCCGTACTGATTGTACTTACTGCTTTCTTTAAATTTTTCACTTTTGCAAAAAGCAGTAAATACAGAAATTTGCATTGTTAGTCACTTTCCATACATTTTTGGCAATACTGACCAGTACATAAGAAAAATAATTGCCTCAGCTATTTATTTTTGCACAAAAGTGAAAATCCATAAAATGTCAGTTATTGTTTGTTTCCGTGGGGGGGGGGGGGGGGCAGCCTTGCTCTCACTGAGACATATTGACACTGGATAAAGAAGAGAGGGAGAAAAATTACATTTATCACACAATATTATGTGAACAATTAAAATCTTTCAAAATATCACATTAACTCAAATATTCATCTTTGATTTCAGAGAGCTATTACAACCCTTTGCCTAAGGTAAAAATGTCTTGACTAAGTAAAATCAGTTTATAAGTAAACACGCTCTCAAAGGTATTAGACGAGCAGATGTCATGTCACTGTCCTTTCCCTTTCCAATGCAATATACAGTTGACTTGAAGAAATTCCCAGGTTGTTAACATCTGCCATGGGAAAGCTATAACCAACTGTTCCAGGCAAGTCCACAACTTTAAGTATGGAACCTTGAGAGATGGCATGCCTCGCTCGGGAGTTGCAACAATCACAAAAAAAGTTATGTAGCTCCAGTCTTAAGATCGATTCCCAATTATCTGAAAGAATGGCTGCATAACCCCAACTGTTTCCAAGGAATCCAGAACACCAGTGTTAATCTGTAGAAATTATATAATAAACAGAATAAAATAAGAAATTCAAGTTCATTTGATTTCTCGCAGCATGTATACCTTCCTCTCTTATTCGGTTACAAGCTGTTTTATTTGGGAAAAGAATTCTATAATCATGTATACTTTGAGATTTTACTATGATCCTTGAGTTATTTAATTTTTCTTTCATCATTTGATGTATTTATATAATTAAGTGTTCATGAATGTGTCTTGTACCAATTCTCCCATTTTGCATGATTTAATATAATAATCTTATGTATTGTGAATGTATAAGAGGAAGGAATTAAGATATCTCTTAAAACAAAAAACAAAATAATGTTTAGTTCCTAACTTCCTACTACCTTTTGCTTTTCAAGTAAAAAAATTCTAGGAGGGGAAAACTATATACATGACAATGAAAGTCAAAAGAAAATCTCAGAAGTTTTGACAGAGCATTCACAGGCTGTCATTTATATAACAAAGAAAATATGTGGTAGAACTACATATTTAATTGGTGAAAACAGTCTCTCAAACTATTAACACAAAAGGTCCTAGGTACATATACAAAAAGAAAACAAGGTTTATTTGGTTTTGCTCTGCTTGCCACACCGGTATATAATTCCTCATGTACTGCAATAAGAAACCAAAAAAAAATATAATTTTGAATTGCTTCATCTTGCCTAAAATTTAAGTTAAGAGATATGACAAAGACTTAAAGCAAAAATGAGTGCAAGAGGTAAATGAACAATATTCTGACATGAAGACATGCACTACTTACTTGCTCGAAAAGAAGATATGATTTGATTGATGTTTCCTTCTGCAGCACCTCTGATGGACCTCATTTGATCTTTGCACTAGCTAGTTACATGAACTTATACCCATAACAATGAGGTCAGTCTAGGGTATCTTCCATCCAAGTTTGGTTAGAAATGAACTTACTGTATGGTTCAAAAGTTACAAACCCCACTAGAAACCTGCAGGGGAAAAAATGGAAATTTGACCTTTGACCTACACACATGACACACTGAGGCCTCTGTAGAGCATTGACAATCCAAGTTGGGTTACCAACCTCTGGCCAGTAGAAACTTGCATGTAAACATTTGACCTTTAACTTACAAATGTGATCTTTGACACCCAATGAACACTGAGATCCCTATAGAGCATCTACCATCCAAGTTTCTTTAGAAACAGGCAAATGGTCACAAAGTTATTCAAGTTTCATAAGCGTCATGGACGGCCAACAGACAGACCCTGCTAAGGATCCCTGAAGGCTTGTTCAGATATTTCACAACCCCCCCCCCTCCCCCATCTTTATTGTACAAGTCAATGGGATATGGGTTTTGAGGCAGAAAAAAAAATCGAGGCAGGAGGCATATTTGTTTGCCTCCTGCTGGCAAAAAGCTGTGGGCAAATTAAATACCTAATGTCATGAGTTTGTCTGCACAAAAAAAAAGTTTTTCATTTGAGCAATGACGTGTTAATGCGTGTTCATTAACATGAGCGGCATGGTTTATCAAGCCATATTTGAACACTGATATTGTCGCAGGGGGTTGGCAGGATCATATTTGAACAAGCCTTTAGTCTCGCTCTACCTTGGTGGCCCGACAAAATGTTCAATTATGTAAATGGGTAATACTTGTGTTAAAAGTGGTAATATTTTCAGAAAAATAAAGAAAAAAAATATCATTATATTTTGTCTGAATTAGTTACGCACAGAACAATTACATACAACATATATGTAGTACCTAATACAAAATATTTTAGTAGCTGGTTGACCATTCATGTAAATTTTGAGTTTTATTCAGTTAAAGACATTACAATTTATCATATTTTTTCATTTTATTTTTGTCACTTTGATTTTTTTAAAAAAAGGATAACTTTACCATTCCTTGAACATCTACTAGCTGGTGAAGATTTTCTCGGCATCTTCTTCTCAGTGATCATTGATGCCTTTCGCCTTCTGTGCCTTGAACTCCTTTACTCGATTTAAAGCCAGGTCAATAAAGTCCTTGCATTCTCCTTTTTCCTGTAGATTTGCAACGTGTAAATGAAATTGCCATTCCTTTTAAAAAGCCTTTTCAAAGGTAGTATGTACGTCAAATATGCTCTGTATTTTGCATGACTCATGTTGAATAAAGAAAGAAAGAACTATTCATTTTGTAACAAAAAAAAATCCATTTTGAATCTATAAAAGCACTCTATATTTTTACTTCAAATAAACCTAACTACTTTGCTGCAGATACAGGTGATATACATGTACACTGCTGAAGAGTTACTATGGTTAAACATGCAAATTCCAAGAAAAGGGAAATTAAGCACTATAGAATCTTTAGTTGGCAATGCTACTGAAAATTCATACACAGTTTCTATTCTGTGCAAACTGGCAACTTCTTTTTTTTTCTTAGCATAATTTCTGTTAAATTATATCCATTTCATATACATTAATTTCTTTCACATGAAAAATTTGGAACGAAAAAAAAGTTGTGTTGACAATTAGAAAAAAAAAAAACGATTATTGTCATGAATCGATTAAATCCTGATGAACAAGTAGAACAAATCTGGAATTAACCAATTAAAGAATAACAAAAATCTGCGGGTGTAAAGGGCCAGTCAAGAAATAGCAAATGAAAGTTGCATTGAGGTGAGTCCGGTAACGAGCAAGACAGACTTTCGGGCAATATGAAACAAAAATCCCACTGCCCAGCTAAGCCTAATTGCAACAAAAAGCTTCGCTTCTGACCTCATTATACCAGACATAATCTTCAGTAGCGTTTTAATTTTATCTCAACTGATTAATTTTCAAATGCTGATAAAACTTGAAAGTAAAAAAGCCAAAACTATACTAGTAGGATAGTCTTACAGTAGTTTTTTTTTTTTTTTTAATTCTACTCACCCAGTTGTGCTTGCAAAGTAATATCCACCTTGGCGGCTGGCCTGAGTTATTGCACATTCCTCAGTTTGTCATCGCAGAAACCATGCTGTGTGGCACACTGTCCTCCACTGCATGGAATGGGTGGTGCAAAACATGTCCCCTGTGATATTAAATTTAGGATGAACACTTTTTAGATTGATCAACGAATTATTACAATATAAAAATTACATTAGCAAGCAAAAATACCTACAAACCATGAGTGTAAGTGCAATTCAACGGCATTATCGTGAAACAGGACACCACCATTCACTTTGTACAGCATTCATTCAGTCAAAAGTGAATATCAAGTTTCATTCCCCGGTGCTGTCACTCTGTATTGACTTCGTGTACGCACACTGTAAATCGGCTGTTTAAAAAGAGCCTGTTTAAAAGTGATTGTTTACAATTTTTAGCAACGTTGTGTAATAAATACCCATCACACTTTCGTTGGTTAAAATCTAGGTTGTGTAAAATGTAGTTGTACAATTTAAAGCAATTCGTATTGAAATTGCCGCTAAATTGGTATTTTAAACAACGTTGTGTAATCACAATTAATCATGTGACGTAAAACAACCAATTGGCTGCAAGCATTCGCGAATTTGCAAATTACAATATGGCTGGTTACTCGGTGGATGGAAGAAAGGCTTCGGCAGTTGGGAGTGGATGAGCTATACATCGAAAATTTCAAAGGTAAGAATATAATATTTTGTTGAGAAATTGAAATGCTGTAAGTGTGATTTCATCCGATTGGGTTAAATATTTAGTGCCGCGATGCATGGATTGATGGATCAATCATCATGGATGTCGATTCTTTCGACCGCTGCATGCTAGAGGATCACTGAGGCAGCCCGAACGGGTAGCGCTCGGGCGCGGGCTGCAACTCCGTGGCAGCGTCCCGGGCCGGGGTAGATGATCATGAATCATAACTCAGACTAACAATCCCGTGCTAAGTTTCACATTAGTTACATTGTCATTGACAGTTCATACCGCACATACGGCACTAATAGCCTTTGGCAAGATATGAATCCACATTTGCCACTCTCCACCCAGGTACTACGTTACTTGCTAACACTTTTCACTAACAGTTGCTGGTATTCAGGTATTATTATTATCATTATCATTATTATTATAATTGTTATTATAGTTATTATTATTATTATTACTATTATTGTTATTATTATCATTATTAATATTAACAGCTGAGGTAGGACGGTAGCAGGAGGACGTAATATTTCTGTAAAGTCCTTTATAGAGATTCTCTTGGAGATGTATTAAGCGCTATATAAATCCAGAATACTATTACAGTGAAACCTGCTTAGGTTAGCGACCACCTGTATAGAAAACCACCTGTGTCTAAAGACCACAATTATCTTTCCCTTGAATTGTTTTTCCCCATTGAAGTGTGTAAAGGAACCTGTCCATGAAGACCACCTGCTCACAAAGGCCGCTTTTCTCGTCACCCATCATGCCCATAGGCGGTCTTAATAAGTTACAGGTTTCACTGGATTGTTATCATTAATCTGATTTGTTTTTGTCAGGGTGATGGTGCTGGAGCAGTGGTCATTGCCAGCGAAGAAGCAGTCTCGAAGCACAATCTTACCAAGGTAGCTAGAATCATGGGCTACAACGTAGCCGGGTGTGACCCTAACATCATGGGCACTGGACCGGTGTATGCAGTCTGATCATCTCCGAAGATCAGGGCTTACATTGAATGATAATAATCTTGTTGAGGTTAGTAATTAATAGGAAGACCGAGGTCAGTTTACCAGAATTTACAAATGTGAAGATTTAGGCCACGTTTGATGCAAATTTCATGCTAGCTGTGTGCTTGATTTAGGCTTCTTAGTTCAAAAGGTAATAAACAGTAGTGGTATCAAAATAAAACTTAGCAAGAAACTGCTCAGATATATAGTCTCATGGTCGTACTATTCGGTTTACATGGAACGATACATGAGTGAGATAATCGAGTATTGAATTTACGATTTCCATTGATTTTCAGTAAAATAATTCAAATGATCAAACATCACCCGACCTTATACCCTCGCTACCGACGACCTACCCCGATGCTCGTGGCTCAACCTCGCATAGCGGTTCGCACATTCTGTTTACCCGGTACACATGTGCGAATTTTCGGTGCGAATCTTCCGTTGATAGTATAGCCAATTCTAAACAAATATTTCTCAGAAAAACGTCAGCTATGTTCTAAATTAGTCATTCAACCTCAGTTTATTGCACCTAACAGTAGTTAAATATTCAAAGCGCCACCTTTCCAACTACTGCTTATTCCTTTAATGATGTTGTGCGTAAAAAAGCGCCCGGAACACTTATACTAAAATGCAAAAATTAAAATGTCCATTTGGACATACTGGATTAGAATTTTATTAAGCAAAGGTCATGCCATAAGAAGATTGTTTATCAATTTATAAGGTCTACACACTGTATTAAAAATTATCAATCATTGTTTGAAAACTATGATTTTCAACAATTTTCCATCATGCGTTCCAGATGCTTTTTTTTTCTTTTTTTTTTTTTGCACAACGAGAATCCTGAGCATATACACTTATGAATATGCGTGATTGGCATAAAGTGCTAAATTCACACTAATTTTTTTGCTGGTTTTAGACATGGTTTACTTCAATTAAATCGGTTTTTTTTAATTCAAATTGAATAGAATAGATCTTAGTTTATAGCAGATGGCATGTAGGCCAATATAACATGTGTGAAACATCCACCACAACTGGCCTGAACATTGGTGGGTTTAATGGTGGACTATTTCACTTGACTGCTAAGAAAGCATGTGTATGCTTGTTAGTAAGCAGCCACGGGACCGACTGTATTAAGTCCCCTCCGAAGGACTTGGTAATGAGGATTAATACCTCACCAAAAGACAGCACATTCGCTTGGTTTCGAACCTATGTACTCCTGGGGACCACTTCATGAAAGTTGTCAGCTCTGACAAGTTGTGATTCTCTGACAGTTAGCATAGCAATAAATCAGTCACATAGAGTCACTTACGTTGAGTTACTCCTCCTTCCATTTTGCATTCATTTGTATACAAAATAATATTTCCCAATTAGACGCAACGCTAGACGCCGAGCACTATGTAACTGGGCCATATTACAGTCAGTGATCAGTGCTTCTCAGCCAATCAAAAACCATTTTACTGAACTTGTCAGATCTGACAACTTTCATGAACCGGTGCCTTGGTTACAAGACCACTGCTCTACCGCTGAACCACAGCGCCTCCTCTACATGTATCATCAGGATTACATTTGATGTTGTTTCTTGCCTACCAGGTGAATGAAGCCTTTGCAGCTTAGTTCATCGGGGTAGAGCGTGAGCTTGGCTTGGACCGACTGAAGACCAATGTCAGCGGAGGCGCAATACTCCTGGGCCATCCAGTAGGGGCTTTGGGAGCTAGGATCACAGCCCATCTAGTACATGAACTCAGGTGAGATTTAACATGTCCGAATGAAAAATAGAATAAAGTTGTTGCTATTGTAATGTTTTGATGATGTGTGGATAGTTGGGTTGAAATAAGAATGAATTTGCATAAACATGGTAAAGGAACAATTTTTCTCACAGAAAAAAAGAGCTGAACCTCCACCCCCCCCCCGCCCTCCATTGTCCCCAAACTCACAATAAAGGGGAAAAAGGAAAAAAAAGTGAAGAACTCTGCACTCTCTATGACTGTCATTGACATCATAAAGATATGTTTATTTACTTCTTGGTGACATATATGGTGGTAAAGTGCTGTACAATGTAAATTACATTTTATAAAAAGAAAATAGGCCCATATGAATGCATTTTTATTTCAAAGGGTTTTTTTCAATCTTCGGGAAGTTGGGGATTAGGGTGTTAAATATCTTTATGCCCAAGTAATGTCCTTCGTATACATCTCTCATAAGATGTGAAGATCTAAGGTGGTCTTGACTTTCTCATATCTCTGGTAAAGGGTGTACCCAATGCTGAAACAATGTTAGTTCATTTAAAAGAGCAGAAAATCATCTGCTTAGCGTACAGCACAACTGCAGTGAGCGAAGCTGGGTAACCAATTTTACGTCATACCTCATTTGAATTCTTTTTGTCAACTCCCCCCGGGGGGGGGGGGGGGTATGTCTCACTGAGACCTGTACATCATCCGCGTAAATCACTTTTTGAAGAGCACCCTAAACGGGGATTAAAGTAGGGCGGAAATAATATATTACATCTCCGATTTTTATACCCTTAATGGGGATTTTATGCAAGGATTGCATCATTATCTCCTAATTACGTAATATTTTCCCAGATTTTCCTGATTTTGATACCCTTTTTTCTGACTTAACCTCTTTTTTATACCCTAAACTGGATACTCGGGTTCCCCGAGCTGTGCTGAAAAACGACCCCTTTTCTACGTTTTTGTTTACACGGATGATGTACAGTCTTTAATGAGCATATCCCCCGGGGTAAACTCTTGATTCTTCATGAGAAAATTTTAACCAAAATGCATTGATTTTGATTGAAAATCACGAAATTTTCAATGCTATTCTTTGTAGAATTCTATTCTCAATTACCATTGTGTATTCACTTTGAAAACGTATGTTTTAATATCTGCCCATCTTTCTCTGTTCTCGTTTGATATACAGGCGAAGATGTAACAAATATGGTGTTGGCTCTGCTGTGTATTGGTGGAGGTCAAGGAATTGCCATCGTCCTGGAAAGCCTGCAATAACCGACCAACTAGCAAACAACATTGCTGTCATGTGCCTGGTTTTCTGTCTCAGTGATGAAGGTCCTATAACATTTGCTACAGTGGGTGATATCAAGTTTGGTGTTAATCTTTTGGTGTTAGTGTTAGGCTGATTTTTACATCAACACCGCTCGAAAGTTAAAGATAAACCTGGTCTTGGGACAACTGTCACATGGAGTTGAGCTGTCAATAATATCATTTGGACCTCTTTTGTAAACTCAGGTTAGGTATTGGAGCTAAGGAAAGCAATCTAAATTGTTCTTCTAACACCTGAACACCAACACCACCACCAAAGCATAACTTGAAATCACCCACTGTGACGAATGGGCAATTCCATAAAATATGTACGTATGACCCCTATATGTGGAACTTAACTGAGATGATTCATCTCAGCTTTGTAGTTAATGTGAAAAAATTGTAACGCTCTCAAATTATCATGGCTTGAAAAGTTCACAAAGTGAAGCAAAAATGAAGAAAAATGGGGTCGGACGTACAAAAAGGATTATTATATATTTAACTGCCCAAATGCTCCCATGGAAAATCTGCATGTAAACTAAAAAGAAAAAAAAAACAAATCCCATACCAAAACTATCCTTATCCCCACATCATTCTGAAGCAAAACTATTATTCAAAACCCTGACTATGACTCTATTATAGCCCGAGTTATTGACTCATACCTTTATTTTCCAGTGATATGATTTATATGGTAAACCATCTATTGCGAAGAATTAGTTATGCATAAATTCCTCTGATGAGGCAAAGAAAAAAAGCCTCAGTCTTTGAAAAGGTGAAGACATGCAGGATAAAACGTGGAAAATCTAGTAGCATATACAGTAACTTTAACAAAGTAGTCTGGTGCAAAATGATGTTATAAACATGTAGAATCTGTATTTTGCCCTCCATTTGCAAAAGGAAGAAAGGACCAGAAATTGCCATATCTCTTACAAGGAGCAGTGTTCTTGCATAACACTTGGCTCCTGGGAAGAGCACACTAGGTAAAATATGAAAATACCAAGAATTCAATTTTGTTATATGTCACTTGCTTCCTTTTGTCAAAGTTGGTCATTCAGGGTCACATCTTTTTACACCCCTATGGTTAGAATTTGCATTGTAGAAAACAGAGAACTGCAGACTTTAACCGAAAACTACAGGTTTATTCAATAAATCAATATATCCGGTCAATCAGTATTTATTAATCCATTGTCTTTGATTTATAAGCAAGTTGGTTTCGCCAGGATTAGTGAGACTTTGCTGTCATTTTTGAAAATTTTCCAAATTTGCAGTACAGTGAAGTTTGCATTAAATTTGCTGTAAATTTGAAGTGAAGTAGAAACTCACTATAGCAGTAACCTTGATGACTATGAAAATTACTGTGTTATATGAGAAATCTTATATCACGGTAAAAAGAAACGAACATGAGACCTGCACCCAGCTATAGGAGAATTCAGTAGTGAACGGGTTATCGTTTACATTGTGACATTCCTGCGATTTTGTTGAATGTTTAAATGGTCCATGGTAAATTTACATGGGAGATAACTTTAATTCCATGATGCACTTAACATTACATTTAGTGGCTTGCATTATATTGCCGGTCGTAAGAATGTGGATGTGTGCGAATTTAGTATTTGCAAATGTTCTTTACAGCAGGGTTAGAATTTCGTTAAAAGCTGCGTGAATCTGTTCGAGATTCTCCAAAAGAATTTACGAGAATCTTCAGATTCTCCTATATTTACTTTGTGTATAAACATTAAAATTTATGTGAATCTACTTGGGATTCTCACAGATTTGTTCGGGAAACTGTGAGAATGATAACCTTTGTGAGAATGGAATTCTCATCAAAATTCTAACCCTGTACAGATCTTGCCATTGTACCAGTGAATTTAAAATTAAATGTTTGTATTTTTGAACTTTGAAATGAAATTAATGCACATTTTACTACTGTCTGAAACAAATTCATGCCTCACAAATGATTTGTATGTGTGTGTGTGTGTGTGTGTGTGTGTAGATTGTCTTTTACACAACTAGCTGTTGGATAATGAAGTTTAAAAATTTAACAACTTGTTAACAACTATTAAACAATTGTTGCGAAAACTGGTTAAATTGTTGTGGAAAACTCGGTTGCTTTAAATGGTATTAAAAAACTATTGTCAAAACAGGTACACAACTGCTGTTTAGATAATTACACAACTGAGGTTGTTTAAATTGTATTAAACAACTATTGTGTAAAAAGTACGCAACCGCTGTTTAGAAAATTACACAACCCGGGTTGTGTAGCGTTTTAAACAACGGTTGGTTGGTTCATATAGTAAGCAGCAGTTGTTTAAAATTTTACACAATTTGTTGAAAATTTAAACAAACGAAATAACAGTGCACGAACAGGTCCTTTGATGCTATCACGACCACCGACATTCTGTTTTTATCTTCTTGAATAAAGGTTGCTCATAGCGACATACGACTTGCTAGTACCTGCCAGACATGGCAACAAATATATGTATGCAAGACGGATTCCATCCGTATAATGCTTATACATGTGTATTAACAGGTGTATTAAATGCCTTGTTACTTGCGGCTCTGGGAAGAAACCGGCATAATTAAGAAAGCATTAGCATGATGCAGTCGTGCGTATTGCGTACACTCTGAAAATCCCGTGTCAAAGTGCTGACCATTTTCCCGAGTCAAATTTTTTTTGCCCCTTTTCGTGTAAAATCTGACACGGAACTTGGTCGGTTTTTTTTTTCTTTTTTTTTTCTTTTTTTTTGGCCTGCCTCATTCTTATTTTGACCCCTTTCTGGGGTACAAGAACTTTGGAATTGGCATATTCTCAAGAGGAAAGGCATTGATTGGATAAATCTTAGATCTTTGCCTGACGCACAATTAAGCTTCCTGATTGGTCAGCTTTCTTTGGCGCGATATCGCGATCGATATCTTAATTTTCCAGATCAAATGCAAGTGCGGATGGATGATGCGACGGCACAAAAATGTTACTTGAGTCTTGAAAATAGGAAAATTAGCTTGACAGTTTAAGGTATATATAGAAAATTGCAATAATTTTGTTATTTAAAGTGATCTGATGTCATTTTAATGCTATCTAGTGCTTTTGTTTTGCTTCACTGAGGTGAAAAAGATCGCACTCTGACAGGGAAAACTGGTTTGATTTGACCACTCTCACAGAGCGCCGCTATTGTATGTATAGTAAGTGTACCCGTGCACATACACCCAGGGTCTAGGCCTTTGGTCCAGGCTGGTCCAGACTAAGTGTACCGCAGGGATTGTGCAGAATGTGTGTGTTCAAGAAGAAGTGTCTTGATTCTGTGTGTGTGCAGTGTGTATGTATAACTCTATGATGTGGAATACTAGACCTAGGGGGCCTATGCCATGGCGTGGACACTCAGTCATGGCATGCATGCCTGCATGTAGACCGAAAATTCTGTCTCTAATTTCGTTGTTAGCCTCTTATTAAAATAGATACGGAATTTCCGGTCTAGACTGCATGCAATGATGCATGAGATGGAGGGTGTCTGTGACCGTGTGATTCTTGTCACTGTGTGACTGTCAGTGTCATTGACATGCACTTTTGCCTTTGCCTTGGAATTTTTAATACTAATTTGACCCTCTACATGTAACTTAGACTTGGACTAAACTTTAACAATGTAAAATCGAAATATTTTGAATATAGATCCAGGCCAAGAATTTCAGAATGCGTACAAACTAGGCTAGGCCTAGACGTATGTGTGTTGTTGAAACGGGTATAATATACCGTGGTTTAGAAAACAACCCGTTCGTTTGTACAAAGTGAATGGAACCCCGTATTTTCACTGTAGACTATATTCAACCATGACCGTTCGGCAACCCAAAATTTATATCCTATCTCAAATAAATTTTCAGTCATTTTTTGCTCCTTTTTGTCATAAAACAGGTACAAATTGGCCTTTAAAAAAACACCCTTTTTTCGCATTCCAAGTACACTTTTTGCAACAATGACCAGAAAAAAGCCCCACCCTTTTTCAATTTTGAGTAGATCTACAAGCTCATGAAAGCAACCCTTTTTTTCGAAATCGCAGACTTATTCTAAAAAAGATTCCCTCTTACGCACCATTTCGAACAATCATGCACTGTTATTTCGGTTGTTTAAAATCTTCAACAACTTGTGTAAAATCTTAAACAACTGCTGCTTACTATATGAACCAACCAACTGTTGTCTAAAATTCTACACAACCAGGGTTGTGTAATTTCCTAAACAGCGGTTGTGTACTTTTTTGCACAATAGTTGTTTATTACCACTTTATCTAAACAGCAGATGTGTACCTGTTTTTGACAATAATTGTTTAATACCATTTTAAGCAACCGAGTTTTCCACAACAATTTAACCAGTTTCCGCAACAATTGTTTAGTATTTGTTAACAAGTTGTTAAATTTTTAAACTTCATTATCCAACAGCTAGTTGTGTAAAAGACAATCTACACACACACACACACACACAAAATCATTTGTGAGACATGAATTTGTTTCAAACAGTAGTTAAATGTGCATTTATTTAATTTCAAACTTCAAAAATACAAACATTTAATTTTGAATTCATTGTTACAATGGCAAGATCTGTGCAGGGTTATAATTTTGATGAGAATTCCATTCTCACAAAGATTATCATTCTCACAAGGATTTTCCATTCTCACAGTTTCCTGAACAAATCTGTGAGAATCCCAAGTAGATTCACATAAATTGCAATATTTATACACAAATTAAATATAGGAGAATCTGAAGATTCTCGTAAATTCTTTTGGAGAATCTCGAACAATTTCTCCCAGCTTTTAACAAAATTCTAACCCTGCTGTAAATAACATTTGTAAATACTAAATTCGCACAAATCCACATTCTTACGACCGGCAATATAATGCAAGCCACTAAATGTAATATTAAGTGTATAATGGAATTAAAGTTATCTCCCATGTAATTCTACCATGGACCATTTTAACATTCAACAAAATCTCAGGGATGTCACAATGTAAATGTTAACCCGTTCACTACTGAATTCTCCTACATGTACCAAGATTCCTGCAATATCGCTGTAAAATAGGTTGTTTTAGGTCTCATGTTCGTTTCTTTCTACCCTGGTATAAGATTTCTGATATAACACAGTAAAGTTCATAGTCATCAAGGTTACTACTACAGTGAGTTTCCACTTTACTTCAAACTTACAGCAAATTTACTGCAAACTTCACTTTACTGCAAATTTGAAAAATTTCCAAAAATGACAGCAAAGTCTCACTAATCCTGGCTAAACCAACTTGTTTGTAAATCAAAGACAAGGGATTAATGAAAACTGATTGACCAGATATATTATTTCATTGAATAACACTGTAGTTTTCGGTTAAAGTCCGCAGTTCTCTGTTTTCTACAATGCAAATTCTAAGCATAGGGTTGTAAAAAGATGTGACCCTGAATGACCAACTTTGACAAAAGGAAGCAAGTGACATATAAAACAAATTTTAATTCTTGGTATTTTCATATTTTACCTAGTGTGCTTTTCCCAGGAGTCAAGTGTTTATGCAAGAACACTGCTCCTTGTAAGAGATATGACCATTTTTGGTCCTTGCTTCATTTTGCAAATGGAGGGCAAAATACAGATTCTACATGTTCCTACGCATCTTTTTGCACCAGACTACTTTGCTAAAGTTACTGTATATGCTACTAGGATTTTTCACGTTTTATCCTGCATGTCTTCACCTCTTCAAAGACTGAGGCTTTTTTTCTTTGGCTCATCAGAGGAATTTATTCATAACTAATTCTTCGCAATAGATGGTTTACCATATAAATCATATCACTGCAAAAGAAAGGTATAAGTCAATAATAAGTCAATAACGTTATGATAGAGTTATAGGGTTATAGGCAGGGTTTTAAATAGTAGTTTTGCTTCAGAATGATCTGAGGATAAGGATTAAGCTTAGTTTTGGTATGGTTGGGTATATTTTTTATTTCACTTTGCGAACTACTCAAGCCATGGTAATTTGAGAGCGTTACATTTTTTTTCGCATTAAATACAAAGCTGAGATGAATCATTTCAGTTAAGTGTCACATATATGGGTCGGACGAACATATTTTGGAATTGCCCATTTGTCACAGTGGGTGATTTCAAGTTTGGTTTTGGTGCTGGTTTTGGTGTTAGAAACACAATTTAGATTGCTTTCCATAGCTCCAATACCTAATCTGAGTTTACAAAAGTGGTCCAAATTGTATTATTGACAGCTCAACTGCAAGTGGCAGTTGTCCCAATACCAGTTTTATCTTTAATTTTGAGCAGTGTTGATGTGAAAATCAGCCTAACACTTACACCAAAAAATTAACATCAAACTTGAAATCATCCACTGTAGCAAATGTTATAGGACCTTCATCACGGAGACAGAAAACCAGGCACATGACAGCAATGTTGCTTGTTCGTTGGTTGGTTATTGCAGGCTTTCCAGGACGATGGCAATTCCTTGACCTCCACCGATACAGGCAGAGCCAACACCATACTTGTTGCAGTCGAGAGAAAAACATTAACACAGCACTATAAGAAGTGGGAACATCTAAAAGCAATTAATGCTATTTAAACTCATAAGAAGGATGGGAAAGGGATGGCTTTCGCCCGGTTTGCACACGTGCGGAGGTGGCCGATCGGTGCCATTGTAAACTGCTCTTTTCTTTTCTCCCTCCCCCTTTTTTTCCCCCTTTTCTTGTTTTTTTTTTTTTTTTGGAGTTGGGATGTTTGTTTGGATTTTGTGTGTTTGCTTGTTGTTGTTGTTTTGCTTTGTGTGGGTATGTCTGTAGGGGGGGAGGTGTTTGGGTGTATGTGGGTGCGTGGAAAGTGGAAACACTCGATCCTTTCTTTTTATATCATAACTTCATTCAGTTTCATTAATCATTATGCAATGGGATATGACTTTTATGGTTTTGTTTTGTTTACATAACTACTGGAACATACCTTTGTCAATATTTATTGGTTATGATTGGCTTATTTTATATTTTATGAATAAATTAACCGCCTGTAATATGAATATTTCAAATAATATGATTTCTGTACAATATTTTCTGTATTATGAATAATTATTTGCCTTTATAAACTGTGTTTTGTTTGATGTATATTGTAACATTTGCAATGTACCATTTTATGATTTGAACTGAATTGATTTAATAAATACTGTTACAAAACAAAAAAATACGTATTACCTATTCGCCTGTATATCAAACGAGAACAGAGAATGATGGGCAGAGGATATTAAAACAAAAGTTTGTAAAGTGATTACACAATGGCAATTGAGAATAGAATTCTACAAAGAATAGCATTGAAATTTATGATTTTCAATCAAAATCAGTGCATTTTGGTTAATTTTCTCATGAAAAGTCAAGAGTAGACAAAAAGATTTTAAATATGAGGTATGACGTAAAAGTGGTTACCCAGCTTCGCTCACTGCAGTTGTGCTGTGCGCTAGGCAGATGATTTTCTGCTGATGAAATCAAGCTCTTTTAAATGAACTAACATTGTTTCAGCATTGGGTACACCCTTTACCACATATATGAGGAAGTCAAGACCACCTTAGATCTTCACATCTTATGAGAGATGGAAAAATATACGAAGGACATCACTTGGGCATAAATATACTTCACACCCTAATCCCCCTCTTCCCGAAGATGAAGAAAAAACACATTTTAGAATAAAAATGCATTCATATGGGCCTATTTTCTTATTTATAAAATGTAATTAACATTGTAAAGTACTTTAACACCAAATGGGTCATCAAGAAGTAAATAAACAAATCTTTATGATGTCAATGACAGTAATAGAGAGTGCAGAGTCCTTCACCCCCCCCCCCCCCCCCCCCCCCCATTTTTGCGAGTCTGGGGCAATGGAGGGGGGGGGTGGAGGTTCAGCTCTTTTTTTCTCTTGAGAAAAATTGTTCTTTTACCATGTTTATGCAAAATCATTCTCATTTCAACCCAACCATTCACAGATCATCAAAACATTACAATAGCAACAACTTTATTCCAATTTTCAGTCGGACATGTTAAATCTCACCTGAGCTCATTAACTAGATGGGCTGTGATCCTAGCTCCCGAAGCCCCTACTGGATGGCCCAGGGCTATTGCGCCTCCATTGACATTGGTCTGCTGTTGGTCCAAGCCAAGCTCACGCTCTACCTCGATGAACTAAGCTGCAAAGGCTTCATTTACCTGGTGGGCAAGAAACAACAAAAAATGTAATCCTGATGATACATGTAGAGGAGGCGCCGTGGTTCAGCGGTAGAGCAGTGGTCTTGTAACCAAGGCACCGGTTCATGAAAGTTGTCAGATCTGACTTCAGTAAAATGGTTTTGATTGGCTGAGAAGCACTAATCACTGACTGTTATGGCCCAGTTACATAGTGCTCGGTGTCTAGCGTTGCGTCTAATTGCGAAATGTTATGTTGTATACAAATGAATGCAAAATGGATGGAGGCGACGTACGTAACTCAACGTAAGTGACTCTATGTGCAGGATGTGACTAATGTATTACTATGCTAACTGTCAGAGAATGACAACTTGTCAGAGCTGACAACTGATCCCCAGGAGTACATAGGTTCGAAACCAAGCGAATGTGATAATGCATTTTGGTAAGGTATTAATCATCATTCCCAAACCCTTCGGAGGGGACTTAAAACAGTCGGTCGCGTGGCTGCTTACTAACAAGCATACACATACTTTCTTAGCAGTCAAGTGAAATAATCCACCATTTTACCCACCAATTTTCAGGCCAGTAGTGGTGGATGTTTCACACATGCTATATTGGCCTACATGCCAGCTGCTATAGACTAAGGTCTATTTTTATCTAATTTGAATTTTAAAAATGATTTAATTGGAATACAGTTAGGTGCAATGGAAATTACTACATGAACTGAGGTAAAATGACTAATTTAGAACATAGTTGACGTTTTTTAAAGAAATATTTGTTAAGAAATGACTATACTATCAACGGAAGATTCGCACCGAAAATTCACACATGTATAAACAGAATGTGCAAACTGCTATGCGAGGTTGAGCCACGAGCATCGGGTAGGTGTTCCGTAGCGAGGGTATAAGGTGACGGTTGATGTTTGATCATTTGAAAATATTTTACTGAAAATCAATGGAAATCGTAAATTGAATACTAGATTATCTCACTCACGTATCTTTTCATGTAAGCCGAATAGTATGAGACTATACAGAGTGAGTAAAAAAAAATGTCCCATCATTTTGAAGTTACCTTGTTTGAAGTATGAACATTTAATCATGGGTTTATCATGGGTTTCATGATATGAGTTATCCTCCCAGAATTTATTGGTACCCTTTTCGTTTGGATCTTTGGATGCATGACTGAATAACAGACAATCTTTAGAAGATTGTAAAATATCACTTGCGCTAAGTGACTGGATGAAGATTAAAACATTTTTTTAAAAAAGAATTTATACCTTATGTGCACACACCCACACACAACAACACACCCACCCTCACACAACCCCCTCCCCCATACACACACACACACACAGAGCAAAAAAAAAAAACACCTCACAATGCAATGTTAACATTTTACTTTTCAGATTAAGCATTGATTTTTTTTTTTACCAAACATCGCTGAATGTTTAAGTGGTGATCCCATAACAATTTTTATCACCACCAGCGACACGACTTTTATCATAATCATCGTCATTAACATCATCAGCAGCATCATTATCATCATCACCAAGTGCACATTAATGCATTGTGCTATCTGAAATGTATCTCGTTGGTTATGACTTTTATTTGTTGGTTAACAATGAGAACAATGGAAATCTATATCTTTGCTGTACTTGCCTACAAAAGGGCTTGCCTGATTTGGCAGCAGTTACTTATGTTCAGCCCTTTGTAAGTAGCACAGGTACTGTGTTTCGTCCTCAGTTTTATTCTTCACTCATCCACTTGGCGCAAGTGATATTTTGCAGTTTTCTAAAGATTGTTATTCAGTCATGCATGCAAAGATCCAAATGAAAAGGGTACCAATAAATGCTAGGAGGATAACTCTACCAAGACATATCATGAAACCCATGATTAAATGTTCATGCTTCAAACAAGGCAACTTCAAAATGATGGGACTTTTTTTTCTTGCTAATTTTTATTTTGCTGCCACTACTGTTTGTTACCTTTTAAACTAAGAAGCCTAAATCAAGCACACTGCTACCATGGAATCGGCATAAAACTTGGTCTAAATCTTGGTCAACTGACCTCGGTCTTCCTATTAATTACTAATCTCAACAAGATCCATATCATTGAATGTAAGGCCAGCTATTTCCACAGCAGTCCTGACTGCATACACCGGTCCAATGCCCATGATTTTAGGGTCACACCCGGCTACGTTGTAGCTGACGATTCTAGCTAGTGGGGTAAGATTGTGCTTGGTGACTGCTTCTGGCAATGACCACTGCTCCAGCACCATCACCCTGAAAAAACAAATCAGAATATCAATAATAATAGTAATGCAGTGAAACCTGTAACTTTATATTAAGACCGCCTATGGGAGATGAGAAAAGCGGTGGTCTTTTTGTACAGGTGGTCGCTAGAGCAGGTTTGATTGTAATACATGTAATAATATTCTGGATTTATATAGCGCTTAATACATCTCCAAGATAATCTCTCAGCACTTTACGGAAATATTACATTCTCCTACTACCGTCCTACCTCAACTGTTAATACCAGCAACTGACACTGTTAGTGTTACCAAGTAAAGAGGTACCCCCTTTTACACCTGGGTGGAGAGTGGCAAATGTAGATTCATGTCTTGCCAAAGGCTATTAGTGTTAGTGTCGTAGGTGCGGTATGAACTGTCAATGACAATGTAACTAAATGAGAAACTTAGCATGGGATTGTTAGTCTGAGTTATCAATGATCATCATTCATGATCATCTAGCCTACCCCCGGGACGCTGCCACAGAGTGGCAGCCCGCGCCCGACCGCTATTAGCGTTCGGGCTGCCGCAATGATCCTCATGCATGGGCATGGGTAGTCTAGATTCTGGACTCTTTTTATGAAGTTGTTATATTCCCCGAAACAGCTGCTAAACTCACTGTACGCGTCAAGTCGAGTGATGGCGCGATCCCGAGAACTTCAGAGAACCTGTCCACCCGGAGAAAAAAGTCTAGATTCTGGACTCTTTTTATGAAGTTGTTATATTCCCCGAAACAGCTGCTAAACTCACTGTACGCGTCAAGTCGAGCGATGGCGCGATCCCGAGAACTTCAGAGAACCTGTCCACCCGGAGAAAAAAGAGTCCAGACCGATTGCTCTCTGCTGACGACAGACAGAGGTTCGCGCTCACGTTACTCATAAATATTCATAAAATCGCTGTCAATCAATCGATGTTTACATGCAGCGAGCTTAGCGCACGTGGAAATGCCAGCCAGCTGATCGCGGTCGACCGTTTCTTTCGAAGAACGGACAGCTAGCTGGGTGGACGAGTTCAATACATCAATTTTCATTCAACTCTCTGCAAATCTGCTCTTGCAAGAAACAAGGTGGTGAAATAGGAAAGAACTTGCATTTTCGCATGACATGTAAAGCTACATGTTACTACATCTCAGAATGGAGGACATAGGCCTAGATCTAAGCTTATATAGTCGAGCGACATGTATGCAAAATGGCATCTCATGTGGCTGTGCGTTGGTGCATGATAATTATGTAAGACTCAACTGGTAACTTGTACTTGCAAGACTTGTTTTTGAAAAGCGAAAACGCGAACAGGAAGATAGGAAAGGAAAAAAGGAGAACCTGAGGGGGTTGGGATTACTATTATTTTTACCGAGATAACAAAGATGTATCTCGTCGTAATATGTTGTTACTTTTTAAAAATGGAAACTTTTATAGAATTTTTGAAAAGTGATGAAAAATAAAGGTAATTACAACTCGCATACATGCCCTCCTTCTAAACTCGTGTTTGTGAGAGTTGAGGAAATGGACAAACGTTGATTAGTTCAGTTCAGTTCAAGCGTGTTTATTTCTCATGTATCATATATACATATCAAACAAACAGAAATTACAATATAAGAAAAATAATATGCAAAAAATTAAAACAAGTTGGCAATAGATACATATACAAAACCTATAGCATGATGATACAGGGAATAGAAAACATGAGAATGAGGAACTAAAAAAAAAAACAAAGCTTGTAAAACATTAGTTCCTCGGTGATCAAATACAATTTGCAAGTTATAAAGTCGGAATGAATTTGTATAATTATACCAAATTATGGAGTATTATACATTGCCTTGTAGAAAAAATGAGAACCCCCCCCCCCCATCAAATTAGAGAAAAAGAAGGCTATAAGAAGAGAGTGATAATGTGAAAGAAGGAAGAGAGAAGGAACATAAGAAGAAGAAAGGAGCAGAAAAAGACATAGATGTGAATAAAGTGTTCCACGTGTCAGACATTTCAAGCTAAATAGCGACTATGTAAGAGAAAATAAAAAGAAGAAAGAATTAGATGTACGATTGTAAAATTAATTGCTTTAACTGTGTTTTGAACGGGGACAGCCTAGGAACATTATTTGAGAGATGGGTGAATCTCATTCCAGTACTTAGGTCCAGTGAAGATTACAGTTTTTTGGGGCAAGGGATGTCCGTGAGAATGGAGAATGATACTGATTTGATTGTCTTGTGGGATATGAGTGTATTTCATAATTCCTTGTGAAAATAGCAACAAGAGGGGTGAGCAGCGCGTTTTGTGATAATTGAAACATGAAAAAAGTGCCAATAATTATAGAGATCTTCCATTTTTGATATTTTGTTCTTGAAAAATAAGATGTCGGTGTGAGAACGAAAGTGAACATTATGTATTATTCTCAGGATTCGTTTTTGTAAAATAAGTATTCTATTACTGAAAATCTTGGAGGAGTTGCCCCACGCTAAGATTCCATATGTAAAATAGGGATAAATAAGTGTCATATAAGCGACAATAAAATCTGAAATGAAAACATATGCTTTAATTTGTTAATAACGCCAATATTTCTTGATACTAATCTATACTAGATATGGAATTTCCAAGAGAGTTTATCATCAATAAAGATGCAAAGAAACTTACTACAGGGCCAAAACGACTAAAAATGTATTGGGAAGTTAGAATTTCGGAAAATTCAACTTTTTTTCAAAGTAGACTAAAAATGAAAGATGACAATATGAATTTTGAAAATCAAAAATATGAGCACGTAATATTGTGAACTTTTTATTGCACAACTAATCAAAGTGGAGAGGTGATTTTTTTGCTGGTGTCACATACGTTACTTCTCCCTCAGTCTTGTCGACATCATTAAGTCAGCTAAGGAATGCACTTTTCTACTAACTTTTCATCACTATCTGTACTGTTCCTGAGACAACTCTAATGCCAAAGAAATTTTTCAATTTTCCTTTCATGTGAATATTTCAAATCAATTTGAATTCAGTATTAACAAATGTGGAAGAATCTGCGCACGCATGTGGGTTCAATTGTTTCGTACATGTTGAAAATTTCAACATATACGCCATATCAATTTACCTACATTTTCCATATGGATGCAATATCTCTTACAATATCATAAGGAACTTATTTCAGTGTTTCATGTGGTAACGTATCTTTCACTTAAGCAGTCACGTAATGTTACCAAAACTTAACAATCAACAATAACCAAAGAAAGTCTTGCGGTTTCAGTAAGTAACCCAATATTAACACTTACAACTACACTATATAGATACAAAGTTCTCATTCCAAAGTGAGGACGACGTGTTCGTACATAAAAATGATAATTAGCAGCATCTTTAATTATGTAATAAACATGGTATAAGCCAAACAAATCAGAAACATTGGGTTGTGTATAACCAATTTCAATTTCCTGGTTTTTGTTTATTTCTGACTCTAGCTATTCTTTCATGAGACAAAAGGATTTTCACAAACCGTATCTTACATACATAATCACTCAATAATATCCATTTTGGTATCACTAAGGAACCTTATGTCACTTTAAAAGCAGTAACGTATGTTTCTCATAAGTAACAATAATCACGATAATTAAATACGCAAAACCACTCGAGGGGGAGTGATCAAAATCGCTTGTCCTCTGCGTCATTATATAGGGAGATCAATATAATCCTCTTCATGTAACCTTCCGAAAGTTTTTTTTTCTTTTTTTCTCTCTCTTTTGTATTGTCTTCTTTAATCTGATTATATCTCTTCTCTTGCTTTCCTGTTCTCACATTCTGCTGTCGGAACATGGCTTTGTTTCTGTTCCTATATATTCTGCTTGAATTTGAGCTCTCTCCCCCTCCCCCATGTTCCTTTCGTCCCTTGACCTTTATGTGATAATGAAAAGAGATTTTTGGAAAAAAGAAAATTCACAATCAAATTGAATTTTGAGTGAAAAATGAAGATTCAGATGTGATAGCCTTCCACAATTCATTTCGTAACCTACGTTACCATTTTTAACACACAGGGATCGAGATCCTGCCTTGAAGACGTTTTGAAGATGTTATTATCACTTTACAACTCTTAAGCTTAGATGTTGATTACTACAAAAAGCCACCCAAGAAATGTCCATCTCATGTCATTGCCGCTTTTCTTCATTTATTTTGTTAAAGAAACCTACGTTACGATAAGATTGTAGACTGGCATTATTGGCCTTATGGTAGCTAAGCGTCGCTTTTGTGTGGTGGCGCTAGGTAATACAATAGTTGACAAGCGTACAGCTAAGATTTAACCGAATTTAACTGTAAATAAAAAATGACCAGTAACGTATGTTTCAGTAACGTATATTTCATTAAGCATTAAGTGGGATTTACGGAAATGATGTAAGGCCACAGATGCAATTATAATCCCTTCAAATTGACAAGATTAACAAGCCCTTTTCGTTTGGCAGCTTTTCTGTTGTCAATCGTTGTTCAATTCTGACATAGACGGTAACATATGTTACATTTCTTATCCATAAGGTTAAAAACATATGCCTCAGCTCTTCTTATGAGCTTCTTTTTCTACAGAATGGATCTATACACATCGCTGCAAACTTTTATAGACTGTAGATGGGATATCAGTGAGTGATTACAATGAAAGAAACAGAAAAGAAAACTTGGAAAAAGGTGGTATATCAGAGATTAATTCTACAGGTAACGTAGGTTTCACTGACCTTTGCGACAAATTTCTATTGCGAAAATTTTTATTTTTACACGTGTACCATGCCTGAATATTTTTATGTTATCTTGCACACATATATCACAGTCTATTTTTCTATGCCAGGATCTAAGAATAAAAGCATCCTTGTTTTTTACAACATCGCAAGATATGTTAAATTTTTGAGTTGCGACATGCAGTTTTTGCCCGGACAGAATAATTTCTCAAAAAACTATGTTTGAATGCTAAAATTTTCTGAAGTTATACCTCATTACATATTCTAAGAGGTTTTATGACTAAAATCATTTTTTTTTAATAATCTGATATTAACATATTCGCAATCAAACACGTGCGACACGTTTTTTGGTTAATTGTACATTTTTAGTGGTTTTGACCCTACATTGAACCCGTTGAAGATTTTTTCATTAATATGTACATGCAGGGCCTGGGAGAGAGTCAATAGAATTACTAAATATCGTGACTTTGTGATGTGTTTTGTTGATACTTAAGGAAAACTTGTTTGCTCTTATATCCAGGCTTGTACATAAACTACTTCGGATTGATTTTATGCAGGAAAATTTGAGGATTACGTTCGGAGAGGAAAATATTAGAGTCACCAGCAAATAATATAAATGATAAGATATCAGAAGATTTTTTGAAATCATTGAGGTATAAAATAAAAAGGAGCGGACCAAAAGGGAACCCTGCTGAACATTGCATCTAATAGTTTGAGTTGAAGATGTCGTGTTGTTTATATATTATGTAAATTGCTTTCTTTCGGTCAGGTAGCTCCTGAACCACTCCAAGGCCCTCCCTCTAATACCATAGTATGAAAGTTTATACAACAGAATTTCGTGATCGATAGTGTCGAAGGCCTTGGAGAAGTACATGAACAAACCTACTGTACAACTATGCGAATGGCAATGGCACGAATTATTTGATCAATAAGAATTATCATAGCATGGTCTGTATAGCGTTTTTTTGCGAAAACCAAATTGATTATCTGCTAGTATTTTACAGGTAGATAAAAAAATTAATCAGATGAGAATAAACAAGTTTTTCTAAGATTTTAAAAAATGAAGTTAACAAGGAAATCGGTCTGTAGTTTCCTCGATCGAGTGGGTCACCTTTATTAAAAATTGGAATTACTTTTGCCTTTTTCATTTTAAGAGGGACTGTCCGCGGTAAGTAATGATAGACTGAATGTAATATGTGTAAGTGGGATAATCATTTCAGTCATAATATGTTTCAAGAGAGAATTAGTAATGCCATCATATGCAGCAGCTTTTTTATCCTTTAAGTTGTTAGTAATATCAATAATTTCTTCTGGCTATATAGATGTTAGAAATAAATATTGTGTATGAGGTTGGTCTACACTTGAGTAAAAGGGTCGATTTGATGGGGGTATGTCTTGGGCAAGGTTGGGTCCGATATTAACAAAAAAATCATTACTGCTTTAGCCAATTTCATCTGGGTTTTGCAAACAAGCACCATTAACCCTGACTTCAGAAGTATGAGTTTTAGAGCTTTTCCAGTTGAGTGCATTATTCATCAATTTTCATGTATGTTTGCTGTCATTTTTGTGTTGTTCAAATTGTTTGAAAAAAATACTCCTTTTTGGCATTACGCAAGACAGAAGTCAAAGTATTTTTGTAACACTTGTATTTTCTTTCACGTGTCTCAGTAGGTTTAGATGTACATGTATATCTGAAAAATAAACGATTTTTCCTATTTATTGAGGGTAAAAGTGATTTGGAAGTCCAAGGGTAGCGCGGGATCTTTTTATAATCAGACTTTCGATTAAAATTTCTCAAAGGAATATCTCTATCAAAGCAATTTGTGAAGTGATCAAGGAATAAATCAAAAGCCACGATGGCATCATTATTATTTAGGACACCTTGCCAATCAACTGTTCCTAAACTACGTTTTAGTTTGTCCATGTTTGACTTATTCACTTTACGATAAGTACTAATAGAATTATTCTTTGGTTTGGAAGTTTTAATTATAGGTAGGAACGAATTAATTGGAAAATGGTCACTTCAGTCTGAGATGATGATGCCAGAATTAGCGAACTTTGGAGAATTGGAAAGAAATGTTGTCAATAAGTGAGAACGACGAATTTGTTATTCTGGTTGGCTTATTGATTAGAGGTATAAATGACTGTGACAACATAATATCAAGAAATTCCTGACTGAAGACATCCAGTTCTGAGCGCAACAGATTAATATCAAAATCGCCCATTACATGAAGCAATGTTCGGAGTTAAGATGATTCGATGAGACTATTGACTGTATAGCTGCAACAAAATTTACATGATTAGAATGTGGAGGTCGATATACAACTCCAACAATTATATTTCTACTGTTGGGTACATGTATTTCAATAAGAATAGTTTCAACAGCTTGTAACATAAAACACAATTCATGTAATAATCTATAACTTAGTTTTTACGAAATATATAAAGCTACACCACCGCCACGCTTTTCAGCTCTAGAATTTGTTTAAAGGGTAAAACCATCAAGAGAATAAGAAGCAACGAACTGGTCTCGTAACAATGTCTCAGACAATCCCACTACTGAGCACGGAATATTCAAAGATTTTGTTTAAGCTTCTCATGTTGAATTGTAGTAAGGAAAAGTTTTTTTTTCGAAATGAGACCGGGAATCAGTAATATATTCAGATGATTAAGACATGTAATTCGTTTTATTTAAATTTGAATTTTAACATGATACCAGATTGAAATGAATGAACAAGATAGAGAGAGAGAAAGGGGGAGATAGAGAGAGAGAGAGAGAGAAAGAGAGAGGGGGAAAAAGAAAGAGAAAATTACCAAAGGAGGGGAGGGGCAGTCTATTTTAAATAATGTCCATGATAATTGATTTTAGACCGAAGTCAAACTTAAATAAGACAAAGTCTTAGTTGTTGTTTGGTGGAGGGGAAGTTAACGGAATAGACTAAAGAATAAAGAAATACACACTCAGTGACAAACATATAAAACAATAAATCCTACATGTAGATCGCGACGAGAATTTCCGATGACACTGTACATAGATGCTCCAAATATTGCTAAGCAAAAGAAAAAGTGATGTCGAGAACGTGGGTGGTGTACAAAAGATGCAATGTCGATATGGACGTGTATGTGTGTATTATTATCTGCAGTATATACTGCGTAGGCTGGGTATTGTGTATGTACAAGTCTATGTTAGTTAATGTTGCGCAGACCTTATAGTGCCTCTCAGGTCTTATTGTGAGCATATATTCATCATGTTTCACACTCATTATACATTTAATCATGTTCTAAAAATATTTTTATGCCAGATACTCCTTCATAATGGATAACATAAAATTTTCATCGTAACATCCTGCGAGATTTCCCATTCGCTAATGTAAAGCGTTTTTAAGCAAAGACTAGCGTATAGCGGAGGAGGCGAGGCCAATTTAATTGCGCTCCCTCAAAATTCTGAGGGAAAGTCGTTAGCTGAGAGCAATCGGTCTGGACTCTTTTTTCCGCGGGCGGACAGGTTCTCGGGATCGCGTCATCACTCGACTTGACGTGTACAGTGAGTTTGGCAGCTGTTTCGGGGAATATAGAACTTCATAAAAAGAGTCCAGAATCTCCGCGGGCGGACAGGTTCTCGGGATCGCGCCATCACTCGACTTGACGTGTACAGTGAGTTTGGCAGCTGTTTCGGGGAATATAAAGCTTCATAAAAAGAGTCCAGAATCTCCGCGGGCGGACAGGTTCTCGGGATCGCGCCATCACTCGACTTGACGTGTACAGTGAGTTTGGCAGCTGTTTCGGGGAATATAAAACTTCATAAAAACAGTCCAGAATCTAGACTAGGGCATGGGAAGCGCGGCAGCGGTCGAGAGAATCGACATCCATGATGATTGATCCATCATTCCATGCATCGCGGCACTAAATATTTAACCCAAATCGGATGAAATCACATTTACATCACTTCAATTTCTCAATAAAATATTATATTCTTACCTTTGAAATTGTCGATATATAGCTCATCCATATCCACTCCCCACTGCCGAAGCCTTTCTTCCATCCACCGAGTAACCGGCCATATTGCAACTGGCAACTTCGCGAATGTTTGTAGCCAATTGGTTGTTTTACCTCACATGATTAATTGTTATTACACAACGTTGTTTAAAATACCAATATTGCGGCAATTTCAATACGAATTGTTTTATATTGTTCAACTGCATTTTACACAACCTAGATTTTAACCAACGTAAGTGTGATGGGTATTTATTACACAACGTTGCTAAAATGGTAAATAACCGCTTTTAAACAGGCTCTTTTTAAGAAGTCGATTTACAGTATGCTCAGTCCATTCTGATTAGTTCATGGTGTCTATATTTTTGGTCATTTTTTTTCCGAGTAACCAATCACTGTATTTTTATCGTACCACGTGACCTAAAGTTCGGCAATTCACCAACCCGATCTCGTCTTTGTTTGTTTTTTTTTTTCGTAACCAAGCGATCGCTTCTGGCCAAGAGGTCAAGGCGCTGCGCTCTTACGCTGCACCGTGTAAAAGGCTATTGCGCGGGTTCAATTCCAGCTCTCGTCATTTTTTTTTTTTTTTTTTGTATTAAGACCGTTAACATTGGCGTTTATTTCGTCCAAAAAAGGGTTATTAAAGAGTTCCTTTTGAGACAACCACCCCCAAAAAAGGATTAGGGTTAGGATTACGGTAAGGATTAGGGTTAGGGTTAGGGTTAAGTTTAGGATGGCCGGGGGTAGAGTTAAGGTTAGGGTGGCTGTTAGGGTTAGGGTTAGGGTGAGGATGGCTGTCACAAAAGAAACACTACTAATTTCTAATTCTGGCCTCACTTGGTTACGAAAAAAGAAAAAAAAAACCGCAACCCGATCCGTGGGGAAAAGGGTTTTATCTAAGGGTTGGTTAAACTCTTAATGTTTTAAACAAGATTGCGATTTAATTCCACCCAATCTGTTTTTTACCCAACCTGAAAGTTAAACGTTTTTAACCAACCACGTATTAAAGCTAATTTGACCAATTTGCCCAACATTTGTAACCAAGAAATTTACACCCAACGAAATTTTAGGTCGTGTTCTGAGAGTGCATGGAAAACGAATAGTCAATGTATTCACATAGTGTAGCACGAAAAGCGTTGTAAATTCGATAGGGGGGGGGGGGGGTGGCGTGAATTTTCGGCGGGTAAAAAGAGCAAAATTGTCTTTTATTTGTTTATTTCACATCATTCAGGATGGTCTGTTCAGTACATAAAAATTAGTCTGCCACAGAGCCCTTGCATACAAATTAGAAAGGAAAATGCATATTTACAATTGAAATTATACAGATCATTCTTTTTCATATTGCGTTTGTGATTTTTGCTTCACACAGTAATGTAGCTTCTTTTGACGTGGCACGTGTTTTATAACAGAACTAATTTAGCGGTATTATCTCTCTCTTCCATCACCTTCTTTTCCGTCAGACTTAAAAAGAACAATGTATGCGCCTAGTCCTTATTATGAAGAGAAGCGCAGGAACGTTGAAAGGGGAATTGAAGGGATCTGGTCCTATCTAAGGTCACAGTTTCAACAACTTCAGAACTCCGTTGAGGATAAAAATATGAAAGCAAAGATTGACCACGTTCTGGAACTTGGTGGAGAGCAATACAGGTAATGTAGTCATGGACTTGCCACTCAGCATTGAGCAGTCTATTCTAGCCTTATTTACATCTTAAATAAAACTAAACATTCTTGACGTTAAACTGTTTTAAACACAAATCAAGTTATCAGTACAGATTTAACAAAATATCAAACGTATAAAGCCGAGCCCATGAAACAAAAACTTAATGATAATGATCATTTCCTTTATCAAAAAAATAATAAAATAAAATACAGCACAAAAGACAGGAAGCCTCATCACTAAGCATACAACGCAAATTTAACTAGAGAATATTGCTTGTATTCTACTATTTTCCCTTAGCTCGAGCTCGCCCCGAGTTTCCCTAAAACCTCCCATTGAGCAAACGAGTTCAAATTCTATCACTTATTTTCAACAAAGATATGATTAAGCTCCGCAATGCACCTCAAGAAAAGTTCAATTTAATCACTTTAATTCACGTTCAACTAATCCGCAGCTGATTACGCATGTAGATTTCACGGTATTTTTAGCATGTCACTTATGCTTAATAATTAGATTAGAAATATTTTTAATATTAGAAATAATGTGTCATTCATGAAACGTGGCACGTATCTTCACTAACAAAAGCTTAGGTTAAATTAAGTATCCTATACAGCATGGAGCAAGGACAAACTCCTAAACTTTATTCTGCTTTTCATAATTTACTAATCTCTTCTGCTCACTTGAGCATACAAGACATTGGGATTGCCTTGAAACTAAAATCAGACGAACTCCCCCAAAAGATTTGTGATAATTAAGTAAGCAATTGAAGTTTAGTCCATAGGTGAAAACAAAGCTTTTCCATTCCCGCATGCTTATTGGAAAAGTATAGCGGCAGGATTTGCCCTTAATTTTATATGACAGTGTACTGCTGATAAGTATAGTTACATAAACCGGTATTCAGATTTCCTCTAAGGTTCCTGATTAATAATCCCACAGATTTGCTTTTAAATAGGGGAATCTACGTTTTGTTTTGTGTTTAGATTACAATCTAGCGTTGACATATATGAGCATAAATACCAGGGTAGTATTATGAATTAATGTAAATCTGGGGCCGGGAAGGGATTACACCCCATTCTAAAGAAGAAGTAATATTGTATAGTACGTTTTCTATTTGAAATACTATTAACCGCCAGAGATAAGATGCATGAAAGCCGATACTGGGAGGAGGGGATAAAGATATGTTCCCCTTCATTTTGGGGTCGCTTACATATAATTAACCTTCAAAAAATAATATGACAAATCAATAAATGATAAAGTTGACCGGGAGGAGGAATACGGCGATGATAATGATAAATGACGACGGTGACATAATTACTGTCAATCAGTATTGTTATTATTATCTTCTAAGGTTTACATTATCATTATAATGTACAAATCAGGAAAACAAAGAAAACAACGGATCTAGCATTTTAGTAATTTCCAGGAAATAACACTCAAATACTCAAAAGTGTGATCTCTATTGATTGCTTTCAAAGTCCCAGTCGTTGAAGGGGATACTTTTCTCTCCTCTCAAATCCATTGTGAAAGGGGATACTCCCCTCCCACATCAATTGCCAGAGAAAGGGGCATAAGGGGCCATGATTCCCTGTTCACCCCCTAAAAAAAAACAAAGACAAGGAAAGGAAAGAATAATGATAAGGCAAATGAAATTAAGGGAATACCCGGAATCACTCGCTGGCTTTTCTCGCTCGCATCTCCAGTATCTTAACAAAGGCTGACTGTATTGCCATTTTTAAGAAAGGAAATGGTTTGCATCTGATACATTACACATATATACAATGACACTCGAGGATCTTGCTCAAACTATTCGCATCGAAGGAACATCAAACAGAGTAGCACCGTTCGATGTTCCTGAGTGCGAATTCTTTAAGCCTTATCCGAGGATGAGTCAATTGGCCGTATCGATAAAAGTAGCATTCGCTTATAGCTAAAGCTACCTCGTAATTATGCCAAGTAAAGCTGAACGCGACTTCTTGCGCCGGAACTTTTTCTATGCCAGAGATATGTACCTGGTGTCCCAAAAAGCGGAAAGGCTGATTTCCATATTTTTAGCGTAGGGGTCCTACTTTACCTCTAAAAATTGCATGATTTTTAAGTATGATTTTTAAAGCATCTTCTTGCTGAGAGAAAAACTACAAAGATCATCTATGTTCATCTTCTAAAGTTGCCTCTTTAACACATGTTTTGTGGCATGTTTCTTTTGTTTAAATGCATCATTTAGTGTCCTTAGGTTTTCCTCAATCGTTGTAACGTGTTATAAAAAAACTGATAAAGGAAATTCTTGACACAACTGTAATCGGTTGCAAAATTCGAAATAACATGGTATAATATAAAATGAAACTTATTAACCAATTTCAGTTATTTAACCAATGATCCCAATGATGTAAAAAATACTTTTCGAAAGCAAAGTGTTTATAAACTGCGGTACATTGTTTTGAGACACCTGGTCTAGCTCAAGCACAGGGCTAAGGTTCAAAAATTCTTCTGAATGAGCCTCTCCATGGGCTCTTAGTAATACCTTATCAATCAAATATTTCTATAGGGTCCAGCATTACCAGGTAAGCGGTACGTTGTTTGACAGGTGATATATTCTTTGAAAGTTTTCGACAGGTCATGCACTCCAACATCAGATCAAGATGCCTTCAAGAAAATAGTACAAAGGAGATTTGTGCCATGATGCGTAGGCCTTGTCAAAAGCTTCATTCGTCGCTCACTTTCGAAATTTGATGCAGAAAGCGATTTGACCTACTGCTTTTAAATGTAACCAAACTAGATGTAATATTCAATTTTGTAACAAAACTTTGGGAATGAAGATGAATACATGTATCAACTTACTAATGGTCATTTAAAAAAGTGAGGGTAATTTGAAATTTCAAAATAAAGACGGGTAATTTACATCACATTTTTGCAAAAAAGCGTAAGCTCCCTGCAGAGGAGCTTGCAAAAAAGCAACCAAATGCTTATTGAGGAAAGAATATTCCTTCCTTTCATGCAGGCATTTACTAATCCGGCAGGTCTTTGTGTACAAGAACAAAACCTTTCATTTTGATTTTGAATAGGAATGTTAGCTTTTTGCTGGCAATAACTAACTTGGCTATTGTAAGATACAAGTAGAAGGTTGGAAAAGGTAATTCCTAGGCGTTTGCTAATTTTATCGATACGGCCAAATGTATATGTGTTTCTATCCCCAATCGTTCCTCGGACACTTCTGTAATTACATGTAAACACATTCAAAGAAATAATTGGCGAGAAGTGAAGAAAACAGCTATCTAGACATGCCTCGATCAGCTCAGCGAGCCACATTCAGCACGATCACCGCGGCGCTGCAATTTCGCATCGTGTGCTCTGTGAACGCAGCTAGCCGTATAGGTTGGCCTTGCCGCGCCCATGGTCCCGTGGGATACGGCGCAGGCTTGCTCAGCAGCGCTGAACCGCTGCTTCTTTGCCTTCGCGTCGCTAGTCGATGGGGGCGGGCAGAAAAAAAAGCAAAGTTCACTTTTTTCCCCTAGGGATAGTGTGAACTATGCGTTACGTCAGCAACGAAAACTGAACTGTACGGATGAAACGTCTTTTCGGGTAAAACCTATTCATTTTATTGTCGTGTACACTCCTTATACAACAATCTCACGATGGGGGATATAATATTAAATATTATGTCATTCTTCTACTAAATTTTAGTAGTATAACTGCATGGATTCCAACGGCAAGTTAACCCAAAAATCAATTTAACGTAATGTGAACAAAGCCTATTCCTCTAATACCAACTGTACGAACGGAGGATGCCGATAACTTATACTTTGCTAGAATCAGGGCGGTCACACTTTACTTAAACGTGTTCTCAATAATAATAATAATAATAATAATTATATATATATATATATATATATATATATATATATATTCAATCTAAAAAGAAGTTTTTGGGGGACAGAAACCGCTCTTCATCCAGCCTCAACATGCCAAAATATCAAAAGTGTTTGCAGTGAGGTGAACGATTATTCTCAAAATTTGCAAGGAGATGTGCATTATAAAAAATCATCTTGCGTTTTATTTTCTCTCTCTCTCTTGCTGGCTAATCTCACGAATTTCGTATCTAAATAAATCATCATTTAGGAAAGAAAAGGAATGGGGCATGCAAAGCAGGTGATCGAAATAAATGTTTGTTTGTTTTTTACACAGAAAACAAACGGACCGGCAAGTTGCTGGTTGCGAGGTGACCAAATATATTCCATTTAAATCGCTTATAGATGGAAATAGTGTGATATGATGACATAATAACACTTGCATTATGGAAGGAAGTGATGATTTTTTTTTTTTGGTTATCTTACTTTGATTCCCTGGAAAAAAAAAAATAATATGTAGGGTGTGAGTGTGGGTTGGTTTATATCCATTTGGGCTTCTGCCATTTGGTCCACTTACCATATGGTCTAACATCATTCAGTCCATCATCGGTTGGTCCACTATACATATTGTCTAATCACCATCTCTTGCAATCACTATTTCATCCAATAATCAGTTGGTCCAATAGCCATTTAGTCTATAACCATTTGGTCTAATAGCCATTTGGTCTATTCGTTTTCTTTTCCAGTTGGTCTAATAGACACTTCGTCCATTATCGATCGGTCTAATAAGCATATGGTCCAATAGTCAACTGGTCTACATGCAGTTGGTCTAATATCCATGTGCTCTATTATCATTTGGCCGAGATTTCAGTTGGTCTACTGTCACTTCGTCCACACCCATTTTGTCTAATGACCATTTGGTGTAGTTATCATCTGGTCTAAATGCCATTTGGGCTAATTCCCATTTGGTTTAATAAGCGTTTCGTCTAATAACCAAAAGGTCTACAAGCCCTCTACGACCGTATGCTACCTAGCCTCCGATCCGTCGACGTCGCGATCGCAGTTCAAATATATTGTGTGTCCTTCGATCTCTCTATGCCACTTTGTTTCTCAATTAAATTGTACTGGTATTACGAATAGTTGTAACTGTTCTACTTCCTCAAGCCTAATCGAGGTGTTTTTCCGCCAAACGTGGAAAACAATGCATCTCCTACCGGGGCTACACCTATACCGTTAGGAGCAAATCTGTAAGAAAACAGATGAAAATTATTTCAAGAAAAGCTCACTGGTCACATATCAATACATTATTCTTAAGTAAAGATAACAGTAGGAAGTTTTGGTCATTTGTAAGAAGCCGTGAACATTCATTACGTCCCCATAGTTTAATTTCAATGATGTGCACTCTGAAAACTGAAGTGTTGAATCTAACATTATAAACGCTAGATTCAACATTTAGAAAAGGACCACACTTTTACCGTTAAATCAACATATTTGAATGTGTTAGAAATTCAGCGTTTTGAAAGTGTTGTAAAAAGTGCTGGATTTTACCCTTCACGGAAAGGGTGATGCAGCATTTAGACAATGGCCGAGGAGTGACCACACTTTAATTGTTAAATCAACATGTTTGAATGTGTTAGAAATGCAGCATTTTGAAAGGGCTGTACGAATGTGATGGATTTTACCCTTTACACAAAGGGTGATTCAAAGCAATGGTTCATTGGTAAATGAAAGCAATTTTCACATGAGTTAAATGCACCATGTGATTTAAATGCAATTCTAGTCAGTCGTTTCAGCTGCTCGAATAACAGTGGGTGTGCATATTAGTGACGCATACAATCAAAATGGCAAAAAGTCAAGACATCTGAGTGAACATTGATTTCAACAAGATTTTTTTTTTTCAAAAAAAATTGTTACAAATTCATACAACATACGATGTAATACTGCATTCCCATGTATACAAATCATACACTTTGAAATAGGGAGATGAAAATAAGGTGAAGATGAGGTAGATGGGGAGGGGGGGGGGTACGAAAACAAAATCGTGACTTTCATAATATCATTACATGCATGGACTGACATGAGACTATATGAGTATATATCAATAACTACATCCATCACTCCAGCAGAGTAATGCGTTCTGTTGCAAAGGATTCAAATAGAGAATGAACCACATCACCCTTTTCACATCACACAAAAATTGATTTAAAAAAAACATGTATAATCAAATGACTTACAAAAAGAAATACTTTGAGTTAAGAAGGAAGGAGGAGGGGAAGAAACAGAGAGCAAGAGAAAATAAGTCGAAAATTGATGACCTGGCCATCCATCCACCCATCTCGCATGCAAGAAAAACCAGGATCCTACAATATAACCACCCAAAATGATGCAAAGAGATCCAGGATCGTGGATGACCAGAAGAGAATTAAATGCTTAGAAAGATGCAGAATAGAAGTCTGGACAGGATACCTAAAAAATAGATATTAGAAGCAAGATTATGTTTCTTCCCTTTCCTCTATCACCTTTGGAAATTACATGACATTCAAAAACATGCTCTAATACATTAGCATGTACATTTCATTGCTTGTATGTAGCCTAAACAAGTATGTACATATTCTTATTGAGAGAATTAACACATCCTCGATTTTTTGCCAATCAACATTCGGCAAACTACATGCATTATGTACCAAATGACATACGGTCAGAAAATATTGAACACGATTAAATCTGTGTATTTTTTGTAGATTATTTTTATCAATTATCTTGTGTAAGAACACAATATGTATCCTATCTACTGTATCCTTTGCCATAGGCCAAAATGAGTTCAAATTACTGATCAGCAAATAATCATCCTGCATATATAGGCAGTATAATTCGATATAGGTCAAAAGACCTCAACATGAATATATGTATTTTAAGCATTCATAAAAACAGGTAGTTTTCTGAATTAAGAATTATTTCAAAACAAAATCATGATTCTCATAATGTAGCCATAATATCGTTACATGTATTGGCATGAGACTTGGAAGGTGTCAATAACTAGACCCTTCACTAAGGTAGAGGAAAGCGTTCTGTTGCATAGATTTTGAAATAGAACATCACCTTTTTTATATTCCAGTAGAGAATGAACCACATCTTCCTTTCCACACTACACAAAACTGAATTTAAAAAGACATGTACATGTATAATGAAATGACTTACAAAAACAAATACTTAACGTTGAGAGGGAGGGAGGAGGGGAAGAAACAGAGAGCAAGTAAAAGAAAAGAAGTCGAAAATTAATGACCTGGCCATCCATCCACCCATCTCGCATGCAAGAAAAACCAGGATCCTACAATATAACCATCCATAATGATGCAAAGAAATCTAGAATCGTGGATGACCAGAAGAGAATTAAATGCTTAGAAAGATGCAGAATAGAAGTCTGGACAGGATACCTGAAAAACAGATATTAGAAGCAAGATTATGTTTCTTCCCTTTCCTCTATCACCTTTGGAAATTACATGACATTCAAAAACATGCTCTAATACATTAGCATGTACATTTCATTGCTTGTATGTAGCCTAAACAAGTATGTACATATTCTTATTGAGAGAATTAACACATCCTCGATTTTTTGCCAATCAACATTCGGCAAACTACATGCATTATGTACCAAATGACATACGGTCATGAAATATTGAACACGATTAAATCTGTGTATTTTTTGTAGATTATTTTTATCAATTATCTTGTGTAAGAACACAATATGTATCCTATCTACTGTATCCTTTGCCATAGGCCAAAATGAGTTCAAATTACTGATCAGCAAATAATCATCCTGCATATATAGGCAGTATAATTCGATATAGGTCAAAAGACCTCAACATGAATATATGTTTTTTAAGCATTCATAAAAACAGGTAGTTTTCTGAATTAAGAATTATTTCAAAACAAAATCATGATTCTCATAATGTAGCCATAATATCGTTACATGTATTGGCATGAGACTTGGAAGGTGTCAATAACTAGACCCTTCACTAAGGTAGAGGAAAGCGTTCTGTTGCATAGATTTTGAAATAGAACATCACCTTTTTTATATTCCAGTAGAGAATGAACCACATCTTCCTTTCCACACTACACAAAACTGAATTTAAAAAGACATGTACATGTATAATGAAATGACTGACAAAAACAAATACTTAACGTTGAGAGGGTGGAGGGGAAGAAACAGAGAGCAAGTAAAAGAAAAGAAGTCGAAAATTAATGACCTGGCCATCCATCCACCCATCTCGCATGCAAGAAAAACCAGGATCCTACAATATAACCACCCATAATGATGCAAAGAAATCTAGTATCGTGGATGACCAGAAGAGAATTAAATGCTTAGAAAGATGCAGAATAGAAGTCTGGACAGGATACCTGAAAAACAGATATTAGAAGCAAGATTATGTTTCTTCCCTTTCCTCTATCACCTTTGGAAATTACATGACATTCAAAAACATGCTCTAATACATTAGCATGTACATTTCATTGCTTGTATGTAGCCTAAACAAGTATGTACATATTCTTATTGAGAGAATTAACACATCCTCGATTTTTTGCCAATCAACATTCGGCAAACTACATGCATTATGTACCAAATGACATACGGTCATGAAATATTGAACACGATTAAATCTGTGTATTTTTTGTAGATTATTTTTATCAATTATCTTGTGTAAGAACACAATATGTATCCTATCTACTGTATCCTTTGCCATAGGCCAAAATGAGTTCAAATTACTGATCAGCAAATAATCATCCTGCATATATAGGCAGTATAATTCGATATAGGTCAAAAGACCTCAACATGAATATATGTTTTTTAAGCATTCATAAAAACAGGTAGTTTTCTGAATTAAGAATTATTTCAAAACAAAATCATGATTCTCATAATGTAGCCATAATATCGTTACATGTATTGGCATGAGACTTGGAAGGTGTCAATAACTAGACCCTTCACTAAGGTAGAGGAAAGCGTTCTGTTGCATAGATTTTGAAATAGAACATCACCTTTTTTATATTCCAGTAGAGAATGAACCACATCTTCCTTTCCACACTACACAAAACTGAATTTAAAAAGACATGTACATGTATAATGAAATGACTTACAAAAACAAATACTTAACGTTGAGAGGGTGGGAGGAGGGGAAGAAACAGAGAGCAAGTAAAAGAAAAGAAGTCGAAAATTAATGACCTGGCCATCCATCCACCCATCTCGCATGCAAGAAAAACCAGGATCCTACAATATAACCACCCATAATGATGCAAAGAAATCTAGTATCGTGGATGACCAGAAGAGAATTAAATGCTTAGAAAGATGCAGAATAGAAGTCTGGACAGGATACCTGAAAAACAGATATTAGAAGCAAGATTATGTTTCTTCCCTTTCCTCTATCACCTTTGGAAATTACATGACATTCAAAAACATGCTCTAATACATTAGCATGTACATTTCATTGCTTGTATGTAGCCTAAACAAGTATGTATATATTCTTATTGAGAGAATTAACACATCCTCGATTTTTTGCCAATCAACATTCGGCAAACTACATGCATTATGTACCAAATGACATACGGTCAGAAAATATTGAACACGATTAAATCTGTGTATTTTGTAGATTGTTTTTATCAATTATCTTGTGTAAGAACACAATATGTATCCTATATACTGTATCCTTTGCCATAGGCCAAAATGAGTTCAAATTACTGATCAGCAAATAATCATCCTGCATATATAGGCAGTATAATTCGATATAGATCAAAAGACCTCAACATGAATATATGTATTTTAAGCATTCATAAAAACAGGTAGTTTTCTGAGTTAAGAATTATTTAAAAACAAAATCATGATTCTCATAATGTAGCCATAATATCATTACATGTATGTATTGGCATGAGACTTGGAAGGTGTCAATAACTAGACCCTTCACTAAGGCAGGGGAAAGCGTTCTGTTGCATAGATTTTGAAATAGAACATCACCTTTTTTATATTCCAGTAGAGAATGAACCACATCTACCTTTCCACACTACACAAAAAAACTGAATTTAAAAAGACATGTACATGTATAATGAAATGATTTACAAAAACAAATACTTAACGTTGAGAGGGAGGGAGGAGGGGAAGAAACAGAGAGCAAGTAAAAGAAAAGAAGTCGAAAATTAATGAACTGGCCATCCATCCACCCATCTCGCATGCAAGAAAAACCAGGATCCTACAATATAACCATCCATAATGATGCAAAGAAATCTAGTATCGTGGATGACCAGAAGAGAATTAAATGCTTAGAAAGATGCAGAATAGAAGTCTGGACAGGATACCTGAAAAACAGATATTAGAAGCAAGATTATGTTTCTTCCCTTTCCTCTATCACCTTTGGAAATTACATGACATTCAAAAACATGCTCTAATACATTAGCATGTACATTTCATTGCTTGTATGTAGCCTAAACAAGTATGTACATATTCTTACTGAGAGAATTAACACATCCTCGATTTTTTGCCAATCAACATTCGGCAAACTACATGCATTATGTACCAAATGACATACGGTCATGAAATATTGAACACGATTAAATCTGTGTATTTTTTGTAGATTATTTTTATCAATTATCTTGTGTAAGAACACAATATGTATCCTATCTACTGTATCCTTTGCCATAGGCCAAAATGAGTTCAAATTACTGATCAGCAAATAATCATCCTGCATATATAGGCAGTATAATTCGATATAGGTCAAAAGACCTCAACATGAATATATGTTTTTCAAGCATTCATAAAAACAGGTAGTTTTCTGAATTAAGAATTATTTCAAAACAAAATCATGATTCTCATAATGTAGCCATAATATCGTTACATGTATTGGCATGAGACTTGGAAGGTGTCAATAACTAGACCCTTCACTAAGGTAGAGGAAAGCGTTCTGTTGCATAGATTTTGAAATAGGACATCACCTTTTTTATATTCCAGTAGAGAATGAACCACATCTTCCTTTCCACACTACACAAAACTGAATTTAAAAAGACATGTACATGTATAATGAAATGACTTACAAAAACAAATACTTAACGTTGAGAGGGAGGGAGGAGGGGAAGAAACAGAGAGCAAGTAAAAGAAAAGAAGTCGAAAATTAATGACCTGGCCATCCATCCACCCATCTCGCATGCAAGAAAAACCAGGATCCTACAATATAACCACCCATAATGATGCAAAGAAATCTAGTATCGTGGATGACCAGAAGAGAATTAAATGCTTAGAAAGATGCAGAATAGAAGTCTGGACAGGATACCTGAAAAACAGATATTAGAAGCAAGATTATGTTTCTTCCCTTTCCTCTATCACCTTTGGAAATTACATGACATTCAAAAACATGCTCTAATACATTAGCATGTACATTTCATTGCTTGTATGTAGCCTAAACAAGTATGTATATATTCTTATTGAGAGAATTAACACATCCTCGATTTTTTGCCAATCAACATTCGGCAAACTACATGCATTATGTACCAAATGACATACGGTCAGAAAATATTGAACACGATTAAATCTGTGTATTTTGTAGATTATTTTTATCAATTATCTTGTGTAAGAACACAATATGTATCCTATATACTGTATCCTTTGCCATAGGCCAAAATGAGTTCAAATTACTGATCAGCAAATAATCATCCTGCATATATAGGCAGTATAATTCGATATAGATCAAAAGACCTCAACATGAATATATGTATTTTAAGCATTCATAAAAACAGGTAGTTTTCTGAGTTAAGAATAATTTCAAAACAAAATCATGATTCTCATAATGTAGCCATAATATCATTACATGTATGTATTGGCATGAGACTTGGAAGGTGTCACTAACTAGACCCTTCACTAAGGCAGGGGAAAGCGTTCTGTTGCATAGATTTTGAAATAGAACATCACCTTTTTTATATTCCAGTAGAGAATGAACCACATCTTCCTTTCCACACTACCCAAAAACTGAATTTAAAAAGACATGTACATGTATAATGAAATGACTTACAAAAACAAATACTTAACGTTGAGAGGGAGGGAGGAGGGGAAGAAACAGAGAGCAAGTAAAAGAAAAGAAGTCGAAAATTAATGACCTGGCCATCCATCCACCCATCTCGCATGCAAGAAAAACCAGGATCCTACAATATAACCATCCATAATGATGCAAAGAAATCTAGTATCGTGGATGACCAGAAGAGAATTAAATGCTTAGAAAGATGCAGAATAGAAGTCTGGACAGGATACCTGAAAAACAGATATTAGAAGCAAGATTATGTTTCTTCCCTTTCCTCTATCACCTTTGGAAATTACATGACATTCAAAAACATGCTCTAATACATTAGCATGTACTTTTCATTGCTTCTATGTAGCCTAAACAAGTATGTATATATTCTTATTGAGAGAATTAACACATCCTCGATTTTTTGCCAATCAACATTTGGCAAACTACATGCATTATGTACCAAATGACATACGGTCAGAAAATATTGAACACGATTAAATATGTGTATTTTTTGTAGATTATTTTTATCAATTATCTTGTGTAAGAACACAATATGTATCCTATATACTGTATCCTTTGCCATAGGCCAAAATGAGTTCAAATTACTGATCAGCAAATAATCATCCTGCATATATAGGCAGTATAATTCGATATAGATCAAAAGACCTCAACATGAATATATGTATTTTAAGCATTCATAAAAACAGGTAGTTTTCTGAGTTAAGAATTATTTCAAAACAAAATCATGATTCTCATAATGTAGCCATAATATCATTACATGTATGTATTGGCATGAGACTTGGAAGGTGTCAATAACTAGACCCTTCACTAAGGCAGGGGAAAGCGTTCTGTTGCATAGATTTTGAAATAGAACATCACCTTTTTTATATTCCAGTAGAGAATGAACCACATCTTCCTTTCCACACTACCCAAAAACTGAATTTAAAAAGACATGTACATGTATAATGAAATGACTTACAAAAACAAATACTTAACGTTGAGAGGGAGGGAGGAGGGGAAGAAACAGAGAGCAAGTAAAAGAAAAGAAGTCGAAAATTAATGACCTGGCCATCCATCCACCCATCTCGCATGCAAGAAAAACCAGGATCCTACAATATAACCATCCATAATGATGCAAAGAAATCTAGAATCGTGGATGACCAGAAGAGAATTAAATGCTTAGAAAGATGCAGAATAGAAGTCTGGACAGGATACCTGAAAAACAGATATTAGAAGCAAGATTATGTTTCTTCCCTTTCCTCTATCACCTTTGGAAATTACATGACATTCAAAAACATGCTCTAATACATTAGCATGTACATTTCATTGCTTGTATGTAGCCTAAACAAGTATGTACATATTCTTATTGAGAGAATTAACACATCCTCGATTTTTTGCCAATCAACATTCGGCAAACTACATGCATTATGTACCAAATGACATACGGTCATGAAATATTGAACACGATTAAATCTGTGTATTTTTTGTAGATTATTTTTATCAATTATCTTGTGTAAGAACACAATATGTATCCTATCTACTGTATCCTTTGCCATAGGCCAAAATGAGTTCAAATTACTGATCAGCAAATAATCATCCTGCATATATAGGCAGTATAATTCGATATAGGTCAAAAGACCTCAACATGAATATATGTTTTTTAAGCATTCATAAAAACAGGTAGTTTTCTGAATTAAGAATTATTTCAAAACAAAATCATGATTCTCATAATGTAGCCATAATATCGTTACATGTATTGGCATGAGACTTGGAAGGTGTCAATAACTAGACCCTTCACTAAGGTAGAGGAAAGCGTTCTGTTGCATAGATTTTGAAATAGAACATCACCTTTTTTATATTCCAGTAGAGAATGAACCACATCTTCCTTTCCACACTACACAAAACTGAATTTAAAAAGACATGTACATGTATAATGAAATGACTGACAAAAACAAATACTTAACGTTGAGAGGGTGGAGGGGAAGAAACAGAGAGCAAGTAAAAGAAAAGAAGTCGAAAATTAATGACCTGGCCATCCATCCACCCATCTCGCATGCAAGAAAAACCAGGATCCTACAATATAACCACCCATAATGATGCAAAGAAATCTAGTATCGTGGATGACCAGAAGAGAATTAAATGCTTAGAAAGATGCAGAATAGAAGTCTGGACAGGATACCTGAAAAACAGATATTAGAAGCAAGATTATGTTTCTTCCCTTTCCTCTATCACCTTTGGAAATTACATGACATTCAAAAACATGCTCTAATACATTAGCATGTACATTTCATTGCTTGTATGTAGCCTAAACAAGTATGTACATATTCTTATTGAGAGAATTAACACATCCTCGATTTTTTGCCAATCAACATTCGGCAAACTACATGCATTATGTACCAAATGACATACGGTCATGAAATATTGAACACGATTAAATCTGTGTATTTTTTGTAGATTATTTTTATCAATTATCTTGTGTAAGAACACAATATGTATCCTATCTACTGTATCCTTTGCCATAGGCCAAAATGAGTTCAAATTACTGATCAGCAAATAATCATCCTGCATATATAGGCAGTATAATTCGATATAGGTCAAAAGACCTCAACATGAATATATGTTTTTTAAGCATTCATAAAAACAGGTAGTTTTCTGAATTAAGAATTATTTCAAAACAAAATCATGATTCTCATAATGTAGCCATAATATCGTTAAATGTATTGGCATGAGACTTGGAAGGTGTCAATTACTAGACCCTTCACTAAGGTAGAGGAAAGCGTTCTGTTGCATAGATTTTGAAATAGAACATCACCTTTTTTATATTCCAGTAGAGAATGAACCACATCTTCCTTTCCACACTACACAAAACTGAATTTAAAAAGACATGTACATGTATAATGAAATGACTTACAAAAACAAATACTTAACGTTGAGAGGGTGGGAGGAGGGGAAGAAACAGAGAGCAAGTAAAAGAAAAGAAGTCGAAAATTAATGACCTGGCCATCCATCCACCCATCTCGCATGCAAGAAAAACCAGGATCCTACAATATAACCACCCATAATGATGCAAAGAAATCTAGTATCGTGGATGACCAGAAGAGAATTAAATGCTTAGAAAGATGCAGAATAGAAGTCTGGACAGGATACCTGAAAAACAGATATTAGAAGCAAGATTATGTTTCTTCCCTTTCCTCTATCACCTTTGGAAATTACATGACATTCAAAAACATGCTCTAATACATTAGCATGTACATTTCATTGCTTGTATGTAGCCTAAACAAGTATGTATATATTCTTATTGAGAGAATTAACACATCCTCGATTTTTTGCCAATCAACATTCGGCAAACTACATGCATTATGTACCAAATGACATACGGTCAGAAAATATTGAACACGATTAAATATGTGTATTTTTTGTAGATTATTTTTATCAATTATCTTGTGTAAGAACACAATATGTATCCTATCTACTGTATCCTTTGCCATAGGCCAAAATGAGTTCAAATTACTGATCAGCAAATAATCATCCTGCATATATAGGCAGTATAATTCGATATAGATCAAAAGACCTCAACATGAATATATGTATTTTAAGCATTCATAAAAACAGGTAGTTTTCTGAATTAAGAATTATTTCAAAACAAAATCATGATTCTCATAATGTAGCCATAATATCATTACATGTATGTATTGGCATGAGACTTGGAAGGTGTCAATAACTAGACCCTTCACTAAGGCAGGGGAAAGCGTTCTGTTGCATAGATTTTGAAATAGAACATCACCTTTTTTATATTCCAGTAGAGAATGAACCACATCTTCCTTTCCACACTACCCCAAAACTGAATTTAAAAAGACATGTACATGTATAATGAAATGACTTACAAAAACAAATACTTAACGTTGAGAGGGAGGGAGGAGGGGAAGAAACAGAGAGCAAGTAAAAGAAAAGAAGTCGAAAATTAATGACCTGGCCATCCATCCACCCATCTCGCATGCAAGAAAAACCAGGATCCTACAATATAACCATCCATAATGATGCAAAGAAATCTAGTATCGTGGATGACCAGAAGAGAATTAAATGCTTAGAAAGATGCAGAATAGAAGTCTGGACAGGATACCTGAAAAACAGATATTAGAAGCAAGATTATGTTTCTTCCCTTTCCTCTATCACCTTTGGAAATTACATGACATTCAAAAACATGCTCTAATACATTAGCATGTACATTTCATTGCTTGTATGTAGCCTAAACAAGTATGTACATATTCTTATTGAGAGAATTAACACATCCTCGATTTTTTGCCAATCAACATTCGGCAAACTACATGCATTATGTACCAAATGACATACGGTCATGAAATATTGAACACGATTAAATCTGTGTATTTTTTGTAGATTATTTTTATCAATTATCTTGTGTAAGAACACAATATGTATACTATCTACTGTATCCTTTGCCATAGGCCAAAATGAGTTCAAATTACTGATCAGCAAATAATCATCCTGCATATATAGGCAGTATAATTCGATATAGGTCAAAAGACCTCAACATGAATATATGTTTTTTAAGCATTCATAAAAACAGGTAGTTTTCTGAATTAAGAATTATTTCAAAACAAAATCATGATTCTCATAATGTAGCCATAATATCGTTACATGTATTGGCATGAGACTTGGAAGGTGTCAATAACTAGACCCTTCACTAAGGTAGAGGAAAGCGTTCTGTTGCATAGATTTTGAAATAGAACATCACCTTTTTTATATTCCAGTAGAGAATGAACCACATCTTCCTTTCCACACTACACAAAACTGAATTTAAAAAGACATGTACATGTATAATGAAATGACTTACAAAAACAAATACTTAACGTTGAGAGGGTGGGAGGAGGGGAAGAAACAGAGAGCAAGTAAAAGAAAAGAAGTCGAAAATTAATGAACTGGCCATCCATCCACCCATCTCGCATGCAAGAAAAACCAGGATCCTACAATATAACCACCCATAATGATGCAAAGAAATCTAGTATCGTGGATGACCAGAAGAGAATTAAATGCTTAGAAAGATGCAGAATAGAAGTCTGGACAGGATACCTGAAAAACAGATATTAGAAGCAAGATTATGTTTCTTCCCTTTCCTCTATCACCTTTGGAAATTACATGACATTCAAAAACATGCTCTAATACATTAGCATGTACATTTCATTGCTTGTATGTAGCCTAAACAAGTATGTATATATTCTTATTGAGAGAATTAACACATCCTCGATTTTTTGCCAATCAACATTCGGCAAACTAAATGCATTATGTACCAAATGACATACGGTCAGAAAATATTGAACACGATTAAATATGTGTATTTTTTGTAGATTATTTTTATCAATTATCTTGTGTAAGAACACAATATGTATCCTATATACTGTATCCTTTGCCATAGGCCAAAATGAGTTCAAATTACTGATCAGCAAATAATCATCCTGCATATATAGGCAGTATAATTCGATATAGATCAAAAGACCTCAACATGAATATATGTATTTTAAGCATTCATAAAAACAGGTAGTTTTCTGAGTTAAGAATTATTTCAAAACAAAATCATGATTCTCATAATGTAGCCATAATATCATTACATGTATGTATTGGCATGAGACTTGGAAGGTGTCAATAACTAGACCCTTCACTAAGGCAGGGGAAAGCGTTCTGTTGCATAGATTTTGAAATAGAACATCACCTTTTTTATATTCCAGTAGAGAATGAACCACATCTTCCTTTCCACACTACCCCAAAACTGAATTTAAAAAGACATGTACATGTATAATGAAATGACTTACAAAAACAAATACTTAACGTTGAGAGGGAGGGAGGAGGGGAAGAAACAGAGAGCAAGTAAAAGAAAAGAAGTCGAAAATTAATGACCTGGCCATCCATCCACCCATCTCGCATGCAAGAAAAACCAGGATCCTACAATATAACCATCCATAATGATGCAAAGAAATCTAGTATCGTGGATGACCAGAAGAGAATTAAATGCTTAGAAAGATGCAGAATAGAAGTCTGGACAGGATACCTGAAAAACAGATATTAGAAGCAAGATTATGTTTCTTCCCTTTCCTCTATCACCTTTGGAAATTACATGACATTCAAAAACATGCTCTAATACATTAGCATGTACATTTCATTGCTTGTATGTAGCCTAAACAAGTATGTACATATTCTTATTGAGAGAATTAACACATCCTCGATTTTTTGCCAATCAACATTCGGCAAACTACATGCATTATGTACCAAATGACATACGGTCATGAAATATTGAACACGATTAAATCTGTGTATTTTTTGTAGATTATTGTTATCAATTATCTTGTGTAAGAACACAATATGTATCCTATCTACTGTATCCTTTGCCATAGGCCAAAATGAGTTCAAATTACTGATCAGCAAATAATCATCCTGCATCCTGCATCCTGTCAAGATGAATCACACATTACCATCAATGGACGAAAGTGCTCTGATGCTGGCCATCACCTCGCGAGCATGGACAGGTACATGATCATTTGGCAGGCCAATCTCGTACACAAAGTGCTCAAGAAAGCGTAGAACCCCTTGAGTTGTTCTGCACATTCAATATTGAAAGCATAATGAAACTTGAAAAGGGCATCAACTGCCTTTGTGATTTGATCACCACGAGGTATTGCCTTTAGGTCAACAATCACGAAGAAGTTGGAGGATGTAGGTTTGCCTATTTAATGGATATATGGTTGGGTTCTCTTGTGTTTCAGTCTTGCTCTTTCTTCTTGAAGAAAGGAGTTCACAGAAGTTCTTGTCTAGATGGAATCAAAACATACATATCATCAAGTGTTTTAAAGCCTAAATTACTCTAAACTTGTGTAAATGATAAAGGAACATTACCCGATTCAGTCCTGTACTACATTGTTTGACTTTGATATTATATTAAATTTTCTATAATTGTATTTTTTTAATGTGACGATCCGAAAATGTTCAACTCACAAACTGTCAGTGATCATTCTGAAAACATATGTTCTTAGTACATTGACTACATATCTGCATGTGATGTCTGATACTGAATTGGGGCTCTGGCCTTTTTTGGAATAACATTACTATTCTATATAAATCAATATCATTTTATGAGTGCCAATATTGCCAGAGCCATCTCTAAAATGCGTACATTTGTGAAATTTGTTTCCTGATCACAATATGTTTTAAAATTTGAGATCATACCGGCTTTGTCACGATCATGTATGAAATGGAATCTGAAATCGAAGACTTCTTCCCAGTATGCGATGGATGAAGATAAACTGCTAGCAGGAAGGAGAAGAGGGAAATCTCATCTGAAATGATTATGATAAAACAAAAAATTAATAATCCAATGTACAAATATATTCTTATTCAACTCAAAGTTAGTCACAAAAGACAAACGAACAAGCCCCCCCCCCCCCCTCCCCCCAGTGAGTGAAGTGTGTGCACTAGTAAACACTTAACATTTGTTCTTGCTTTTACACTTTTACACCTGTATAAATATCACTATCAGTCACCCGTAATGAAGATTGAGAGCGGACATTTGTAAGAGAAAAAAAAAAGAAAGAAAGAAAATAATGCATTTGATATTAAGGAATTGATTTTCGAGAACTATTTGTGCTGCTAGATGCACACAAAATACCTAATACAATACGAGAGGCCCAGTGAGCCACATGTTCATCGGAGATATGAAATTGGGGGCCTTGGCTATCTGGAAGGAGGAACCATTGGGACCTAGCATGAACAACACCACACCCCCCCCCCCTTACTGGTACCCTAAGCAGAGGCCAAATATGGGTAACCCAGGAAAGATTTATTCTTTATACACAAAGTTTATGTACACACAATTATACAACTGACTCCAGCAAATCTGGATCTAAAGAATTTTGTGTGAATCAGCTATTTTTTTAATTGGGGGCACTTCCCCCTGATCCCCCGGGTTCCCCATTTCAACAGATTAAGACCCCCCCCCCCCCCCATCGGTATGATTCCTGCCAAGTATGGTTAAAATCCAGCCGTGCATTTCTAAGGAGGAGATGAAAATGTAAGACTTTATGCCCGACGGACAAAGAGCGAAAAACAGCATATTCTATCAAAATAAAGAAATACCTGAAGTAAATATTCAATAACCGATGAAATCCTGTGTAGCCCAAATGAGAAAAAGAATTATACTGCACAGCATGAACTATTGAGGATGTCATTTTGCAGCTCAATTTGCAATACCAGATATAGAAACATAAATAAGGTATAACAAATAAGCAGGGATGTATGTGACAGAAGGATGAAGAATTATAAGAGCGCACCCCATCACTCCCCCCCCCCCCCCTTTATGAGTTGTATCCTCACACTAGCTAAACAATTTTCAAAGTACATGCTGTCTGCAATGGAAACAATCTATAATTGAAATCAAAATTTATCTTACCAGCAGAAGGTTGATAGTCATCATGATCAGAAGCATCGCAACGATACAAATCGTTCATCAAAGCTTGTCTCCTTTGGGAGGCGAGATATATCTGAAATGTGCAGAATAAACAAAACAATAAAATAGAGCGAATGTAGGCCTACATTATAAATTTATCATGGTAATCGAAATGTACCGTATGTAAGTTTGACCCATGTCATACACGCCCTGAATATACATGTCTATTTAGAATTTCCTATACATAACAGTATATGAACACACATGTAATCATATTTCATTCAATTTATTCCAGTGGATTTTCATAATTTTTCACGATTTTTCAATATTAAAAAAAAAATCTGTACTTTTCAACATTAAAAAAAAACAACTAAAAGAGGCCTACAATTTGATGCTGGAGGGGACGAGAAACATGTTATGTATGTCACTTGACCTTAAGTATTGGTTTAACTTTAAGTACTTTATAGTTTCTTAACTTAGAAGTTAAGAAACTGCTACTTTTTCGTCAGTGACTTTTCATATTCACCGCTCACAGGAGGACATAACTCTTATCATACAAATTTGGAAAAAAAAACCACATCACTAAAAGTAAAAGTAAAACTAAAGTGTAAATGGAATTCAACATCGAGTAGATCTAGACCTACATGTAGGCCTAGTCTAGATCTACACCACTTTGTCTTTACATCTAGACCTGGGCCCCGTAGCACAAACTTTGACAAAGCCGGTTTGCGATTAATCATAAAATGAAATGACCAATCAACATCACTGTTGGATGCGCACTTTGTTCAACAGACTGACCAGTAACCAATCAGAATTGTTCTTTCAAATTGGCGATTAATCACAAACCTTAGCTTTGTATTACGGGGCCCAGGTCCTAATTCTAAAAACTAAGTGCCGCTACAGTATGGTCGTGGGCCTACAAAGCTACGCGGGTCCTGAAGCTACGCACCATGCAAATCACGTAGACGTGCAATGCAACGCGTTCAAATCAGGCTGAAATACACACGCGATACATGCACAGTCAGTTTCATTATCAAGATTTGCATTCATTTATTGCATGTGCGAGGCTTTAGGACCCCTTCATTTTTCAGAACAAAATTTGACACCGGCATTGATATCGACCTAGAAATGTGTGTTGCTGACATTCACCCATCGAAATTTTCTTCACAAATCAACTCTGGAATACGTAGAATCGGGATATGGAAATGACATTTGCACAAACCAATAATTTCTGTGACTTTTTAGCAGCTGAAAACAAAGTGCGTAGTTTTAGCCCCCCCCCCCCCTCGCCCCATCACAGTCGCTACAAAACGGTCACAAACCCGCCCCGCTGTCTAGCGAACGGTAAAGTAGCGGGGAAGGAGAGGGTCTGGATTTCACTTCGAATTCCGTAATTATTGTCAGTTTTATGTGGTTATTTTTCGAACTGAATTATCTTCAAAATTTATAGCACCAATTGAATTAAATATTATGTAGTAAAATTCTAAATGTGAGGAGTTATAAGCCGTAAACAATAATGATGCGCCACAATTTATATGGTATTCATACATGTACGCAAGGTAGGCCCACCACGCACACGTCAATACTATACTGCGAGTATACAGGGCCCGCGTATCACCAGGGCCTCCCTGATATCACGGATCCCCAAAACCGATTAGATATCTCTGATAGGCCTACATATATATGACAGTAATTTATACTGCTCCATCCAAAATGTTTTCTTACATAAATTACAAAAAATTAGCCATACTCACATTGATTCAGCCATGATTTCGGACGATTTATATGGATGGCCATAAGGGCCAAAAATAATAGTTTGAGAAATATATAAACAATGTTGAAAATGAACAACATACAGAAATAGATACGAGAAGGCAGATGTAAAGTCAATCACAAAAACAAAGATTTTAACAAAAATAAAGAAACCTTAGAAATAAAGATAATACAGAAATAAAGAAAATCTCAGAATCAAAGATAACTGCAGAAATTAGTTACACACAAATGAAGAACATTTCAAAAATAGATCTAGCTGCAGAAATAAGGACAACCACAAAAAATAACAACAATCGCAGAAATATAGTCTCGAACAAAAATAGAGAAAGTGTTGGAAATATATAAACAGCCATGTAATTAAAGATGATCGCAGAATTGTAGGTTCAAACAGAAATAGAGAAAGTGTTGGAAGTATATAGACAACCAGAGAAATAAAGACAACTTCAGAAATATAGACAACCACAAAATCAAACAAAACGACTGAATTATAGTCTATCACGAATACACCAGTACGCCGAAAGGGCCAAAATTACTGCACGCCGAAAATAAAGAAGAACCCAGAAATACAGAGAAACCCAGAGATACAGAAGAGCCCAGAAATACATGGAACACAACAAACAGAAGAGAGAGCGTTTTCCAGCCGCGCAGAGAGTGTGATCTCAGCTGATCGAGGCGCCTGTACCTGGCATCTACAAATCAGTATCATTAGCACGAGCATTTTGTTCAACATGGCCACTAGCAATCTATTAGATTCCTTGTTAAATTTTGCAATTGATGGCAAATCTTTGCACCGTCTGTTTTTTTTTCTGAGCCCTGATCAGAGAACATATCGTGAATAATGCTCCTGATCGATCCTGCCTCCGGAGTAGGCATGATGGATGTTCGTGCCAGTAATAATGCTGTAATTAATCATTTTATTCCACATAAGAAGACCGAATCACATTTTTTTCATCTTGAAAGTTCATTTGTGTTGTAACGAAGACTATGTTGTGATTTTAGATTTCGATTGGTATTTACATGCCACGTTGAAATTTGAGCACCATGCCCACTTTATTGAGGAATTGCCCACCCCTTAATCAAATTATAAATACATGAATGTCACTATTGTGTCCTGATCATTTCATCACCTCATCTCATTTCAGTCCACATCATCGTCATCTTTTTCCCACACTCTGCCTGCTCTCACACTAGTCTGATACACTAATCTCCTCCCCAGCCTGCTCAACATCAACATCTACTAACTCATTCTGGCGGCGAGCACCAGACATGTTATGTGACTGGTAGTCTGAATGTCGATGTACCTGCATATGTGAGTTGTGATGGAATAAAGTTACTTGCAGTTTGTACGGCTTTTACTAAACACTCGGGTCGTAGCATGCTGGCTATGGGGCGCCAAGTGTTAACTAAGTTATTTAGTCCAGGACTACAAAGTTTCGGTGCCAAAAGTGCACTTAAAACACTATTTCTTTATAGAATTCACGAACAGTGAACCTTTTCGTCACAAAATGAAATGCAACAGACGATTCTGCAACAAAAATTACCTACTAGTATGGATAAACAGAAATAATTTATGTAGCTCTCAAGCCACTAGTATTCAATTCGCCAGGGCCGTTGACTTTGTTTCGTTACAAACATTGCACTTTGTGCATAGCAGACGGCGGACGGATCAGTTTGCCAGAGTATGCTTGCTGGTGTGGCTATATGTTAGCGGTTTACTGCAGGGGCCGATCCAAGAGGTAGTGAAAGAGGGGCGCAATAAATTTTGACAAGCAAAGATAAATGGGACACCTCTTTATGCGCTGATTATTTTTGTAGGAATTTGTATATGAATAACTAATATCAAACTGCAAGACATTTCATATTTGATTAAGTAGCTATAAGCATTTGATACGGATCTTTTATCCATTTATTTGTATCATAGCTTTGTTTAAAGTAATCTGCTTCATAAAAAATCAAATCTATTGTGTGTAGCCATACAATGTATTCCAATGCTTTAAATGTACCAGGCTCGATTAGCATTCATGTTATACTCTGCTTCCTTTTATCCTTTGATTGTATTCTATACATGTATTTGTATGTATCTTATTTGTTTATTATTGGATGATAAATTTCAAGTTCAAGTTCAAGTTCAAATAAATGAATAAATAAATAACAAAAATACTAACTTCCAAAGGGGGTGCTCTTGAAAAAAAGAGGGCATACCCCCGGATCCGCGCTTGGATTACTATACACTGACTAGTTTTGGACCGAATAGTTATCACTTGGCGCACCATACCCAGCGAGCCACGACCAAAGTGTTTTCCAACGCGCCGCGACCCGAGCGTTTAGTAAAAGCCGTTTGTACTACATCGATGCAGTCATGAGTCTTGTTCTTTGTCAATGACAACAGAACACAAAAATCACATTGAGTCCTATAAGGAAATCCTAAGAATCAATCCAAGAAAAGAGCTTACTCGTTTTTAACTCTATTTTAAATGGCCTTTTTCAGACCACGAATATCCTGGGGAAGGGGGGGGGGGTCAATTTGACAGCCTTTCAGATCTCGGCCGTAGAAAATTTGCACAGACGTTAGGACAGGACTGGTGTTAACAGTTTCGCTATGCATTTTTTTTCGCGAAAAAAAGCTTTTTGTTAGTCATTGTCATTATGCAAACGAGATGCATATTTCTCTATTTTTTATAATTATTTCCCACAAATAAGTTGAATTGATGCAGAATCTTTTGTAGAAATTTTTGGGAAAGCATTTAAAACATTATTGTATATGAAAAAATTTTCTTACCAAAAGTTATTCTTTTTTCTTATTTACATGTATTATTAAATTGCTATGTATTTGTCTTTTTAAATTCTCATATGTTTTATTGTTTTTTTGATCGCATGTGTTTCAGGATGGAATTTTGATAAATTTTGATGTAGTAGGGGAGGAGATTAATGTATCAAACTAGTGTGAGAACAGCCGGAGTGTGGGAAAAGGATGATGATGATGTGGGCTAAAATGAGATGAGGTGATGAAATGATCAGGACACAATTGTGGCATTCATGTATTTATAATTTGATTAAGGGGTGGGCAATTCCTCAATAAAGTGGGCATGGTGCTCAATTTCAACGTTGCATGTAAATACCAATCAAAATCTAAAATTACAACATAGTCTTCGTTACAACACAAATGAACTTTCAAGATGAAAAAAAAATTGTAATTCGGTCTTCTTATGTGGAATAAAATGATTAATTACAGCATTATTACTGGCACGAACATCCATCATGCCTACTCCGGAGGCAGGATCGATCAGGAGCATTATTCACGATATGTTCTCTGATCAGGGCTCAGAAAAAAAAAACAGACGGTGCAAAGATTTGCCATCAATTACAAATTTTTAACAAGGATTCTAATAGGTTGCTAGTGGCCATGTTGAACAAAATGCTCATGCTAATGATACTAATTTGTAGATGCCAGGTACAGGCGCCTCGATCAACTGAGATCACACTCTCTGCGCGGCTGGAAAACGCTCTCTCTTCTGTTTGTTGTGTTCCATGTATTTCTGGGCTCTTCTGTATCTCTGGATTTATCTGCATTTCTGGGGTCTTCTGTATTTTCGGCGTGCTGCTGTATTCGTGATAGACTATAATTCAGTCTTTTCGTTTCCAACAATTCGTCCCTGTTTTCACGAAGTGACGGATGAGCGCGCAAACTTTAAAAAAGCTAGTTTTGAGTAAATCGCTTTCAAAGTTTCAGACCTCAATCTCAACCTCTTTAATATATTGTCGCTGATTTTACGAACCGTCATAAACCTCATTTTTCGGTCAAATTTTCGAAATTGAGATTTATTAATATTCTGAAAGCCCGTCCTCAACTCTACCGACTCACCAAATTTCAGACCAAAATCTTGATTATTTTAAGAATAAGAGACAGTTGAAAATTCGATCGAAGCGTCATATCAGCTCAAGTGATTTTACGAAGTGACCTAAAGCATTGTGACGACATCATAAAACGCATTCGCGTGGGTTTATGACGCTTCGTAAAATCACAATTTGTATGCGCGCAACACGAGTGCATGTATTATCCGTTGGATTTAGGACGCCAATGAATTGCCAAAGTCAATTCACCTACACATACTACTACTACTACTACTACTACTAATGATAAAGGGTATAGTAGTTTAGGACAGCAATGAATAGATACTTAAATACATAAATGAATAAAAGAATAAACAATACAGTAAATGAATAAAAGAATAAACAATACAGTAAATGAATAAAAGAATAAATAAGTAAATGAATAAATAGATAAATAAATGAAAATTATAATTTAATCAATAAAAGAACAAATGAATTAAACAAAATAAACAGAATTAATGAATGACTGAGCATTGTATCAAACATAGATTTATGATTTTGTTCACTTTATTGAAAGTAGTAGTAAAGCAGAAGTAGTATAAGTGTAGTACAATAATTATGATAATTTAATTAATTTGTGAATCATTAACTTCTAAGGAGGGTATAGCTCATCCACTACTCTCAGAAAAGAAGATTTTTGAGAAAAAACTTCAAACGGCTGTGGGTTACGTTAAATGAAAAATGTTAATGGAAACGAACCTACGCTCTGTATTGCAGGAGCTGCAATAATTATTTAAATTCAAAGAATTTATAATTGTAAATAAATTGAACTTTGATGCCAACTTATATTTTAATGTTTGATCAAAATGTAATGAGTTGATTATGCTGGGAAGGGCGCGAATTAAGGATCGTGAGAGAAATTGGAAGGATTGTTCAAGATGTTGAAATGATGTGATGACATCTTTGAATGAGCTGTTGAGAAAGCGGGATGGTATTATAGGCCATATTATTGCTATTTTGTCTATAGCTTCTGTTTGAAAGAAAAATGATGCTCTTCATAGAACCTTTCAAAAATACTTAGAGCGAACAAAAAAAGACAGACTACAGGTACAATTTCCTCCAAGGATCTCTCTCTTTCTCTCTCTTTTTCTAACTGTATCTATCTCTATTCTCTCTCGCTCTCTCTCTCTTTCCCACTCTTCCACTCTTTCTCCAGTATATTTAACTTCTCCCTGTCCATCTCGCTTCAATCTTTACCCTTTCTTTCCCTCTTCCCTACTTTTCCCTCTTTTTATTTCCATCCTCTCCATTTTCCGCCGTTTGTTTTTTCTTCTTTCATACCCCCTTTCTGTATCTTGTCCATTTTCAGACTTGGATTCATACCTGGGTCATTTTCACAATGAAAAAAAGAAACCAATATGTTAAATTCCGAATATTGCAAATTAATGCCACGCATATACATAGCTTAATATTTTAAAACAGGGGGAAAATAGGAGAAAAAATAAAAGTTGATCGGTTTATGTGAACAAAATAAATTGAATCTAATAGTAATAAGCCGTATATCCCATTTATTAAAGTTTTTTTGGCCTTACCTAAAATATCCCTCGACAGATGATTGTGATCACGGCATTGTCAGAGGTAAATGTGCAATTTTCAGGTATAGAAAGGTCGTTTTCATGATCACCTCCAAAGGAGATTTGTTTTAAATAATGAAATGGTGATGACTTTATTACGAAGGAATCAGTTTATTCAGTCATTAGAATAGGATCAACACAGGATGACAAGGCACGAAACTAAATTCATTTTGTCATTTCTCTTTGTACATGTTGTAAGCAAGCAAACAACAACAATATTGGATTATGAAAAATTGACAAAATTCTGTTAGGTATATCTGGTACCACCCAATGATTTTTTTGTGATACACAACGCATGGTCTGTGGGACTAGTCAAGAACAGAGCCTCAAAGTCTCATTTTATTGGCCTGCTACTAATGGGGGGGGGGAGGGGCGGATGTCCGGATAGGCCTACTTCAGCAGAAAAAAAGGGGGGGGGGGAACTCTTTTCAGTTTGGATTTCACAAAACTATGCATCAAAAAAACTGAAAAATTGTTCTTAATGATATTGTAGGCCTATGTAAAATTACTTCTAATAAATATGAAATATCGCTTCACAAAATTCTTGAAATTTGTGTCTTGTCTGGATTCACACGTTTTCCTGACATACAACTGGGCCCGGGCAACTGGGTAGAGCTGTAGGCCTATATGCCATCATGGTTACTAAAATTATACATAGTAGGCATCGATATAATAGGCCTACAAAGTAATCATGATCATTCCCACTACACTATAATTATTTCCATTAAAATAATTTAAATTTACAATGGCTATTAAAGGAGTTACAAAACAATACTTTGAAAATAATTTTAGTGTTGGAAACGTCCCTAACCACACATAAAACGTATGCACTCGCGTTATGCGCACTCCTTTCATGATGTTACGAACTGTCATAAACCCGACCGAAATCTGTATTCGCGACGCGCGCATGCATGATATGATTTTACGAATCGTCATAAACCTTGGTTTAATACGCCGCGTAACATGCGCATGCAAAATATGATTTTACGAACTGACCTAAACCCCAATTTCACCGATATTTACTGTTTCTTAAATGCCACGTTGGATTTCACCGCAAATATTGCAAAAATTAATTTTAAAGATGTGTACAAATTGTACTGATTGAAAAGGTTCAGAATTCAAGCTTTACAATGATACCAAACAATACCGTGCTTTGCTTCAAAGCGAGGAGTTCTGGCCGTCGGTAAAGCATCGAAACTTTAAACGCGATTATCTAAAAAGTTGGTTTTTGCTTTCAGTCGAGGTTTATGACGGTTCGTAAAATCAACGACGATATGACGGGTAAATAAATTTTATATCCTCGTATAGGGCATATTCTGGACAATTTTCATTATCAGTCATTTGCTTATTCTTTTTATATTTTAAAAGAAAACGAGGTGTAAACAATGCCATCATTTCGTGAAAACAAACATTCAAGGTTCCACTGTGTTTTTGTTTTCACGAAGTGACGGATCTCATCCGCATGCGTGTTAAACAAATGGGACTTGATGAGCGCGCATTTGACCTAATTCTGCGCGATCACGTATTCAAAGCGAAGACGCGCTCTTTTATGTGTTTTCACGAAGTGACGGAACTCAGCCGCACACGTAAAGCATATGGGACGGCTGAAAGTCGTCACTTCTTGAAAACAGAAAATCCTTTTACTAGGTATTTTCTTGTTGACGTCATTGCCATAGTTACGGAATTAGACGTTATTACTTTCTGAAACTCTGTGAAGTTCAAGATGTTAGTGAAAGATGTCCAAAAATGCAAAAAAACTAAAAACTGAAAAATTACGATTTTCCTCGTATCCGTCACTTCGTGAAAACAGGGACGAATTTCTCTATTTCTGTGAGAACCTATATTTCTGCGATTGTCTTTATTTCTGTGGTTGTCTATATATTTCCAACATATTCTCTTTTTCTGTGCGAGCCTATATTTCTGCGATTGTTGTTATCTGTTGTTTGTCCTTCTTTCTGCAGCTAGATCTATTTTTTAAATGTTCTTTACTTGTGTGTTTCTAATTTTTGCAGTTTACTTTGATTCTGAGATTTTCTATATTTCTGTGTTATCTTTATTTCTAAGATTTCTTTATTTTTGTTATAATCTTTGTTTTTGTGATTGACCTCATTTCTGCCTTCTCGTTGTACATATTTCTGTATGTTGTTTATTTAACCACTGGCGTAAATCCCGGGGGGATGGGGGATATATCCCCCCCCCCCCCCACTTTTTGGAGAGGGGGGGATGGCGTGTACAAATATCCCCCCCCCCACTTTTTAAGAAAGAAAATATATTTCAATTAATCCGTTAGTAAAATCTTTGAATATCTGTCATAAACAACCATCTTATTTTAGAATTTCTATTTGAAAATGCGATTGAAAACCAAAGTGGTTATTTTTGGCTCGCTCGCTCGCAAAATAAATATTAAAATGTGTGTAGGGGGATCTGTGGGGGTCAGTGAGGGTGTGTGCTTATACTTAAGTGTGAGATCGACAGAAAAAAAATCGTCAAAAAAGTCACTCATCCCCCCCCCCCCCCCACTCCTCAGAGTGGATTTACGCCAGTGTTTTCAACATTGTTTATATATTTCTCAAACTATTATTTTTGGCCCTTGTGACCGTCCATAGATTTCAATACTAACTTCGAAGCTCCGCCAGTCTCGTTTTCAATGGCGCCGATCATGGAATGACGCCAGGAAATATGACATCAGAGAACTATCGTCCAATTAGATTGCACCACGCATCCCAACACTTTCCAAAATGTTAAAGCCCCGGATGATTGACCAATCAAATTGTAGCACCCGGTCTAACAATTTCTTAATTGTTACACAGACAAGAGGGTTCGTAATGATTAACATCTATGATCGTGTTAGAGTCAGATGTCGTCAAATTCTGTCATTTTTCGTAACATATATTATGTTAAATTAACATTTTGAAAATTCAACACTTTGAAAGTGTCACAATTCAACACTGCAGGTTTTAGAGTGTATGTCTTACAAAGTCTTCAGCTTCAGCTTTTAATTAACACTTTTCCTCCGTGTTCTCTCCTCCTTCTCCTCTGCTCACTGATGCTCCTGAATGTACCTTACCTATTTCTGAACTCAATCACTTTTTGTAACTGATTTCGAAGTCTGTTCTGTTCTTTCTAGATTACCTGAAAATTAATCACCTGGACCAGATGGGGTGTTACCTAATGTTCTCTCAAAAGTAGCCCCTGAAGTTTCACATACATGATTGTCTATCCTTTTCAATGCCTCACTATGTTGCGGTAGTGTACCCTCTTCCTGGAGAAAATCTCACATTACTCCTCTATTTAAGGATGGGATAGGTCCTCTGTTACTAATTATCGCCCAGTAGCCCTTACTTCTCTACTTTGCAAAATTTTGGAGAGACTGGTTGCTAAAGCACTACAAGATGTAGGATTATATGGACTGATGAGCAAACACCAACATGAGTTTACTAAAGGGAAAAGTTGTGTTACACAACGTGTTACCCTGGTACGTGCCTGGGCTACAATATTAGATAAACCACGACCACCTTACATTGATGCTACCTTCCTAGATATGTCTAAGGCCTACATTAGCAACCAAATTCAACATTCGTGGTAATATCTGGAAGTGGATACTTTTCTTTTTATTCTGACAGAATCCAAAGGGTGCTCTTTATGTGTTCTCTTTCCTCTTGGAGTAAGGTATCTTCTGGTGTGGTGCAGGGCAGCGTGATCGGCCCGCTACATTTCATTTTGTGTGTGTGTGTGTGTGTGAATGATGTCACATCTGATATTGCCTCTGACCTGTTACTGTTTGTAGACGATATGTTGCTATATCGCGCCATCCATGCACACAGTGATGTAATTCAAGTGCAGCATGATAATGGACTCACGTCAAAACTGGACCCGTACAAATGGCATGTCATCTAACTCATCTAAAACACAAATTATGCACATAACTAGAAAGCGTGAGATTCCACATACTGTTTATACCCTAATGGGTACTCAACTTTCATGTGTCTCATTATACAAATATCTTGGAGTAACGATCAGTTCCAATCTTTCATGGCAGACTCATGTAAACACAATCACCGTTCGCGCGACTTGTCTCCTTGGGGTTTATTCGTGTAGTGGCCCATGGTTCAACCACCTCTGCCATCTTTGCCTTATACAAGGCGCTGATCGTGCCCTCGAGTATGAGGTTCCTTCATGGTACCCATATACTTCTAAACAGATCCAACAATTAGAACGCACTAGTACAGCGCTTAGCAACACGTATTGCACTAAAACAGAAGAGAGGTGAAATGCCGTATGGGGGGGGGGGGAGATTACGAAGTCTCAACAGTTACTGATCTACCCTCGCAGCCCGTCAAGACTACCGGTTATGTTCCTGTACATTTAAATGTCTGTACTCCCTCTGTAACTGTGAATCTCTGATGGAAATCACTCAAATTAAAGGTGATAAGCAGTAGTGGGAAAGGTGGCGCTTTGAATATTTAACTGCTTTATTAGGTGGAATGCAAATTACTACATGAACTGATGTAGAATTACTAACTTCCACGTCACAATGACCAGGGGGGCGTTTCATCAAACAATTAGTCGGTGGTTTTCACCGACTAGTTTGCTTTCCGCCAATCAGATGCGAGTATTTTCAGTAGCTTATAACATTTGTCGGTGATTTTCACCGACAAAACTCTTCATGAAACGCTCCCCAGATCACCGAAGAAGATGTAAACGTCTGGGAAGAAGACTAACGTTATAGAAATGGGACGATTTAATATCGCAGTACAATGAAAAGTTGACCCAAAGGTCTAAATAACGTTCACGAAACGGATTTGGTTGTACATAAACTACTGAACTGTAGAGCAATAGACAAAACAGGCAAAATAACGCAGTTTATTGCATTGTTTGTGATTGTATGTGTAAAAGTAGTCGAAGAAGATGGTAATAAGAAAGGACAAACCAAGCAACAACAAAAACAAAAAACAAAACAAACAAACAAAAACTGGGGCCCTTGAGGATGTTAGGCATGTGCTTTACCGGTAGACCAAAATATGGCCCATAGAAATAACAACTGGATCGAAATTGGGAATCCTATATCATATCTTACAGTTAAAATTTCGATATGTTCATGACGTTAGATTAAAAAAAAATAAATGGCACACATAGCAAATTTTCTCAGCTACAACATAGTCGAAGCTTGGCGAAAATCGAGCAGAAACAAAGTAGCTGTTGCTCAAAAAAGACGGGAATGTAGAATCAAGAATTTGGAAAAGGACAGGTCCTGTACACAATACACGCAAAATGTGAAAGATTGATATGCTTCCGTTTATCGTGAAATCGGACAATGATGCCGTTGTAAAAAATGAAAAATGAAGGCAATTGTTATATAAGAGTATCGTCTCAGCTACAACATATTGAAATCCTGACGAAAATCGACCAACAAAAAGCGAGATAGTCTTGATTAAGGGTTAAAAAATATGACGTCATAATTGAAAAAAATGAAATTTTGAGTTCGTATGATAATATGGCGACGTTCCAACATCATTTCCTGCAATTCTTTATCATGAATTCAAATCATGAACTCGTAAGCTTTCAGAAAATGTAAAAAAAAAAAAAAAAAAAAAATGGGGGGGGGGGGGAGGGGTCCACATGCTTCTTAACGAGCTCTGGCGGATTTTAAAGGGGCATGTTTCGGCATGTTTTTACATTATTTGCCATATAGACGCCCGCACGTTTTGAAATTTGACACGCGCGTGCGACCTTATGGTTAGTTGAAATTGAATGTAAATTTATTGAAATGGTCAAGAAAAGTCTCAAAACTGCAAAACAAGTGAAAAATGGCGTTTTCACGTTATTTACGAGTTGCGCACGCGCAATAGGCGCGCGTTGGCGCACATGCGCGGAAATATTTGAAATGCTTTAAAATGGCCTGAAACTTGTGCAAAACGAATTTGAGTCGATTCTGAGCATTTTTAAATTTTGCGCGCGGCTTGACCCGCGGATGCACGCGTAGGTGCATGTGTAAAAAGATGAAATTGTTTAGATTAATATGACTATTCATCATGCCAAGTATGAATGAAAAGTGATATTTCATTATGAAAAAAATGATCATGAAAAGATTTTTACAAAATGGCGCCTTGATGACGTAAAAATGACATGACCTTGAAAAGGGGAGGTTTTCCCTTCCACGATAGAACCCATGACTGACATGCCTTTCATGAAAATTAAATCAACCGATTTTCAGAAATCACGCGGACAAGCATCATGGTTGAAGAATGAAAATTTAAAAAAAAAATCCTACAAAATTAAAAGGTGATCTGTCCATACAAATATTTTACAAAGGTGATCTGTCGTTGGCAGACCAACTAATAATTAAAAAAACACGAAAATATGAAAACGAAAAATAATACGGAGAAAGATAAAGAAAATTCCAACAAAATTAAGAGGTGATCTGTCATAGATGACAAACTACTAAAAAATGTAAAAAAAAAAGGCAAGTGCTTTACCGATAGACCAAATTATGGCCCACAGAGATAAGACGTAGATGGAAATTGGGATTCCTATATTATATTTTCCAGTTAAAATTTCGATATGTTCCAGACATCTTATTAAAAAAAAACGGCACATTCACGAATGAAAATATCTTCAACTACAACGTACTCGAAGCTGGGCGAAAATCGACCAGAAATAACAGAGCTATTGCTAAAAAAAGACAGGAATATAGAATCAAGAATGAAGGAAAGGTCATGTCCCATAGACAATACACGCAAAATGTAAACAAATTGATATGCCTCCGTTTATCGTAAAATTTAAGCTTGATGCCGTTGTCAAAAAAAAAATGTGGGCAATTTCTATATAGGAGCATGTCTCAGCTACAACATACTAAAATCCCGGCGAAAATCGACCAACAATAAGCGAGACAGTCTTGATCAAATGTAAAAAATATGACGTCATAACTGAACAAAAAATGAAATTTTGAGTTCACATGAGAATATTGCAACGTTTCAATCATTTTTTTTTTTAATGATATCAATTTGTTTCTCATAGGCTTTCAGAAAATGTAAAAAAAAAAATGAAGGGGTCTCCACCCTTTTTAACGAGCTATGGCGGATTTGAAAGGGGCATTTTTTAGCATGTTTTTTACGCTATTTGCACCATAGACGCACACAAGGATTTTTAACGGCGTGCGTGCAACCTTATGGCCAGTTGAAATCGAATGTAGATTGGTGGAAATGGTCAAGAAAAGTCTCAGGATCTCGAATGAAGTGAAAAAAACCTGGCGTTTTTACGTTATTTATCACTTGCGCCCGCGCGCGTATTTCCTGAACTTTTGGGGCTAAATGATATTTTTATTCATGAGTTGTGGCTTGGGAATAAGACTGCGCATGCGCGTGGACTGGCCACAGCTCTTTCTCATTATGTAAATGTGTAGGCAATATAGCCGAGTATAGTACCAGACGCGCGCGTGCGTGAGTGACGCCGTGTCGCTTCGCGACAGCGCTGTGTATAGTTAGGCTACATGACGCTTGAGGAAGTTCGGGCTTTTTGTTTGTTTTACTTTTAGCTTTTCATGGGTCCAACAATAAACAATTAACTGTATTTTACCTCGGCCTTAGGACAGGCTTATTTAGCTCGGTCTCGGAGAGCTATAGAACCTATAGCCCATGCACTCTCTCAGATCTCTTGCACGCTCATCACTCTTCGTCGTCTATACGTCTGACACTCAGTCTCAGTCAAGGCACACAATACAGTCACACTCAATGAGATAAACCAAGTCCACGCGCATGTGTACTCTTATTACGAAGACGCAAGTCATGAATATTCAAGTGACGAAGCCCCAAAGGTTCAGGGAAAAAAAATGCGCGCGGGCGCTTGCGCGCGGGCGCTTACGCGGAAATTTTGGAAATGCTTAAAATGACCCGAAACATGTGCAAAATGAATTTGAGACGATTCTGAGCTTTTTTCTTAAATTTTGCGCGCACACTGACGCGCGGACGTACGCGTGCGTATAAAAAGATTGAATTCTTTAGATTGATATGAATATTCACCATGCCAAATATGAAAGAAAAATGACATTTCAAATATGACTATGACAAAATATTTACAAAATGGCGCCTGGATGACGTCATGATGACCTGATGACCTTAAAAACCTTTTATGTGCATGTCCCCAATAGGCCTGGTGACTGACGAAAAATTCATGAATCTGAATAATGCAAATTTGAGATATCACATGGACACAAATTTGGCAAAATAAATAAATAAATAAAAGAAAATTCAAACAAAACTAAAAGGTGATCTATCATAGATGACAGACCACCTAATGAAAAATAAAGAAAATTCCAACAAGAATAATAGGTGATCTGCCATAAGTGACAGACCACCTAAAAACATGCAAAATTAGTAAGGAAACATATACATTTCTTGACTTAAACGTATTTCTGCCATAAGGCCTGCAAACAACTTGCAACAATGCTGATTACTTTAAAACTAATCATTACTCACACACGTTTTGATAAGATGCAATTGCAAACAAATAATGCAGACGAAAACCTTGTAAACTGCAGTCTGGACTGATGGGGTGAAGTATGCCACTGCTCAGGAGTTCTTACAGGGCTTGGTACTATGCTTTCCCTCTTTTACGTCCATGGGGTTGAGTACCCCAAACGGGGGGAAAAGACCTCAATGCAGCAATATTTGGTTGGATTAGGTATTGACAAACCTACACCCCACAAGCTGCAGCATTTTCTAAACAAGGTTCAGTAAGAATGCTTTTTGTCATCATTAGTTTTCTGACCGATGGCCAAGGTCCAATGCATTTTTTTTTTTACAGCTAGAGTTAACTCTGCAGCACAACTTTCCCCTTTCCGCCACAACCTAAAGGACATCTTTCATGTTAAGGCACCTTCTGCGTGCAATGATGTTGGGACAGGATATTCTTCTGCAGATGTATCACCATAGTCGTTGTTGGTGTCACACGTTCCTAAAAAGTGTAAGGAAAATAAATTTGCTAGGCCACAGGAAAAACAAACTGTTGGACATGCTGAACACTCTTGACTTGATGAACAATGATGATATCAAAATCGTGTGACCGGTCTGCCAATTGATGCAAAACGTGGACTGCAATCAAAGTAATTCAGTCTTATATATGGAGCAGAGACTGGAGCAACCAAGAACCCATAAGAAAAATTTAATTCAACCCTTAAAAAGGCACAGGCTGTTTTGGTATATACTATAGCCATGGGAACCGTTGGCTGTGCAAGCATAATGAAACGTGCCATACACGTCTCCTGCGATGTAATTTAAAAAATGTGTAGAAATGATGAATGATGTGTGTGTGTGTGTGTGTGTGTACTTGTATTGCTTTGCAAGCGAGGACAGTAAACAAAGAAAATTCCTGAGAACAATAGTCCTCGGTTGGTAAACAATAGACCTCGGTTTGCAAACAAAGGATTTGGGTTTATTTCGTCAGCCTTGCGAGGACAGGAGACAATAGAAGTCCAATTGTTGTGCTCGGTAGTACAGTGATGTACAGCAGGGTGCGTGTGTGTGTGTGTGTGTTTTAATAAAACAATATCATTTCACTGATTATGTTAATGTTTGGGAAGGAAGGGTTTAAATTGTCATTTACCTTGTGTATAACATATGTCATGCCCTTCTCCCCAAGCAGGTGTGGTATGACCAGAAGGGAGACCACAACTATTAGATCTGGAAGTTAATCTTACAAATTATAGTTAATTCATGAAAGTGCTAGGTTCACATAACAAGCAATTGATATGAGAAGCTTTTCAAAGCAACCCGATGAACATGCCTGTTTAATAATACATGCACAGACATATAAAACATTACAGTTCTACGAATCTGAAAAAGTAAAGAAAAAAATTAATAAGCAAACAGAGTGAAGGAGGGAAAGAAAAAAGGAGAGTGAGAGGGAGAGAAGAAGATATACATACATATATGAAGTTATACCAATTATAGAAGTACAGATTTGGCTTCTCTTTATCAGAAAATAAAGAATGGAAAAAACATGAAAATCGAAGAGTGCTACATACCTTATACAAGAAAACCTCTTATAAACACACTGAACTTATAGAAATATTGCATATTTTTAAAATGCTTATCTTGATATTTCACAAAGTAGTATGTAAGCCCCCCCCCCCCCCTCCCAAGATTGAAGATATGTGTGGAATTTCAGCTAGATGACTTGAATACCGGATGTCCCAGAAAAAGCGGAATGGTGGATTTTCAGTACCTTACCTCCAGAAAGTAGGCAATCTTTGTACTTTAATAGATAAAGAATCTTCTTTCTTTTTTTCTTTTTTTTTGGCGACAGTGGAGAGGAGAATTGTGTCGGGAATCGCCTTTCATATGGCATATGTATGGCATGTTTTGTTGCTGACTTGCATCAAGGGACTTCCCTCAATCAGCGTATCATGAAAAGTGCCAGGTAAAAATGTCAGAGGTAAAAATGTCAGAGGTAAAGGTCAGAGGTAAAAATGTCATAGGTAAGAATGCTAGAGGTATGTCAGATATTAGTAAAATATAAGTAAATATGTCACAGATACGGATATTGAATGACAGAAATGAAGGGGAACGCAACATATCTGCCTATTTACTTCTACCGTTCATAGTAGACAAGGTTTCTCATAATTTTTGGCTACATCTATGAAAGAAGGAGGAAAGTGGGGAATGAAAATTATTCTTTAGATTTTGGTTTAACAGCTAGGCCTGTATTGCTGCACCGGAAAAGGTTTCACTTGTGTAATGCGAAATTTTATTGCATGTGCTTTTCATTTTTTTTCCACAAGGGGAAAGCGTGTGCCGGGGTTAATCTTTGTATAGGCTAAATCAAATTATAAGGGGAATAACTGAAAAGGATATACAGGCGAAAGATGAAAATATAGATTTATTTTATCACAGCTTTCAGACATGTAACAATACATTAAAATATTTGTTATTGTATGTGGATGAACATTGTAAAAGCGATGGTGGGAAATACGGTATGGAACATAAGTAGCTGACCACATACATTCCACACGAGTGCGCGATTTCAATACGCACATTCCTCTTCGTTAGCCGCCCCGCGTGGTGTACGTGAACAAAGGCCTGAATGTTATTGTCCTAATACGTAAGGAATAATGGAAAAGAAAGTAAGCGAAATCCAACTAAAGAGTCGATGTGTTTCTCGACCTTTTTATAGTATCTCTTCCGATATACCGCTGAATTTACAACTTTTCAAAGAAATTACTGAATTAGGTTATTGTGTTAGCATTTGCAAAACATCAAACGTGAATATCCTTTTCTTTCATCTACCATTCTGTCATCTTACTAATATCTTTAGTTCATAGTAACGTTTTTCCCATTCATCTCACAAAGAAATTAATGGACATTATCCCACCGTTCCCACGATACAGTTCTTACGCAGAAGGCGTAATTTTACTTATATTTCACAATGCATGTGAACAGGCAAAAAAGCTTTTCTAATTCAATAGGTCTGTAACATGTTCACTATGACATTTTCAGACTTACATTTTTTTCCTCTGACATTTTTACCTCTGACATTTTTACCTCTGACATTTTACTACTGACATGTTAATCTCTGACATTTTTACCTCTGACATTTTTACCTCTGACATTTTTACCACTGACATTGTTACCTCTGACATTTTTACCTCTGACATTTTTACCACTGACATTGTTACCTCTGACATTTTTACCTCTTGACATTTTTACCTCTGACATTTTTCCCTCTAATATTTTTACCACTGACATTTTTACAACGAACCTTATGAAAGGCCATCCTGAATCATTAGTCGCCAAAGATTTGAAAATGACTGTATTTCAAGAAATGGGCATATAATACAAATAATTTCACCAAAATCAGTAATCTCGGTATCATTTTATTCGGTAGACGATGCTTTACCCACTATTTTCTGAAGGTAAAGTACTTAAAATCTACCGTTCCCTTTTTTCTGGGACACCCGGTATATGGCTCACTCTATACCTTCAACGCAGTGCATCACACAGACACAAAGAGTTCTTCCAGCTGCAAGCCCCCTCTTGTTCAAGGTCATATGCAGGAATTTCTCCCGGGGGGAGGGAGGGCAAAAATATGCTAATATTTCAGGGAACATGCATGCGAGGGAGGGAAGCGACCAAGCGGTATATTTTGCATTTTTAGAATTGAAATTGAATGATCCAGTTACCAATTTTGTGCAAACTGTCGAGATTTCTAGTTAAAGAAGTAAGAAAAAAGGCGGGCTTTGAAAAGGAGGGGGGGGGGGAACTTCTCCCCTGCCCCCTAAGTGCATACGGCCATGCTCCCTCTCCTGTTGGAATGGTAATGAAGAGTATTTGCAAAATGCATTCAAAACATTTAAACAAATTGTAACTTACCTTTCATTTTCAGGATGCCCTCCTGGATGAGGGCATCGTAAGCATCGTGTTCCTGAAAGAGACAGCTTGTGGATCCAAGAGTCGAATTCATCCAAAAATTGATGATTTTCTCCGCTACTTTTTCCGGGGCATTTTTAAAATTTATTTTTAGATAATCCTCAGAATGGATATTCATAATTTAAGCTGACATCTATAATGCATTTGTATATGCATGATTTGAAAATCACAAAAAAAGAAAAAAAAACTTAGATGGAGGGAATCAAATAAAAAACATTCCTTTTGTCTGCTAGTGACAACTTTTTTAATTGTCCCTTTTTCTGATAATGAAGTCCAGATTATTAATAAACCTCTACTTACCCAACACTCCAAACTTCAGGACTGGGAACAGCTCCTCCACCATCTAAGAAAAACTTCTCGGCTAGAGACAAATTCGGTTTCAGAACACTGTAGTTTATGTCAGCCGTAAGTGGGGCTTCCAAATAAAGAAGATCATTGGTTAGGTTATGCAATGAGTCAGGTGCTATCATCATGAGATGTTACTTCGTTAGTGCTTTTGTTTGGCATGCCTGAAGACCCCCCCCCCCCCCCCATTCAGACATTAATTAGCATTAAAAAAAACCAGCACCCATGCTGAACAGGTCTATATATATTGATTTCAGCGAAACCTACTCATAGTGCGCCTCATAAGTATCATTTTCTCGTTAAAACCCACGTATACATGTACAAGTTTATAGTCAGGTCCAACTTTACACCAAATTGTACAGGTGGGACGAGGTTATTCACATGCTTAACTACTATTGATTGATCTTTTTTCTACAGTTTTGTCTTTAAATTAGCGATGTAGATACATATATATATATATATATATATATATGTATATATATATATATATATATATATATCAAAGTAGACCTGATGTCATAAATACAGAAAGGCTATATTCTACAAGACATAAATCATATTTTACACTTAGAGCTGACGCAGAAGGCTCACCAGACAAAGGATTTGATTTGAATTTCATGCGTGTATGCAGCTGGATTTGACATCTAGCGGTTTGGTCGGCATTGCATTTATCTATCGCATGCATGCGCTGGGAAGTTCATGCAGCCTTTTTCTCCCTTACGTTCGAAATTGTCCTCAAAAGTGCAGTTCATTTATGAGACTAAAAAGTTACAGATGAACACGTGACTACAAAAGTATGCCATAATAAACACAATAAAAAAGTAACTTCACCCCTAAATAAAATGCTGTAACTTTTCAACGAAGAGATTTTGAGCAAAATGAATTGGTATGAATGTTCCTACACTAATTTACCAACTTCTGTGAAAAAATGAGATTGATCCGTCAAGTCATGCGTGAGTGAGCAGGCACTAAAGGAAAAATGTCACTTTTTAAAATTCACAATAATCATATCATGACTTTGAGTCAAGGATATCGGAACACATTTCAAGTTTCAGCGTTTGAAGGCATGCACCATGAATTTCATGTGCTTCCCAACATACCAAATGACCTGAGGGCCAAATTTCACGCTTGAGTGAGCACAAGATGAAAATTGCAAAAACTGCAGTTTTGACATCTTTCGCGCGATAAATTGGATCTAATGCAAAGCAATTCGTGTTTTGGACTGGTGTTTGCAACTTTTGCAATTGATAGCTATTAATTCACGGTTGAATGAACACGTAATAAAAACAAGATATCACCGTATTAAAATTTTCAAGTAAATATTGCTTTATTTTTGTGCACTAAAAATCATATTGATAACATTTTTAGCATGTTTATATGACCGGTGTACATGTATCAATGATCCCGTGGCATTTTCATGGAAAGTTCACGCTTCAGTGAGCACGTGGGACTGGAAAAGTTCATTTTTCACTTATGGACCAAAACTCAATTGCTTAATTTCGGTAACCATCATAAGTCTTTATGTGGAGTTCATCTGATTTGATTTTCATCGAAATCCCGATCTCTTACGCTTTATTGAGCAAAAGAGACGAGAAAATTATTAAAATGAGAAGAAAGTTTAGCACTTTGTCCCTGCTCCGCGCCGTACTGGATACTTAATTTGACGTAAGATCCTCTTAGCTAGTGACTTCAGGAATATATGTCCCAACTTTCATGAAAAAACTCACTGTAGAATGAACAATAATCATCAATAAAAATAGGCCAAATTTCACTTTTGTTAGAACTCTGATCCCTTACTGTACATATTGTCAATGGGGGAGGAAACAAAACGTGAAATGTGACCTATTTTCAGTGATGATTAGTGTTCATTCTAATGTGAGTTTTTTTCATGAAAGTTGGCATATATATTCCTGAGGTCACTAACAAACAGGATCTTACGCCAAATTAAGTATGCGGTGCAGCACGGAGCAGGGACAAAGTGCTAAATTTTCTTCTCATTTTCATGATTTTCTCGTCTCTTTTGCTCAATAAAGCGTAAGAGATCGGGATTTCGATGAAAATCAAATCATATGCTTTGCATTAGATCAAATTTATCGCGCGAAAGATGTCAAAACTGCAGTTTTTGCAATTTTCACCTTGTGCTCACTCAAGCGTGAAATTTGGCCCTCAGGTCATTTGGTATGTTGGGAAGCACATGAAATTCATGGTGCATGCCTTCAAACGCTGAAAACTTGAAATGTGTTCCGATATCCTTGACTCAAAGTCATGATATGATTATTGTGAATTTTAAAAAGTGACATTTTTCCTTTAGTGCCTGCTCACTCACGCATGACTTGACGGATCAATCTCATTTTTTTCACAGAAGTTGGTAAATTAGTGCAGGAACAGTCATACCAATTCATTTTGCTCAAAATCTCTTCGTTGAAAAGTTACAGCATTTTATTTAGGGGTGAAGTTACTTTTTCTGTTGTGTTTATAACCTATTAAATATCAAATTTAATAACAAACTTTGAAAATTACTTTAAGGACAACAAATAAAAGAATATAAGTTATATGACAGCATGAGTTTGAGACTAACAAAGGTACAAGTTTGCATCCTTTCGTTAATATCATTACAAAAAGGTGCAATATTGTAGCTTTTCGAATTTGGCTACACAATGGGCCGTATCGATAAAAGTAGCATTTGCCTTACCTAGTAATAGCTATTATGCCAAAGTAAAAGCTGAAAAAGACTACTTGCGCCGGACCCTTTTCTTGGCCAGAGATCTGTACCGGATGTCCCAAAAGCGGAAAGGCGGATTTTCATTTTTTCAGTATAAGACACATACTTTGCCTTAAAAATTATATAATTGTTGTTATATATATCATTTGTAAAGCATCTTCTTGTGAGGAGCCGAATGGTAAGGATTTATAGGTGGGGGCAGACATCACCGGAGACGCAGACAGAAGGACATTGACAGCCTGAAGTCCGAGTTCAGTGGTCTTTATTTTCTTTTCTAGGCTTGACTCACCACTGAGGAAAGGAGAAAGCGGGGTCTCAATGTCAGTTACAGTTCTCAAATACATTCAATTAACAAGGAAATATTCCTAATATCAAATAAACCTATAAACAGAATCCGGAACAGCTGAATAATAAAACGTTCCAAAGTTTATCTCAATTAACATAATTTGATATTAATAATCCATGTTTTCATACACTAATTTTAGAATGAGAAAGTTTTATGAAGAGTTTCTGTAACTAATAAAACTACCGAATAAACAAAGCAGTCGACCTCTGGCCATATTCAAATCATTTCATTCATAAACTCATACCCAAACCCCATTTCATTGTCCATAGCGCCCTAACACCCTAACTACGTTTCACCCGACAAAGGCCAACGGACCGTGCCCAATGCATGCGCCTTACGCTGGCCAATACACACTAAAGCATTTATGTGTAATCTACCACACCCTCTCATTATTAAACTTCCTTTTTTAAATCGCTTAAAATATACATTTTCTCATAACAAATATTTCACTCTCTAGACATAATAATTTTCCATATAGTTACGATGTCTCTCTGATACAACAGTAATAAGAAAACATAACTACAAATTCATCAAATAGTAAATTTTACATACAAATCCAATATGTCAACCTTACCTGAGGAAAGGAGAAAGCGGGGTGAAGGACACGGGACCAGCAGCCCGCCACCAACGACCTTTTTACATCCTTCCCCGCTTTTTAAGTCATCGTCCCTTGATGACTCATTATACTACAAAAACACTTCACAACAGTGAATATTATTGGTACGATATAATAACCTAATGTAACATACGAATAACATCGTTACAAAATAGAATTTGTATCGACATGCAACTCTGCTACTCAAATAATCAATCCTTCATCCTAAAAGGCATTATACACAAAAGTCTCTATTTCTGTGATTTGCATTACCAAATACAATGTGCCGTTTCCTTTTTCTCCATTTTTTCTTTTAAACAAAACATTAAAATCAGAATGGCTAAGAAGAACCTGATAGTGACATAAAGCATAGTGTATAAAGGCTGACCTTCTTTAAAGATTAAAACACCTCTTATAGATATAATCATAGCACCGAGAACGTCATTGTAAGTATTCGATTTTCAAAATAACAATATGAATAGACAAATGCATCTCCTTGTATTCATGCAAAGTGGTACATATATTTAACAGCTTCCAGTAAACTGATCATATATACAATCAATACACACACTGGAATATTTTGGCTTATAAACTAGCTTGAAAGATACGTGAATGTCTCTATAGAGCTCAGATTGCCTATAAAGCAACTAATCATCGAGCAAACCATATCAAGATCTATCTATAGGTAATATGCAAGATAATGATTACATACTTTATCCACCTCTTTTTTTTTTTTTTTTTATAAACCGTGTCTGTATATAAAACAATCCGTGTAGCAACAAAACACTACATCAATTGAAAACGATGTTCACCTGGCAAACAAAAATAATCCTAGCTTTGGAAATTACATGATAAGCATTAGAATTCTTAAAGTAACAACGTGGACACAACATCTTCTTGTTTTCCTATTACTGCATGTTATTACTTTAAGCAGCTTTCACTGGATTGATTCTTTTTCATGATAGTGTAGGAAAGAATATTTTTATATCTTTGATATTTTTTTTTAAATGTTGTAATCCGTACAAAAATTTTATCAAATTACATGACTTCTTCTTTTTCTTTTTATTGATATGCCTAAGTAATGCAAAACAAAATATTGTTGCACGATGAGGATTACAAAATACAAATACAATCACTCTATCACTCATATGTAACAGATGAACAAAAATATTTTTAGAAGTTCAGAGGGCTTATTAGCATCCACCATGTATCAGAATATTACACAAAGGATCAATCTGCAACAACTGGAAATATACTTCCTGTCCCTTACATGCATTATATGTGTGTGTTTTTTTAATGTATGAACAGGTTCTAAAGTGCTAGGAAATAAAGCAACTTTGTATTCCAAACAAAAATAATCACATTTCACATCAGTCTTTGATTCACTCTAATACTTTGAACCTACTGTGCTATAGTTCATAGTCGGTACATTCGTGTCTTATGAAAAATATGGGACACATCGACTACAATTAATCTAAACATATAGCCTGAAAAAAAAAATCTATAAAATAGTCCATAAATACTTATCACAGGGGCACTATCTATGCGTTGCCTGACAAATCTAACATTCCCTAAGTGTACAACGAGTTAGTATACCTTTTGGCTCGTACACCTCGCGTAACTCGTCTGGGATACCTCTTTGTTTCTAACCGTCTCTCCTTTGGGGGCAAAGGTATGGGAGCCTCTTCCTCTACTTGAACATTTTCCGGCTCATTCGCATCTTCAGTAGGGCAGGTGGCATGTGATAGATTCTGTTCAGACTCACATGCATTCTCAGCTACATCGTCTGGGGGTTCAGGGGAGGAATTCCAAGAGCTATTAGTGTCTGCTGAGTGACTCCTGGGAGATTCGGTCGGAACTGGATGCTGTCGGTAGCGTAGGACATAACTGACCTGGGTTTGGGCGTCTGATTCAGTTTCGTCCTCAGTCAAATGTTCGTTAGGGTCGGGATCTCCCTCCGGTAACCAGGGGCAGTGATTCAACTGGGTCCTATGAAGGACCCTCTCCTTGCCCAAATGGCTTCTCACTATGTAGACGGGGCGATCCTGAAAGGGCTGTTTGACCACCATATAATGTTCTTCCTCCCAGTAGTCAGCTATCTTTGATCTGCCTCTAAACCCATGTCGTCGGACTAGAACATACTGGCCCACTCCAAGAGGTTTCTCAAACACTTTCCGGGCTTGAAGTGCTTTACGAGCCTCCACCGCGGCCTTGGCATTTCTTGATGCAATGTTTCTGGCCGTTCGCAATTGTGACTGGTGTTCTTAGATATATGACTTGACACCCTCCCTGCCTCTTCGACGGCCCTCTCCGCTTTGAACGAAACTTTGTGGGAATCTTGCATTCCTTCCAAATATCAAAAAGAATGGCTCGACACCCGTACTAGAATGAACAGTGTTATTGTAGGCAAACACTAGGGCATGGAGGTAATAAGTCCACTTACACTTCTTTCTATCTGGGAGGGAGGCCAACATGTTATGTAGAGTTCGGTTTAGGCGTTCACACTGCCCATTCCCAGCGGGCTGGTATGGGGTGGTATGACTATGTCATACCCATATATCTCACAAAGTTCAGCAATGAGTTTCCCTTCGAAGCACTGGCCTTGGTCCGAATGAATCCTCAATGGACATCCATAAGGAGCAATAACATGTTCTACCAGTGCTTTGGCTACAGTTGAAGCACGTTGGTCATGTGTTGGTATAGCCCAGGCATACTTGGTGAAAACATCAGTGAAGATTAGTAAGTTCTCGTACCCATCATCTGATGCTTCCAGTACAGTGAAATCCATAGCAATAACTTCCTCGGGGCAGTGGCCTCAATTGATGAGAAATGAGGCTGAGGCTGGCGGACAGGTGGTTTGCTGGTGGCACAGCGTTTACACTTCGAGCACCAGTTCTTAACAGCCCCCTCCATGCCATGCCAAAAGTACCGATCTACCAGCAGTTTATACACTCGTCTGGGTCCAAAATGCCCTGCCTCGTCGTGAAATCTGGTAAGGACTTCGTCTTGTAGATCTTTTGGTATGACTACCTGTAAACACTCCCTCCCATCTCTTGTACAATGGATTCTGCGAACAAGAACTTCATTTTGTAGAAGGAGCCTCTTCCAACTCCGAAGGAGGCACAGCGCTGACGTGGAACATCGACCTCTCTCTTCACGCGTTGGTCTTGTACCTCTAACAACAAAGTCTCTAACTTGCCTCACGTCGTAGTCACTTTCCTGGTATCTTCTCAACATCGGGTCTGTATATCCTGGTAGGATATACTTGTCCCACGAAGGCGGCATGTATCAATCCGATTACTTAGGGCAACGGGAATCTCAGCTCCAGGAGAGTGCAGATCATATGTGGCCTGTATAGTACTGCTAGCCAAGACATCTGGGCCTTGTTCAGGCAATAGGATCGTCACGGCGAGACGACACATCCGGAGCTTGGCTGTGTTTCCCAGGTCGGTATTGAATTTGATACTCAAAGGAGCTCAATCTCTGCACCCATCTCAATTCGGTACTTCCCAAGTTAGCTTTATCTAGGAACATGAGCGGTTGATGATCAGTCACAATAGTACACTTTTGACCAAGGAGGTACTCTCGGAACACCTCTGTTACAGCCCACTTTATCGCAAGGAGCTCAAGTTTAAAGGTGCTGTACCGCCCATTCCGCTCCGCCGCCCGTAGTGTCCTAGAGGCATAGGCAATCACACACTGGTTGCCTTTCTTATCCGACTGAGTGAGTATAGCGCCAAGTCCTGTTGCAGAAGCATCAGTCTCAACTCGGAAGGGTTTCTGGAAATTTGCATATGCTAGAATAGGTGCACTTGTTAGACACCCAATCAGCCGATGAAATGCTACTCTAGCCTCTTCATCTAGTGTCACCTTCCTAGAACCGGGAACTACTTTCTTCTTGCCCTTCTCCTTTTTGTCTGGATCAGCCTTGAGGAGCTGGAACAGGGGGGGGGGGGGCGGCAATGGAGGCATATCCTTCAACATATCTCCTGAAGAAACCAGTGAAGCCTGGGAAGCTTCTCACCTCTTTGTCAGTTTCTTGTTCCCGCCACTCCTGGATTGTGGAAACCTTCTCTGGATAGATAGCTACTCCCGCTCTTGAGACTCTAAGCCCAAGGTACTAAACTTCTTTCTGTAGGATGTGGCATTTTGAAGGTTTCAGTTTCAATACGTAACCCTTCGGTCTAGAGAATACCTCATCAAGCTTCTGTAGGCGGGTATCAAAGTCATGAGAGAATACAATTATGTCATCTAGGTATATTAGTACACTTGAGTAGCAACATATCCCCAAGACACCTCTGCATAAGCCTCTGGAAAGTAGCAGGGGCGTTTGTCAACCCAAATGGAAGTCGTGTATACTCATGGTGTCCAAAGGGCACAGAAAATGCAGTTTTCTCAACATCCTCTGGATGCATGGCTACTTGATAATAGCCACTAGTCAGATTTAGTACTGTGAAGAACTTCGCTCCCCCTAAGGCCTACAGCGCCTCCTCTATTCTGGGAAGTGGAAAAGAGTCCCGGCGTGTAAGACAGTTCAAGTGTCGATAGTCTACACATAATCTGATGCTTTAGTCCTTCTTTTTGACTATTACTACAGGTGATGCCCACGGACTCTGCTCTCCCGAACAACTCCCTTATGGATCAGGTCCTGGATATGATATCGTACAGCTTGGTACTGGGTAGGAGGAAGGGGCCTGTGTCTTTCTTTGAAGGGGGTGGCATCCCCCGTTTCAATCCGATGTGTTACCTTGTTCGTAAAACCAAAATCCTGATCATGGGTAGAGAACACATCATAGTGTTTGTCCAGGAGATCTTCCAGTGCCCTGTGTTTTTCTGTATAGAGGGAGGACCAGTCAGCATCTACAGGTACTGCATTGGCTGGATCTGTGTCCGGCTTTCCAATTACCTCGGCTGGATCTGTAACTGGCCCTCCAACTACAGTGGCATTATAAAGAGTGCCAATCTGGAGCTTCTTGGGGATATCACGACACATGAGTCCGGCTTCACATATGCTTTACCAATGGCACCTTCTTTCTTAGCACATTGCACCTGATCATCGACTGTTTGAAGGGCCTTTTGCCAAGCTGGATCAGGGGTTGGCCATGGCATCCTGGTTAGGAAATTATTGTTTTCGCACTTTACCAATTGTTGCCAGCATTCTTGGAGAACATTCATCCCCAGTATTCCCATCAAGTTCTGTCCCCTCCGATTGGCCTCTCCTCCTTCTAGCACCAACACTACTCTCGAAGAAATGCAATGTCCAAGGGCGCTCAAATCTGTAGTGAAACATCCAACATAAGGAATAGCTTGCCCACCAGCAGAGACCAGTGTAAACGAAGAGGGTTTGTCTTCCATCTTATAGCCTACTGGTCTGAGGTGTCGATTGAAGATAGATTTTCCTACAGTTGTTACTTGTGATCCTGGGTCTAGAAGACAGGGAACCTGAACGGTACCAAACTTCACATCTACCGAATAGCACTCTCCAACAGTCCGAGACATGAACCATCCATCCTCACCATCTGCTGTCACTGCACTCACCTCGGAAACATTTCCGATCACTGTGTTTTGCTCTTGCCTCCGGGGTCTACCATTTTGCACACCTCCTGCTACATAGTTGGGGCCAGGGCTGAAGGATGGCCCTTCGGGGGCTCCTCTCTCTAAGGGTCTCGGTAACTGCCCTTCTATACGTTCAGTTCTAAGTGGCATCGGGGGGGGGGGGGGGGGCGAGGGTTATCCATGCACTTGGGTAACTGGGATGCTGACCTTCTAACATATACGGCCCAGGCACAATAGGTCCTGCTGGATAAAAGGGACGTTCTTCTCTGTAATCATCGGGTGGACATGGGCGTCCTTCATTCTTCCTCGGTGGAGCATCCGCATTATATACTGCACTGGTGCCACTCCTGCGTTTCTCCTGGGGACATTCTATTGCGAAATGCCCAAATGCTCCGCAGTTAAAGCAAGGCCCCCTCTGCGAAAACCCAGGAGGGGCTGGTTTTCCCTGCGAACCATCCCCAAAGCAGTTAAGTCGCATCATCTCTCTTACTGCCCCTATTACCTCATCAGTCATAGCCCTTACTGCTTTGAGGACCTCATTGTCCATGGATGAGGGCTGTCCTTCCATTGAAGATACATGAGCTGTGCTAAAGGTAGCTGATCTCAACCGTGCTTCCTCTCTGCGTTCACGTTTTATTGCTAGTTCTCGTAAATTTCGAAAAGTCATCTCCTCTTTCACCTCATACAAATCTCTTAACGTGTTACGCAAGAAAGTGTCCTCAAGGCCCTCAATGAACTGCTCCGAAAGTAACGCGTCAGGTTTGGCATACAAATAAGGGCTTCGCGACGTCAAACTTAGAAATTTTCTTTCTAAGTCTACAGCATATTCTCGAACAGACTCTCTCGTCCCCTGCCTCTGCTCCAGAAATCGACGTTGCAGTTCTCCTACTGGAATAACTTCCGCATATGAAGACTTTAGGAAGTCAACGATTTCACCAATACTACCATCCCCTTTGATGATAGCCTTGACCTCATCCTTCGGTCCTCCTCGAAGGCGGTCTAAGAGGAAGGTGGCTTGTTGAGCAGCTGGGACGTTACAGTGTGTGAAGGCATCCTCCATGGCAGCCATGAACTCGTGTACGTCACCCACCCCATCAACCGTAGGTAGTTTCTTTTCAGGAGCTAATACCAAATGAGACTGGGGTCTCAACAGAAGCTTAGTCAAACATTGAATTGTCTCGCTTTCATGACCATCAGTACTCCCATCTGGAAACAGAGGGTGATAAACTGTCGGCTTCCATTGTCCAAATGGCCGGATGACTCCTCCGACAGCAGGCAGGATCACTTTTTCTCCCCCAACCTCTGTGTAGACCAAACCCTTGGCGGAGGGATATCTTGTCTGTAATGCCTCAAAGGAAAGGGGGCCACCCTCCTCTACTAGGGGGAATTTAAAGGAATTCTCATCATCCCCAATCCTTACATAAAGACACATTTTCGCAGTGTAAACTGAGTTATTATTCGGATTCAATGCTCTACAAATAACAATCAATATTTAAACCGAAATTTATAAACAACTTACAATGAATAAGCATACATATTTCATTTACACCATGTATCATACAATAGCGTTGATTAGATTCCGTTGTCCTTCAGAAAAGTAGCCGAGCGTAGTGAGCAGAATCCAGTGCTTGCAGAATCTTGGAGGTTCAGTATCCCATCCTCGTCGCCAGTTGTGAGGGGCCGAATGGTAAGGATTTATGGGTGGGGGCAGACATCACCGAAGACGCAGAAAGAAGGACATTGACAGCTTGAAGTCCGAGTTCAGTGGTCTTTATTTTCTTCTCTAGGCTTGACTCTCCGCTGAGGAAAGGAGAAAGCGGGGTCTCAATATCAGTTACGTTTCTCAAATACATTCAATTAACAAGGAAATATTCCTAATATAAAATAAACAAAGAAACAGAATCCGGAACAGCTGAATAATAAAACGTTCCAAAGTTTATCTCAATTAACATAATGTGATATTAATAATCCATGTTTTCATACACTAATTTTATAATGAGAAAGTTTTATAAAGAGTTTATGTAACTCATAAAACTACCTAACAAACAAAGCAGTCGACCTCTGGCCATATTCAAATCATTGCATTCATAAACTCAGACCCAAACCCCATTCCATTGTCCATAGCGCCCTAACACCCAGCTACGTTTCACCCGAAAAAGGCCAACGGACCGTGCCCAATGCATGCGCCCTACGCTGGCCAATACACACTAAAGCATTTATGTGCAATCTACCACACTCTCTCATTATTAGGTTGTCTGTCATATTATGACAGATCACCTTTTAATTTCGTCAGAATTTTCTTTATTCTTCATTATTAATTAGGTGGTCTGTCATTTATGACAGATCACTTTTTAATTTCGTCAGAATTTTCTTTATTCTTCATTATTAATTATTTTCATTATTAGGTGGTCTGTCATATTATGACATTATTTTTCGTCAAATTTTCAGGACTTATCAGTCATAACGAGATCTCGGATTTTTAGTCATTTTCAAGTTCATCGGGTCATCGTGACGTCATCCAGGCGCCATTTTGTAAAAATCATCTCATGATCATATCTTCATAACGGAATGTCATTTTTCATTCATATTTGGCATGATGAATATTCATATCAATCTGAACAATTCCAACTTTTTAAACGCGCGCGTACGCGTAGGTCCGCGCGTCAGTGCGCGCGTAAAATTTAAAAATGCTCAAAATCACTCATGGATCAAACCAAAATCCATTTAAGGTCATTTTAAGCATTTCAAAAATTTCTGCGCGTAAGCGCCCGCGCGCGCGGTTTGCGCGTGCGTAACTCGTAAATAACGTTAAAACGCCGTGTTTTCACTTGATTTGCAATTCTGAGACATTTCTTGACCATTTTCATCAGTTTAGAATCGATTTCAACTTACCAAAACGCCGCACGCACGCGTCAAAGTTTAAAATCCGTGCGCGCGTCTATGGGGCAAATAACGTAAAAACATGCAAAAACATGCCCCTTTAAAATCCTCCATAGCTCGTTTAAAAGCATGGGGACCCCTCTTTTTTTTACATTTCCTGAAAGCCTATGAATTGAAGATTTGAATTCATGAAAAAAATTGGGGGTCGAACAGTCGGAACGTTACCATATTCTCATGTGAACTCAAAATTTCATTTTTTCAATAATGACGTCATGTTTTTTACCTTTAATCAAGACTATCTCGCTTATTGTTGGTCGATTTTCGCCAGGATTTCAGTATGTTGTAGCTGAGACAATGCTCTTATACACCAATTGCCTTCATTTTTCATTTTGAGAACTGCATCATGGTCTAATCTTACGAAAAACGGAGGCATGTCATTTTTTCACAGTTTGCGTGTATTGTCTATGGAACATGACCTCTTTCTAATTCTTGATTCTACATTCCCGTCTTTTTTGAGCAACAGCTCCGTTATTTCTACTCGATTTTCGCCAAGCTTCGAGTATGTTGTAGCTTAGAAAATTTTCTATCGTCAGTGTGCCATTTATTTTTTAATCAGATGTCAGGAACATATCGAAATTTGAACTGGAAGATATGATTTAGGAATCCCATTTTCCATCTACGTGTTATCTCTATGGACTATATTCTGGTCCATCGGTAAAGCACTGGTCTCACATCCTCATGGTCCCTGGTTCGACTCCCGGCGACGGCGGTGTCAATTTTTTTTTTTTTTTTTTTTTTTTTTTTTTACATTTTTTGCCCTTTCATATTACCATCTTCATCGACTACGTTCACACATACAATTACAAACAATGCCATAACTGCGTTATTTTGCGTGTTATGTCTATTGCAATGCAGTGTACATTAGTTTATGTACAACCCTATTGCAAATATGATTCATGAACGTGTATTGAACCTTTAGGGTTAACTTTGCATAATACTAAAAATCAAATCGTCCTGTGTCTGTGATGCTAGTCTCCTTCTCAGACCTGAAGATTTTTCAAGTTCATCAGGTCATACGAACATAAGATAAACTGGTGTTTAGACGGCAAATAGATTACCCAACACAAAACGTTTCAGAACGTTCTTTGAACACATTCATTAGGTCTGCTACATCTTCGTCTTTAATAATTGTTACAAAACATTTTTATTAGAACCGTTTCGTCTTCGACTTTAATAAAATTTTTCAAAACATTTTCTGAACGTTGACAAAACGTTTCCAAAATGTTTGTATTAGGTCTGTTACGTCTTAAACGTTCACAAAATGCTTTTATCATGTTTACAAAATGTTTTCAGAACATTCATAAAACGTTTAAAAAAAACGTTTTTATTAGTTCCGCTTCAGCTTCATTTTTAATAAATGTTCACAAAATGTTTTCAGAAAGTCCACAAAAAGGTTTTCATAACTTCCCAAAAAACGTTTTTATCACGTCCGCTACGTTTTAGTCTTTAGTAAACATTAACAAAACGTTATCAGAACTTTCACAAAATGGTTTTATTACATCTGCTACGTCTTCGTCTTTAAAAAAACGTTCGCAAAACATTTTCAGAAGGTTCATAAATCGTTTACAAAACATTTTTATTAGGTCCCCTACATCTTTGTCTTTAATAAACGTTCACAAAACGTTTTCAGAACGTCGACAAAACGTTTTTATCATGACTGTTTCCTCTTTGTAAATTTTCTCTCAATGGGGACTTTAATTGGGAATGACTATAATCCTCTTGATGACCATGGTAATGAGATAGTTATGTTGACTGTGATACCAACCCTGATGATGAAAATGATGAATAAAATGCCAACTGTGATATACCTTTCATAATCATAGATATCATATCCTTATCAAAAAGACGACAGACCACCTAATTCGTCTGATCAAATGACGAATTAAATCTCGATATTATTATTAGGTGGTCTGTCATCTTTGACAGATCACCTTTTCAATTCGTCAGAATCTTCTTTATTATTAGGTGGTCTGTCATCTTTGACAGATCACCTTTTCATTTCGTCAGAATCTTCTTTCATTATTAGGTGGTCTGTCATATTATGACAGATCACCTTTTAATTTCGTCAGAATTTTCTTTATTCTTCATTAATTATTAATTATTATTAGGTGGTCTGTCATATTATGACAGATCACCTTTTAATTTCTTCAGAATTTTCTTTATTCTTCATTATTAATTAATTATTATTAGGTGGTCTGTCATCTATGACAGATCACCTCTTAATTTCGTCAGAATTTTCTTTATTATTAGGTGGTCTGTCATCTTTGACCGATCACCTTTTAATTTCGTCAGAATTTTCTTTCATTATTATTATTAGGTGGTCTGTCATCTATGACAAATCACCTCTTAATTTCGCTGAAATTTTCTTTCTTTTTATTAGGTGGTCTGTCATATTATGACAGATCACCTTTTAATTTCGTCAGAATTTTCTTTATTCTTCATTATTAATTAATTATTAATTATTAATTATTATTCTTTTTATTGGTACCCACTTTTTTGTGCAGTCGAGATCTTAGAACTGGCTAAATCAATTTTCGTCAAATTTTCAGGAATCATCAGTCATAACGAGATCTCGGATGTTTAGTCAATTTCAAGTTCATCCGGTCATCGTGACGTCATCCAGGCGCCTTTTTGTAAATATCATCTCATGATCATATCTTCATAACGGAATGTCATTTTTCATTCATATTTGGCATGATGAATATTCATATCAATCTGAACAATTCCAACTTTTTAAACGCGCGCGTACGCGTACGTCCGCGCGTCAGTGCGCGCGCAAACTTTAAAAATGCTCAAAATCACTCATGGATCAAACCAAAATCCATTTCAGGTCATTTTAAGCATTTCAAAAATTTCCGCGCGTAAGCGCCCACGCGCGCGTTTTGCACGTGCACAACTTGTAAATAACGTAAAAACGCCGTTTTTTCACTTGAATTGCAATTCTGAGACATTTCTTGACCATTTCCATCAGTTTAGAATCGATTTCAACTTACCAAAACGCCGCACGCACGCGTCAAAGTTTAAAATCCGTGCGCGCGTCTATGGGGCAAATAACGTAAAAACACGCAAAAACATGCCCCCTTAAAATCCGCCATAGCTCGTTAAAAAGCATAGGGACCCCCTTTTTTTTTTTACATTTTCTGAAAGCCTATGAATTGAAGATTTGAATTCATGACAAAAAATTGGGGGTCGAACAGTCGGAACGTTACCATATTCTCATGTGAACTCAAAATTTCATTTTTTCAATTATGACGTCATGTTTTTTACCTTTAATCAAGACTATCTCGCTTATTGTTGGTCGATTTTCGCCAGGATTTCAGTATGTTGTAGCTGAGACAATGCTCTTATACACCAATTGCCTTCATTTTTCATTTTGAGAACTGCATCATGGTCTAATCTTACGAAAAACGGAGGCATGTCATTTTTTCACAGTTTGCGTGTATTGTCTATGGAACATGACCTCTTTCTAATTCTTGATTCTACATTCCCGTCTTTTTTGAGCAACAGCTCCGTTATTTCTACTCGATTTTCGCCCAGCTTCGAGTATGTTGTAGCTTAGAAAATTCTCTATCGTCAGTGTGCCATTTATTTTTTAATCAGATGTCAGGAACATATCGAAATTTGAACTGGAAGATATGATTTAGGAATCCCATTTTCCATCTACGTGTTATCTCTATGGACTATATTCTGGTCCATCGGTAAAGCACTGGTCTCACATCCTCATGGTCCCTGGTTCGACTCCCGGCGACGGCGGTGTCAATTTTTTTTTTTTTTTTTTTTTTTTTTTAACATTTTTTTGCCCTTTTATATTACCATCTTCATCGACTACGTTGATACATACAATTACAAACAATGCCATAACTGCGTTATTTTGCCTGATATGTCTATTGCAATGCAGTGTACATTAGTTTATGTACAACCCTATTGCAAATATGATTCATGAACGTGTATTGAACCTTTAGGGTTAACTTTGCATAATACTAAAAATCAAATGGTCCTGGGTCTGTGATGCTAGTCTCCTTCTCAGACCTGAATATTTTTCAAGTTCATCAGGTCATCGAACATTAGATAAACTGGTGATTAGACGGCAAATAGATTACCCAACACAAAACGTTTCAGAACGTTCTTAGAACACATTTATTAGGTCTGCTACATCTTCGTCTTTAATAATTGTTACAAAACATTTTTATTAGATCCGTTTCGTCTTCGACTTTAATAAACGTTCATAAAACGTTTTTATTAGGTCTGCTGCGTCTTTGTCTTTAATAAACGGTCACAAAACATTTTGAGAACGTTCACAAAACGTTTTTATTAGGTCCGCTACGTCTTCGTCTTGAATAAACGTTCACAAAACATTTACAAAACGTTTTTTATTAGGTCCGCTACGTCTTCGTCTTGAATAAACGTTCACAAAATATTTTCAGAACGTTCACAAAATGTTTACAAAACATTTTTATTAGTTCTGCTACGTCTTCGTCTTTATAAACATTCACAAAACGTTTTCAAAAACCTTAACAAATCATTTACAAAATGTTTTTACTAGGTCGGCTATGTCTTCATCTTTAATGAACATTCGCTATGTCTTTGTCTTTAATAAACGTTCGCAAAACATTTTCAGAAGTTCATAAAAAGTTTACAAAACGTCTTTATGAGGTCCGCTACGTTTTAGTCCTTAGTAAAAGTTCACAAAACGTTTTCAGAACGTTCACAAAAGTTTTTTTTTTATGTCCGCTACGTCTTCGTCTTGAATAAATGTTCACAAAATATTTTCAGAACGTTCACAAAATGTTTACAAAACATTTTTATTAGGTCCGCTACGTCTTCGTCTTTAATAAACATTCACAAAACGTTTTCAGAAACCTTCACAAAACATTTACAAAATGTTTTTACTAGGTCGGCT
>CM057163.1:9919475-9931216 GCA_029962745.1 Echinometra lucunter
AAGGGAAAATCACCAATCCTGCACCCTCCCCCCAAATTAGTCGTCTATACGACGTTTAACGCGTGGACCAGCTTACCATCAGTTTATGACGTCTTAAAGACAAACCTATCAGGGTCATTCACTGGAAGCACACTGATGTCTGGGATGCATTCTCCTTTCAGATCAATCTCAACTCTTTGTAAGACGGGGCCCTGTTCTCAGAAACTTCATATCGTACTCTTAAAAGGAGGGGGGGGGGGATGAATGTTCTCCCGTCCAAACACTCCCCCTGGCATAAAAAGCCCAACTGGCGTATCCAGGATTATTTTTTCAGTAGGGGACACTCTGGGACATCCCCTTTCTGTAGGAGGAACAGGCACAGGAAGCGTTTTATTTCATTTTTTTTGTTTCTGGGCTTTTGGCTGGGGCACTTGGGACACAGGAAATCTGTGGAGGGTACGTCGGTGACTTAGAAAAAAAAAACCTTTTAAAGAAAACTTAGAAAAAAGGTATCTTTTCAAATTAATCTTCATACAAGAAATCAATGATATTTCAGTTAAAACCTGACACATTTTTCACTATAGGTTGTTATAAAGTTACATCATAAATCACCCGAAAATCTTGTGATGTTTTAAAAAAGAGCCTTACAAGTGCATAAAACACCTCTCAAAAAAGTTCGAGGAAAAATGCATAAAACATCTGAAAATATATGAATAAAGTTATACAATTCCTCACCAAACATATTCCCCCTCGAAGGGCATTCAGCTATCCAACAAATAAATCCAGCTAACTTTACGACAATGGCCCATTCGAACATCATGACGTAGATCTTTGTTTTTTTTATTATTTACAAACCCAGACATGGCAATAATAATGTACAAAAATGAAACAAATTGGGTAAGGGACCCCATACGCCTGTGGGCATTTTCATGTATTTAGCAGAGTAATCGATTAATACTTTGTTGATTGAGATTGGCGGTTTCCATGCCGGTTGATATCAACGTGATTTTCAATATATTCTGTAAACAATTTACATAATAACTCTTGCTATGTTTGTAAAATGGCTAGTGAGTGCTTACATATGAAAAGCTTGTTTCCAAAAGGAAATTGCTATAAGTCCACTTTATAACCTGAGAGACAAATGCAATATGTTTTTTCCCGAGTTTATACACTTGTCAATGGAAATTTGCAAAGCACTATCTCTTCTATGTTTCTGATAACTGATAATAACTTTGCTTCCAAATTCTATTCACAGCAAATTATTCAAGATGAATAACACAATGCCGTTAATAACTGAACTTTGATTTAAAAAATAATGGATATCTACAAACAAGCTCTTCATATAGGTCTCGCCCTAACAGATTCTGTACTGTTACTGGATGATATTTAGGAATATGATAAGTGTGATGTTACAACACTGGCAATAACACATATAGATATTGTTTTTTGTTGCTGTTGTTGTGCTTGATTTTTTGGGTTGTTTTTGTTTTTTATTTTTTGTTATTAATTCATCGGTTTTTTAAAATTTGCGAATGTTTTTGGAAGTGAAATTTTAATTTTTTATATGCACAAAATATGCCACGTATACCTTTGATTTTGAAAGCACTGGCATTTAGATTTGATACAATGATTAATGTAAAAAACAATAATGGCAATAAATGAAAAATATCAATACACTAAAAGACCATTAGAAATACAAAAGTGATAAGAATAATATCCACTTACTTTATCACATACTTTACAAACCTTTTTCGGATGAGAATATCCATATCACTGCAAGAGTCCACATTAATGGCTCACGACAAATCATTGTAGGCCTAGTATCAAACTATTTGCACAAAATTGCGGACAGAGTAACAACTTTTCAGCGTTTTGTAGCTTCTGATATGCGATTTTTTTAATAGATGTAAGTGGATAGGCTGAAAATACTTCTTTCCTCGTCGGAGGGGAACCGTGGCTACCAAATCAGAGTTTCATGCAGTTTCAATATCAAACCAAAGATTAGGTCTATATTCTACAACTTGGAAAACATGGAAAACACAACTGAAAGAGCCGAGGCATGTTTGACTTTGTACTTTGTTGTTAATAATTATTATACTGCGCACTTCCTTAAGGATAGCAGAGACTGGTAAGAATAACATCATATTTACGTCTTTTTTAAAGTCGTGTCATACGTCTTATTTACGTATTATATATACGTCTTTAAGACGATACTTTGCAGCAGCACACGACCTAAAATAAGACCTCATATTTTTACGTCAATTTTAAATCATATTGGTCGGAAAAAACCGTCTTTATGACGTCTTTAAGACCGAAAGGAAGCTCACAGACTGGTAAAAATTACATCATAAAGACGTCAAAGCTTCAAAGCTGGTTTATAAAATATTTTAAAATATTGTGAACATTATGATGTTTTCTCTTGTTAATGTTCTAGCCTACAGATCGTCCTATACTAGCCCTATATCCTAACATCCTACATCCTATACCTGACTACTAATGCTTTGTATCGACTCTACTATATATGTGGACTGTAGTGTAGTACTTGAAAAAAAAAAACAGTTAGAAATTACAATTTCTTGATAGATTCTGAAATACCCTGCCCATGACATTAACTGAATGGTGTTCAACATGGAAGTACACTGTTCATTAAATCAGCAGTGCAATCATTGAATAAAATGTTGAAATTCAAAGGTTATCTTCCTTTCTTCACGAATTTAGTCATTTCTGGTCATTCATGAATATTCATGAATCACAATCAACTATTGCAGTCATATCACGACGTAAAACTGACGTAAACACGTCATATTATGGTCTTGAAAAAAAGCTGTTATAAAGTGGGAAATAATTGACGTAAAAATACGTCTTATTCTGGTCTTTAAATAAGACGTTAAAAAGTGGTAAATATTTGACGTAAAGTATATGTCATCTTATGTTCAAACAAAATTTGAGAAAATTTTGATTATATAAAGCTGTCATAAGGTTGTCGTAAAATAGTCGTGTATACGACATATGACGTGTGGACCGGTTTATGACCAGTTCTTGACGTCTTAAAGACGTCCGTCTGCTATCAGGGTTATTATGTGGGATTCTGCGGTTAATATGTTTTTATGGTGGCCCTGAAGTACGCTCGACAACAGGTCATGTGCGACGTGAATTTCGCATCCCACGTCCTGAACTTCGCGTCCGAGGTCAAGAAATTCATGACCCGTGGCGCAAACTTTGCATCCCAAGTCGTGAAATTCACGACCCGCGGTGCGAAATTCAGGACCCGTGGCTCGAACTTTGCATCCCAGTCCCGAATTTCGCACCGCGGGCAGTGAATTTCACGACTTGGGATGCAAAAGTATCGCCACGGGTCATGAATTTCGCATCGCGGGTCGTGAATTTCACGACTTGTGATGCAATTTCAGGACCTGGGATGCAAAATTCACGCCCCACATGACCCGCTGTCGAGCGTACTTCAGGTGCCAGGTAAAAATGTCAGAGGTAAAATATCAGGGGTAAAAATGTCAGAGGAAAAAATGTCAGAGGTAAAAATGTCAGAGGTAAAAATGTCAGAGGTAAAAATGTCAGAGGTAAAAATGTCAGAGGAAAAAATGTCAGAGGTAAAAAGGTCAGAGGTAAAAATGTAAGAGGTAAAAATGTCAGAGGTAAAAATGTCAGAGGTAAAAATGTCAGAGGTAAAAATGTCAGAGGAAAAAATGTCAGAGGTAAAAATGTAAGAGGCAAAAATGTCAAAGGTGAAAATGTTAGAGGTAAAAATGTCAAAGGTACCAATGTGGGGTCCGACCACTTGACCGAATGCCCGCGAGGCCGACTTTTCTCGTACTGTATTTTCCTTCATTACAAATAATGCACTATCGGTATATGAAATAATTATGTCTCCTTTAGCATGTTAAGTCCTCGTTTCCGGATGTTCTACACTTTCAATGAAAAACATTCGCTGCCCTTTAATACGGGGTCCGCCCACTTGACCGAAGTCCCGCGAGACCGAAGGACCGCGAGACCGACTTTTTTGTATCTTATTTTCCTTCATCCGGTGCCGTAGAGCAAAATATTTCCCGGTATCCGTCTAGAATTAGTGGCGTAGCTAGGATTTCAGTTTAGGGGGGGGGGGCGGTAAACTGAAGCGCGCGGGAAGCGCCCTCTGAAGGGGGTGCAGGGAGGGGGAGTGTCCCCCGCGAGAAGCGTGGAAGCTCCGACATTTTCTTCGAATTGTTCCTTGTCTGCTCCTGCTCTTCTTACGTTTCTGCCTGTTATCGGGGGAGGGGGGGGGGGGGGGGCACACAGCCAAAAATTTCCCGGTAACTTATACTGCTTTCACAACAAGGTACGGTCGCTGCGACCGGTCGCTGCGACCGATGAAATCATAATGTGAAAGGATTTCATCGGTCACTGCGACCGATCGTTTTGGTCAAAAACGATCGATCGCTGAGTACGGTCGCTGAGGTACTTCAGCGACCGATCGCGACCGATGCAAGCTAGATGTGAAAGCACATCGTACTCAGCGACCGATCGAAATGCAATGACCCCCATACATGCCTACGCACTATCTCTACTTCCGCTTCCCGCTAGGTCAGCTATACAGCGACCGATCGCTCTGGGCCTGACCAAATTTTGACAGAGATGTGAAAGCACGTCCGATCGGTCGCTGGGTACGGTCGCAGCGACCGTTCGCAGCGACCGTACCTTGATGTGAAAGCAGTATTAGTCTAAAATTAGTGGCGAAGCTAGGATTTAATTCAAGGGGGCGGTGGTCAGCACGCGAAGCATGCGAAACACTTGCTGAGCGCGCGAGCGTGCAAAATGCGCTCCGGGAGGCGCATATTTTTTTACACTGGAGTTCTGCCATATTTGCGATAAAATTCAAGAAAACCGATGGTAAATTAGTCTAACTCGTCGGCGCACATGTACAGTGAACACTGATCTCGAACGTCGAACAGCAAACGTGACTTTGTGCACGGTACGAGCGTATATATAATGTATACACAAGGGAAGGGAAATACTGCAGCGAGTATTTACACAACAAGCGAATCAAGAAAATAAGGAATTTAAGAGGTGATCGATTGAAGGGAAAACAGATAAATAAATAAGGAAAGAGCAGGGGTGAGATTGAAGGGAAAACAAAGGAAAACGTAATTAAGGAAAGGAGAATGGGAGAGCGGCCTTGAAAGGAAAACAAACGTGCTTCTGCAGGGGAGAGATTCAGAGATTAAGGAAATCAAAGAATAGAGGTGAAAGATTGAAGGGAAAACAAAGAAATACATAAGCAAAAGAGCAGGGTAAAGGAAAAACAATGAAGATAACAGGAAAAACAATGAATGAGAAATAAAAAAAAAAACAGCTATGAGGAAAGAGAAAAGATTAAAATAAACAAGGAAAATAGAAAGAGAATTAAAAGTATGATAAAAAGAGAATAGGAGAGAAGGGGAAGGAAATTCACAGAAAGATGAATGACACTCTGACACTCAACTAAATCTGTTTCACACAATGTACAAAAGCAGCAACAATATCCCCCCCCCCCCCTTTGAAGGAGTCACACAAATTTGAGCTATGATCTACCTTGATAGCAGACGTACGTCTTTAAGACGTCATAAAATGGTCTCAAACTGGTCCACACGTCATACGTCGTATAGATGACTATTTTGCGACGGCAATACAACGTCTTTTTCATGACCAATATTTCCCCGCTTTTTGTTTGACCATACCACTTTATTACGTCTTCTCTAAGACCAGAATAAGACGGGGTTTTTAAAGACCACAATATGACGTGATTTTTACGTTATTTTTTACATCCATATATTGTTACCATTTTTTATGGCTTTTCCAATGAGATCACAACAACATCATAAACGACTTCTTGGTTTTTCCAAGACATAATATTTATTCAAAAAAGAAATTTTTATTTTCTACCCTGAAATTGATAGGGGAACGTTCCATGAAGAGTTATGTCAGTGACTTTTACTGACAACTGTTATAAGCTACTAAAAATCCTTTCATTTGATTGGCTGAGAGCAAATAAGTAGGTGAAAATCACATACTTGCCAACTCTACCGATTTAGGCGGTAGACTACCACTTTTCATGGAATGATAAGCACCTACGGACTTTGAATTCTCTTTTCAGTAGAAACTACCTAATTTGATCATTTAATGAACCAAAAGTTTATTTTCATGCCTTATCATTTATTACTGGCTCCATCACCCAATATTATCACACTTTGAAGGATTTTTTTTGGTGGTTTTTATTTTCACGTATATGAAGTCATCTGACTTCAAATTTCAAAAATTCATAAAAAATAAAAACTATCTTAGTCTAAGTATAGAAACAGTGTCATATCAGTCACCTTTCAAAAGCAAACATCTTATGTGCATCATTACGATTCAAAATATCGAAATTTTCTTAAGGCAGAAGGGAGAAAAAATAACTTGGCATGTTTGGAAGCTTTGTTTTCAGTTTTCTTGGAAAATCGAGAGTATTCATTTACAATGCCTTTCAAGATTTCAAAGCTGAAAAAGAGAGAAAAATACCTTGGCATGTTTGGAAGCTTTGCTTTCAGTTTTCTTGGAAAATCGATAGTATTCATTTACAATGCCTTTCAAGATTTCAAAGCTGAAAAGCGTGAGCAGTGTCATCCAATTTCGAAAGCAAGAATTTAACGTGCATGATCATGATAACGCCCATTATATTTAGTTTCCAACTTTCGAAAGCTTTTAAAGACGGAAGGGAGAAATAAATGCCTTTGGAAACTTTATTTTCATTTTTCTTAGAAAAGTGGGAATAGTCACACTACCTTTCAAGATTTCGAAGCTGAAAAGCGAGAGTGGTGTCATTTTAATTACATTTCAAAAGCAAGAGGTTAATGTACATCATGACGCCCACTATTAGTTTCCAAATATCGATACGGAGAAATAAATACCTTTGTAAACTCATTTTTTTCTTGGAAAAATGGGAAGAGTAAATTACATTACCTTTCAAGATTTCAAAGCTGAAAAGGGAGATGAGGAAATGGTACCTTTTAGTTTCAGTGCTTCAGTAATCAATATCCAAAACTATTTATGGAATTGATATACATAATCATTTTTTAAAGGAAATAGTGCCAAAAAATAGTTGAATATTAGAAATAATGTCTCGCTCTGAAAGGCTGCTCCCCGGGAGATTTTGCAGAGGATTGTCCAGACGCAAAATTGGAACAAAAGTGCATGTTAAAAATAATGAGTTAAGGCTAAAACGGATCGGGACAACAGCAGTGGCGTAACAGCCGGGGGCAGGGAGGGGGCAGAGTGCCCCCTGAAGGATTTCAGCGGGAAAATCCACCAAACCACAGGGAAAAATGAAAGGGAGGGAAAGGAAGAAAAAGGAAGGGAGAAAGGGAAGGGAAGAAGAGGAAAAAAGGAAAAGAACGAAGAAATGAAAAGAAAGGAGAAAGGGAAAGAAAAAAGGAGAAAGGGGAGAAAGAAGAAGAGAGAGAGAGAGAGAGAGGGGAAAAGAGGGAAAGGAGGAAAAAAGAAGAAAGCAAAGGGAAACAAAATAAATGAGGACAAAATTTAGTACCAAAACCCCTTTGGGGGGCTCCACTCCCTGGATCCCCGCTTTCCCTGTAGACCCCCATCAGGGGCCCCAAGCCAGAACCCTGGGCCCCACCCGCTAAGGGCTTTGCAACAAGCAACTCGCAATTCTATTTCTAGACTTAGTTACCGGGAAATTTTCGGCTTTGCCTCCCCCACCCACCCCCCCCCCCCCCGATAACAGGCAGAGAATGTAAGAGACCGGGAACAGACAACGAGCAATTCAAAGAAACGTCAGAGCTTCCACGCTTTGCGCGGTAAGAGAAAATCACCATTCCTGCACCCTCCCCCCAACGTCTATACGACGTTTAACGCGTGGACCAGTTTACCATCAGTTTATGACGTCTTAAAGACAAACCTATCAGGGTCATTCGCTGGAAGCACACTGATGTCTGGGATGCATTCTCCTTTCAGATCAATCTCAACTCTTTGTAAGACGGGGCCCTGTTCTCAGAAACTTCATATCGTACTCTTAAAAGGAGGATGAATGTTCTCCCGTCCAAACACTCCCCCTGGCATAAAAAGCCCAACCGGCGTATCCAGGATTATTTTTTCAGTAGGGGGCACTCTGGGACATCCCCTTTCTGTAGGAGGAACAGGCACAGGAAGCGTTTTATTTCATTTTTTTTTTGTTTCTGGGATTTTGGCTGGGGCACTTGGGACACAGGAAATCTGTGGAGGGTACGTCGGTGACTTAGAAAAAAAAAAAACCTTTTAAAGAAAACTTAGAAAAAAGGTATCTTTTCAAATTAATCTTCATACAAGAAATCAATGATATTTCAGTTAAATGCTGACACATTTTTCACTATAGGTTGTTATAAAGTTACATTATAAATCACCCGAAAATCTTGTGATGCTTTAAAAAAGAGCCTTACAAGTGCATAAAAACACCTCTCAAAAAAATTCGAGGAAAAATGCATAAAACATCTGAAAATATATGAATAAGGTTATAAAATTCCTCACCAAACATATTCCCCCTCGAAGGGCATTCAGCTATCCAACAAATAGATCCAGCTAACTTTACGACAATGGCCCATTCGAACATCATGACGTAGATCTTTGTTTTTTTTTATTATTTACAACCCAGACATGGCAATAATAATGTACAAAAATGAAACAAATTGGGTATGGGACCCCATACGCCTGTGGGCATTTTCATGTATTTAGCAGAGTAATCGATTAATACTTTGTTGATTGAGATTGGCGGTTTCCATGCCGGTTGATATCAACGTGATTTTCAATATATTCTGTAAACAATTTACATAATAACTCTTGCTATGTTTGCATAATGGCTAGTGAGTGCTTACATATGAAAAGCTTGTTTCCAAAAGGAAATTGCTATAAGTCCACTTTATAACCTGAGAGACAAATGCAATATGTTTTTTCCCGAGTTTATACACTTGTCAATGGAAACTTAAATTTGCAAAGCACTATCTCTTCTATGTTTCTGATAACTGATAATAACTTTGCTTCCAAATTCTATTCACAGCAAATTATTCAAGATGAATAACACAATGCCGTTAATAACTGAACTTTGATTTAAAAAATAATGGATATCTACAAACAAGCTCTTCATATAGGTCTCGGCCTAACAGATTCTGTACTGTTACTGGATGATATTTAGGAATATGATAAGTGTGATGTTACAACACTGGCAATAACACATATAGATATTGTTTTTTGTTGCTGTTGTTGTGCTTAATTTTTTGGGTTGTTTTTGTTTTTTATTTTTTGTTATTAATTCATCGGTTTTTTAAAATTTGCGAATGTTTTTGGAAGTGAAATCTTAATTTTTAATATGCATAAAATATGCCACGTATACCTTTGATTTTGAAAGCACTGGCATTTAGATTTGATACAATGGTTAATGTAAGACACAATAACGGCAATAAATGAAAAATATCAATACACTAAAAGACCATGAGAAATACAAAAGTGATAAGAATAATATCCACTTACTTTGTCACATAATTTACAAACCTTTTGGGGATGAGAATATCCATATCACTGCAAGAGTCCACATTAATGGCTCACGACAAATCATTGTAGGCCTAGTATCAAACTATTCGCACAAAATTGTGGACAGAGTAACAACTTTTCAGCGTTTTGTAGCTTCTGATATGCGATTTTTTTAATAGATGCAAGTGGATAGGCTGAAAATACTTCTTTTCTCGTCGGAGGGGGAACCGTGGCTACCAAATCAGAGTTTCATGCAGTTTCAATATCAAACCGAAGATTAAGTCTAAATTCTACAACCTAGAAAACATGAAAAACACAGTTGAAAGAGCCGCGGCATGTTTGACTTTTTACTTTGTTGTTAATACTTTTTGTACTGTGCACTTCCTTATTATGTGGGATTCTGCGGTTAATATGTTTTTATGGTGGCCCTGAAGTACGCTCGACAACAGGTCATGTACGACGTGTATTTCGCATCCCAGGTCTTGAACTTCGCGTCCGAGGTCATGAAATTCATGACCCGTGGTGCAAACTTTGCATCCCAAGTCGTGAAATTCACGACCTGCGGTGCGAAATTCAGGACCCGTGGCGCGAACTTTGCATCCCAGTCCTGAATTTCGCACCGCGGGTAGTGAATTTCACGACTTGGGATGCAAAGTTCAGGACCTGAGATGCGAAATTCACGCCGCACATGGCCTGTTGTCGAGCGTACTTCAGGGCCACCATATGTTTTGTATATACCGAACTCAGGGTTCAGTTGGCACTATTCGTTCAACTATGAAAAGATTGATGGTCCTAAAAATGGTCAAATAGTCAAATGGTCAAATGGTCAAATCAAAATAACTGACTAGAGGTTCATATGTACTTATTCAAACAATGTCACAATTGGCGCAAATCCCGGGGGATGGGGATATTCATATCCCCAACCTTTAAAAGATGGATGATGGCGTGTACAATATTCTCCCCCCCCCCACACACACACTTTTCAAAGAAAAAAAAAACATTTGTTGAACTATTTTGATAAATGATCATAAACTCTTATGAATGTATACTTTTATCCAAAAAAAAAAACCACACACACATATGATCACATTGGTAACAACATGAATTTAGCACTTTAATTTATTTGATAAACGATAAAAGAGAAATGTAGATAAAATATCCTGCTTAAGGGCATAAGTACCGTGCCGGGGATCGAACACCCCCCCCCCCCCTGATTCTAGCGTCTCCAGTCCTGCGCCTATAAACCACTTCATCTCCATTACTTTTATCCATTTGCTGTTTTAATTGCAATCAGTATTGTATTGAAATTGTAGACTTGATATTTAATGAATCTAGAAGGGCTTTTCATTGTTTTATTTTGTTTGTTTACTAGTGATAGTTAGTGGATCATGAACAATATGAGCTTGGTTGCAGAGGGCAACTGAGCAATTTGCGTAAATATGAAAGTTACCGATATATATAGTTGTTGTAACATAATTGTACCACATAAGCAAAATGTTTAAACGGTATACGTACTAAAGTTTTTATTATTGTTATTATTATTATTATTATTATTATTATTATTATTATTATTATTATTATTATTATTATTATCATTATTATTATTATTATCATTATTAAGTTTTTTATTGAAACAAATCAAAGCAAATTATGGTCTATCCTTAGTGTACATGGTGTAAGCGCGTACGAAATTTACAAAATAATCAAGTCTGAGAACTTAAAACTAGAAATAAATCCGGGTATGAAATAAATCCGTGTATAAATGAATAAAGTGCACCGTCAACTTCCTCAACTGCTCGTAGCGCAGTGGTTGAAGCCATTGTTAGAGCTCGATATATTACTAGTCATGCTAGTCAAGGGTTCGAATCCTTCTGACGCTGGTAATTTTTTGTCGTTATGAAATCGATGTCAATGGCGTTTATTCCGTTGACCAAATAGTTAAAGTATGATAGATATTCTTCGATCAAGTGCCAACCATTCTGTGCCTGCTTACACTAAGGATCGACCCAAATTATACGTACTAAACTTTAGCGGTGTCATTAATCTTGTATAATAATCAATTGATAAGATGAACGTAATAATCAAGTGATACGATGAACACTATCATGACTACCGGCAGAAGGGCGAACTATAACGTGTATGACGACTGGGAGGGGGGGGGGCGGCAAGAACACGTAAAATGTTCAAAGAAACACGAGAGCGAGCGAAGCGACTGAGCAGTTCATGAGGGCGCTTTT
>CM057163.1:9931716-9948716 GCA_029962745.1 Echinometra lucunter
GCCTTGGCTCAGTATACAGTGGCGTTTATAAGGGGGTAGAGAGGGTAGGCACCCCGGACGGCACATGAAGGGGGACAAAAACTGAAAAAGACTACGTGAAAGGAATGAAAAGAAAGAAATCTTTTGGTCTTTTATAAGTAAAGTACACGATGAATTATTGTTAAAGGGTTTAAACGCCCAAAAAGTTAGCTTCCTGGCATAGCCACGTTTCTTCTTGATTTCATGCTTTCGAGCCCCCAACACTACATTTCAAATGGTTGAAAGAGTTAAAAGGAAGCAAAAAATCGAACATTCGATACGGAATTTGCTTCATAAGGTTCATCAAGATCTTGTTTAAATTCGCAGCCTAAATAGAAACTTCGATTGCCTCACCGCAAAAAATTCCTAGAATATATTTCTTCAGATGTTTTGTCATTTTTGCCCCCTCAGTTTTGTGAGAACTGGATAGATTTAAGTTTAATAAGATTTTCAAACTGTGTTGCGCTAGCTCAGTTGCTGTGCTCCTTTTGAAAGCTTCAAGGGGATAATACGCATTTATTGCATTTATGAAGGGTGAACATGAATAAATCATGGAGCCTCATTGCTTTCCTTACTTGCTTTTTTTTTCTCACATATTTGGCTACCCGTTCCGGGTTGCTAGCATTGAAAATTCACGTTTCGTCATATTTGTTGAATTACACATATTAATTCATTTCTATTGGGGGCAGAGGGGTGCAACTTTGCGGATTGCCCTCGGCGCCGTTATCCCTAGATACACTCATGTTTGCATAATTTGTCTTGCCAAAAGAATGTGTTTTGAGAACGAAAATGTCAAGTCTTTCATTATAATCATTCAACCAAAGATACTGCCAATGACGTAAAGAATCATGACATTAGAACTAACTGGAACATTTTCAACTTGGAAATTTACACTTCTATCACGACTACCATGCGTGCTCTTAGCTCTGTTATGGTGCAAAAGTATTAGCTCTGTTGTTTGAGGTCGTACTGGCTTTAGGACCGTTGTAACATGGAAAAAGGAAGACGTTCTCTCTCTCTCTCTCTCTCTCTCTCTCTCTCTCTCTCTCTCAAAGTTATGTGTGTAGGGCACCGGCGTAAATCCACTTTGAGGAATAGGGGGACGATAGGCTCTTTTTGCCGATTTTTTTATGTCGAACTCATTGAACACATATCCTCACCCGACCCGCACCGGACCCCCTTACACACATTCTAAATTTCATTTTGCGAGTGAGCGAGCATAAAATAACCACTCTTCTGGTTTTTAATGGCATTTTCAAATAGAAATTCTAAAATATGATGGTCGTTTAAAACAGATTATCATTTTTTTACTAATAAATAAAACTGCTTAATTAAAATATTTCTTCCTTAAAAATGGGGATATATTGTACACGCCATCTCCCCCCCCCCCCGAAAAAGTTAGGGATATATCCCCCACCCCGGATTTACGCCAGTGGTGAAGGGGATGTTTTTATGCACCGATATATCCACTTTTGGAAATATTTGGCATTTACCTGTACATAAAGCCTAGGGGTTGATACTGGGGGAAGTGTACTGTAAATTTGGTATTAAAGTTATAGTACCACACATGTGAGAGTTACAATACTGGTTAGCACCACAAGGAACTTTTCATGGTTTTTAATTACCTTCTCATAAGATACTAATCAACAATATAAGTCGAGTCGGGCATTTGACCCATCAGAGACTGCTGAAGTCACTGAAAATTTCAACCAACAAACAATCTTAGCTTACATTCTCTAGAATTTACATTATGCACTTAATTCTTTGGGTCCTACGAACCTTTTGATAATTGTTGAATGAATTATCATTATCTACGTTCATACGGTTCTTGTAGTTTCGAAACTTTAAATTTACGAAACAAAGACAAGGGTTCACACGGACCCTAAACAACGACGCTCGTTGTTCTGAAACTACAAGCTGAGCGATCGTCGTTGTTAACCTCGGAAATAGATATTCAGATGAGAGTGTAACTCGTGCGCCTTGGCCAAGCTAGCTGTATGACAGTCCAGCTAGCATTTACAACTGTACGTAGCTCAGCTAGCTTCGTAGCGTGCGAACTTGAGAAGTCATCGTTAACAACAAGATTGCTAAACTTAAAGTTTATTCTGTCCACACGGTCGGAAACTAAGACGGCGGACCCCCTGCAACTGGTGGTTTCGACCAGGAACTACAACAGTGTACAAGTAAACTTAAAATTTGGAAACTACGAGTCCGTTCATCTGAAACTACAAGATGACTACAAGATAACTTAAAGTTTTGACGCTATAAGCGAAACTTAAAGTTTAGCTCAAACGCAAGTAAAACTGAAAGTTTATATACCTCCCTTCGTATGAACGTAGCTATCGGCATAGGGATGGTAAACCAGCATTTATTTCATATTGGTATAATGCGATGCTATGCTGGATGCAGTAATAGTGGTAGACCTAATGATGATAATGAAAATGATAACGGTGATGGTGTTAGTGGTCGTGGTAGCGGTGGTGATGATGATGATGATGATGATGATGATGAAGGTGATGATGATGAGGGTGGTTTAATGATGATGGTGAGGAGGAGGCGGAGGAAATGATTATGATGATGATTATGATTATGAAGATGAGGATGATGATGGTGATATTGATGATGATAATGATAATGGGGATAATGTTAACACCAGCAGCAACAACAGCAATGATGGTGATAATAAGAATGATAATAATGACAACGACGATCACGATAAGACTAGTAATAATAAATGATATTTGAAAAAAGACAATAATAACAAATATTATAATAAAAGTAATGATAATGAAGACAAAAATAATTTAGACTTTTGTTTTAAAATAGTGCGTCTAAACGTTTCTATACATTGAGAATCATCATCTCGGATTAAGCTCTGGCAACTATTATCAGTGCACATTGCAGTTAAGGAATGAACCCTGACAAAAAAAAGTGAACGCATTCACTCTGTTAAGGGTGAATTTCAAAAGAGAGTGCATTTAGAGTGAATGAGGAGTAAAAAATGTGATATTCATTATTTGAGGGGGTGACCTCAGTAATCACTCAAGGATTTTGGGTAATCACTGAGGTCACCCCTAAAAGAGTGAATAAAGAGTGAATATCACAGTTTTTTTACTCTTAATTCACTCTTAATTCACTATAAATGAACTCTCTTCTGTAATTCACCCCTAACAGAGTAAACGCGTTCACTCTTTTTTTTTTTCTTCTTCTTTTTTAAGAGAGTATACTCAAGTTGATCGATTGAGGCAGATACAGATCTGGCCGGTGACCAGACGTTATTATGCTCCGGCGATAGTGTTCCGAGCTTAATTCCTTCAGAGATATAGATTAGTTAACAGGATAATAGATTAGGATTATGGCCGTACGCAGCGGGGGGCAGGGGGCGGCCCCCCCCCCCCCCGAAATTTTCAAGGCTTAAATTTTTTACTGATAATTTTCAAAAATTCCATCAAGAATGCATGCAAAAGCGCCCTCATGAACTGCTCAGTCGCTTCGCTCCCTCTCGTGTTTCTTTGAACATTTTACGTATTCTTGCCCCCCCCCCGGAAAAAGTTTCTGCTTAGAGTTAGGCTTAGGGTTATTGGGTTTGGTATCATGTTTGTTCCAGAGCCGAAATGTGTAGGGGAGGTGGAGAAAAGGGGGGAATAGGGAAACAAGTTCTACTCAAAGCTGAATCACAGGAGAGAGGTACTCCCCCCCCCCCCAAGAAAAAAAATTGTAATCACTGAGCTTGAGAGGAAATTTCATATACATGATGTACATGTATATATTTATGCTTATTGGTTATTGCTTTGGTACCATTTTCCCACGGTGCTTTCACGATTACTCTGCGAGTACTGTTCTACCGGCATCTCCGACGAAAAACACAACAATCAGTCTGCTAATAATATTTAAAAGTGGGAGGGACTGAGTATAGACTCATCGTCATACACGTTATAGTTCGCCCGTCTGCCGGTAGTCATGATAGTCATGATAGTGTTCATCGTATCACTTGATTATTACGTTCATCGTATCACTTGATTATTATACAAGATTAATGACGCCGTTAAAGTTTAGTACTTATAATTTGGGTCGATCCTTAGTATAAGCAGGCACAGAATGGTTGGCACTTGATCGAAGAATATCTATCATACTTTAACTATTTGGTCGACGGAATAAACGCCATTGTCATCAATTTCATAACGACAAAAAATTACCAGCGTCATGAGGATTCGAACCCTTGACTAGCATGACTAGTAATATATCAAGCTCTAACAATGGCTTTAACCACTGCGCCACGAGCAGTTGACGAAGTTGACGATACACTTTATTAATTTATACACGGATTCATTTCATAACCGGATTCATTTCTAGTTTTAACTTCTCAGACGTGATTATTTTGTAAATTTCGTGCACGCTTACACCATGTACACTAAGGATAGACCATAATTTCGTTTGATTTGTTTATATATATATCGGTAACTTTCATATTTACGCAAATTGCTCAGTTGCCCTCTGCAACTAAGCTCATATTGTTCATGATCCACTAACTATCACTAGTAAACAAACAAAAGAAAATAATGAAAAGCCCTTCTAGATTCATTAAATATCAAGTCGACAATTTTAATACAATACTGATTGCAATTAAAACAGCAAATGGATAAAAGTAATGGAGATGTGGTTTATAGGCGCTGGACTGGAGACGCTAGAATCGGTGGGGGGGGGGGGTTTCGATCTTTTATCGTATATCAAATAAATTAAAGAGCTACATTCATGTTGTTACCAATGTGATCATATGTGTGTGTGGTTTTTTTATGGATAAAAGTACGCATTCATAATTTATGATCATTTATCAAAAAAGTTCAACAACTGTCTTTTCTTTGAAAAGTGTGTGTGGGGGGGGGGGGGGGGAGGGGGGATATTGTACACGCCATCCTCCATCTTTTAAAGGTTGGGGATATCAATATCCCCGTCCCCCGGGATTTACGCCAATTGTGACATTGTTTGAATAAGTACATTATGAACCTCTAGTCAGTTATTTTGATAAATCTTTTCATCTTTTCAAAGTTGAACCCTGAGTTCGATATATACAAAACATATTAACCACAGAATCCCACAAAATAAGGAAGTGCGCAGTACAATAATTATTAACAACAAAGTACAAAGTCAAACATGCCTCGGCTCTTTCAACTGTCTTTTCCATGTTTTCCAAGTTGTAGAATTTAGACCTAATCTTTGGTTTGATATTGAAACCGCATGAAACTCTGATTTGGTGGCCACGGTTCCCCTCCGACGAGGAAAGAAGTATTTTCAGCCTATCCACTTGCATCTATTAAAAAATCGCATATCAGAAGCTACAAAACGCTGAAAAGTTGTTACTCCGTCCGCAATTTGTTGCGAATAGCTTGATACTAGGCCCACAATGATTTGTCGTGAGCCATTAATGTGGATTCTTGCAGTGATATGGATATTCTCATCCGCAAAAGGTTTGTAAATTATGTGACAAAGTAAGTGGATATTATTCTTATCACATTTGTATTTCACATGGTCTTTTAGTCTATTGATATTTTTCATTTATTGTCATTATTTCTTTTTACATTAACCATTGCATCAAATCTAAATGCCAGTACTTTCAAAATCAATGGTATACGTGGCGTATTTTTGTGCATATAAAAGATCAAGATTTTGCTTCCTAAAACAGTATTAATCGATTACACTGCTAAATACATGAAAATGCTCACAGGCATATGGGGTCCCATACACAATTTGCTTCATTTTTGCACATTATTATTGCCATGTCTGGGTTTGTAAATAATAATTAAAAAAAAAAAAAAGAGTCACAAACACCTGCTTCACCCATTCAACAGGGGGTGGGATTATTAACGGCATTGTGTTATTCATCTTGAATAATTTGCTGTGAATAGAATTTGGAAGCAAAGTTATTATCAGTTATCAGAAACATAGAAGAGATAGTGCTTTGCAAATTTAAGTTTCCATTGACAAGTGTATAAACTCGGGAAAAAACATATTGCATTTGTCTCTCAGGTTATAAAGTGGACTTATAGCAATTTCCTTTTGGAAACAAGCTTTTCATATGTAAGCACTCACTAGCCATTATGCAAACATAGCAAGAGTTATTATGTAAATTGTTTACAGAATATATTGAAAATCACGTTGATATCAACCGGCATGGAAACCGCCAATCTCAATCAACAAAGTATTAATCGATTACACTGCTAAATACATGAAAATGCTCACAGGCATATGGGGTCCCATACACAATTTGCTTCATTTTTGCACATTATTATTGCCATGTCTGGGTTTGTAAATAATAATTAAAAAAAAAAAAAAGATCTACGTCATGATGTTCGAATAGGCCATTTCGTAAAGTTAGCTGGATTTATTTGTTGGATAGCTGAATGGATACGGGTCATTTCATTCGCCCTTCGAGGGGGAATATGTTTGGTGAGGAATTGTATAACCTTATTCATATATTTTCAGATATTTTATGCATTCTTCCTCGATTCTTTTTTTTTGGGGGGGTGTTTTTATGTACTTGTAAGGCTTTTTTTTTAAACATCACAAGATTTTCGGGTGATTTATGATGTAACTTTATAACAACCTATAGTGGAAAATGTGTCAGGTTTTAACTGAAATATTATTGATTTCTTGTATGAAGATTAATTTGAAAAGAGACCTTTTTTCTAAGTTTTCTTTAAAAGTTTTTTTTTTTTTCTAAGTCACCGACGTACCCCTCAACAGATTTCCTGTGTCCCAAGTGTCCCAACCAAAATCCCAGAAACAAAACAAAAATAAATAAAATAAAACACTTCCTGTGCCTGTTCCTCCTACAGAAAGGGGATGTCCCCCAGTGCCCCCTACTGAAAAATAATCCTGGATACGCCGGTTGGGTTTTTTATGTCAGGGGGAGTCTTTGGACGGGAGAACATTCATCCTCCCCCCCCCCCTCCTCCTTTTAAGAGTACGATATGAGGTTTGTGAGAACAGGGCCCCGTCTTACAAAGAGTTGCAATTGATCGAATCGATCTCAAATTTGAGATTGATCTTAAAGGAGAATGCAACCCAGACATCAGTGTGCTTCCAGTGAATGACCCTGATAGCAGACTGACGTCTTTAAGACGTCATAGACTGGTGGTAAACAGGTCCACGCGTTATACGTCGTATAGACGACTAATTTACGACGTCAGTATGACCAAAATTTTCTCACTTTTTGTTTGACGATAATATGACGTATATTATACGTCATTTACCACTTTTTTGCGTCTTTTTAAGACCAGAATAAGACGTGTTTTTACGTCAATTTTACGTCGTGACCCGATTGTAATAATCGATCGTGATTCATGAATATCCATGAATGACCAGAAACGACTAAACTTTGTGGAAATAGAAAGATGACATTTGATTTTTAAAATTTTATTGCAATGATTGCACTATCGATTCAAAGGTATTTGGTAGCTTTGCAAAATTGTCGAAAATGAGCTTGAAAATGGGTGAAATGTATGTAAATCTCTTTCAATATATGTAATTAGCAGAATCTGAAAGTATCAGACAAAACAGATTCCATTTACTCTCAAAAAAAGAGAAAATAGATTACGGTTCGAACAGAAAATTTGGTCAGAATTAACGGCAGTTCGATGTTTAAAATGCTGTTTGAACGAGCGTCCTCATGCGTTCATTCAAAGATATTGATGAGAAGAGTGTCCTGCACCATCGATCTCTATCAAACTAGATGAAGCAATCTGTGCGAGGAAATGTAGCCGCGCCGCGGCCGCTGTACGCATGTATGCAAGCGATCACGACGTCCGGCCGCCCGGCGCCGGCCGTCTATATTTTGCCTCGATATCGCTAGCCAAGGAGCTCCCTGCGCTAGCTAAAGCTATTGCGGAAATTACAACATGTACATTATATTATATCCAACCAGGATTAGATATTTTGCGGTAGGTAGCACTCAGAAAACATGCTTGAAAATCGAAGTTGTATCTCCATAAATTCCGCATTATTACATAGCCTCATCGGGTTTTTCTCTTTCTTTCTTTTCATTGGGGGGTCGGGGTCGGAGATCATTCGTTCAACTTCAAGTGCCAGTATGCGACTCCGCACTGCCGACACAGCCCCGCCACAGTGAGGGCTAAACTCGCTACGGAGCGCTAGCGCTGCCGTACTCGTCGACTTTGTCCTCAGCCTTGGGTGATTGACGGCTAACGTTGGCGTTAGACCTTGCTGTAATTTGTGCTGTGTTACTCGTCAGTCGTATATTCATGGTGTATTTCTGTTTTTGACAACTCAAATGAAAGTAAAACCTTTGAATGATAATAGTATGGTTATGAACTTATGATCACTAATGGAGAGAGAAAAAAATGATGATCAACATGATCAAGAGTGTCAAACTGTAGTGTTAGTGTACTGTTAGACTCTAACACTACAGTAACTTTACTTGAGACTTATATGTCTTGGTCTGATCATCCTGATCATGAAATGCACCGTTGTTATGTTGGTGTTGATGACAGTCGTGGCAGTGCAGTGGCACTTTACAAGAAGCAGCTCTTTAGTTGAAATTTTCCACTTTACCACAGTTGAATACAGTTTTGTTGAAAATTATTGTACCAAGTCAGAAGCCGCAAAACGTTTTTGAAAGGTGGGGGGGGGGGCTGTGCGTACAAACCGCAATCATTTCCAGGTTTTTGTACATAGGCAAACACGTCTACTAAAAGGGGGGCGGGGGTCTGCAGCCCCCCGCGGTTCCACAGCCCATGTTATTTTGTGGATCAGAGCATTGTGGATACTGTACAGTCACTCTATTTCCCAGACAGTCTTACGATAGAATACTCTGTTTTCAATCCACTTTTTTCCAGGGGAGGGGGGGGGGGGGGGGGGGGGAGAGATACCTTTTTCAGCACTGTCTATGAGGCTTTGTTTGTCAGCCTCTGCAGTTCATTTCGTTTGGTTTTTTTTTGGGGGGGGGGGCATTATTATGGGAACTAGAAGATTTACGCTAGTTCATCGCTGATGATTAGACTGGAATGGTATACGTAGGAATCAACATACAGTCGTTCAAGCATTCGGTCCGTTGCGAAATTTGCAGATCAAACTACTTCTTCATTGTTTGAGCAATGCTCATAAAGCTTGGCATATACATTGGTCTTGGGATGATGATGTGCAAGATGTTTTTTTTTAATGTGTCTGAAACTTCTTTGCCATGGTAATGGCATATTTTTGCAAAAAAAATCAAAAATTGAACTACCTCATTTTTCCAGCAATGCTCACGAAATTTAGAACACAAATTGATCTTTGGATGAAGATGTGCATTTTTTTGAATGTGTATGAAACTTCTTTGCCATGGCAACGGCATAATAATTGCAATAAATCAGGAAATCTTGCGGATCAAACCACTTTCTAATTTTTTGATAAATGCTCTTGAATTTAACACATTGGTCTTGAGATGAATATGTGTAAGACATATTTGCTGAATGTGGCAGAAAGTGCGTTCCCATGGCAATAGCATTTTATTGCAATAAATTGGCAATTCTTGCAGATTAAGCCACCTCATAATTTCAAACAATGCTCATGAAATTTGGCACACAGTGGGATGGAGAGGGAGAGGGGAGGTACTGTTCATCACCTTCAGTGATATTTCTTGTTTTTCCTTATCCAATTGCAGAATGTTTTCAAAACAGTGAATGTGGATAGATCCAAAATCAGACATCAGCTACATGTATATATACAGTAACATAGATCTGCATCCGAATTTCAAGCATTGTTTTGGGGGAATACATGCACATGCACCAACAGCAAAAAGTCATGTGCTGATATCTAGTCTTTTCTAAAATCTGAAGTCTTAGGCCTAATAACTTTTTATTGGTTTCGTCATTTGCTACGTCATACACAATGTTTTGTGTGATGGGGACTTGCTTCACTATATGTTGAGTAATATTTTTGCTAAGGCCAAGTAAAAAAAAATATTAGTTTCTTGTCCCCGCCTGCATTAAAAAAAACCACAGTCCTTTAGCCCCGTTAAGTTGCTCACCAGGAGGCCAAACATGCAGCCGTACGCAACCTGCCACACTCACTGATAGCCTACCTACTCAACAACCTCACCTGTCCTGACTGTCAGGATCAAGCATAGGCCTCAGTGGTCACATGAGTCACAAACACCTGCTTCACCCATTCAACAGGGGGTGGGATTCGTCGTTTGTGAGGACTTCCTCCATCACCATCACTTCGGTTTATCCATATAATCCATGCGTGTGTGGAGAAAATTCATCACTTCCTCAAAAGCAAATAATTAACATGAAGCATATCACAAGGCTTATCATCTCAAAATGACGTTTGCTATTTCGTCTGAAAGATCTCCATTTTATTCTGATTGCACTCAACTCGACGACCTGAGCTATAAACTCCATTAGTTGTCAGCAAATTTGGCAATATCCGGCAATCTTACTGTCACGAGTCGAGTTGGGAAATTGTCATTTATTTTATATCTTACATTTTAGCTCCCCTTATTTTCAACGAGAAAAAGAATTCAAATGTTTCCTTTTACTTAAAACTGATCAGCGATCGGGCCGAATTGTTTACATGTGTAGAAAAATAGTTCAGTGGCGATCAGCGTCGTTTTCCTTTCAGAGCGCTCGTCGCTATGAAGAATATGCAAATTAATTTCGGTCAAACGTAGTTTGTAGTTAACGTTGTGTGCAAAATGTATAGGCGACGTACGCGTTAGTGCCACGCCCAAGGTGATACGTCGGGCAAGGCGTAAGGTTTTGGTGTACAAGGTAGCAGGCATTATGTTTTCTGCGTTCTTTGAGTTAAGACATATCGTTGAGTTTCCTGCCAGTCGCCATTTTATTTGTTTCCTGAGTTGTTAAAGTCACCACATAATTTCTACTTATTTTGTGTCAAGACTACACTGTTTATAGACCAGGTTGTGCGGAAAGTAGAGGAGTCGTCATTTTATTGTTTTTTAAAACTCACTGCGGTGAGTTTTATTGTCGGGACTGGAGTCAGCTAAATATCAAGTCGGGAACGCCAAGGCTGCCATCCATTACCGTCGGGGCATCACCAAGGTCATCTCAAGGTCATTGTTCAAGGACGGCGCAACACAGACGTCACACAGACTTTGTTGCAGCAATTTCGATAACGCCATCATCGTCAAGTATTATCCTCGTTTTTATTTCGGGGCCCCAACCAACGAGAACTGTCACTCAGGTTTCGTTTGTTTGTGTGTGTGTGATTGGTGTGAGTGTTTCACTTAATCCTTGAAAACTCAAAACTCTTATCCAAAAGATTACTCAAATTTAACTGTATCCTCAATACTTATAGATAATCGATTAGGTTTATACAATTTTATACAATTATCCAAGGTTTATGCAATTTTCCCTAACTTTCAGTGTTTCAAGAAAAGATTGCAATTTATTGAACCCACTCTGTTGTAATCTGAAATCGGCTTTAAGCCAATTGTTTTATTGATCAAAACCAAAAGTGCATATTGATTAAATACTTCTACAACTTTATATTCAAAGTGTCAAAGTTTGTTGTGTTGAGTATCCTTATACAATTTCACTTCTCCTTTTATATTTTTCGGACCTCAACAGGGCCTTGACACTTACAATTGGTGCATTTCTGTTACAGTGCTAATACATCATGCATTTCGATCATAACGTCATGTAAGTGGTTTTCATGAATTGCCTCAATTTAGTATTTGCCTTGGCTCAGTATACAGTAGCGTTTATAAGGGGGGAGAGGGTAGGCACCCCGGACGGCACATGAAGGGGGACAAAAACTGAAAAAGACTACGTGAAAGGAATGAAAAGAAAGAAATCGTTTGGTCTTTTATAAGTAAAGTACACGATGAATTATTGTTAAAGGGTTTAAACGCCCAAAAAGTTAGCTTCCTGGTATAGCCACGTTTCTTCTTGATTTCATGCTTTCGAGCCCCCAACACTACATTTCAAATGGTTGAAAGAGTTAAAAGGAAGCAAAAAATCGAACATTCGATACGGAATTTGCTTCATAAGGTTCATCAAGATCTTGTTTGAATTCGCAGCCTAAATAGAAACTTCGATTGCCTCACCGCAAAAAATTCCTAGAATATATTTCTTCAGATGTTTTGTCATTTTTGCCCCCTCTGTTTTGTGAGAACTGGATAGATTTAAGTTTAATAAGATTTTCAAACTGTGTTACGCTAGCTCAGTTGCTGTGCTCCTTTTGGAAGCTTCAAGGGGATAATACGAATATAAAATTGCATTTATGAAGGGTGAACATGAATAAATCATGGAGCCTCATTGCTTTCCTTACTTGTTTTTTTTTTCTCACATATTTGGCTACCAGTTCCGGGTTGCTAGCATTGAAAATTCACGTTTTGTCATATTTGTTGAATTACACATATTAATTCATTTCTATTGGGGGCAGAGGGGTGCAACTTTGCGGATTGCCCTGGGCGCCGTTATCCCTAGATACAACCCTCTTTGCATAATTTGTCTTGCCAAAAGAATGTGTTTTGAGAACGAAAATGTCAAGTCTTTCATTATAATCATTCAACCAAAGATACTGCCAATGACGTAAAGAATCATGACATTAGAACTAACTGGAACATTTTCAACTTGGAAATTTACACTTCTATCACGATTACCATGCGTGCTCTTAGCTCTGTTATGGTGCAAAAGTATTTACTCTGTTGTTTGAGGTCGTACTGGCTTTAGGACCGTTGTAACATGGAAAAAGGAAGACGTTCTCTCTCTCTCTCTCTCTCTCTCTCTCTCTCAAAGTTATGTGTGTAGGGCACCGGCGTAAATCCACTTTGAGGAATGGGGGGACGATAGGCTTTTTTACCGATTTTTTTTCTGTCGAACTCACTGAACACATATCCTCACCCGACCCGCACCGGACCCCCTTACACACATTCTAAATTTCATTTTGCGAGCGAGCGAGCATAAAATAACCACTTTTCTGGTTTTTAATGACATTTTCAAATAGAAATTCTAAAATATGATGGTCGTTTAAAACAGATTATCAATTTTTTACTAATAAATAAAACTGCTTAATTAAAATATTTCTTCCTTAAAAATGGGGATATATTGTACACGCCATCTCCCCCCCCCCCCGAAAAAGTTGAGGATATATCCCCCACCCCGGGCCGGATTTACGCCAGTGGTGAAGGGGATGTTTTTATGCACCGATATATCCACTTTTGGAAATATTTGGCATTTACCTGTACATAAAGCCTAGGGGTTGATACTGGGGGAAGTGTACTGTAAATTTGGTATTAAAGTTATAGTACCACACATGTGAGAGTTACAATACTGGTTAGCACCACAAGGAACTTTTCATGGTTTTTGATTACCTTCTCATAAGATACTAATCAACAATATAAGTCGAGTCGGGCATTTGACCCATCAGAGACTGCTGAAGTCACTGAAAATTTCAAGCAACAAACAATCTTAGCTTACATTCTCTAGAATTTACATTATGCACTTAATTCTTCGGGTCCTACGAACCTTTTGATAATTGTTGAATGAATTATCATTATCTACGTTCATACGGTTCTTGTAGTTTCGAAACTTTAAGTTTACGAAACAAAGACAAGGGTTCACACGGACCCGAAACAACGACGCTCGTTGTTCTGAAACTACAAGCTGAGCGATCGTCGTTGTTAACCCCGGAAATATAGATATTCAGATGAGAGTGTAACTCGTACGCCTTGGCCAAGCTAGCTGTATGACAGTCCAGCTAGCATTTACAACTGTACGTAGCTCAGCTAGCTTAGTAGCATGCGAACTTGAGAAGTCATCGTTAACAACAAGATTGTTAAACTTAAAGTTTATTCTGTCCACACGGTCGGAAACTAAGACGGCGGACCCCCTGCAACTTGTGGTTTCGACCAGGAACTACAACAGTGTACAAGTAAACTTAAAATTTGGAAACTACGAGTCCGTTCATCTGAACTACAAGATGACTACAGGATAACTTAAAGTTTTGACGCTATAAGCGAAACTTAAAGTTTAGCTCAAACGCAAGTGAAACTGGAAGTTTGTATAGCTCCCTTCGTATGAACGTAGCTATCGGCATAAGGATGGTAAACCAGCATTTATTTCATATTGGTATAATGCGATGCTATGCTGGATGCAGTAATAGTGGTAGACCTAATGATGATAATGAAAATGATAACGGTGATGGTGTTAGTGGTCGTGGTGGCGGTGGTGATGATGATGATGATGATGATGATGAAGGTGATGATGATGAGGGTGGTTTAATGATGATGGTGAGGAGGAGGCGGAGGTAATGATTATGATGATGATTATGATTATGAAGCTGAGGATGATGATGGTGATATTGATGATGATAATGATAATGGGGATAATGTTAACACCAGCAGCAACAACAGCAGTGATGGTGATAGTAAGAATGACAATAATGACAACGACGATCACGATAACGATAATAAGACTAGTAATAATAAATGATATTTGAAAAAAGACAATAATAACAAAAATTATAATAAAAGTAATGATAATGATGACAAAAATAATTTAGACTTTTGTTTTAAAATAGTGCGTCTAAACGCTTCTATACATTGAGAATCATCATCTCGGATTAAGCTCTGGCAACTATTATCAGTGCACATTGCAGTTAAGGAATGAACCCTGACAAAAAAGTGAACGCATTCACTCTGTTAAGGGTGAATTTCAAAAGAGAGTGCATTTAGAGTGAATGAAGAGTAAAAAATGTGATATTCATTATTTGAGGGGTGTGACCTCAGTGATCACTCAAGGATTTTGAGTAATCACTGAGGTCACCCCTAAAAGAGTGAATAAAGAGTGAATATCACAGTTTTTTACTCTTAATTCACTCTTTAATTCACTATAAATGAACTCTCTTCTGTAGTTCACCCCTAACAGAGTAAATGCGTTCACTCTTTTTTTTTTTTTTTTTTTAAGAGAGTATACTCAAGTTGATCGATTGAGGCAGATACAGATCTGGCCGGTGACCCGACGTTATTATGCTCCGGCGATAGTGTTCCGAGCTTAATTCCTTCAGAGATATAGATTAGTTAACAGGATAATACATTAGGGTTATGGCCGTTCGCAGCGGGGGGCAGGGGGCGGAGAATGCATGTACACCAGATCCTTCAATTTCAATTTCAAAAATGCAAAAGCGCCCTCATGAACTGCTCAGTCGCTTCGCTCCCTCTCGTGTTTCTTTGAACATTTTACGTATTCTTGCCCCCCCCCCCGGAAAAAGTTTCTGCTTAGAGTTAGGCTTAGGGTTATTGGGTTTGGTATCATGTTTGTTCCAGAGCCGAAATGTGTAGGGGAGGTGGAGAAAAGGGGGGAATAGGGAAACAAGTTCTACTCAAAGCTGAATCACAGGAGAGAGGTACTCCCCCCCCCCCCCCCAAGAAAAAAAATTGTAATCACTGAGCTTGAGAGGAAATTTCATATACATGATGTGCATGTATATATTTATGTTTATTGGTTATTGCTTTGGTACAATTTTCCCACGGTGCTTTCACGATTACTCTGCGAGTACTGTTCTACCGGCATCTCCGACGAAAAACACAACAATCAGTCTGCTAATAATATTTAAAAGTGGGAGGGACTGAGTATAGACTCATCGTCATACACGTTATAGTTCGCCCGTCTGCCGGTAGTCATGATAGTCATGATAGTGTTCATCGTATCACTTGATTATTACGTTCATCGTATCACTTGATTATTATACAAGATTAATGACGCCGTTAAAGTTTAGTACTTATAATTTGGGTCGATCCTTAGTATAAGCAGGCACAGAATGGTTGGCACTTGATCGAAGAATATCTATCATACTTTAACTATTTGGTCGACGGAATAAACGCCATTGTCATCAATTTCATAACGACAAAAAATTACCAGTGTCATGAGGATTCGAACCCTTGACTAGCACGACTAGTAATATATCAAGCTCTAACAATGGCTTTAACCACTGCGCCACGAGCAGTTGACGAAGTTGACGATACACTTTATTAATTTATACACGGATTCATTTCATAACCGGATTCATTTCTAGTTTTAACTTCTCAGACGTGATTATTTTGTAAATTTCGTGCACGCTTACACCATGTACACTAAGGATAGACCATAATTTCGTTTGATTTGTTTATATATATCGGTAACTTTCATATTTACGCAAATTGCTCAGTTGCCCTCTGCAACTAAGCTCATATTGTTCATGATCCACTAACTATCACTAGTAAACAAACAAAAGAAAATAATGAAAAGCCCTTCTAGATTCATTAAATATCAAGTCGACAATTTTAATACAATACTGATTGCAATTAAAACAGCAAATGGATAAAAGTAATGGAGATGTGGTTTATAGGCGCTGGACTGGAGACGCTAGAATCGGTGGGGGGGGGGGGGGGTTCGATCTTTTATCGTATATCAAATAAATTAAAGAGCTACATTCATGTTGTTACCAATGTGATCATATGTGTGTGTGTGGTTTTTTATGGATAAAAGTACGCATTCATAATTTATGATCATTTATCAAAAAAGTTCAACATCTGTTTTTTCTTTGAAAAGTGTGTGTGTGGGTGGGGGGGGGGGAGGGGGGATATTGTACACGCCATCCTCCATCTTTTAAAGGTTGGGGATATCAATATCCCCATCCCCCGGGATTTACGCCAATTGTGACATTGTTTGAATAAGTACATTATGAACCTCTAGTCAGTTATTTTGATAAATCTTTTCATCTTTTCATATTTGAACGAATAGTGGCAACTGAACCCTGAGTTCGATATATACAAAACATATTAACCACAGAATCCCACAAAATAAGGAAGTGCGCAGTACAATAATTATTAACAACACAGTACAAAGTCAAACATGTCTCGGCTCTTTCAGCTGTGTTTTCCATGTTTTCCAAGTTGTAGAATTTAGACCTAATCTTTGGTTTGATATTGAAACTGCTTGAAACTCTGATTTGGTAGCCACGGTTCCCCTCTGACGAGG
>CM057163.1:9949216-9965711 GCA_029962745.1 Echinometra lucunter
ATAATGCAATATGTACAAAAATAACCATTTCAATATTAACAGACGCAATCTAATCGTGGCCACGCTTAGACTGAAACAGAATGGTTTCAGGCAGAAAGCGAGGTGCCCAAGTATTTGGCAAATAGGTGATCGAATATTATTTAGATATCTCATAGGAGTGTATTTTTTAAGACGAAATAAGAATTCTACCATTAAGAAGAGTGTATAATTTGCCTCGCTCGCTGCGCGCGCTCGTATAGATGATGGATGGTTTCGCCTTTTTGGCGAATAGACAATCGAATACATAATTTGGATATCTTATATGTTTCAATGCATTTTAAGGACAAAATAACACTCATCTATGGAAAAGGGTGTATAAATTTTCTCGCTCGCTGCGCTCACTCGTATATTATTCACATACGGTATCGTTTAGGAAAAACAAAAGAATTCGGTAACTGAAGCGAGGTTACCGAATATATGATTTAGATATCTTACTGGCCTAAGCGTATTTTGACGAAATAGCATGAAAAAGAGTGTATATTTTTCCTCGCTCCCTGCGCTTGCTCGTATAATATTTAAAAAACGGGATCGTTTTGGAATATGATTTAAATACCTTTCGGTCCATCGTGTATTTTGTTGAAGAATGAATAATCTCCTTAACCATGGAAAGCAGTACATAATTTGTCGTCGCTCGCTCGTATAATATTTAGATACAGGATAGTTTTTGCAAGCGAATAAATTCGGCAAGCAAGGTGACCGAATATATGATTTAGATATCTAATACTGGCCAAAGTGTATTTCGACGAAATAACATGGAAAAGGTGTATAATTTTTCCTCGCTCGCTGCGCTCGCTCGTATAATATTCAGATACTGAATCGTTTTGGATTAACATAAGAATTTGGCAAGAGGAGTGACTTAATGTATAATTTAGATATCTTTCGGCCCATCATGTATTTTGATGAAGAATAATCACCTCAACCATGAAAAGAAGTATATGTAGTTTTCCTCGATCGCTCGTATAATATTTGGATACAGGATAGTTCTTGCAAGCGAATGAATTCGGCAAGCAAGGTGACCGAATATATGATTTAGAAATCTAATACTGGCCAAAGTGTATTTCGAGGAAATAACATGAAAAAGGTGTATATTTTTTCCTCGCTCGCTGAATCGTTTTGGATAAACAGAAGAATTGGGCAAGTGAGGTGACCAAATATATCATTTAGATACCTTCGGCCCATCGTGTACTTTCATGAAGAATAATCGCCTCAACCATGAAAAGGAGTATATGTATTTCACCTCGCTCGCTTCGCTCGCTCGTATCATATTTAGATACAGGATGGCTTTGAAAGCGAATTATTCGGCAAGCGAGGGGGACAAAATAATCTAGATATCTTATAGGCCATCGCATATTTTGATGAAAAATTTATGTGCATATTCATAAAACACACACACACACACACACACACACACACACACATATATATATATATATATATATATATATATATATATATACATATATAACGATATAAAAATTCCGCGTGTTGGTTCTGATAACGATATATAAATTCCGCATGTTGGTTCTAATACAGAAGAAACAAAAAGTATACGAGGTAATGCATTTTAGCTCGAAGATATATTCAAGAATTAGACAAAGATTGCATGTCATAAAGTATAGTAATCGAATGTACTGCGCGTCCCCAAAATGTCCCTCTGATTGAGCGCTAAATTAATTATAAAATATAATATTCGTCCCAATTTGATCTTCATATCTTGAAAGCCCATTTAATCCTGTAACTTATGAGAAAAATTTTATCGGTCTCGCATCATTGGTTTTGAACAGAGAGTCTATTGTGTGAAAGCAGTGCATTACAGCCCATTCCAAGTTTGCAGTGCTACAATTCTGCATTGTCTTTATGTTTTCAATCAACTGCAGTGCTTTTGCCTTCCGTGCTCCCTTTTATTTTAAAGTTTTGTTTAACAGAGAAATTTTTTTGTAGATGTAAAGTATGAGCAAATGCACAGCCTCCTTGTAAGCCACTCAGCATGGATTTCAAAGGTAACAAACTCTTGATACTTCAGGTAGCCCCTCTTGATCGTCTTGGTGCATGGTGGTAGCTGATCTGGGTATCGCCTTTGAAATGCACATTGAGTGGTAAGGAGGCTGTGCGTTTGCTCATACTTTAAAACAAGGAAAGCCCTTTGACAGGCAGTAAGTTGTTGACCAACCATACTGAAATCAGTCAAAAGTCTATATGACTAACTAAAAGCTGACAAAACTTCAACCCAACTAAATTAAGTTTGAAAAAAAAGACAAGACATGCAAGGAACACAAATCTGTTCATTTCATTCTTACTTTAATTTCTGAATTTAAATTTCTAATTAAGCTGAACCCCTGTTAATTTCTTAAATTCTTATTTCCTTCCTTAACACTGCTAAAGCTCTTACATAAATCTTAACAACCTTGTTTTGATTTATGTGGTAGCATTTTTATATAAATTTCATAAGTTTTGAACTCGCAGAGCTCAAAACACCTGTTCATAGTTCTTTTTCTTTATGGTCTCAACAAATTATTATTATTATGATTATGATTATCATTATTATTATTATTATTATTATTATCATTATTATTATTACTATTATTATTATTATTATTCATTTGGCCATTTCAAACGAATAAAAAAATACATTAAGATATACAACAGAAAGGTCCATGATAAGAGACAAGAAACATACTCCTAGAGTGCAAAACTTGGCTGCCTGGGAAGGAGACAGCAAATTTTAAACTGGATGGTCCTCCTTTAAAACTTTAAAATGAAAGGGAGCAGAGAAGCCAAAAGCACTACAGTTGATTGAAAACATAAAGACAGTGCAGAAAATTGCAGCACTGCAAACTAATATTATAATTTAGAATTAATTTAGCGCTCAATCAGAGGAACATTTTTGGGGGGACGCGCTGTACAGTTTCTCTTGATAACAGTATTAACACAAGCAGTTGACAAATATATATATATTATTGATAATGAATAATGTGGAACCATTCATTCAATTCGAAAAGAAACATGTCATTCTAAAATTTAGGGCTCAGGAGCAAACCATCAATCATTTTGCAGAACACGAAATAAAAAAATGGCATATTTTTAATGACAGAATACAAAAGCATCAAGTGAAATTTTCTCAACAATAAGAATGAATATGAATACCGCATTTACCGTGTTGTTCTGTAAACGCGTAATTAACCCGTCGTTTTGGTTTTTACAGGACGAATGCGTTGAAATGCAATAAGGGATGAGAGCAAATACTTCAGCTAATAATTTAAATAAAGTTACTCTTGATATTTTATTTTAGTTTTAGGGAACGGATATTGCAGGATATTTTTAACATATAATTCAATAAATGAGTTCATTGTATGCAAACTATCTGTTGCATACAATAGGTGCGAAGTTTTGCAGATACCACGTAATCAAATTATTTGAAGAATTCTTTGCATAGTGTCGAAAGAGGCTGATAAAAATAACATATTGCCGAGTGCTCAGAAACATAATGGGACCATAATATTCATTGTCATTGGACTAGGGCTACAGTTTACCAATTTACGATTAATAACGATGATAGCTAACTCAATTTGTTAAGAAAACATATTTAAAAGTTGATTGAACATTACTGTCATATGTCAAGTTTTTAAAAATATGCAAATGTTGGTGGAAATCAACCAGATCTTGTTGGAAATCACAAATGATTAAAGCGTTGGTTCATGTGCCTGAAAAAAAAAAAAAAAAAAACGTGGCCTGCTGCAGCACAAATTGTCGGCGATCGGTGCTGCTCTTGCTATATCATATATTCTTCCTACTGGCGACAAGATATTAAAATCTAACTGCACATACTGTCGCCAGTAAGCATGTTCCAAAGCAGATTATGGTGATAGCACAGATGATATTGAGGAGGAGGAGGAGGAGGATTGTTGACGTTGATTGATTTGGTGCAGAATTATTAGGGAAGGGTGCTGGTGAAAATGTTTGTTGATTCTATTACAGGCGTAGCCAGGAGAAGGGAACTACTCCCTCTATCATGTCTATCCCGTTGACTTGAGAGTGAAGCAAACAAAAGCACCTGATCCATTAAGCTGCAGTGCGTCCTTCGGGGACGGGGGAGCAAGGGAAAAAACCTGACCCCCCCCAAAAAAAAAAAAGTAATCCCCTACAATAATTTGTCCAAAACGCATGCTATTTATTTATAGAGTTATATTGTTTGTGTTAACTAATGCTCTCATCAAATGATTTGCTTTCTTCTCCACCATTGCAGGCCTTTACCAGTGAAACTAAAAAATAGCAAGGGGTTAGTGCACTTAAGAGTAATGACCAGTTTGAATACTGCACTAATGGAAGAAGAATGTGAAGAAAATATTAAAGGACAATATTGTCATTATTTTCTCCTCAAATTGATTGAGCATAAAGGAGTTAAGGAAATCAGTGTCTACTGTACGTCCTATTGAGAGAAAAATGAAAGCCCTAAGAAAACATAACCACACACCCACACGCACAAGCAAAAGCAAAGACAAACCAAACCAAAAATAGCATAACAAAACTAAAGAAAAACATTGTTGCAACACCATCCTGGAACAATCGGGGCTATGACATGGAATGATAAACATATTTAGATGCCATCTGTCTACAATGATCCTTACCTAAATCATCCTCTATTTGCTTTACATTCTTTAGTTCTCAGCGTGCTATTTCTTCGGTCATCATCTGCAATCCTTACTCTTTTCTCTTAGCCTCGTGTCTCTCTCTTCCGTCCCCCCCCCCCCACCCACTCATAAGCTTTATCCCTCTCCCCGAATTTCGTTTTTCCTGCCATATGGGCGTTGTAGACACTGGAAAAGGGGATGGGGAAAGGAACCCTGCCTTATTGGGAATTAATACAAATTGTTCTTACACTTGAAGAGTTTAGATGCAACAATAGCTAAACGCCATACTAAAAAAATTAAATTCACCGTCATATAGAGAAAAAAATCAAAAGATATATTGGTCATTATATATAAAGGTATATTCATGAAGTTATAGTCAAAAGTAGCACACATTTTCTTTTTATTTACTTTATTCTATTGGATCTTCAATTGAAAATATCTCAATGTGACAAAAATGGATTTTTCCGTTTTTGCATTCAAACTCTTCTCTTGGAACACAGGTAGGACTATTCCAAATCGAAATAAATTCTCAACCTCGGAAGGGTGAAGGTACAATGGTTGGAAAGCCATGATTCTGCATTGGGAAGAAATTTCTTTGGAAAATAAAAATCATTCATGCATACTAAATTTTCTGCGCCAGGCATCCCATTCCATAAGAACAAAAACCAATATTTTCCAAGTCTTGCTGGGGAGAAAATGCCCCTTCCCCCTTTCTTTCTGATCTCTTTCTTTAAAATGATAGAAAGTGCAATCACGTATTTCCCTTCCTCTATGGTCTCCACCCCCCTCCCCCCCTCCCCCCCCCCCCCCCCCCCCCCCCCCCCGTCTTTGATCCGTGTTGTGTGATTCCCTTTTTATTTCCCTTCAAGGTATAATAATCGTCTTTCGTTCCACTGTTGTGATCTTATGGACCACCTCTCCTTCCCCCATCCCCTTCTCCCGCTTACATTTATTTCTGGTTTCTTGTTTCACCATGACCATCTTTTAGTCATCTCTCACCCACCTCACTTTACGTCTACCTTTCTCTTTACTCACTCTCTTTCCTCCTTCATCTGTAATCATTTTAACATGTTTTATATACCTGATCGTATGTCATCGATGATTTTTTTAAAATGTATTGTACATAAAACATTTTGTTTACCTATTTCTAATGCAGCTTCAGAGCTAATAAGTGTAGCCATTCACTTCTCTTTTCCTTCACTTCTCGAGGGGACATTTTTTTTCTAATCCATCTCTCTAGAAAGAAAGGGGAAAATGCTCATTTGGCACTTTAAAATTTTTTGAAGAAGCTATTAAAAAACAATAACAACGACAACAAAAACAAAATATCAATACATACGAGTTTCGTGAAAGAGCTCGAATCGTTGCTCCGATCTCGTGATGTGCTCATCGTAAACCCTTCAAATACGTCACCTTAAAGGAGCCACCCGGATGAGAATCCACCATTTTGATTCCTAAAGGAAAATTTTACTTTGTATGTGTCTGTATATCTATCACTACTCTAACTAAATATACCGGCTGGTTAAAAAAAAAACAAGTTCGGTCTTCGACATTTAGGGTAGTATGATTGCAATAATATCATTAAATTCTGTTTTTCGTTTGTTTCTACGATGGTTAATTCCTATCATTTGTTCCTTTCATTTGCATTTTATCAGTGAATCCCCAGCAGCGACGTACCGTGGGCCGTAAATGTTGTTGTTGTTGTTGTCGTTATTGTTGTTGCATTGGGTTTTTACAGACGTGTATCAATCGAATATTATGTTTTGTTCGCGTCTGTGTGTGTAAAGCATCAGAGTTAGTAACTCCATGGTGTAAAACTTCTTATATTATTACGTTGGCCTACTAGTACCCGCTGATCTGTACGTAGAAAGATCTGTATAACTAATTGGCTGCTTGTGACGCTACGGGGCGTCCATATTACACGCACATCTTCCAAGGATCTTTTCATCGTTTTCTCTGCAAATTATGCTTAGTGTTTGGTGACAAATTTTGCCTTTGTATGCCTGCACGTGCAGCAGTAAACTGTGAAATAACTATTTCACCTGTAGTATAGATATGGAAATTATGAACAAAACTTTCCTGTTTCAGTATACAGAGAGTGGCTTGGCTTGTATGGCTCTGAGAATTTAGTGTGTACCCGCATATAGCGTTTTGTGTTGGACAGAAGCTACTTCATAATGTCACTGGGAGAGGGGGACCGAAAGATACGTACTTTTTTCACAGATTAAAGTTACAAGATTCATTGGTTTTATATGCGAATTCCTTTTATCTCGCTTGTTTTGCATGGCTGTACAAGCTTGATGTTTGTAATTCATCTGACATTTACTAAATTACATCAATCAATTGATCAAGCTGTGAACATTCACATCTGCTAATACATCATGCAGAGAGGCATGTAAACAATGAGAAATTTAGGTGTGCAGCATTACCCGTGTTCACGTGCCCGGTTATGCATAGTGCTCTATATGTATAAATCGCATCATAAAATCTGATTACAGAAGTGTCGTTATCGAGTTGTCTTGACTGGTGACGCGAGAATCGGGGGTTGGAGCCCCAGCACGAGACTTAAATTGTGCCCTTGAGGGAGGCATTTTATCTACATTGCTTTTTAATATACATCAAATAAATTAACGTGCTCTTGCCACATTGATACTGGTGCATGTGTGTATTTTAAGAAAACAAAAAATAAAAGATACATGTATATGATGAAACTGAAATATAGGAATTTGCTAAAAGCCATTAAACGTACTATACTTGGTACCATGATAATCCATACGCCACTTAATGTATTTAAGGTGGTGTGATGATCCTGTTGACGCCATTTAGATTATGTTTTGCCCACGTGAAACCGTATAGGGGTGCAAATTTGACTTAGTGTAATACGCAATAATAGTTTCCATATTTGAAGTGTGTGGACGCACTTTGGTATAGTGAAGGAAATGGATGTCAAGTTGAAAGCCGTCATGCGTTACTTCTCGTTGTTTTTCTACTTCAAGAGTAGTGAGAGTAGCTATTTAATCAAATGACCTTGGTTGTGTTTCAAAATGGAATAGGAATTGTAGGGTACAAGTACGTGCTTATATACTCATTCAGATAAGACTGGAGAGGATCAGCTTATCTTTTAAAGGTGCTCAACCATTAAGGGGTCCATGATTTTGGGAGCTTAACCGTGTAAATATTTACATAGTCACGTAAATTTTGTTAAAGCTGTTAAAGAGAAAATTGAAGAATTCAAAATAATTCATTCAGAAAGTGAATGTAACCCTAATATGTTATGGGACTCTTTCAAGTGCACAATTACTGGTACCTGTATAGAATATTGTACATGCAAAAAGAAAGAAAAAAAAACTTTGTAAAGAAACATCTTTTGAAAGATATTGAAAATTTCGATAATATAGATAATAATTATAAAAAAAAAACTTCCTGAGGAAAAGGAATCATTACAGAAGCCATTTAAGTGATGAAACCCAAGGTTTAATTATTCGTTCTCGAATTCGATGCTGTAATATTGATAATTTGGACAATATGATTGATGATTTCTTAAATTAAATGAAGTTAACAAAGCTTTTCTTGAAAAATATATTACTAAGAAAGAATTGTTCTAAATACTTCAGTGAGTCATAACAAATCACCAAGTCTCGACGGCTTACCTGTGGAATTTTGTATTGTATTTTGGAAAGACCTTTCTGATATCCTTTTAAATTCATGTAATTTTTCTTTGCAGATTGGGCTAATGTCTACTTCTCAAAGGAATGGGGTTATTACTTTGATGCCTAAAAAGGATAGGGATACCTCATTTCAAAAAGAAAAAAAAATAGACATATTTCTGTACTAACCGTAGACTATAAGATTTTAGCCAAAAGTTTAGGAAATCGTTTGAAAAAATGTGTTTCATACCTGATTCACCCTGACCAATCTGGATTCTTATAAGGGTAGGAATATTGGGAACAATATCCGGTTGATCACAGATATAATTGAATATACAGACTCGTGGTGAAAATCTTCTGCTTGACATTCAGAAAGCTTTTGATAGTTTTTCTCATCAGTTTCTTCTTAGTGCATTACGTCAATTTAATTTTAGTAATGGATAGAAATGTTTTATTCTTACCGAAAAAGTCATGTATATGATTATGGACATTTCACAAAACCTATTAACATGGAAAGAGGAATTTTTCAGGACGTACCATAATCTCATATCTGTTTTTATTAGCAATTGAGACTATAGCTCTTGTTATTGGACAAAATCCTACTATCAAAGTTGTACCGAATAACGAACTGAAAATATCTTTGTTAGCACGTCATTCCACATGTTTTATTGATGGCTCAGACACTTCATTTAAGTGTTTGTTTGGCACTACAGGTAATTTTTGTCATAGCTCTGGTTGTAAGTTCAATATATCTAAATCAGAGGCAATATGGAATGGCTTATAGTCATTTCTGTTGCACAAAAAATGTCATGGGTTTAAAATGCTTTGTGGTGATGATTATGAAAGCTTGTGGAAGTCTACTGAAACTTCCGTCTTCAATGCTTTTAGTGATATACAGGATATTTCATGGAAAACACATGCCCATGAATATATTTGGAATGAATTAACCTCAAGTCAATTGGCCGAGTCTATCCGAACATGGTAAATATTTAAGGAAAAATTCTTTGAAGCTGAATTTGATACCTTTTCCTCAACTGGTTCTTGTCAGTGTATTTGGTTTGATAGAAGTATTTGCTCAAAATCAAAGCAATATTTCATATACCAGGATTGGTTAGACAAAAGTATTATGTATATTAATGATCTTGATTATGGTTTCAGTGCTCAGGACAGGAGGAAATACAGTTTTTTAATGAAAATATCAAAAATCCAAAAGCCTGATCTACAAGATGTTTCAAAATTTGAACAGATGTTCGATCATAATGATGATAAATTCCTAACATATTTGTTGCTTTTAATTGAATATTATATTTATATATATAAATTCAAGAATGAATCACCAACTTTTTACGGGTATAAATTATATATTTCCACCAACAAACCAAATAATAATAATAATAACAATGATAATAATAATAATAATAATACTAATAATAATGAATAATAATAATAACTTATAAACTTCCAACTCATTTTCGAAAGTGAAGATTCAAGTTTTAAGTAATTTTATCCTTATAAATTTTCTGAGACTAAAACATTATTTTAGTTTGTCCTTCTTTGGAAGAAAGGGCAGTTTGGATGTCACTTTTAACCCCACGTGTAACTATGAAAGTCGAATTTTTATGACTATTTTTATTCATGTTTTACAAGTTGTACATATTTAATAAGCAAAATTGCCCTTTTATCCCTCTTTTACTACACACTTGCCTTTACTGAGTTGTAGGGGATAAGTATGTAAAATAGAGAAAGTGGCTGCCTTGATGACTTGTAGATATGCTGTATTGCTTCCAAGGTATACTAATAGTGTATAATGCTGCTTTATTTTATTCACTTTTTTTCCTTTTTGTTGTTTGTTTTGATTAATCTGTGAATTATTATCAAAAATCATGAAAACCCTATAAACCTTGTTTTTGAAAAAAGGAGACGAGATTCCACTTTTTCTTTACATTTTTGCCTTTATTTAGTTATTTTTTCGGCAACGACAACGGAAGATATAATATTTCTCAAAACATTTTTTCATCTCCTGGAATTTTGCAATTACACAATTGCGAATATGTTAATTATCAACGCTCAGAACTTTGCAAGCTGCGTGAATTCCTTCTCAAGAAATAAAATGGAAAAGAGAATCAAGCTGAATCATTATTTTTTAAAATTTTGTATACCATTTTGTTCAAATATCAAAAGTTATATATATATATATATATAAGACGTTCATTCTTGTTTTCACCTTACGGATGTCAAAAGGATGCTCTGGCTTAAAACTGTAAAAGATTTTGACATGCAATTGTTTAGTAATGATGGGAAAATATCTTCTTTTATCGTTAACATTTATTTCAATGTTGACATTACCTGCTTATTTCGTGAATTCGATATTGCAGAAACTTACTGACAGACCACGGACGTATTACGTGTAAGATGTCCATGTTTCAGACACACTATAAAAAGATCAGTTAATTACTCATTTACTTGCGGCTGTACCTTTATTATCCGTTGAAATCGCGGTAAACTTCTCTCTTTTTTTTAAAGGTCGAAAATTAAATTACAAATTTTAACTCTATTGCTATTTGACTTTACAATTTATGTTTCATAGATTGTGATGTTTTTTATAGAACCCCCCCCCCCCCCCCCAAAGTGTACTAGTCTTCGTCTTTGATTTGTTCTTATTTGTTTGTTGTTGTTATTGTTGTTTGCTGTGTTCAGTATCTTCCCTCAAAGCAAATGTTTCTCATTCATGTACTCCAGAATTATTTTAAAATTCATGCATTTAACTCATTGACAGTCGTTATCTTATGAAGCACAGTGCATTGCCTACTGGCACCTTGTGGACCCTTAATTCAGCATAGCAAAATTAAAATCATTATATAGTACCTTGTACCTTGTATAACTGGAAGTATAAATTTGGGCTTGACAAGAGTGAGTATTGAGATTGGATTCTATTGTACTATTTGGATCACTTGATGGGTGGCAGATTTGAATACTGTACTGGTTTTAAAGTACAAGTTATGTTGGAGGAGATCATTCCAGAGTAAACAGGATAAAATCTACACACTGAAACTCTATCACCTTGTTGCACAGGAGGCGTCACCTGGATACATACTCCAGTTAAGCTTTAAAAGGCAACCTTTATGCTAGTGACTTAATGGAATACTTGCCTTCTCGCAGGTTATGCATGTAGTTACAGAATGACGCCTCAAATGAAATGGCCGTGTGCCAAGGCGCTTTGGAATGAGCAACTATGATTTTTAAATTGTAGTCATTACATATAAGGTGTATATATATATGTTTTATTCTGTACAAATACACTCTTCATCTTAGGAGAACTTTACAACCATCTTTAAAAATGTTAACCAATTATGAATCACGATATAAAGGCTGATCCAGAGGAAGGATGGGAGTATTTCCATCTGCTGTTCTTGCATGCGCCCTTTTCCTGAAGCAAAGAAGAAAAACAAATACGATTATTTGATTTATTTTTTTCTTCATTGTGTATATTTGCAGTCTATGACGTTTGTTCCCCCCCCCCCCCTCTCTCTCTCTCTCTCACTCACTCTTTCAAAGGTCGATAAACATTACCGCTATTCACAGCATTAGTCATGTTGATAAACAAAGGGGTATGGTTTATGTATTTCCCTAAATATTTTAACCATTACAAATGAAATCGATCCGAGATCAAGGAAGCCTGTGTGAAGTTGTCTATACAGAATGAGTATATCTTCTTAAGTTTGTTTTCACTAAAAGGGAAAACAAACATGTTTTACTAGTTTATATCCTTTTATATTGTGACAGGAATGACCGGTCGTGACAAGGTCAAGTTTCAAAGATTCTGACCTTTTTAAACAAAAATAAATTCTGGATTTTTCTTAGTTACATGTACCTAGTAACCTGTTGGTCGTGCTCCCTTCTCTTCTTGCCAAACACTGCCACCATACTTGGAATGGGCGAAGACCAAGTCCCCTGTAGACGCCTGCTTGACTATGAAGCTACGGTCCGACTTGTCGCTGATTACAGCATCGGCGTATATTCCGAACGACTTGTTGACGGAGTCGTATGGGATAACATACACCGTCACGTCTCCTCTCGACGTCGGAAAACAAAAGTATTCTTTGGGATCGATGATACGTTGGTTGCAACCACCCTTGGAGTGGGTAAGAAGAATTTTGACTGGAATGTTGGTTGCGTTAGCGACCTGCGTGTTGTGTTGAGGACCCCAGCCTCTTGACTCCACAGCATCGACGATGTCCAAAATATTTTGAACACATATCTTGCCAGCAGAGGTAGCTCTTGCAGCTTTGGCCATTTTATTTAACAGATCAGTCACATGCGAATCATATGTGATCTTATCTAAGATATTGCTCTCCTTAAATATATTCACTGGACTACCACAAAATGAACTTTGAGCCTTTGAATACGTGTCCTCCCAAAAAATAATTCCCATTCCTAAGGCCGAACTACCAATCAATTCATGCAGTGAGCCCTCTATCCAGGGCTTCGTGCATTTATTGCAAAAATCAAAGAACAGTAGTTGCTATAGAATAATGAACAAAGTTTACAGGTTTTTTTTTTTTTTTTTTTTTTTTTTTTTTTCTAGGATACAATAATATATATGAAATGCATGATGAAATACAGAGGCGGCGCCTCCGGGGGGGGGGGGGGGGGGCGAATTTTTTTTCCTACGACATTTTCGCTCCTTGCGCGTGCGCACATGGTCATTTCCGAGAGCTCATAAATATTCATATGTTCGTCCTGAGATCATTAATCGGGTCATTCATCGCGCGCTGGCGCGGGATTTGTGCACAAATTAAATGATGTGTTGCAAGCCCCCGTAATTATTGTAGAGATTAAATAATGTAGGAAATGCATATGTTGTAATGAATAATATTGGAGTTTGTGTAAATGATGCCCTTTTTGAATGATCAGCTCGAGTGTACAGGCTGAATGGTGTCATACACAGCATTTAGGCCTACCTGCACAATAAATAAGGGTGTGTTTGTTGAAGTAATAATGGACTAAGAACAAGGAAACCATCCATAAACAGATACAATGATTGAGTTATTGGTTGTTGTCGGTAGAACTGTTGCCATTTATAGTTCCTTTCAGAAAGGTTTATTAATTAGGACCTATACTAGTGTATAAGGATCAACAAGAGGTGTATAAAGTGTATATAATGTGCTTGGGATAGATATTGTATTGCAATAAAGAATTAAATGTGATTTGGCACATGGGGCATAATTTATGCGTAAACATAGAACATTCCTATGTTGTTGTGTGTTGTAACCATAAAGTCTTTATCCGTTCTCCTATTCCTAATGAAATCGTGCTCTAAGCCCAATTAATTTTGTATATTTTTTCTAATAAAATATGATCGGCCGCTATGAGACCTCACCAATACATTGAAAACATTATAGCTTGGTAACCATAAGGAACACTATATACAGAGTAAATGGAAGAAAACAGTGATAATTATGGAACACCCATAAAATGAATTTGCGGTAGCTTTTTTCACTATAGACCAATTTCACCTCAGGTTTATGTATTTGGCCCTCTATCGGCGACGCCATTCTTGCGGTGGGCAAGCGCGCTGACCGCTATTGGCTCTGTGTACAAAATGTATGTAAGATATGAGATATACCCTAATATTGCTCCATTTACTTTATTCTAGATCAATTAAATAAAGCATGGATACATGGGTAGATGAGGTAAGACAATGATCATATCCGACGGATGAAGGTATGATGTATTTTTGTACTTTCGATGGTTTTTAAACTTAGTTTTGTCAGTAAAAGTTCAATTGCAGCATAGAAGCCGTAGTAAACGGGAGCCCTAAATCTTACCCTGTTTACAAAGTCATGTCTTCACTCATTGAATCTTACGCCAAAGTACATAATGATAATGTTTCTTGACTTCAAAGTCCTTTCTGTTGATGTTTTTACCCACTGGAGACGAATTCCTTCACATTGCTTACGGAAACCTGTGTAGGGAGTACGGCTTCTCAAACAAACAGGCTTCATGAGTCAAAAGCTAGTGAATTTCGCACTCAGCTTCCAATTTTTAAACTTTCTCTAATTCTTGTGGCATTTGAGCACCGCACAGCTGCGACCTGAACTTCCCTGATAATTTCTCATTGCAAATATTTAAATAAATCTGCATATACTGGTCAAAATAGACAAAAAAACGAACGAATGTACATGACGCGCTATTGACTTGTGTACTATAAAAGTTGGAGCGCCCACCGCAGAATGTCGAACTGTGCCGAACAGTCTGCTGCCCTCTTGCGTTGTGAAATTGGTCTATAGGGCCTAGGCCATTCTTAAGATACTGCAAATATCATGACCTTCAGGAAAAAAAAAATTGCTAGTTCGCTCTTTCAAAAATGAGTAAGACAGAGCAGTATAAATTGTAAAATAGTTATAATCATATAAAGATGAAATTAGTATGAAAGTGAGTTAAATAGAATGTAGGGGGTATATTTTTCTTCTTGTGTTCACCTTTTGTAAGTGCCCCCTTTTTTCCCCAAAGTGTTCTTTTTCTCTGGTGCCCCCCCCCCCCCATTTGAAAGACGCTCGGCCGCCCCAGATGAAATAGTAGAACAAAGCATTATAATCATTATATGCATCATCATCATCATCATCATCATCATCACCATCATTATCGTCAGCATCATCATCACGATTATTAGCTTCATTATTTACATCTTTGGATCACACTCTCTCCCTCACCTCACTGGATCCGCATAAGTAATAACCATCATACAAAATAAATGTATTGACTGATATATGGTAGACAAATCAAGACATATTCATGACCAATCCAGTCCTTCTCATACCAGCTGAAAAATAATAAGCAACAATAATAGTAGTATTCATAGTAATCATAATAATATTAATGATAACAGTAATAATGATAATAATAGTAACCAAGTGACTACGACATCTCTAAAAAATTCTAAAGAGTTGCAAAACGCTTTCAAAAAAATCATACAAGCCTGATAACCCGGTCATGTTTTGTTTTTGTTTTGGAGGCCATTGTGACGAAAACATAATCTTGTTTACAATTTTTGCAAGTAATTTGGCTCGTGGCTTTTGTCGAGGTAAGACGTATGGAATGGGACTAACAAAAATCTCAACAAAAGTTTGGAATAATGTGCGTGATGGATTTTCATGATTAGGTGGTTAGACGGTTAGATGAAGTTGTAATAAACTTGTGGTGAAATTGCACTCCCTTCGGTTAGTGTCTGGCATCATGTAGCTGTACTATATAACTGCAAGTTCAGCGCTTTGCATGGAATATAAACGTGATTGGTGCTGTCAAGGAGCAGCCTTCTCGTTTCTACATCAGGGAGTTGCGGTTCAGAAGGCCTATTGTTGTGCTTCTTCTTCTTCTTCTTCCGTTGAGTTTAGTCCTCTTTGCAGAGTATAGTCGTACTTGATTGTTGAGAGTACAGTCACAAGAACACATGACGATAAGTGCAGTGAACAGAAAAAGGTTCACATGAGCAAAGTCGCACAGCCAGAATATGCTGAGCAGTGAGACAGGGATTAGTTAAAATACCGATCAGCATCCTCAAATGAAGAGGCCAAATAAGACGTCGACCCCGCCTTCCAGTTATACAATATTCACCTCTTCACTGCCATTTTAGGACTTAATAGGGGGCACAAAGTCTTTTCCCAGTGACCCCCACCCCCCGAAAAAGAAAAACGAAATTATTTTTTAAACTAGATATATTGGTCCGTCTGTTTGAAGCCTAAAGTCGGAAAGAGGTAATACAAGAGTGAACGCCCTTTTGGCTTTGAACTGAGGTGAATATTGTATAACAGAAATATTGGTAGATAAACTAGGCCTACATGAAAAGATGAATAGGAGATTTTTCAATCCAAAGTTCTTTGAGGGGGGTGGCGCATTGGGGAAGCATTTTCTGTCTGTACATTTTGGTTTTAAAATATGAAATAAGGTTTTTGTGGCCATGACTATATATCATGGGCATACTGTCCAGGAAAACAGCATGTTAGGAAGTGCAGTGGTTATAGCACAGACAAATGACAGAGTGCCGGTTCGCAACGCGTAATGCAAGATTCGCGCATTGCGCGCGCATTATTATATGGCTTTTACGAAGTGACACTCTTTGTACTGTGCCAGTTCGCAAAATCTACGCTTAGTACGCAACAAGTGCGCGTTCAGAAAGAGACG
>CM057163.1:9966211-10110877 GCA_029962745.1 Echinometra lucunter
ATTCATATGGAGAATAAAAGCATTGAATGCCATTGCACTGAATTAATGAAAACGATATGGACGGACAACCTGAAAAAAATTAATGCCCTAGGCATCCACCTTTGGTGGGTAGAGGCATAAATATAGTGTCAAAATTCTAAAAAGACAAGGGCAGTAAAGTAGTTTCACAAGCCAAGTGTTGGCGAGATCCATTCTATCAAAAGGGGCTACAAACAGATGAATTCAAGTTGTAAACAAAATATCCACAATACCAGCATGTCCATTTGTTTTCCTAAACTCTTTGCTTGCTGAATTAATTTTAAGGGGAAAATAATGACAATTGTTCTATGCATATATGTATTTCCTTTAAAATCTACTTTCCTTAGAGCAGTATTAATGCTGATCATTATTCTATAGTTATCACCTAAGCTTACTAGCTGTGTTTTAGTTTTACTGGTCAGTTTTCACAGGCGCACATATCTTTCGCGAAGGATGAAAGTGTAAAAAAAGGATGGCTAACTCTAGCAATTGCATTCACAGTGCTGAAAACGGGCCAAAACTCATGCAGGGTTTCGGAAGCACCGTCCACTACTTAAAGGATGTGAGAAACATCTACAAGTCAGAGATTTCACCGATTTAAAAATGCTCCTGCATTCAAAAAGAATGATTGGAAACAGTTTTGATCCTCCACACAGGTTTGGTGAACTTTTGGAGTATAGAAATGGATGGTGGATGTTGCCAATTTTTTCAACATTCCCATCCCAATACAAAATGTATGTATGCTTGTGATGAAATGACTATATAATCCATAAAAGGAAATTTCTGTAAATCCTGTTTTGTTGGGCTAATACTAATCATGATATTGATGATTTTTAAAAAGTAAGGTTGTTATCATTCTTCAGGCTGAAAATACCTTTGGATATCCCCTTGAAAAGAGGAAAATTCCTTCAGTGTTTAGGGATTTTCCTGTAAGTTCTTATGCATGAAACTAATGCAATATGAAATGAAGACAATGAAAATCCACGTAAATTGTTTTCCTATGACAGATATGTTGCAAATACAAAAAAGTATGAAAGCATCTAAGACAAAATAAATGTTACATCACATGTGACCCCGAGTTACCTGAGTGCCATAGAAAATTTCCAGAGATTGCATCTGCCAAACTCAAAGCTGTACCACCTGCCAATCTTGTCAGTAGCTCCTCAAGCTTGGCCTTTCCCTTTTCATTTTTCCTTCTCAGACGTACTCGTTGCTTACTGCTGTCTGTTAACAAGTAAAATGACAAAATAGTAATACATAGTATCACAGTAGTAATACTTTTTTGGAATGCATTGTATAGAATGATATTCATTTCTACAGTATAAGCACAGTGCAACCAGTATCATTTTTATTGACCAAAACAATAAGAGGCCTTTCTTAAACTTATCTACATAGCCAACTATCTATAGAGCAGTCAGGGTTGTTAAAACAATCCTACTCTTTCTGGTAGAATTTAGTTTACTGAATGTACCTGCAGAACACAAAATTGGTGGTAGCTGTTAGTGTGATGATAATACAGTGGAACCTCATTATAAAGAACACTGTTATGACACAATCTCGTTATACCAAGCTAATTTTGCCAGTCCCACTTCTTTGTATTTCATTGTTTTCTTGGCCCTGATATAACAAGATTTTGATATAAAGAGGTCATTTCCTTGTGCAGGAGGAGTTTGTTAATGTTAAGGTTCGCCTGTTTTACACTTGACATTTTTTCCCCTTCATATTTCTACACAAATGTAAAAGTCTGCAATAAAATTTATAATTCATAATGTCCGCAAAGGAAAACATTCTGACATAGCTCAATTGTCTTCAGGTGGCTTTTGTTGACGAAACGCTCATCACCATAGATCAAAACTAGTTTGGGAAGGTAAAGCAGCTGCCATTCATATGGACGGATGGATAGTTCCTAACCTAAGCAGCCTTGCATCTGATGTGAGCCCAGCTATTGAGATACCAATATGATCATCAATGGGGATAATCTTCTTCTGATGAGATGATAGCTCAGACGAGCTCTCTGTAGTGGAACAAGACAGATACAGCCATTACTTAGATTAGTCAGCCCGTTAACTACTAAATTCTTATAATCCCATAGACTTAATACAAGGGCCACCTGGTTCCAATAGCCAATGGGTTAAAAAAAAAAACATCCTTTAGAAAAGATAGGATCAATGGAAGTACATGTAACTTCAAGGTGTAATATCTACATGTATACAATACCCTAGGATGTCAGGGACATTCATGTAAGTGATGCATGATATTCCATCTCATACATGTAAATATCCAATAAAGAAAAGAATACATTGGTAGCAGAATTACATGTACAGCAAAGGATTTAAGCTGGGAGATACACTGTACACTGAAGCACCTCGAGTACCAGGTGTGATAAGGCAAACATAGGTATTTTTCTTAATAATAATCTAAATACATCGTATTCTAAAACATATTGGCTGATAATGTCTTACAGGCACTATGAAAATATCCTTCCTGATGGCTTCGATTTTAGGAGGGGGTATAATCACTCCTTACCTTGAGAGCGACAAGGACAGCATGGGTCTTGGACTTGAGACCTACTGTAGCAGAACCCTGCTTGACAGCCTCCATGGCATACTCAATCTGATGGATCCTTCCCTGTGGACTCCATACTGTCACATCATTATCATACTGGTTACGAAACTGTACATAGACAAAATAATAAGGATAAAACTATTCTGAAATTTAGCACTTAATACATATCTCTAAGCGCTTTACAGAAATATTATTACCAAAGAGAAGAGGATGGATGGATCAAGTATGAATTCAATTACCATTCAAGCTAACAATACAAAAGAAAAGAAAAGTTAGAACAAAAGTAGTAATAAAAAAAGGACAAGAGTGAAAGGGGGGGGGGAACAGAAAAGGGGGTAGATAAATATTTCCATTAAAAAAAAATGTTTTAAAACGCTTTTTAATGGAATTTTTTATGGCTCGTTGCTTTCAATCAGAAGGGGGGGGGGGGGGGGTGGGGGGGATGTGTCTCATTGAGGCTTGTACATCATCCGAGTAAACAAAAATGAAGAAAAAGGGTCATTTTTCAGCACTGAGCAGGGAACCCCGGGATCCAATTTCGGGTATCAAAAACAGCAAAAATCAGAAAAAAGGGTATCAAATTCAATAGTGTTGGAACCCGAAAAGGGTACGAAATTTTATAGACCCTGACAACGAAATGAAAATATGACAAATCAATCGCTGTTATTGTGTGTATTTTGTGAAGAAAAGAAAAAAATAACTCTCTTTTAATGAGAACATTCTTTAATGTGTTCACAAGCAGGTTATTCTTTACTTGAAAAACAAGGAAAATTGTCTAGTTGAAGATATCTCTGCTTAGGGTATATAAAAACAATGCAAGATCTAAAATCCCCGTTAAGGGTCTAAAAATCTGAGATCATTCATGGGTTTCCCCATTTAGGGTATCAAAATCACCCCTACCTTAATCCCGTATAGGTTGCTTTTCAGAAAGTGATTTATGTGGATGATGTACAGGCCTCAATGAAATACATCCCCCAAGATTTTTCCCCCAAAATCTTTTGCAGTACCACTATGCTTAGTTGCTTACATTAGGCTATCGTATAGGACAGGTTATCGTTTAAGGTCTTAACACACCAGCCTAAACTCCTGGGCCCGTATTCAATAAACTACTTAAACATGCTATTTAAGAATTTAAAAAAAATCTTTTTGCTAAGAGAGAAATCTTAGCAAAATGAGGTATTCCATACAAGTACGTCAAGCTACGAATTTTTTCCCTAGCTTTGCCTGTGGCCAAGGCCAGTGGGTGTACATGAACTCCCAATATCGGAGGCCCAGAACATCGAGATTGCATCATTTGCATGCACAACGCTTCAGGGTACTTCTGTCTCTAAAATGAGGAAGCACCAACCCTACCAGTTAACCTAGAGGTTAATGGCGAAATTTGGGGACAGAATTTTTGGTCTAGAGTCTAGGTTTGCCCTAGATCTATATCAAGAGCCTTTCTGCTACATTCACACCTTTGCGTATTTGGTTTACCATACCTGACGAGACTCAAACCTGTACTATCAGTTTTCAAGACCGACGCCTTACCAACTAAGCCAGTGGGAAATCGCAGAAAGTGAAGGGTCTCCTAATGATTATAAGCCGGAAGCCGGAAGTCCGGGTTAGTCAACTTCCTAGGATGCAAATTGACTAAATAAACCAAGCTCACATGTGAAATGCACGGTATCACAGCTCGGTTAAGCTTTTACTTATGACATTAATTCTGACGGAATAAGCCATATTTTTATAGGTGCTATACAGACCCTCTGCTCTAAATTAGTTATAGATTAACGTTAGACCTAATGTTAGATCAAGACTCTAGAAAGTAGAATATCATTCCAAGTCCTATCCCTCCTAGCTATAGGATAGCTATTCGATAACTGTATTCTGATACTACAAATAGCTATAGCTTGCTTCCATAAATCCATGTGTAGACCAATCTTAACAAGAAATATAATGCCTCCAAATCACTCTTTCTCGTGCCCGGCTAGAATTTCAGAAAGGAATAAACAAAAAAAAAAAATGCATCAAACCTGGTGCAATCTACAAGGTTATGACCTCTTGACCTTTAATTTGACCTTGATTTTTACCCCGGGCGCAAATTCATCGAACTTGAGTTTGAAGTATGTTAATTGTCACTACAATGTTTACAAAATATGTTTAAAGCAAAGATGATATTTTATTTCTTCACCTATAAAAACTTTAAAATATTTTGCTTTAAAATACACTGTTGCCTTACATATTGATGTTTGTGCCAGTACAATGCTGACAATTCTGATGTTACGTGCATTCTTCCACACAGAGGTTACACTATGACTATTTGAAATTAATTTTTTCAGGTAACTTACATAACTAAAACATTACACACAATATGATAGTGTATATATATATATATATATATATATATATATATATATATATAAATAGATATATAGGCCTTCTGAAAGGGGGTGGGGTTGCAATATTGCACCCTTAAAGATATATAGGCCTTCTGGGGGGTAGGGGAGTTGCAATATATCACCCACATCCCCCATCAGAAGGCCGAAATATCTATTCATATTGTGCTTAAATTTTGATTTATGTAAATTACCTGAAAAGATTAATTTCTTTTACATGTATTTATAATGTAACCCGAGTGTGGAAGAATGCATGTAACAGGAGACATTGTACCTACACAGATGTCAATACATGGTGCAACAATGAAGTTTCAAAGCAAATTGTTTTTAACTTTTTAAAGGTGAAGAAATAAAATATCATTTTGGTTTTAACATAATTTGTAAACATAATTAATTAACATACTTCAATATAAAGTTCGATGAATTTGCGCCCAGGGGTGAAAAAAACAAGGTCAAAGTAAAGGTCAAGAGGTAATGACCTTTTAGATTGTGCCAGCACTCATTTTGATGCATTTTTTTGTGGATTTCTTTCTGAATTTCCTTTTCAATGGTACCAGTTTCATGAAAATCGGTCAACCAGTTCTGGCACAATAACTGTTTCAAAGTTGGGGGTCACGCCTATTTTTGCCAAAACGAAAAAGAAAAAAAGGGCGGGCCGTAGCGCGGGGACCGACGGGCCGTTTGCAGTAATTCTATTTGTTTCATCCATGACACATGTTGAATTTTATGTGTACCAAATTTGAACACATTCTGAGAAAGTTGGATGTGAATCCGGATGGAATGACCCACCTACATGTACCTCCTTAGCGGTATCACCACTTGATTAATTTCCATGTCAATAGCACAACCTCCGACGTCTTGCACCTGCTGGTCTTGCCACAGCCTCCAGGCGCCATCAGCGAAGAGTGGTACACGCAGCGCGCACTCTCACACGTATTTGGCGACCGGTGATACATGCGAGAGTGTGTGCTGCATGCATAGACATCCTATGTATTGACACTAGGGGGCGTAATCCCAAGATTGCTGTGACGAATTGATCAGGCCTTCCGCCATCTTTAATCCCGGTAAAAATCAACATAACCACTTACGGGCTATAGGGGATTAGCTTTGCAGCTGTATCCATACAAGGTGGATAAAGGCACCATTTTGGCACAAAAATTCCTTATGGGCTAAATTTTATATTTTTGGAAGTGTAACCACGCAAACCGATGTTGGAGTCAGGGGCAGTGGCAGGGAAGGAGTGACCCCTTAAGATGCTTAAATGTACATTGTATGCAATTGGGTGAGCTTTACGATGGAAAATAGGCACAAGTTGAGAAGTGAGAAATTTTCACGCAGGGTCTAGAAGATACAAATGTGTCCCTCCTTGAGGAAGGGGGGGGGGCCTAAGGGTGAAACACTGAAGTGCCCCTTTCATAATAAATATGAACAAGTTCCTGCCTATATGATTAATGGATAGTTAGATTTTAACCAAATTTGTTTGGAATCATTCCTAACCAGAAAGACTTATCAAATTTGTTCACCCATTCGTGACAGAGGTCCACATTTTGTGGTTTAGCCTTATATCTTTTGATGCAAAGCCCTAAAAATCATACCAAATACATGAGCAGAAAGAGCTAAAAATTCTACACAAATTGTGCCCATTTTGGTTGCGTCAATATTCGTTGATGGATGCTGAATTTTTTTAAAAGGAAAATAAGCATTAAAATCCTTAAATTGGTAATGTGATAGAAAGTTTAAAATCACTCTTTTCCCCTGCAAATTGGCAACTTTTTGATTTCTCATCGTAATTTCTGTCAATTTATATTCATTTCAAATACATGACGTTTTATAAGAAAAATGTAGCAACAAAATAAATATGTTGGTGTTGCCAATTTGAAGAATAAAAGCTGATCAAATTAGGCTTTAAATAATTCCTGTCAGGAATGGGTTAAGTGCCTACTGAGAAATGTGTTTCTTGGGGCAGCACCCCCCCCCCCACAACGTGCTCACGGGGCAGAAATAGATAGAAGTTAATTTTTTCCACTGAGATGCAGCTGGAATTTGGCCAAACTTAGTAGGAATAATCCTTTTGCAAATGGAAATCATAATTGTTCATAATCTGAATGTAATTTCATAACCTACTGATAAATATAATTTGTCATTTTTAGCAACAGTGGCACTTATTATAAAATTTTGTAACTAGGCTCTATCCCCTTCACCTATTCCATCAATGAGGTATAAGTAGGCCTACCCAATTCGAACAATTTTAAACTTCCACTGCTTAGGGAAACATTCATAAAACAAAATTTAGGAAAATTGAAATTGTGCATTATTATATTGAGAAGCCCTAAAATGTGCATGTGTTTTTAATGCCTCATGGGCACTTTGGGTGCTACCCCTACCCTTTCACTAAGAAGAGAATCGCATGCATCTGAACAACTTCCATACCCTCATCTCTTAAATATGATTCCATTATCTAGTTAAAATGGTTCCATACTCAGTGGACTTACAAAAATGTGTGTATTTTAACCAAAGGGGCACTTTGGGGGTGTTTCCCATGTCACCTATTTATTTATTGGGGGGGGGGGGGAGGAACTCTTGTAAATACATCGTTCCTTTAAAAAAAAAAATCAAATCAATTATATTTTTGCCACTCCATAAACTCATATGCATGCAATACATTTCAGCATCCTAGGAAGGGTCATCCCCTCCGTGCAATCCCCCCTCCCACACCTGCCCTAAAATGACAAGGACATCACATTATAAAACATGAATATATTTGGCCATATGACTGTTAAGTCGCATACAACGTTAAACAGAGGAAAATGGTAAAGGAATTGCGGAGAAATTGACATATGTCAACTTGCTCCCATATACATGTAGGCTCACATGTTATAATCCGGGCAGAATCAAAGTGTTTGCCCGGATTAAGATGGCAGCCTGTCTGCTCTATTGCGCAGAGCAGCAGTGCACGTGCAAATTATGCGTAGTGAGTGCTCTAGTGTCAATATATAGAATCTCTATGGCTGCATGTAACGCTCTTCGCCGATCGCGCCTAGCGCCTGTGGCGAGACTAGAAAGTGTAAGATGTCAGAGGTCATGCTATTGACATGGAAATTAATCAAGCAGTGATATCACTAAGGTAGGTACTTGTATCAATCAAAAGTCAATATTTTGAGTTTGAAAAATAAATTTTAGATTCTGATATCACAGTTAGATTTTCTAATCCACTGGTGAATTCCGAAGGTGGTTTGCAGTGCTAGCCGGGCATGTGAAAGTGTGATTTGGGGGCATAATATTTATTGTTTTCATTGGCTTACACTCATCAAATAAATATAGTAGCTATCTAGCTAATCTCTCCCTCTCCCTGTCTTTGCCTTTGGGTGGCTGTCGCAAAATTGAAAAAGGAAGTCTTCCAGAGAGCCTCGGGACACTGCCGGAGTGATGCTGGTAAGTAAATTCAAAACTTTTCTCCTCTGTTATAGCAGCTCTAAAAGTCTAAGTGAATTTATTTCGCGTTCATGTCGGCAATTAGTTTCTCTATTCAAAACACCGTTTTGACCTAGCCTACGGTCATGACAGTAGTAGTCCTTTTGCGACAGCCATTCAAATTTAGGGATATGACTTGGAATGATATAGATTCTAGAGTCTAGAGTTTATAATAGAGACCCATCACTTTCCGTGCTCATGTCTGAAAAGTTAATAGACATGAATCCAGGTAGATCTATAAATGAATAAAGTGCACCGAGCCACCGACTGCCTCGTCAGCTGCTTGTTGCGCAGTGGTTTAAGCCACTGTCAGAACTCGATTACCAGTCATGCTAATGTTAATCACGGCCAAGGTTCGAATCCCTGTGACGCTGACAATGTTTTAGTCGTTATGAAATTGTTGGTAATGCCAAATGGCGTTTATTCCTTTGACAAAACAGTTAAAGTGTGATGAATATTCTTCAATCAGGTCGCTGACAGTTGATCTCTGCTGTCATCCTCACTTCAGAGTCGCCTCAAAACTTCAAAAAGTGCCTACCGGAGACTTCTTGAGAGTCTCCTGACTAGCCTACTGAGTACGGGCACGGGTGGGCCATACTGCAGCCAGTGTAGGCGGTGTACATGTATGATGTATCAAGTAGCTTTGCCTTTGGCTCTGCCTGGCTTTGGTTTGCATTCCATTGCTTTGCTATTATAATACTAGGTCTAATGCTGGATCATGCTAAATGTTAGACCTACCTTACTCCTTAGCCTTTTCTTTTCCTTCAATCCGCGCTGTATTTGTACTAGAGCTGTCAATCTGCTGATTTATATCTTGGTTGGATTTAGTAGTTTGGCTGGATTCATGTCGATGTGGACGTCGGCCGGATCGGACGGACGCCGGCGGCGCGGCGTAGCGAGCTAGCTGCGTGGAACTACTGAACAAAAAACCCTAGCATGTGCACGTTAGCGCTGGGGATATAGGCTACATACCAGATATGATGTTAATTTTTAATTATGAAATTAAAGTATGCATTCATGGGGCCTAGATAGCACAGAACTGATGGAAAAGAATGTAATGTTTTACAATAAAATTCATTTGTCAAATAAATAGCTGATAAGAATGTGTGATTAATTACTATTTTCATTTCAAACATTCAAGTCACATCTGAAAAATAGACTACTAGTATATTTGGCCGGGGGGGGGGGGATATGGACGATGACTTTTACATTGCAATATGTCTTGTATAGGTATCTCGGTATCTCAGATAAATATAGGCCCTGCTAAGCGCCCGTCAAACCAAAAATCAAAATATGGCACCCAATCAACCTAGCAGGTTCATGCATACTTCATGCCCTACAACTCGGTGGGAGTCTATTCGAATGGGGTGAGGGGGGGGGGGGAGATGAATTACAATCGCAGCACTGCAGCCTGAAGTTAGCCACCTTTTACGTACATAATTTTTAGACAACGCGGCCGCCAGATGGCGACATTTTATTCAACCTGCTATTTCAGGCCATATACCTATTATAAGACCGTTTGTACATTAGGTATATTACCTAATTTAAGAAGGAGACCAGGTTGATTTATCACATTTTGTAAAAGCGTCTATAGAAAGTCGGGGTACATTTTTGTTTTATGATTGGTGCCAAAATTGAGGTTCATAGCTTTCGTTTACAGACAGATGCCTATCTGAAAAATAGTCTCATATCTGTAACTCGATTTGCATCAAAGGGGAATTTAGCGCCTTTAGGAAGCGATCTCTTCCTCTCCCATATGCTATATGTTTTTGTATTGTCTAATTTCAAATGTGTAACGTCAAAGCAACAGTTTGACATTCTGCTTTTCCAGCAGTAGGTGATTTGATTCTTGTTTGCAATGTGTCCTCGAAACAAACAACATGATAAAAACTACTTTGGAAAAATCAAAGTCAATGCAAAACCTATTGTATTGCCTATTTAAATCATGTTAAGATTTCGATTACAGCCACTGTTTAAAAGTCCTCATATGTTTCAATGGAGATAGACAGGGCTAATGAAGTTGCCTGAAGTTGATTATAACAAATTACTCTTTGTCATAAGATCATCGCTTATACAAATAGCAATGAGAACGATCACAAACGGAGATTAAAAATAACACTGATGACCACGAAAGTGGTTAAACGACAATGTTTCATGATGAAAATAACGTAAGCCCACCTGTCCCGATAATGACATACGCTATTCTATCATATTGTCTCAGGAGAACTCATTTTCAAAATAATCAAAATATGATGCACGTGTGATGAAGTTTATGAGGACGATCATGACCATCATGACGAAATCAAATATTTCAAACTTGTCGACATTTTAACTCTCCGAACCGTCGATCGATATCTTTCGGTGACATAGCACCCCCCTTACGGTTGTGTGTGTATAGTCCCTACGTAGAACCCACCCATCTTTTCCATGTCTACCCATGCCCTTAACAACCCTGTTATCAATTACTCTTTGTAAATGGATAAACCAAGTTCTAGTTGTAGTAGTAGTAGACTTTATTGGATAACTTGATTAGCACAAAGCTAATCTTCTACACGGTCCCAGCAACGTTAGATGTGGCCGGTCGCGTCTTTTTTTTCCCTACCGTTACTGCGTAAAATTGCAGAACTTCACTCAGGAAGCGACTAGTGCAAGAGGCTATTATCAATATAGAGAATATGATTTACGCAGTACACCCGCACTACGCATGCGCGTGGTTCGTCGATCGCGTCGGCTTAATTGCAATGCATGTGATATGGGCTAGCTGCGTACACATAATGTAAGCTAGATTTGAAGAAAAATAACTATATCAAAAGTCACTCATACTTTGTGGTAGAGAATTATGAGAGGTTTATATAGTTTTGGATGGAATTGTTCATGTATTGAAGTGCAGCTGACACAGCGATAGTTGGTTGATGGACGCCCGAAGGCGTCAGCCATGCTTTCAGCGTAAGTATTCGTACTAGGCCTACTATACTACTAGTTGGAGACGTCAGAAGTCCACGCGCATGCGTACTGCGTGTGTTCTGTGTAGCCTCTCGCACAAGTCGCTTCCTGAGTGAAGTTCTGCAATTTTACGCAGTAACGGTAGGGAAAAAAAAAAGACGCTGGCCGGTCACCACGTTTGTGCTCGTCTAAAATATCGCCAGTATGCTATATCCATTCGATGCCACATACCATGTTTGAGTGTAGGGTTCTTTAATTTTAGGCAATTACCCCATTCGAACTCAATTGTGTACGATCTTATATACACCCGATCTTATCCTATATTAAAATAAAGAAATTATAATGAAAGTGATGGTGGCTAAAATAAACAGCTAGGCCGGGCGACCGCTGATTTAGTTGAGTAACAAAACAGAATATAGCCTATAGAGATAGCACGTACATGGGATTCTCATATATCTTCCAGTTAAAATTTCGATATGTTGTATACACTAATGCACACGATATACTATAGACCAATTTCACAACGCAAGAGGGCAGCAGACTGTTCGACACAGTTCGACATACTGGGGTGGGCGCTCCAACTTTTATAGTACACAAGTCAATAGCGTGTTATGTACATTCGTTCGATTTTTTTTATCTATTTTGACCAGTATATGCAGATTTATTTTAATATTTGCAATGAGAAATTATCAGTGAAGTTCAGGTCCCAGCTGTGTGGTGCTCAAATGCCACAAGGATTAGAGAGAGTTTAAAAAATGGAAGCTAACTGAGTGCGAAATTCACTCGCTTTTGACTCATGAAGCCTGTTTGTGTGAGAAGCCGTACTCCCTACACAGGTTTCCGTAAGCAATATGAAGGAATTCGTCGCCAGTGGGTAAAAACATCAACAGAAAAGACTTTGAAGTCAAGAAACATTATCATTATGTACTTTGGCGTAAAATTTAATGAGTGAAAACATACTTTGTAAACAGGGTAAGACTGAGGTCTCCCGTTTACTACGGCTTCTGTGCTGCAATCGAACTTTTACTGACAAAACTAAGTTGAAAAACCATCGAAAGTACAAGAATACATCATACCTTCATATGCCAGATATGGCCAAACACGATTTTCAGAATACCGGCCCAGATTGATATGAATTTCATGCCGAATGTGAAATGACCATCCGTTAAGGAGATATGATCAAGACTTGTTATTTATAAAATGGCATCTAGATGACGTCATGATGACCCGATAAACTTTAGAATGATTGAAAATCCGAGCTCTCGTGAAGACTGTTAATTCATGAAATTGACAAAAAAATGACCGAGCCAGTTCTATGAGATTTCGATTTCACAAAAAAGTGAAGACCAAAATTCTGCCGAAATTAAAAGGTGATCTGTCATAAATGACAGAGCAATTGATAGAATATGATTTGCTCAGTTATGGCCTTTTGTGAATATATTTATGATTTATGATCGATTATCATGGCCCTGGTCCAGCTTTTGAACGTCTATAAAACGTTTTAATAACGTTTGGTGTTTCCTGGGATATTTGGTCAAAACTTCGACGTTCTGAAAACTTTTTAAAACGTTTATTAAAGACGAAGACGTACTGGACCTAATAAAAACGTTTTGTAAACGTTTATTAAAGATGAAGACGTAGCAGATCTAATGAAAATGTTTTAAGAATGTTCTGAAAACGTTTTGTGTTGGGTAATCTATTTGCCGTCTAATCACCAGTTTATGTAATGTTCGATGACTTGATGAACTCGAAAAATATTCAGTTCTGAGAAAGAGACTAGCATTACAGACCCAGGACGATGGGCCAGATGGACCAGAATATAGTCCATGAAAATAACACGTGGATGGAAAATGGGATTCCTAAATCATATATTCCAGTTGAAATTCCGATATGTTCCTGACATCTGATCACAAAATAAATGGCACACTTACGATAGAGAATTTTCTCAGCTACAACATATTTGAAGCTGAGCGAAAATGGAGTAGAAATAACGAAGCTGTTGCTCAAAAAAGACGGGAATGTAGAATCAAGAATTAGAAAAAGGTCATGTCCCATAGACAATACACGCAAAATGTGAAAAAATGATATGCCTCCATTTATCGTAAGTTTAGACCATGATGCAGCTCTCAAAATGAAAAATAAGGGCAATTAGTATACAAGAGCATTGTCTCAGCTACAACATACTGAAATCCCGGCGAAAATCGACCAACAATAAGCGAGATAGTCTTGATTGAAGAAAAAAAACATGACGTCATAATTGAAAAAATGAAATTTTGAGTTCACATGAGAATATGGTAACGTTCCGACTGTTCGACCCCCAAATTTTTTTCATGAATTCAAATCTTCAATTCATAGGCTTTCAGAAAATGTAAAAAAAATGGGGGGTCCCCATGCTTTTTAACGTGCTATGACGGATTTTAAAGGGGCATGTTTTTGCATGTTTTTACGTTATTTGCCCCATAGACGCGCGCACGGATTTTAAACTTTGACGCGCGCGTGTGGGGTTATGGTCAGTTGAAATCGATTGTAAAATGATGGAGATGGTCAAGAAATGTCTCAGAATTGCAAATCAAGTGAAAAAACGGCGTTTTTACGATATTTACGAGTTGCGCACGCGCGGGCGCTTACGCGCGGAAATTTTTGAAATGCTTGAAATGGCCTGAAATGGATTTTGATTTGATCCATGAGTGATTTTGAGCATTTTTAAATTTTGCGCGCGCACTGACGCGCGGACGTACGCGTACGTGCGCGTCTAAAAAGTCGGAATTGTTCAGATTGATATGAATATTCATCATGCCAAATATGAATGAAAAATGACATTCCGTTATGAAGATATGATCATGAGATGATATTTACAAAATGGCGCCTGGATGACGTCACGATGACCCGATGAACTTGAAAATGACTAAACTTCCGAGATCTCGTTATAACTGATGATTCCTGAAAATTTGACGAAAAATGATTCAGCCAGTTCTGAGATCTCGACTGCACAAAAAAGTGGGTACCAATAAAAAGAATAATGAAGAATAAAGAAAATTTTGACGAAATTAAAAGGTGATCTGTCATAATATGACAGACCACCTAATAATTAATGAAGAATAAAGAAAATTCTGACGAAATTAAAAGGTGATCTGTCATAATATGACAGACCACCTAATTATGACGAAATTAAAAGGTGATCTGTCAAAGATGACAGACCACCTAATAATAATGAAGAATAAAGAAAATTCGGACGAAATTAAAAGGTGATCTGTCATAATATGACAGACCACCTAATAATGAAGAATAAAGATAATTCTGACGAAATTAAAAGGTGATCTGTCATAAATGACAGACCACCTAATAAAGATAGAAAACTCTGACGAAATTAAGAGGTGATCTGTCAAAAATTACAGACCACCTAATAAAGAAAGAAAATTCTGACGAAATTAAGAGGTGATCTGTCAAAGATGACAGACCACCTAATTATTAGGCCAAAAACTTCAGATTTTAGAAAGGATTAGATACCAGCACATGCCTTTTTGCTGTTGGCGTATGTGAGTCCAAGATTATGCTGGCATACTCCATGATTGGTTGTAAAAGGGTACTGTAGCACAGTGAAGATCGGAAGCCAGTGGAGACAACAAATACATGTACCTGTACTGAGAGATGATGTGAACACTGAGCAGCTCTGCACCCATTCATTTCAAGCACCAATACTTGACACACAGAGGTTTGTGTAGGAAGTGTAGACAATGATAACCTGTTTCAAAGCAAAGGAAATTTAAAAAAAAGGTTGAGATTGTCAAATTCTTGAAAAAACATAACAGTGATTAGGCCGAGTTAAAAAAAAAAATAGTTTCTAGTCCTAACTTTTGAAAAAAGGAGGATGAGGCCACCTTTTTTCTGCCTTTCCACTACACAACGCTATTCAGGTACCGTAGTCTAATTTCCAGTCATTTTTCAAGTACAGTATGATATGTAAGCTCTGCATGTGCGAGGTTCAACAGCTGGAAACAGCAAAAATCAATCAAAATTTCGTCAGAATAAAAATCATTTATGGTGTGGCAGCAAAAATAATGCAGGCGGGGTCAGGAAACTAATATTTTTTTTACGTGGCCTTAGCAAAAATATTGCTCAACATAATAGTGAAGCAAGTCCCCATCATCCAAAACATTGTGTATGACGTAACAGATGACGTAACCAATAAAAAATTATTAGGCCAAAGACTTCAGATTTTAGAAAACACTAGATACCAGCACATGCCTTTTTGCTGTTGGTGCATGTGCATGTATTCCCCCAAAATAATGCTTGAAATTCGGATGCAGATCTATGTTACTGTATACATGTAGCTGATGTCTGATTTTGGATCTATCCACATTCACTGTTTTGAAAACATTCTGCAATTGGATTAGGAAAAACAAGGAATATCACTGAAGGTGATGAACAGTACCTCCCCTCTCCCTCTCCATCCCACTGTGTGCCAAATTTCATGAGCATTGTTTGAAATAATGAGGTGGTTTAATCTGCAAGAATTTGCCAATTTATTGCAATAAAATGCTATTGCCATGGGAACGCACTTTCTGCCACATTCAGCAAATATGTCTTTCACATATTCATCTCAAGACCAATGTGTATGTTAAATTCAAGAGCATTGATCAAAATATTAGAAAGTGGTTTGATCCGCAAGATTTCCTGATTTACTGCCATTATTATGCCGTTGCCATCGCAAAGAAGTTTCATACACATTCAAAAAAATGCACATCTTCATCCAAAGATCAATTTGTGTTCTAAATTTCATGAGCATTGCTGGAAAAATGAGGTAGTTCAATTTGCAAGTTCCCCCTGATTTTTTTGCAAAAATATGATATTACCATGGCAAAGAAGTTTCAGACACATTTAAAAAAAAAACATCTTGCACATCATCATCCCAAGACCAAAGTATGTGCCAAGCTTCATGAGCATTGCTCAAACAATGAAGAAGTAGTTTGATCTGCAAATTACGCAACGGACCGGCTGCTTGAACGACTGCATGTTGATTCCTACATATACCAGGCCAGTCTAATCATCAGCGATGAACTAGCGTAAATCTTCTATAGTTCCCATTATAACAAAATAAACGAAATGAACTGCAGAAGCTGACAAACAAGGCCTCATAGACAGTGCTGAAAAAGGTATTTCCCCCCCCCCCCTCCCCTGGAAAAAAAGTGGATTGAAAAACATAACAGAGTATTCTATCGTAAGACTGTCTGGGGCATAGAGTGACTGCACAGTACCCACAATGCTATGATCCACAAAATAACATGGGCCGTGGAACCGCGGAGGCTGTAGACTCCCCCCCCCCCCCCCCCCCCCCCCCCATTTTAGTAGACGCGTTGGCCTATGCACAGAAACCTGGAAATGATTGTGGTTTGTACGCACAGCCCCCCTCCCCCCTTTCAAAAACGTTTTGCGGCTTCTGACTTGGTACAATAATTTTCAACAAAACTGTATTCAACTGTGGTAAAGTGGAAAATTTCAACTAAAGAGCTGCTTCTTGTAAAGTACCACTGCACTGCCACGACTGTCATCAACACAACAACGGTGCATTTCATGATCAGGATGATCAGACCAAGACATAAGTCTCAAGTAAAGTTACTGTAGTGTTACTGTTAGAGGCTAACAGTAAACTAAGTACAGTTTGACACTCTTGATCATGTTGATCATCATTTTGTTCTCTTTCCATTTAGTGATCATAAGTTCATAACCATACTATTATCAAAGGTTTAACTTTTATTTGAGTCGTCAAAAACAGAAATACACCGTGAATGCACGACTGACGAGTCACACAGTACAAATTACAGCTAGGTCTAACGTCATGAACGTTACCCGTCAATCTCCCAAAGCTGAGGCCTAAGTCGACGAGTACAGCAGCGCTAGCGCTCTGTAGCAAGTTTAGCCCTCACTGTGGCGGGGCCGTGTCGGAAGTGCGGAGTCGCATACTGGCGCTTGAAGTTGAACGAATGATCTCCGACCCCGACCCCCAACAAAAAGAAAGAAAGAAACAAAACCCGATCAGGCTATGTAATAATGCTGAGTTTATGGATATATTACAAATTCGATTTTCAAGCATGTTTTCTGAGTGCTACCTACCGCAAAATATCTAATCCTGGTTCAACAACAGCAAAATCGAAGGTGATCGTACTCGTCGGATAGTGGTGGTCATCAGCTAGCTGTATATAATGCAGGATGTGTGTGTGTGTGTGGGGGGGGGGGGTTGGGTGTCCGGACACGTTACAAAACTGAAGCCTTCTTTTTTGTCTTTGGATTAAAAAAAACTATGCATTGATTTGTGCTAATCATCATCAATATTTATTCGCTACAATATTGTCTAACAGTTTGTGCTAAAACATTTAAGAGATTTGCTTGTGAACTTTTTCAGTTTGCTGTTTAAAATCGACTGTCCGGATATACAACCTGTCCGGACATCCAACAACTTTTCCGCAATAGCTTTAGCTGCGCGCTAGCGCTAACTAAAAGGAGGCAAAATATAGACAGCCGTCCGGGCGGCCGGACGTCGTGATCGCTTGCATACATGCGTAGCGGCCGCAGCGCGGCTACATTTCCTCGCACAGATTGCTACCTCTAGTTTGATAGAGATCGATGGTGCAGGACACTCGTGTCATTGATATCTTTGAATGAACGCATGAGGACGCTCGTTCAGACAGCATTTTAAACATCGAACTGCCGTTAATCCTGACCAAATTTTCTGTTTGAACCGTAATCTATTTTCTCTTTTTTTTTTAGAGTAAATGAGATCTGTTTTGTCTGATACATTCAGATTTTGCTAATTACATATATTGAAAGAAATTTACATACAATTCACTCATTTTCAAGCTCATTTTCGAAAATTTTGCAAAGCTACCAAATACCTTTAATAAGTTTTATTAGTGAGCCAAAGTTTCACCACATGAAACATAGTTGCAATGGTCATATGTTTGATGTTTGTTTATTTTTGTACGCTAACATTATGGAATCAAATGTTATCTGACAAACAAGGACTGGATTAGTGTAAGTTTTAATGAGTAAGCTAAAGTTTTCTCCGAGCTTTATGACTGAAAGATTTCTTTAGGGACTGTTAGGCTCTATATAACAAAGAAAAATAATAAGGAAAGATTTATTTTACAGTTCCTCACGAGCAAGGGGTTGTCATAAAAACAAGATTTCATCAGGCCTGCCAACATTTAAAAATGAGAAAAAGGAGTCCACGAATCGCATGGAGAGCAGCAATCCTTACGGTTGGGGTCCATGGGCCCGCCTCAGGCCGCGGCCCCTTGTGGGGTCCAGGGGCAACGCCTCGGCAGGGTACGGGGCAGAGCCCCCTTAAAATTTGTATGTTCAGTTATTAGAGGGCTAAAATCATTAATCTACAATATATACACATGTATATTATATTAAATATAGACAAGATGCACTTATATTCAATATCTCAGGCAATTGTTTAAAAAAAAATAAAGGATTTACCCCCCCCCGGACCTTGATGACAAAATTTTATCAAACAAAACATAGATCTCACTTCAACTCAAAACACACAATACAGGAGGCATGAACATTGTGCACCCTCCCCCCCCCCCCAAAAAAAAAAGAGCTCACCCCCAGCCCCTCACCTAGGGATAAGGTTGTATACACAAACTCTCCTCAAATATACATGTAAACTGTATCTCCACAACAAAAGTTCACAAGACTTCCTTACCAGCATCCACCACATTCCATAAATTCTTTGATCATATATAGTCAACCATAGCTAAATTTAAACACCCAGTATAGAGTTTCAGAGTAGAAAATAAACCACAAATGCCTGGTCATGAAGATCGATTCATGACGTGCCCGCAGTGCACCCACCACACTACCAAGTTATCTAGGCCGCTGGTGCAGGGGAAGAACGCCTCCAATTCCTGCTGAAAGTAAAACGCAGCATAGATTTTTCAAGAATATCTTTGAACATATTAATCATCAAAGAACACATTTCCCCTCACCTGAATCATGAAGAATAGCAATAATATTCCATTTGGACTCATTTCTGAAATTCAGAATCAGTTTTCTGAGGACAAATGCCGGTTATTTGGGCCTGTGATTTCTCGGTCTCGCGATCGTACACTGCCACTATGCACAACATGCACACGGTGCATAGTACCTTGTCTTGTCAATGTTTACTGTTTGTGCTTACATTCATGCTTTATATACACTGTACATGTTAGCACAAACAATTTATAGACAAGATAAGATAGTTTTAAGGTTTCTGAGTAGTACACAGTCAGCATCTCTGACACCCTGAATGAAGCGCGCTATGGATCCTTGCGATCGCAGGCGAACTGTCCTATGTCAATAAAGACGGTCGGTGTCGGACTATAGCGCGCTCGCCGTGGCTTGTTGCGCTTGTATTGCTCGTACACTTGTTCGTACACGACACACACGTACGTAACATGTCAAATGCACGAGGGATCTCTCAGAGGGAGATGGAGATTTATGTAATGTTCGTGATTTTCCACAGAAAAGGAAAAAATCATGTGAAATCAAGGAAAACGGAGTTCTCCGTTTTTTGGCCGCTATAAAATCTTAAAAACGGAGAAGTTGGCAGGCCTGTTTCATGCGTAATTTTGTTCTTAAAGGCATTGGCTAACTTTGTGAGCAGCTGATTTAAAAAATTCTCAAACTAAGATGAAACATGTGTATGAGTACTTGAATTTATACTAAAAAACCCTGAAACCAACCATAATTTGGAAGGAAAAGCTGTAAGTTAGACGCAAACCGCGATTTTATTAGCTTTCGTCTCGAGAGACACTGAACTAAGAGGACCGTTTGCGCGAATTCAAAAATACCGTTACTTGCCTTCCGACGCTTGATACGTCAATACACACAGTGCGGTCCGGTGAGTCATCTGCGCATGCGCACTCCTTACGTTGGGTCTATGCAACCGACCCTCGTATATTTTTCAAACATTGGTTCACATTTCTAATATTTAAAAATACTTCCCGTGCATATTATGCTCTGAAACTTTCACACTGGTATTTTTACACTATAACCCTAATGTTTATCCAATTTTTAAGTAACAAAATGAGATTTTTTAAAAAAATCATAACAATGTTAGCCAATGCCTTTAAAGGGGGGGGGGGGGGGGAATGTCCTCCGGGGGAGTTGTGTGACGGGAGTCATCCCCCAGGGAGTTGTAATCGGGGGAGTTGTCTTCTGGGGGAGTTGTCCTCGGGGGAGTTGTCCTCCAGGGGAGTTGTTCTCCAGGGGAGTTGTCCTTGGGGGAGTTGTCCTCCGGGGGAGTTTTCCTCCAGGGAAGTTGTCCTCGGGGGAGTTGTCCTCCAGGGGAGTTGTCCTCGGGGGAGTTGTCCTGCGAGAGAATTGTCCTGCGGGGGAGATGTCCTCCGGAGGACCCGTCATGCGGGGAGTTGTCCTGCAGGGGAGCTGCCGTCCAGGGGAGTTGTCCTCCGGGGGAGTTCTTACTGATTGGCACAAATGAAAAGATGACCGACTTAAGATTTTTCCCCCTACTTACCAGTTATCACTGCAGTCATCATTTTCCCATCCACGTTTCCCAGGTCAGCGTGCTTATTTTCTTTGATTTTTGCTGCAGCTCTCTCCTGATCATCTTCGTTGTCATGTAATTCTCCTCCTCGTCATCAGCTCATCACAGTCAGTTTCAAACAATAGCCGCAGTTATATTTGAATTGTAGCTGTTTAAATTACCAAAGGCCCTCAATAATATTTTTTTTTTTCAGAATTCATCAAAATAAATTAACATTTGAAATTATTCTTGATATAGCTTTTCCGCATATTACTAACAAAAACAAATATTAACGAAATTATGAAATAAGTTATTAAGATAGTTACTGAGATGCCCCCCCCCCCCCCATCACGAGGGCGTCTTTTTAAAATGTTAGATTGTGCAGTGTATTTGCAACAAACAATACAGGAGGCGTTCACAAAGTTCCCATGCAGTGTAGTCTTTAGTGGTGTAGATACAGGGGCTTCAGTATCGTGTGGGCTGTGTGTGTGAGTGTGTGTGTATGGGGGGGGGTATAGGTAATGACCCGCCACATTTCAAAGTTTTGAAATTGGTGTAGTATAAACGCGTATACAAAAATACATCTATGGGGCAATCCCCCCCCCCCCCCCATAAAAACCTTTACGATTATGGCAAATTGTTCGGAGAGTTGGGCCTAGTATTAGAAGACGAAAAGATGGATCAAAACGACTATATATAAAAAAAAAAAATAAGAAGAACAAATACATAAAACCTCTAGGTTTCAGGTCAGCTGAATGTAGATCTTCTAAGTAAGAAAAGAAAAAAAAAATCATCAGCGTATTTAGATACCAAACTCAATATTGGTCCAAATCTTTCAAATCATAAGAATCTACTTTTCCTTTTTGTCTTTTACTCTTGAATGAGGTACTTTATAATTAATGTTTTCATGTGGTTTCAGCTCAAAGAATGATACTCGTATATGCTCGCTGGACGCTAAATACGTAGAAGCACAAGTCCTTTAACAAAAATGAAATTAAGAATACATGCATTTAGTATAAAATTCTGTTAATGTTTTATTTTCATTTATAGTCAGTGAGTTTAAGAAGAGGGCAGGATACCGGATCTCGGGGGTGGGGTAGTTGACCCCTCCCCTATAAAGTAAGATTTTTTTATTTCATATCTTGCCTAAAAAATTGTGCATTTAGGAAAAAAAAATAGAACGGGACCCAATCACAGCTGCTGATGGAGCGAAGTGAGATCTGTTCTTAAGCTTGATTGTGGCCCATCTCCCCCTTTTTCCTAAAGACTACGACTAGATACACCATACTCTACTTTTGTAGCTTCCTACTTAGGTTCCTCACTTTCCTTTCTTCATTTTATTCCTTTCTTTTCTCTCTTCTGATGATCAAATTTGCTTCCGATGGGAGTGTGCCGCTGAAGCTGCCAAACCCAACACCCTTGGGTGGAAAAACGTACCCATTACTAGAGTTTTTATTTTCTTTTGCTCCTCGATAAAATGGGAGCAAAAGGTAGGAAATTTTCAAAAACAGTTAGCAATTAGAGCGACAAATTACTGTATAGCTTATTAAACTAGTAAAAAACCTACCCCTCCCCAATCCCTGTTTGTCATCTTCGAGGAGCTGCTCTCCTCCGGAAAGTTGTAATAAAAATACTTGATCAATTACTTAAGTTTGATTTAAAAATACAAAAAAAGGAAAAATATTTTTTTACCGCTCCTCACGTGCCAGGCGTGGTCATAAAATCAATTTTCCTCCTGTCATTAATCTTGTCCTCAAAGGGGGGGGGGGGGGGGGGGAAGTGTCCTCCGGAGTTGTCAGATGGGAGTCGTTCCCGGGGAAGTTGACCTTCTGGGGATTTGTCCTCCGGGGGAGTTGTTCTCGGGGGGAGTTGTCCTCCGGGGGACCCGTCCTGTGGGGTAGTCGTCCTTCGGGGGGACTTGTCCTCCGGGGGAGTTGTCCTCTGGGGGAGCTGTCCTGCGGGGGAGTTGTCAGGTGGGAGTTGTCCTCCGGGGGAGTTGTCCTAGAACCTTTATTTTATTGATCTAGAATAAAGTAAATGGAACAATATTAGGGCATATCTCATATCTTACATTCATTTTTTTACACAGAGCCAATCGCGGTCATCGTGCTTGCCCACCGCAGCAATGCCGTCGCCGATAGAGGGCCAAATACATAAACCGGAGGTGAAATTGGTCTATATTTTTCAAACATTGGTTCACATTTCTAACATTTAAAAATACTTTCCGTGGATATTATAACCTGAAACTTTCAGACTGGTATTTTTACACTTTAACCCTAATCTTTATCCCATTTTCAAGAAACAAAATGAGATTTTGAATAATCATAACAATGTTAACCAATGTCTTTAATAATGCTCCCATGTTTAAACATTGTTGATGTCCCTGATTCACGGAACTATGACACGAATGTTCTTCCTCCCTTCCCCCGGAAGGCAGCGAGTTTTTCCCGGAACCTTTGGGGCTAAATGATATGATTATTCATGAGTTGCGGCTTGGAATAAGATTGCACATGCCCATGGACTTGGGCACAGCTCCCATCGACCAGGCCAGTTTTGTTTGTTTGTATGTTTTACTTTAGCTTTTCATGGGTCCAACAATAACACACAATTAACTGTATTATACCTCGGCCTTAGCACAGGCCTACTTAGCTGAGTCTCGGAGAGCTATAGAACGTAGTCGAAAGAAAAGACAGCATGCCTGCCCATGCACCCTCTCATGCAATATCAGTCTTCGTCTGACACTCAGTCTCCGTCAAGCCACACAGTACATTCACACTCAATAAAATAAACGAAGTCCACGCGCATGCGTACTCTTATTCCGAAGACGCAAGTCATGGATATTCATGTATGAAGCCCCAAAGGTTCAGGAAAAAAATTCGCCGGCGGGCATGCTGACAAGGTTTATCGACGCCCCTCGTGTAGATGAATGTTCTTCCGAAAACCAGATCAAATAAAACTCTTTATTGGATACATGTACTTCTAAAAGTTGCTTAATAAATATATTTTATTTTTAAAAAGCTCATTCTCTATAATCACTTCTTTTATGGTCTCTGAATTGCAAATGACTATCTATTTCCAACTTCATATTCTTCTTAATGTGCCGTGCCAGAGTCTGAGGTTGGCTTCCAATGAGTCTGTCCTATCTTGAGCTCAAGATAGGACAAGTCTCAGTCGCATGGCCTCAAGATAGAATAAGTTTCAGATGCATGGCCGCCAACGTCAGACTCTGGCAAGGCACATAAAAAAGGAGAAGCTAATTGTCTTCATAAGTTATAAAATCAATATTGGACATGTTTTATCTACCTTAGAATGCACGATTTTCTTCATTTTGGGATCTCAAAAATTTTCAGCTCGCGCTTCGCGCTCGGATTATCCATTATTTCCTTTTTGCTCAGGAAAAAGGGTTTTTTAATTCCTTAATTATAATTAAAAATAACTATTTCAAGACATAGGCGCATCTACCCCGCGGGGGGGGGGGGGGGGGGTTGACCCACAAAATAATGTTATTTATTAAGCCACTGAACGGAGCCTCAAGCCATACATTTCTACTCGGTTCGGGAGGTTTTGACAAATTCCGGCCCCCTATTGGAGAATGCTGGATCCGCCCCCGGGTAGGGTGGCTGTGATGGTGGAAAGGATGGAGATGATGATAGTGGTGGTCGTGGTGATAGTGAAAATGGTGATGATGAGCATGTTCATTGTGATAAGATGTTTTAAAATGTTCGTTGTAGAGGAAGAGTGATAAAAACAATTTGGAAACTTCCTTTTGATAGCGTTGAGAAATGTTATTATGAAAAGTATATAACTAGAGTATGATGACGGTGGTAATGGTAGTAGGCTATTGTTGGTGAAGATGATATGCATATAGACGGTGATGATGACGACTATGTGATGATTATCAATTCATTGCGCGCATGGAGACCAAATAAGCAAATAATCATCGTTGGTGAAGGTGATGGTCAAACTATCATTTCTGAGGCTATCTTGATGTAGCTATCTTTCCGAAACGAAGCTGAGGAAAAAATAACATGTACAATATAGCGTGTACATCACACTCTAAAAAAAAATTGACCACGACGTGGTCATTTTTAACCACGTCACAGGGGCCAACTATGCACCTACTACAACCGTGGTCGTTTCGACCACGTTCTCCGTGGTCATTTCAAATAACATCATATTGTGGTTATAAAATGACCCAAACGTGGTCATAAAATGACCCAAACGTGGTCATAAAATGACCACGCTTCTGTGGTCAATACAACACTTGAACGTGGTCATCACGTGGTCATTTCATGCCGTGGTTGAATTAATGATATTGTCCGAACCTCATCATTCTTCTATACTCTTTCACGCATCAGGTCACTTTTGACAACAAAATTGAATGTTAAAATGTGCAATGAATTTTCTGATCGAATGAGTTGAATTTTATTCAAATTTCAAACAGTTAATTCGAACATCAAGAAATGTAATTGTCAATACAAGTACAATAATTTGCGTAATTTATACATTATATTCCAGTTATATAGAAATATTTATGCATGGTTTGACCTTAATGGTAGAATGTGAGATATTCTATTTTCATATTCTGACCTAAAAGAGACCCATAAATAGAATTCCCTATTTTTTTCATGGTGACCGGATGAATCCTCGAGTATACGTGGTTGAAATCTATGCCTCCGGCCTTGCTGGATCAGAAAGATATCACTTTTGATTACTGGAAATGTACTACAAAACTGGGAAAAAAAAACACCAAAGGTTCTATGTTCAAATGACACTGTGTCGGCCAAATTTAAAGCTTATCCATCCCATATGGTTCTAAGTCATTGAGAGAACCAACCATTTTCATGTATGTAGCCTTTGACCTTTGACATCGTAACCCCAAAATCAACTCACATCATCGTCCTTCCCATATTCATACATGAGCCAAGTATGCAGTTGAGCTGTTCAATGGTTCTTAAGTTAATGCAACAATGAAAAAGGGATAGACGGGCAGACAACCTGAAAAATACATGCCTCTGGCATCCACCATCTGTTGACACAGGCATAAAAGTATTGTTCAAGACATATCAAGATATCTACGGAAACAACTGCTGCATTAGAATACATAAACATTTTCTTAAGCACAAAATGAATGTTTTCACATAGAACTGCTATTTTTTAAAGGTTTCTTTTGATTTTAAACAAGATATGTTTTGCAGTAGTGCTATTTCATACAGCATGGAAATTAATTAACTTCATGCATAATGGAATATGGATATTATTAAATTATCATGATCATTCCCATCTGTCAAGCATAATATATACAGCAATGAAATACAAGCATTAGAATACATAAACATGTTATATTTCACTATCCTTTAACCCCTTTACAACATGAGAATATATAAACGTCAAAATTAATTTTGCCTTAATCCTATTTTTAACTGGGCTATTTAAGACCACATTTTTACTGGGGGGGGGGGGGTCAGTTTGACCCCCCTTCCCCACCCTCCTTCAATTTTGCCTGGACATAGAGCCGGATGGTCATATATAAGAAAAATTCAGCTTTCTATTTTTAATTAAATATTCAAATATATGCATGAAATCATATTTTCACCTATATAACTCCATAAAAAGGGTTGCTATTTTTTTGTATTGGTATTCCTCAACATACACCAAAAAAATCCCTTGCTAAAAGATTGAAAAGGTGTCTGCAACAAACAAAATAGCACACACAAAATCTATTTCTTGAGTTTTTTTATTATTCATCACCAAAATTTGTTGCAGACACCGTTTCAAGCTTTTTAACACTAGAATAAATTAATAACAATGATTAAAAGTGGAAATAATCCAAATTACATTAATTTATCTAAACATAGAATTTGCATACAAGATCACAAATTTGAGCTGTTCTCGGTTGACGTGCATGTACAAAATATTAAGTAACTTCACAACACTTTAACTGGACATCGCAAATTTGGTCTTAAAATTTGTGGGTGACTTTAAAAAAAAGGTCACGAAATCGCGTGGCAAAATCTTTGCGCGTTGTGAAATTATCGCGAAAAATGTCTAAGGGGGGGGGGGGGGGGGTCAATTTGACCCTCCTCCCCAGTTAAGATAGGGTTACAGTTGCAATTTGTCTACAATTTTAATGTTTAGCGTACATGGCAACACAGAGTCGTATCATATCTGAACACACCTAAATTAAAATCATAACCTGACTAAAACTAATTGATTTTGATAATAAATAGTAAAAGTAATTATACATTCATGAATTTTTTCCTGGATTTGTACATGAAATCACGTTTTTGAGCAATTTTTTATCAGAGTACAAAATATTGTGTAACTAGGAACCGCGTACACATAGTTAGTCCCTAAAAATGAGCAAGATGCTACAGAAAAATGTTATGCAGTGTCGCGGTGACATCTTGGCATGTTGCAGAAATATAGCGCAAAACATTGGGGGAGGGGGGGGGGAGGGGTCGGTGGATTCCACCCTCGGCCATTTTAGGGTTACATTCTTGAAAACTTACAAATTGAATAATTCTAGTAAATAAAACAAGCAAATAGATGACCTGAAAACAATGCCTTCACCACTCAACTTTGTTGTGCAGTGGGCAGAGGCATAAAATAATTTTGTTGTAAACCTTAACTACTTTCAGTCAACATCTTAACAATTTTCATACACATGTATTACCAATTATTGCGGCCAGGATATCTTTTGTGCATTTGGTGAGCACCAAAATTTTTTAAATATCACATAAACTTCCTAGTTCTTTTTTTAACACCTTGTAGATTTGCATGGACTAAACTTTGGTCACTTCAGTGCTTCAAAGCCCAAATGGATCACAATATTACAAATTATTCAAGAAAATATCTTATATCTTAGGTATAATCAAGATGTTATGTACATACATGTAGACAGGGTGACAAAAACAGACATACTATTAAACTTTCTTGTAAATTAGATTTGCAAGCGAGTGTGAAACTATAAATGGACACAACTACATTAAAGAAGAAATAGTTAAAGCCAATTCACAAATGCTTTCCTCTAAATATTGCAGTCTGAGAGCATGAAAAATGAGGGGATGTGTTTGAAAGATCACAGCCTTATCTTACGTTATTTTTATTTTGTTCTGAGATTAGGGGTAGGCTATACGGGGGGGGGGGGGGGGGGTAAAAATGGTGATGTTTGAAATCAATTTAGGCTCATTCTTATTTGATGCAGTTTGATCTCCTGAGCATTTTTTACACCATTTTTATGAAAATCGGGCAAAAAATGAGAAGGTGAAAAAAAAAAACTGATTTTTTTTTTTTTTTTTTTTTTTTTGGGGGGGGGGGTCCTGAGGGGAACCGAAAATCGTCTCTTTATAGCACATATTTTTGTAGCATTTATATAAAAACTGACATGGAGACTGTCACAAATCTGCAGGATTGTCTTTCATTTGTTTGTGGGCAGCTGATCTGTAATAACTCCTGATGGACAGACATTCATGCACTGTGACATGGGGAAAAGTGAAAACAATGTGAACAGACAATCAGTTATGAAACCAAGCTGTCATAACAATGGCAGTTTAAAGGAAAGAATAACAGGAGGGTATGTTGCAATCATGCAATAGTTGAGAGACATTTTTAGATTGGAGGGAGGGGGAGAAGTGGGTCAAAATAATTACACTTTTCTTCTAGTTGCATTTGGAAAGTGTCTTGTTGATTGTGATATATATAAAAACAATATATGTCACACAAACTGAAATATAAACCCATCTGAAACTTAGGAGGCCTGGCCTAGCTTTCAAAATTTACCAGTTTTTAAGCTTTGGAAGACATCTCCTAGGGCAGAACTGCTTCTTTGCATTGCGCAGTAATGCATGACGTGATCTGCCAATTCCTGGGTCCATTTTGTCGTTAACTTGTCAGACTTATGCTGGCCAAGTAATGTATTGAAGTTTTCTTCAATCTAGAGAAAAGCAATAAAAAGAATGTTTCGCTCCCTTACGTTAGATATATAGAAGTAAATTATGCAGAGGGACTGAGATTAAAAAATCCTGACAATCACCACAGTCACAAAGGCTTAAAACTGTTTCTATGATTTGAAGTATGAATAAAAGGACTTGGGGGGGGGGGGGGAGGGGGGAGGCATGCCTCTCTTAGACGATTTTCACCCCCAAATCACCCCATGTAATTTTCTGACTTTTTTGTTATACCACTACGTCTTTTGCATCTTTTGACACAAATATCATAGTTATGATATTTGTTATATTAACATCAAATCTACTAATATCCTTTGAATACAAATTTTGCCTTCTGCTTTTCATGAAATTCTTTACTCATAAGCAGGATAAAAACATTGACCTGTGGCCTTTCACATTTGACCTTGGAACACACAAACACATTCCAAAACCATTATTCCTGTAACACCATTATGTGGCAGAGACATTAAAAAAAAAATTATTCTACTTTTACATACCATGCCTGGTGCATCTAACATCCGAGGCCAGTTTCCTAGGATGGAAGGCGTAGTTGCCTCTTCAGTCCATATCTCCCGTAGCCGGATCCTGGATGTTATCTTTGTATACTCCTCAACTTTGCTTCTGGGCTCTATGTTGTACTGAAGCCATCAACGCATTTCATCAATCTGCCCTTCGGGAATTGAGTCTGAGAGAAATAGAATGTCAATGCAATAATTACTTGAGATTAAACACTGAGAATAAAACTGAGATGCAATTATCCTGAGTGTTGCATGCTCTGGATTGTAAGTGAAAGGATGAGGGCCATCTGGGTAACAAAAATACTTCAACTTTTCAATTATATCTGCAGAAATCCAGAAATACCACTAAGCTTCCTACTCCCACACCAAGATCTTGAGAAAACAAACATGACAGGTGAAGAAAGAGCCTTCTTAGCAAAGTTCAAATATTTTCTTGGCCAACAGGGTTAAAGGCCCTGTGCAGATGAAAATGGAATGGAAAATGTGTATTTTTGTTTGGTTTCTGCTAACATTTTCTTTGTTAACTGCAAGAAGTGCAAGAAAATTAGAACAAATATGCTGAAACAGTAACAGCTGGCATCTCTGTCATCTATACAATTTTGCTTTACGTTGTTAGTGTAATTAGTGCTAATTTTCGGGTGATCGGGCTCTCAGTGCTTCCCCCATGTATACTCTCATGACAAAGAAAGCATAAGAGCCCCATTCATGCTGAACTTTCACTTATTACAAATAGTACCTCTTTGAGCGTGACAGTCCTGTCATCCTGCATGGATCTGTTGAACTCCTTGTAGCACTTGGAGAACTTCAATTTATCACCGAGTTTGGGAAATAGTTGAGTGATGGATGCCTCATCAAGGAGGTGAAATGCTTCAACGTCTATTCCATTATCTACAAGAAAAGAAGAAAAAAAAATGTGAATCAGCTCAGCAAATCACACAACTGCTGCCAACCTGTATATATTTGTATGTCACCCTTTGTACCACATGACAATAGTACTAGTCAGTCAGGGTGTAGACAGGTCCTCAAACCTGAGGGAGGGGGGGGGGGGGAGGGGGATGATCTCATCCAGGCCTATGTACATGATGTATATGTACACACATGTGGTGTATAATGTACCACACTCCCCCACACAATCGTATACTTGTATAAGTATATAAGTGAGACTTTGAAGTGGCCTAATGGACCGGAATTTCAGAAGAGGGGCTGTATAATTTTGGATATGGTGCATCATCTTTAAGAATAAATTTTGCGAGCGAGTGAATCGAGCAAGCCCCTAAACTAACCCTTTCAAAAATAAATATTCAATTTCATCCTAGAATTGTTAGGAAATTTGATATCAATTTTGTTTCTTCTTTAGGAAAGTGAAAATACCAACAAAGTAGCTGAATTCATGGAGGTGCAATAGCCATAATATTCAAGGACTTAAGCTGCAATCCATGATGTTGATAATACAATATAACCATTTATCAAACAAGTACTATTTTCGTTAAGCTTTAGGGCGCCCCGCCCCCCCCCCCCCCCCTAAAAAAAAAAATGGGTAAAGGAAGACAATCCGACACGCCAGGGGTGTCACTGTGTAAAGTGTATCATGAAGAATGGAGGAAATACCAATTAAGGAGGAAACATCTAAAAAAAAATGTTGAATCCTAGACCAAAGTGGATGTGATAAGTGACTGACATGATGGAGATACCAATTATCTCTGTTTTGTGCTTTATAGCAGCACGATGCAGCTTCAATCTGTGGACGAACATGATTCTCTATTGCAAGCCAAAATATATTACAGATACTCTAAATAACTGGAAAATAGAATTGCAAGAAACTGTCTGTGATTGGCTAAAGTGTAAACGGTATAATTATCGTTAATTTGTTATTGTTGTTCGTTGCAATTAACTTTTAGCTAAAATACGTCATATTAATTTTGAGTTTGCTATTCCCTCCCCCATAAAACCTGGGGATTTATCATGAAATCCTAAAATTATGAGGGGATGTCCCTCCCCCCCCCCCTATTATTATCACTATCAGGGGATGAAATCAGGACCAAGAAATAATAATAATAATAATAATAATAATAATAATAATAATAACAATAATAACAATTATAATATTGATAAGTAATTTCTTATAAAGTGATATATCTAGTTACAAACTACTCAGAGTGCTTGCTGTTCTGAGTGCTCTCCCCAGGATTATAATAAAAAGAGATATTTTTTAATAAACCAGAGGGAAGAGAAAATATTGAAAACTCACATAGCAAATTGCGTTAGATGGAGTAAATCAGTAGTAAAATAATAACAAAGGTTTTAACCTTTGTTAAAAATATTAAACCTTCGTTAATAATATTAAAACGAAAAAGACTAATAATATGACTGAGCAAAATGAGTCTTAACAAGTTTTTGAAAAGCTTCCAAACAACAAAAAATATATATGATCTAATTTCAACTCTTTTTTAACAGTTTAACAATGAATCGAAAAGGAATCGACCCATACCACTAAACTTTCACATTGGCCATTAGATCCAAACAGATTCATGTTAAAACATGCTGACATCAGTATTGTAATTACATTATGACAATTATACTGATAACAAAAAGAATGATAATAATAATGATGATAATAATAATCACAATGTTAAATTTGTATAGATCTAGATATTTAAAAAATTTACAATTTGATAGATCTCAAAATCCAGGGGGGTGGGGAGGTGATTGAAGACACCATCCCCCAACCCAAAATTCTGGGGGGGGGGGGGTATGCATCCCTCATCCCCCCCCCCCCCCCCGGTAAATCCTGGATCTGCCACTGGTACCCAGAAGCTAGGCTAGGGCCTATAGGCTATAGGCTACACTACACTCTACAGCCCGACAGCCCAGTCAATGTCAGTGCTGTACAGGTATTCTTGAGATAATGGTGTAGACTCTAGGCCTACTAGCTGTAGTAGATCTAGACCTAGAGTCCTAGTGTAGTGGTACTGGCAGTACTGCCAGTACCACTAGACCTACGGCTAGCTAGGTCTAGATTACTACTGATTCGTGGACGAGTACGGTACCCTGGCCTGGATCATGCGTGGCGCGATCCGCAGTAATGCGAGGACTAACTTTGTCTTTGCCAAACTTTGCACAAGGAATGTGCTTTACTGGAATTTGGCTCCTGTGCTAAATCACAGAATTGTGATAACCCCACATGTACAGCGGAGGCATCTCCGCAGCCGGCCTAGCGCCAGCCGCGGCGGCGAGTGCTTGTTTCGTACGTTGGCGCGAGACCGGATTGAAGCGCACAGTCGCTTTGTGTGTCCCAACCGGAGTCCCACAGGAACATGTGTATTTGGAATGTCAGTTGAAATTATTCAACTTACAAGCAATATAATGTATAGTATAATTAATAGAGAACAAACATTGATGATTGGTGTTATTTTATAAATAGTTGCTGAATCCAAAGAAAAGACTTCATAAAACAAACTTCAATCTAGCGTCCGTTCACACGACCCCCGGCAATTCTGCATTATGCAGCGTGCATACTGTACTAGTGCCTAGCGTATGCACAACAATCTCGCGACCGAGAAACTCTTGAGCTAATCCACTTCAATCTTTGCAACCGATTCACATGTCATTACAAACAGTACCTACAAATAATCTATGATATTTATTTGTGTAGTTTAGATGATTACTTTACACTTTACTTACCTCTGAACGTTGCAGCATACTCTTAGAACCCCACTCTCTCAACAGCTCTTCAACGTCCATTTTCCAAATTACGCGAGGTGCGAAATATGCAGTGATGACGTATCTGTCAATTAGCCAATGAAATTACGAGTCGCAATCGAAAATGACCACGGGATGCGCTATATGCTTTAACCACGCGCGGCTAACATCGCGTTGATGTCGTTTCTAGAAGAAAAAGAAGAAACTACGAGGAAAAATAACCGCGAACGTGGTTAATAATTTTCGACCACGGCAAAATGTCGTAAAAATAACCACGAATGATCCCTGTTTTTTTAGAGTGCATTTGGCTTATTGCCTGAAACCACAAGGTGATTGTATGCCTTATATTCCACATCTGAAACCACATAACTGTAAATAAAGAGCAATTTTTTTTTTTCTTTTCAACACTGCAAGGTCACGCACTTTTCTCATCTGGTGATGGTGATGGCGAAACTAAACTTTATCACGTGATTCACTTTTGACCAATCCTACAGCAAAATTCTTAGTATGTGGAATATAATAAGCAAATAATCCCCGATGGTGAAGGTAATGGTCAAACTATCACTTCCGAGGCGATCTTGATGTAGCTATACAGCGTGTACATCTAGATCGCCGAGGAAGTGATAGTGTGTCTCATTGCCAGAAACCGGAAGGTGATTATCTGCTTTATATTCCACATCTGAAACATTTAACTGTAAATAAAGAACATATTATTTTCTTTTCTATGAGACAGTTAGAATTTGGTTTAGAAAAAAAAACAAGAATGTTTGATCAAAGAAAAGAAGTTAAATGCATTCACGCACTCCTGATTTAGCGCGTATTTTGTGACGGTGCACATTACGCGCGCGATTTGCTTTGCCTAAGCTGCTCAACAGGTGTTAAGCTAATTGTGACGTCACAAAAGAAGCGAAGATGAATTGAGGCAATTATTGATTGCAAAAACATAGGCCGGTATTCTCGAAAGCTTACTAACTTTAGTAGCCCTACTAAGTCGATATTTAGTAAGGGTTGCTATTCTCGAAGGGTAACTAACTTCAAAATGACGTCATCATCTCACTAACTTTAGTCACAGCTCACTAACTTTAGTCACCCCTCACTAAGTTAATCACCCCTCACTAAGTTAATCCCCTTCTCCATAGAACTGTGTACTAAAGTAATTTTAGTTTGCTATTCACGAAGGGTGACTAAAGTTAGTGAGCTGTCACTAACTACGTCATCAAGGGCAGATTAGGCCCAAAAGTTAGTCAGCTCAGGGGGCATGTTTAACTCTTCGCTAGACGGCGACCAACCAAAATTTCGTGCTGAAACGGAGTGGAATTGGGTATACTTATGCTGCATTTTCACCTTTTCTGTATCATGTATCTGTTGGTTTGCTCATTTGTATTTTCATGATCAAGTCGTATTTACCACGCTATGATATAAGTTTATTTGCAATAAAATGAATTATAATCAGTCAAAGTCAATTTGACCGCGTTTGAAACCTGAATTATTGCAGCGCTCTGTCACCTCACAGTCCCATACGACCAGATTTACGTATGGCGCTGTGAACGACCTGGTGCATGTATGTAACTGCATGGAACGACCAAGTCCAAGTTAGGCCTACAATCTACTGACTTTTCTACGGAGATCCGAAACAAACAAATGCATAGGCCTTATGTCTTTTCGTGATCTCGTAAATATTTGCAAATTGCAGAAGGAAACTTTCCACAAAACTTAATATTGTGGCACTGTTTTTGTTGGCACAACCTGGCTCTGTATGGTCGATCTTGAATCCGATTCCGAGCACTCAGTCTCAGGAGGGCCAAACTAAGTGTTTTAGACGAAAGATTTTGTCTCAAAATTTCGCCGTTACTACCTCTTAAGTGGTAGAGTCGGCACTTCTCCTTTTAGTTTTAACAGGAGTGCCGACCCTACCAGTATAAGAGACTAACGAATTTTGAGATCAAACTTTTGGTCTATCATGTCTACCGTCTAGGCCAGGACAAACGTAGGTCTACCTCGGACTGTGTGGTGAATGCCGAACATTCACTTGGAGTTGCAGCACCATCAGTCCAAAACAGACAACAAAATTGCCTTTTTAAAAGCAAGATTTATTTTTTTCAATTTACTAGAGATCTCAAATTTTGATTCAGGAACTTTTCAAGTTTAACTCTTGATATTCCACAAATTTGTGGATTCAGAGTTGAAAATGGAAGTTAAACTGCCTTTCATGTGTGGCCAACCCCCAAAGCCTGGGAATAAATACACACAAAAGGCTTTTCCGCTGCAAAGACTAAAGTAGCTTGTACATGCTATTAAGTGGAATCCTAGCAGGCTAGCATCTTACAGTTAATTCACTATGTTAGGCTTTATGAATGCGCAGTTCCGAAAGACCAAAGTCAAGACAAAGCCATGTTATGACATTGTGAGTCTAACAACGGTTACGATCTAACTTAGATCTAGACCTACTCACCTAGTCTGTCTCACAACCCAACTTTGTCTTACCAAAGTTGTTTCAATACAATTTTTTTTTTTGGGGGGGGGAGAAATTCCCAAATGTAATAATTTTGGCATTATCGCTGGGACACCCGCATAGCCAAGGGGGATGTTGGGGGCGGTCACTCTCCCCCCCCCCCCCCAAATGCCAACAAAAAAAAGAAAGAAAGAAAAAAACGAAACATGTGAGCGAGAAAAGAAAAAGGTATAGGAAAACATAAGAAAAGCAGGAGGAGACAAGGAACAATTCAAAGAAACGGAACTGCCTCTCTGCACCCCCCCCCCCCCCCCGGAGCGGACTTCGCTTACTCTGTAAGTGGCTCACACGCTTTGCATGCTCATTACTGCCCCATCCAAATGAAATCCTAGCTACGCCACTGTGCTGGGATCCTGGGCTAGGTTAGGCCCAGGTTACAAAAAAGAGATAAAACAAAGAATGTTGAAGAAATCTCAAAACCAATATCAAATTATCAATACAAGCCAATAAGATGTCAGTTTTTATACAAATTTTTTTATGAACATCACATAGACCACATAAGATTCCTATCTAAAGTGTTTTGGAACAAAAAGTTTCAAGCTGAGAATATATTCTATTGTTGTAATCAATTGATGCATTTGGGAGAAAATAAAACCTGCCGATACAGTAAATACTAAATATGAATTGAAATTATTATTCCAATCATGGCAATACACAGCAGAGTGGGGGAGGGGGCAGTCTCCCCCCCCCCCCCAAAAAAAAGAAAAGTTATAGTTTTCACTGAAAAATTTTAGGAAATTCAACAAAAGTGTTCATCAAAGCCTTCTGTTTCACTTTAACAAAAGCAAAAGCACCCCTTGACAAGTTTGTTCCCTCGCTTTTAAGTAAAAAAAAAAAATGCCCCCCCCCCCCCCACTTGAAAAAAAAATTATGCTTTTGGTCCTGATTCTGATGTGCAGTATGTTAGACAAGTTGTACTTACATTTGAGGTAGAAAATTATTGCCCTTACCAAATGCTTTATTCTTGTATTTTCTCTTTTCCTAGGTTCAGAAGATTTCAAAAAGAAAATGCAATTTCGCTGAGATGTGAAATGGTGAGGCTAACTCTATGATCAAGGACACTAACTGCCCCCACACATAGGCCTACGACTTCTTACTGCACGAAGGTAAAGGAGACAAAAGAAGAAAAGGACTGGACTAAGATTTAATGCTTTTGGTAAGTTTGTGTTTTTATACGGAATGATGACAAAAAGACAGCCGCTGGTCTACCAGCAGCTGGTCTAATTATCTGATTGTCTAATACCACATAGGCTAAACCCATTTGGTCTACTATAAATTTGGTCTAATACATACTTGGTCTAACTCTCATTTGGTCTAATTACCACTTGGCCTAATTGCCAGTTCGTCTAATAACCAACTTGTCTAATTGCCTTTTCGTCTAATTCTCACATGCATGTTTGATTTATTACTGGTTTATTACAGGTAATAGACTAAGTGGTGTTAGACCAAGTGGATATTAGAAGAAATGGTCATAAGACAAAATGAGAATTATACACAAAGGTAAATATGCGAAATGGCTACTAGACCAAAAGGTCATAAGACGAACTGGTAACTTGTAGACAAAGTGGAATTAGACCATGTGGGGCGAGACCAAACAGGCAGTAGACAAAGTGGGAATAGACTAAGTGGGAATTTACCAATTAAACAGCATATCACTGCGTGAAATAGCACGACAACTGCCAGTAATGTAAAAATTCATAACTGTGACAATTTTGTGGCATGTTAGGGGAAATGAGAGAGGGATGGTTGATTATTTTTTCCATTTGCACTAGTAGTGCAGGGCAAACCATTTATTTAGAATACAAGTGTGTATCATCTCACTTCTTGGCACTATGACTAAACAATAGTAAGATTCATTGAAAGGTTGGACTATACAAGTATAGTTTTAAGAAAAAATAACTGGTAACCATGTCATAGTGTAATTACTGAAACATATTTTGTTCAAATATCCGGAATGTATGAGATTTTTGGGTTTTATCCTGAATGCTTATTATTATGAAAGCCCTTAGGCTGAACTACATTTTACAATAAAATGTTGAAAATGGAACATAGTCTAAAACGAAATCTGATATATAGTTTATTTTGATAACTGTGAGCTGGTAAAACATACCATAAAGTAACTGTTGATTAAGACAAATTGTTTAGTAACATTGGGACATGTTACTCATATAAGTTATCCTACTCTTTTCTCATTTTTTTTTTCGTTTATGCAGGAAGCTTTCAAATAATGCACAGGGTGAGGCTAACCTTTCCCAGTCAACCCTATCCAGAATGGTATCCCACCGCCTCGCTGCAAGAAGGAACCAATACATCAATTCCCTACTAGAAAGGAAGTTGATTGGGGAATCTGGCAGCAGTTTTCAAATATGGCAAGTCCCATGTGCAGCCCAAGAGAACCCAGTGCTCTATAGAGAAAATAGATACTTGCCTGATATTCAGGTATATTTCATTCAATCTTACAACTACATGAAGATGGAAAACAACAGAGTTTTTGACTAATGAAACCATCCAGATAATCCAAGTTGAAACAAATTGTGTACAAAACTGGTTACTTATGAGAAGATCATGATTTAGAAAATGGTTAAAATCTTCTGCCAATTTGGGCCGCAATAATACATACTGTTTAAGCGTATTGATTTTGCTATTTAAATAGCACATGTATTACCTTGAATATGGAGCTTCTTTCTTGAATAATATGACACGGTTGTTTCTTTGATTAAAATGAAATAACATGTGAGTACAAAAGTAAATGAAAACTGCATGTAAGGCAATTAGGTGGCCTTAAATATTTTTTTTTTCCAAAGTAACAAACTTAGACTCCACTTAACTAATTTCTAAATTGCTTCTTCTTTTTCAGTTCATCTCATTGAATACCTGATGATTTCTCCCAAGTTTTCCGGATTTGCCAGTTTTCCCTGGGTTCAGGAGGCTGCAGGTGGTATAGATCTAGCTGGGAGTGGAGTCAATGAACTGGCTCTTCTTGTTCCTTCTTGGAGCAATTCGAGGTCTCTCACTGAAATTTTTTTATTATTGGAGAAGAAACTGTCAAGATCACCTCAGTTTTGAACCAATGACCCGATCTGTATCCTAAGCCATTCTTTCCCGAAAATTTAGTAAGTTGTTGAACTAGTCCTTTTAATGCAGTATTTCGTTTTATTAGTTTATCCTCTACTCATGTATTTTATGTATGAAATATTCTTTGGAATATAATTGGCCTGTATGCCATTAAATTGATAAGAAGGATAACTTGTATATACCTCAAAGGGTATGTATATGATTCATGTCATTATCTAAATTCAGTACCATCCATAATTGTAGTGTGGCATTGATTGATTGATCTAATCTATTGGAAGATCTTGTTGCTGTGATGTAATTATTGGAAGAAATAATTCATATGGACCATTAAGTCACTAGGATGTTGGAAGGGCATTGTATCTTAACCCCAAACAAACTTACAGTGTAGGTTTTTTATTTGATTGCAAATTATTGAATAACAAGCAATAACAAATGATGATTCATGTAAGGGGTTAGGTTACCAGTTATGCTCTTAAGTAATTGATGATACTTAGTTGAATTATATTTTATTCAAATCATCTCTTTCATTATTGCTTGAACCATTTCACAAGGCAGACGTGAGAATGAATAATATGTCAAATTTGTATTAGAAAATACAGATATCTCGCCATGACCTCTATACACACCTGGCCTGAGGGTAGTTGAGACTTCCCCATCAGTGTTACACTACAGTGTTGTAAGATGTCTGCATGATTTTCATGGAATATTAGAGTTCAAAGAAGAAATGCATGCACTCTTCGTATATTTAATGCCCCCTTACAGAGGGCAATTCCATAATGATGTCTGGTACCCTATATGTACAACTTTGCTGGAATGATTCGTATCAGCTTTGTACTTCATAATGTGAAAAAAATGTAACATTCTCAAAATATCATGGCTTGAGTAGTTCACTAAGTTAAATGAAAATGGAGAATAGTAGTGGTGGGACGTACAGAAAGATCATTTTGTGGCACTGCCCCAGATTGATAATGACATTTTGAAACATTTTTTCTTTTTCTCCGGGGGGGGGGGGGGGGGATAAGGGGAGGTTTATTAATACAGATTAATAAAATCATCTGAAACGAAAGGTACCCTGCTGCATATAATATTATGTCTATGCTGATGGAATTCTTTATTTTGTATTACTGCATATTATACATATATTTGTTATCATACATGCAGTATAATGATTCTTATTTCCTTTAATTGTTAAAGATTGTTGTTAAATGTCTCACAGAAAATTTATGCTGGTGCTCATTGAATTGCTTAGTTTTGTATTACTTGAATATTTAGGATGATACAATCATGATTGGCTTTATTTTTGATCGTCATTCATCATCACACAGTTTAACACTCTTCCCGACTCTTTCTCCAATTTATAATGTTTTCATATTTCTTGGTAGGTTTCTGAGTTGTATAGAGCTTGTTGATGGGAAGTGAAACACAGTACACAACAGTATCGTCATGATTTCTTTTTAACGATTTTATACCCTTGTACTATTAGCACAAAACCAGAGATGTGGTATTTTGCTTATTAGTAAGTGCAGCCTTTTCTCTCCGTGGTGTTCATTTATTGCATTTTGTATAATGCTGTAGTCCTTTTTACAAGCCTAAGAATTGTGAGTTTTTCCAAAAATAAAGGAAGAAAATTACATTGCTATATTGTATAAAAGTGGATCTAAGAATGTATTTTTTCCCGTTGTTCGCAGAGCATCAGTGTCATAACTAGGATTTTATGGGGGGGGGGGATGGGGGACAGTAGTGACCACTCGAACATGTGAATCACATGAGCTAACCTAGGCGAAGCTTGAAAGCTGTGACGTTTCTTCCTTGTCTGTTTCCGCTCCTCATACGTTCTCTTACATTTTTTCCCTCTTTTCTCACTTTTTTTCTAAATTTCTTTTTCCCCCTCTTTTAGCCTTTCTCTTTTTTTCGGAGGGGGGGGGGGGGGGCAAACACCCCACTGACCTCTGGCAATCATGTGATATTTATTTGAATTTATACATGACCCTAAAAGGAATCAGGGATCTAATTCAATAAAATCTCAAATAAGAACAAATTCTTCAAGCATATTAGAGTTAGGTAAGCAATTGACCCCCCCCCCAAAAAAAAAAAAAAAAAATAAATAAATAAATAAATAAATAAAATAAGAATGATATGATCAGTGACTCTCCCCTTCCCCTCCCCTATAATGGCAGATATATGGGGTAAAAAAAAACAGGACCAAAAAGCAATTTGGGGGTAAAAAAAATAGGGGGGGGGGACTGTCAATTCACATCATGTGGTGGTCCGACTACCTACTGGTGTTGGGCCTACCCATTCATATAAAATATAACTAAAAAAATCACAAACTCTCATACGTTCCCTCACGTGGCGGGAGGGAGGGGGGATACTCCAGTTATGGAATTTACAAAGGGGCACCCCCTCCCATCGCCCCGCCTCATCCGCGGCTGCGGACAATATTTCTTGTTAGCCTTACATCCCATCCACCCCATCCAGCCCCTTTAAAATGAATATTTTTGTCGATTCCTCATACAAAAAGTGTACAGAAAGGGTCTGCCTACGAGGCTTGCAAACAAGGACTTGTATGGTGGTACGGGGATGTGCAGCTGCTCTAATGGGTCGCCGATTCCGAGTACCCCTCCCAGAGAGAGAGAAAGAGAGAGGGGGGGGGGGGGAAAGAGGGAATCCAAACTTTGATTGATTGTGGAGGTCCCATGAATGAACGGTCAGACAGGGTGTAGAATGAGGGAATTATTTTGTCAAATTAGTCATTAACATGAGAACACACACTTTGAATTATTCCTTAGCCATTAATGCTTATGAATTCTTTTTTTTTTTAAAGGGGGCGCAGATAAGAATGTCCCTTCTTTAAATAGTCTAGACAGATCCCCTATCAATTCGCGCAAAGATTCACAATCCGCCCTCATTTTGATTCAATTGTGACGTCACTGGCCTCCAGCTAGGTGCTAGCAAGCGCACGCTGACAGTGATGCGTAATATGAACTGAGCATGCTCAGTGCGCGCTCCTAATCCCAGGATTAACTTAGTGAGCTCACTAACTTTAGTGAGGGGTCACTAACTAGTATGCTTTCGTGAATAGCCCACTAACTTAGTGAGCTCACTAAGTTAGTGAGCTCACTAATTAGTGAGGGTACTAAGTTAGTGAGGGTACTAAGTTAGTAAGCTTTCGAGAATACCGGCCATAATGGCAAAAATCACACAGGGGTCACGTAATTTTTTGATTTCTTGCGTACCCCAAAATATTGATAACGCGTTGTGACTCTATTTGGACTGAAGTGATCAGCGAAACACAAAAACTGCCATAACTGCTTCACTGAAAGGTCACACACGTTTTTTTTTTTTTTTTTTTTTTTTTTTAATCGGGTGATGATTGATGGCAAATCTACTCTTTATCACATGATTCACTTTTGACCAATCTTACAACAGCATTCTTAGTATGAGGAATATAATATAAAATATCATTCTATGATTTTCTCTTCTCATTTTTTCAGTCCACCATTTCATTTTCATCGCAAATTTTTGCCGAGAATGTAACTTTTATTAAACATTTCATGAACAATGTCACAAAGATGTATTTTTCTTCACTATATATTTGCACTCTGTGTAAAATATTCTTCCACTGGACTAATAACAAACAATGATTGTATGAGACTAAATGACGTACAAATAAAGCTTAACTATACATTCAGGTTAATAGGAATAAATTTTAGATTGCTTGAAAGGCATTTACATGTAAATATACCTGTACATGCAGGGGACATTGCTGGCGCATTCTGATGTAGGCAGGCTTATTTTTGCCAACCTTCTTTTTTTTTAACTGAAAAGCACAAACCTGCCTACACAAATTCTTATAACAAGACCATATTTTTGTGAGCATCCATCACCAATCACCAAAAGTACTCTAAAAAGCATTTAATGTGGGGGTTAGCTGACAGACTACAGAGCCCCCCATTTTTCAGCAATGCCCCAGCGATTTGCATAGATATACTAGCAAAAACAAACCAACAACTCCTATCACCTACAATCAGCACATAAGCGATAAACTGCAATGTCATAATGAATCACTCTGGAATACAAATTACATTACCTTACGTTACATTTATTCTGACATGCTGAACAACTTTACAAATTACCTTACAGTTACAATATACAGCATATACTGAGAATACTAGGTACACGGAAGTTAACTAAAGTAAGATTAGAAGAGGTATGTTTCTAATCCACACTTAAAGTATCTACGGGTCAGAGAAAAGCTCCTCGGTGATCTCGATATTGCACTATGCCCTCTAGACTACGTCTCGGGTACAGGGTTTTCGAAATCACCGTGGGCTATAGTTTTAGCCATATCCCTCAAAAAAGTCAATATATTCAATTTAAGACATTAATGACAGAGAAATGAAATTCAAATAACATTTGAACGCTCGTTAAGGACACGGAAAAGAGGGCAGAACTAAGGGTATTTCATTCACCGGTGTTCTTTACGATACCAACTATGATCAGGTATAGACATAAATCGCAGGAAATGCATAATTTCCCAGTGCGTATCGACTGGTAAAATGATCTACTGGGGATACCGATTTTAAGGACATACTACAATCATGCAGTCACGGACCTTACATTATTTTACATAGATCGGGTAGAAAACCATTTTACTCATATTTTCACTACTTCTAGTTCTAAACTATTATGAGCCATATACGCCTTTCTGTAAGTTTATGTGATATACCACGTAGAAGAAAAATATACCATATGTTTGAACATAATAAAGGGATCTTGTAGGTTTTCATCAAGAGGCGAACAATTGATAAGATATAACAGTCATATTTTGAAAATAAAAGGAAAGAGTATTTTGTTTGTTTGTTTGTTTTTTTTCTGCATGTTTTTCGTTCCTCGTCAGCTGCGGCGCGTGTCTACACAGTCACACACACCCTTTACATGCTTTACAGCAATATGCTCAATACCTGTACAAGGAGCTGCAGAATATCATAAATCATTTAAAGACATTTCGCATTTGCATCTTCGTGGGCTTGCAGTCTCCTGTACCACCACCTAGGTATCGGATCGTTTTCTCACCTCTCGACATGATTGTTAAAACTTATGAACCTCTAATCGATGAACACACAAAAAGTTCAAATAAGTTTGACGATACTATACAGGTTCATTTCTCGTCCACTATAGCTGATAGTAAACATAGGTTTATAAAAAACAGGAAATTTTTAAACGAGTGTCCAAGTGGCTGAAAAGCTCTCATGTGACACTCAACAATTAGTAACAAGGCCTGGGCTTGCAGCATAACTTCCTTTTTTGCATGGTACAGTATGTTTAAACATTTATCATCGTGATCATAGAGCATTATGTACCATAACTAAGCAAAACAAAACATGCAGGAAAGGCATGCGATCATAAATAAAATCAGTTCAATAGTTCAAGCTTATCGTTTTTCAGTATATTCACCTCCAAAGTAAGAATTCTCCTAATGTGTTTCATTTTAAACATCAGCCCAAGACTTTAGTGGAACATAACATCACCCTGGAGATACTGTATTATTATTCTGTAATGATATTTTGCTACATTGAGCATGCAATGTTTATACAAAAATAAGCTTCGTACCCCTATGGTCATTGCAGACTCATTACTTGTTTCCATTTTAACTAAGCGGAGTCCCCCACCCCCTTAGAAAGAGAGAGAGGGGGAGAGAGAGAGAGAGAAAAGGAGACGGATAATTATAAGAAGCATACAAAAATGAACACCACTGTGTTGGTTTTTAAGGTAAAAGATTTGGCAGAAGATAACGGCGATGCAATAGAATTAGCGCCAGTAAAAGATAGCACTTCAATCGCAATAGTTGTGAAGTTACCTACTCTTTATTGAGGCTTAAAGATTGGAACAACACGGCGCCGAAAGGGGCGAATACATATAAACACAAATAGAACATAACTCTGATCTGCCACAAGGTGGCTTGGTTTCTTCCTTCTTCGCCCTTTTTTCCCTTTTTATTTTACACACAGTGTATTGAGAAATAAGATTTGTCTAAATGATACACACTATCAAAATCCGAAACTCTACGCATGTGATAGACCATTTACAGTAATCATGAAACTTAACTGTGAAATCAGCTACGGGAAATATGGATCAGTTACATGCCATATAAACTACTTTAATTAAAATCATAGAAACAAACCCTTAGGAAAGCACATCAATTTGAAATTAAAACCTGTCTAGTTGCATTGACGCATAATATCATGCATCGAATGGAACACTACGAGCGTGACCTGCTATATTGTTCATCATAAAACACCGATGTAGTGTGCAATACACAAAAATGCGTTATATAGATATGATACTGTATATCGGAATATACAGTGTAAAGAATCCTTATGAACCTTAAACACAGGCATTCAAACATAATTAGGAAAAGCTTCAAATCCAATATACTCATATAACCTTACATATTGGTCTAATAATGGCTATGACCAAGCTTCTGAAAAAGAATCAAAGATGTATAATATAAAGACAATGAACAAGATAAATACATGGTATAGTGAATGGAACCTAGCAACAACATTCTATGAGTAATATACTATACCCATATGTATCCTTCCTCTTAACAGTAGACAGACACATCACCCCTTTTCCTTTCCTTGTAATAAAGACATGTAATTTATGAATGATAAAACCACTAGACTTACAAATATACCACTATAACACTATCATTGGAGCAAACATTACAGATCATACTATCACCACCATAATCATAAACCAAACCACGTGGACAATAATAACTTGAAATATAGAGGACCTTTGCTCTACTACCTGTCAAGTAAAAACCATCATGAGAAACAAGAGGCCAATACATACATTTGAACTGGCATCAATATTAAGATTCATCCTATCTAAACATGAAAAAAAATAAACACAAAGAAGATCACAGAGTATTAAATAAGACTGAAATACACATGATGACATACCCTATAAACTGTAATAAGGTGTACACATCAGATTCACTTCATCACATAGTATATACATTAAAATAACAATTAAGGGGTGAGGAGAAAGGTTGCAGGATACACAAACTGGGCTGACTATAAAATAGGTTCCAGGTTCCAATTATTTTCATGTTCATCAGGTCATCGTGACATCATCCAGGCGCCATTTTGTGAAAATCACCTTAGGGTCATATCTTCATAACGGAATGTCATTTCTCATTCATATTTGGCATGCTAAAAGTTAATTTAAATCCAATAGATTTCAGATACACTAACTCGCGCGTACACGTACGTCCGTATGGCAAGCCGTTTTAACATTTAATCCTATTTCTTGATATCAAAAATTCATTTCTTGAAAATACTCTTTGGCAGGGATGGAGTCGAGGCCGGCCTCGAGGCCACATTTTGCCGGCCTTGGCCTTGGTCCGAGTCACATGTACAAAGTCTATGGGAGAAATTTTCATCCAGCGGCCTCGTGACTCGGAACTGCCGGCCTCGACTCCATCACTGCTCTTTGGTACTGCAAGTTATACATTTTTTCGACAGCTTGTTTATTTCAAAATTTGAAAAATATACATTTGTTTCTAGGTCAGTTTATTATAATCAAATCATCATAATAAAAAACGTATCTTTAAAAAAATATAAAACGGCAATATATCACGAAATGATTTCTTGATATGTTGCCAATATAACCGTTGACAAACCAGTTGTAAAAATTGTCATTTGTACCATAAATATGTCTTAGCGTTTTTCTGAATGGTTAAATGTAAAACACACTTGTATTTTTTTTGAATAATGACGCCAGATCTGATATTTTAAAAGCAAAATAAGTTCAAAAATACTTACAAATTACGCATTGTTAATATACAATTTGGCAACATATCACAAATTCATTATTTCCGCATGAATTCGTGATATGTGGCCAATTTATTATTTTTCCAATGGGTGCTTTGTAAGTTAATTTTGATATTTTTTTTTTGCTAAAAATAATCAAATCTGCCAATATTATTTCATTTGACCTAGCCAAAATTTTCTAAAATGAATTGTACAGTAAAAACGTGGCCATGATACTAAACACGGGGTGATCTTTGATACAGGTGTGTGCATTGTCTTTTGGCAACATATCATGAAATGAATTCTCGATATGTTGCCGTTTTACATTTTTTAACCACATATTTTCATATATTTCACAATAAGCAATTTGGTAGGTTAAATATTACGGTAACATCGTTTTAGGAATAGTAATCAAGGGTTTAGGTTTAAACAGTATAAAATCAAAATATTCTACAAAAAATATCACAAAGACAGTAAATGAACTGCAAGCTGGCAACATGATTTCGGACCAAAAAATTGCGTACGTACACGCCGATAGAGCTTACTTCGAACCATCGGGTGATCGCATCGGGCCGTGTAATCGCGTAACCCGACCTTTCGTGAAAACAGCCCCCTGTATTTACGAAAGGTCGGGTAAATCGTGTGGTAAAAATGTGATTTTTTAGCAATTGTGGTCATTGACATAAGACTAATCTTTTACGCGAATATTCGTGAGTAAACTACCTTCAAATGACGAAGTATCAGGTAAAAAAAAAAAATTGATATTAATCCATTTATGATATGCAAGCAGTGGCGTAATAACCGGGGGGGGGGGCAGAGTGCCCCCTGAAGGATTTCAGCGGGAAATCCACCAAACCACCGGGAAAAAATTAAAGGAAGGGAAAGGAAGACAAAGGAAGGGAGAAAGGGAAAGGAAGAAGAAGAAAGGGAAAGAAAGAAGAAGAAAAGAAAGAAAGAAGGAGAAAGGGGAGAAAGAAGAAGAGAGAGAGAGGGGGAAAAAAAAAAGAAGAAAGCAAAGTGAAACAAAAGAAATCAGGGAAAATTTAGTACCAAAACCCTGGAGTTTCCGGGGGCTCCCCCGCAGTGGCTTTCCCTGTAGACCCCATCGGGGGCCCTAAGCCAGAACCCTGGGAGCCACCCGCTACGGGCTTCACAACAAACAACTCGCGGTGCGGGCTCACCCATAACAGGCAGAGAGCGGAAGAAGAGCAGGAACTGACCGCGCAAAAAAGCGGGAGCTTCCGCGCTTTGCGCGGGAGGGGGAAACTCCCGCCCCCCTCCCTGCACCCTCCCCCCTAGGGAGCACTACCGTCCTACTAAAATGAGATCCTAGTTACGCCGCAGAAGATAGACTTTATTACCGACAACTAATAATTCAAAGAAACGTCGGAGCTTCCGCGCTTTGCGCGGGAAGGGGAAAACGCTCCCTCCCTGCACCCTCCCCTCTAGGGAGCAATACATTGGCGTAAATTCCAGGGGGTAGGGGGGAATCTATCACCCCACTTGGGGGAGAGGGGGGATGGTGTGTACAAATCACACCATGCAGACACACTTTTTAAGGAAGAAAATATATTTCAATTACTCAGTAAGTAAAAATTCTGAATATCTATCATAAACAAACATTATATTTTAGAATTTCTATTTGAAAATGCTATTGAAAACAAAAAAGTGGTTATTTTTGGCTCGCTCGGTTCGCTCACTCGTCAATATTTTAGGATTTCCATCCGAAATTGCGATTAAAATCGAAAAAAAGTGGTTATTTTTTGGCTCACTCGCTTCGCTCGCTCGCAAAATAGTTCTGAAAATGTGTATGACAGGGGAAAAAAAAAACCGTTAAAAAATGTTTTTCATCCCCACTCCTCAATTTGGATTTACGCCGGTGGAGTACTACCGTCCTCCGAAAATGCAGTCTTAGCTACCCCACAGATTCTAGACATAGACTAGTTACCGGGAAATTTTGGGCTCTGCCCCCCCCCCCCCCCTGTTACGCCCCTGTATAATGCAAGTACTTCAGTTTCATTATAATTAGGTTCCAATCTGTCGAATCTGTCGAATTTTAACGTATTAACATACTTCCATGGAAATGCCAAATATATATCTTTTCTTTACAATCACTGATCATGGGGGGGGGGGGGGGGAGAGGCGGCTAATCACGTGCGATGATAAAATTTGGATGAATGCGTGGGAAGACCTATACCAAAGATTTTTTAAAATTAATCTCCATAAAGGTATATGGCTTGTAGATGTACGACCTTGATCTTCAAAAGATAATGCACTTTGAAAATCTGATAAATTTAATCAACACAAAACACGTATACATTACAATTATCTCCTTCACAAACTCTCCTCTACTCCATCCTCTCCCATTCTCTGCCACCCCCCCCCCCCCCTCTCTCTCTCGGACACCCACGAATTTTCATCAAATAATCTCGTCTTGATTTTTCATCTCTTTCTTTCTGTATCTAGCTCTGTCTCTCTTTCCAACCCTTTCCATCTCTCTTGAACACACCCTCTTGGGTGCTTCATTTTTCACCTACCCCCATATTCATTTCATACGAAGGTGCTTCAGTTTCTTAGTTGTGCATGTATGCATGTATTACAATTATCACATTCTTTTAAAAAATGCTGGGGATTACACAATCAATATCAACGTACACTTGTAGTAAAAAAAATGGATTTGCTCTGTAATGATTATTTTTCTGCATGGTGATTACAGTCTTGTACATGTTAAGATTCATTCCGATAAAAAGGAAACCACATCAGCCTTCATTCATCACTTAAAAGTAAAATATATTTCATATTACTCATAACAATTTTTTAAAATCATATACTCTGTTCACAACTTACAACAAAATAGAATAGACTATAGAGTTTTACATCACTACCATTCGAATGTTAGTAATTCAAATTGCCAACATGTATCAAGGCCCAATAGAATCCTTTTCTACTTTAAATAATAATTGTAAACAAATCATTAACAGAGCTCATAGTCAGATGTTGTGCACCACTCAGGAAGAATGAGCTATTCCACATCCCTTTAGAAGAAATTAATAAAATTAATGAAAACGCAACTGAAAACAATAATTTTGAAACTTACATACTCATCATTCAATTCAAATTACTAGTACACTGTACTGAATTTATGCATTTTCAAATCCTCAAATGAAACAATAATCTGCTGTAAGAGTTTCAAATAATTCGCACACACCTATGGGGAGGGGTTTAGTTAAAAAAAAGTAATCCAATTATTTGTTTTGTAACTTTGTTTAATGACAATGCAAAAAATTTGTATGTTCCATAATAATCCAAAATTGTTGATTGCATATCCATAAATTTGAATTGAATTGAATTGTGGGTTCGGCTACTGCTCCTGCTCCCCCCCCCCCCCCCCCTTGCTGCATACAGGGCCATGACTCCTCACGCATTGAGAGACAGATCTCCAAAGCAGGGGCCCAATGCAATGAAGAGTACAAGCTGAATTCTTCCTGTTAAAGAAAACAAGATGAGATTGAAAGTTAATTTGAATTAAAGGTGACATTCAAAGAAAATCACAGAATAGGGTTAATTATATATGAATGTTTACAGGGAAGTATGTAGAAGACAGGGTTCTAGGACTACTCCCCCGTAGGACAACTCCCCCGGGGACATCTCCCCCGGAGGACAACTCCCCCGGAGGACTACTCCCCCGAAGACAACTCCCCCGGTGGACAACTCCCCCGGAGGACAACTCCCCCGGAGGACAACTCCCCCGCGGACGACTCCCTCGGAGGACGACTCCCCCCGAGGACGACTCCCCCGGAGGACAACTCCCCTGAGGATAACTCCCCCGGAGCACAACTCCCCGGGGGATGACTCCCATCATCCAACTCCCCCGGAGGACACCACCCCCCCCCCCCCTTTATGGACAAAATTACGCATGAAATTTTGTTTTTGTGACAACGCCTTGCTCGTGAGGAACTGTAAAATAAATCTTTCCTTTTCATAAATCGAACTTAAGTAATTAATCCAGTATTTTTTGTTTTTATTACAACTCTCCCGGAGGAGAACAGCTCCTCTGGGATGACAAACGAGGATGGGCGAGGGGTAGAGTTGTCGCTCTAATTGCTAACCTTTAAAAAAAAAATACCCACCCTTTTGCTCCCATTTTTGCGCCAAAGTACACATTCAAGAAAATAAAAAACTCTAGTAATTGGTACGCTTTTCCGCCCAAGGGTGTTGGGTTTGACAGCTTCAGCGGCACACTCGGGACATCGGAACCAAATCTGAGAAGAGAGAAAAGAAAGGAATAAAATGAAGAAAGGAAAGTGAGGAAACTAAGTAGGAAGCTACAAAAGTAGAGAATGGTGTATGTAGTCGTAGTCTTCAGGAAAAGAGGGAGATGGCCCACAACCAAGCTTAAGAATAGAAGTCACTTCGCGCGATCAGCAGCCGTGATTGGGTCCCATTCCTTTTTCTTTAAATCTAAATGCACAATTTTCAGGCAAAATATCATATAAAAATCTTACTTTTTAGGGAAGCGGTCGACCCCTCCCCCACCCCCCCCCCCCCCCCGAGATCCGGTATCCGCCCCTTTGTTAAACTCACTGACTATGAACGAAAAGAAAATCTTAACGGAATTTTACATTGAATGCATGTTAATTTCATTTTTGTTAAAGGACTTGTGCTTCTACGTATTTAGCGTCCAGCGAGCATGTGTGAGTATCATTCTTTGCGCTGAAACCACATGAAAACATTAATAATAAAGTACCTCATTCAAGAGTAGAAGATAAACAAAAAGGAAAAGTCATCGTTAGATTCTTATGATTTGAAAAATTTGGACACATATTGAGCTTTGATATCTAAATTCGCTGATGAAATTAATCAAATTATCTAAAAACGCATTTTCCAAAAAAGCCCCTCTGATTCTCAGAACCCGGAAGTGGCTGCGAGCGAAACGGGTCCCCAATGATGACGTAGGCCTATGGGCGATCTGCGGCGAGCTAGGCGCTTGCACGTAATGAAACATTGTGCATTGAGATGATCGCATGCAATTTTGATGGATTTTAGCTGTTATAAGAGAGCAGGCAAAACTACAGTGGCTTATTATTTAAATTACCTCATTGATGACTCGATTTTCTTTTTTTTTTGGTCAAAGCAGAATATAAAGTAGGAAACTGACATGAAAATGACAAAGAAAACCAAGCCAGGCCGGGATGCAAGTGTCAAACTACGTCCCAAATCGACGTTGCATCAAATTCTCAGAGACAGAACTGATCAAATCATGATTGTATGTAAAAGTTACCTAGATAATATTGTTATCTAAGGAAAATTGATGCGTCTTGTAGAAACTATCTTGATCTACAACAGTAGTGTGTAAGGGTCTCTGAGAGGCGGTTTCAGGATCAAATTTTGAGGGTATGTCGCGGAAAACAATAGATTAATCCCTTGAGAACAATAGGAGAAGGGCATCTTAAACAAAGAGAGAGGAGGAGTGAGGAACAGTTTTTTGAGGGTACATCGCGGAGAACAATAGACGTCGGCGGTCTGTTTGGACTTGTTTCTTTATTTGCGATGAGATCGCTGAACCGGGGAAGAAATGGATCAATAAGGAAGAGTGGTCATCCTGAGAAGTATATCCCTCAATTTTTTTTTATTTGTTGTTGTTGTTGCCTTTTTTTTTTTTTTTTTAGCAACAACTGAATTAGAGTCTGTTGATCATCAAGAATATGGTTGCTATGCAAAAAGTAACTCTTTATGTTAACATGGCAGATCAGTGTTTATTCAGGGAGAGTCCTTAGTTTATGCAAACAGAACCCTCTTGCTTCCAAATGTTTTTTTTTTCTTTTAATTTTCTTACATATTTAGTTTGTATTACTTTGGTTTTGTTAAGGTAACGGGGTTTAATATTCTTCCTCTCCCTTTTCATGTTGAAAATATCTACCATTTGTCTTTTACTTCGGTATCCAACTAATAAATCGAAATCTAAACGAAAAGATTTTTTTTTTTTAAAGAATACCCATATAAAAGGTAAGAAAGATGAAAACGGCAAGATGACGTCATGATGTTCTACGACGTAAAACTTGATTGCGTAATATTTATCATGGTATCCATGGCAACCATGTAAACAATTAGGTGAAACCTTCTTGGTCCCCATAGTGATCATCAAAACAAAATGAAGAAGGTTGACCCCTGACCTTAACACAGTGAAATTGAAATCGAGGCACAGCAAGATGACGTTGTGATTGTTCCTAAAAACTCGACTGCGTAATGTCAAGGTATCCATGGCAACCATGTAAACAAGATGCAACGTTCGTGGTCCCCATAGTAACCACGAAAACGAGGTATGGTATCCAAATGGAGAAGTTTATCCCTAACCTAACCCAGTGAAATCGAAGTCGAGGGACGTGCGGCAAGATAACGTCGTGATTGTTCCCCAAAACTTGATTGCGTAATATCATAGCATCCCTGGTAACATGTAAACGAGGTATGGTATTCAGAGGAAGAATTAAGGTTGACTCATTTACCACCACGGTATACAGGCCTTTACGCGTTTGGTAAAGATGATGGGACCTGTTCTTATTGACCCTGTGCGAAACCTTCTTGGTCCTCTTTCTCAAAGAAAATGGAAGGAAATTCAAGGAATAATACAGTCAGGTTTTTCACACCCCGTCTACTTCCAAAGATAAACGCTGTGTCTTCTTAGAAGATACCTTGTTGTTAAAACAAGGAATAGTTGAAACATTATGCATGGACCTGTGCAAGTTTATTGTAGAAGTTCTCAGTCCGATAAATCACTACCCCATCATGTTTCCTCTTGTTTCCACCTCTCGAGATTGACAATATTCTAGTCCAGTCCTGTCATTGGTAAAAGTCGTTGGATGATGTCAGACTTTCTGCTTGAAAAGAATCTGATTTGTATTGCGTAATCGTCTGCTCGTGTAGTCGCGTGCGGGGAGAATCGATATAAAACAAACAGATTCTATTCATCGTAAGTAAGGTGCATGGTCATGGAAAGGGTAATACATTGACTTACATACATTTTTCTCACAATTCAAATATGTTTTCGTCACCAAGCTACCAAAAAAAAACACCCAAAAAACAAAAACAAAAACAAAAAAAAAAGTGAATAAATGACCAACGTGATCGAACAAACATTGCATTTTCGGATTACACATGTTTTATCTTGGAGGAGGTCTATATCCTGTAAACAGGTAAAAGAAGTATACACCGTCAACTTCACCGAAGTTTATCATGTATGCAGAGAGAGCATATTCACCCTAATGTTCACTCTGGTAAGAAATTCAAATCATTAAAACTTAACTGTTCACACAACGATTCAACAAACTTCGGGGAAAATAGTAATACGGTATGAAGTATGATTAAGTTTAAGGTTAAGCGATACGACGTGCATGCAAACGGAATATGTGGAAATTATAAGCAATTATCGCAAGGACTTGAAGAAAAACCCTAAACCAACCATAAAGAAGAGAGAATCCCTCGAAGGTTTGCTCGATGCCTTCATCGGAGTGTAAATTCGTTTGATGTACTCTCCTCAAAGAACAGTTTTGCAGATTATCTTCTCTATATTTGTTTTTGTTTTTGTTTTGTTTACATTATTTGCAGGTGAAGATAAATAGCAGTACTTAGCTCTCTATTTCCTTCGTAGAATATGACTATTATTTCTTCTTCCTAATTTCTCCATGTTTAATGAAGTAGTAACGCAACGCACTTAAATAAACTTAGGAGAAAGCATCTGCGCTGAAACGTCGATTGTATTCATATCTAATGTATATACGAACAAACCTAAATATATGCACTGAAACGTCAGTTGTATTCATCTCTAATGTATATACGAACAAATCTAAATATATGTTAACATATGTAAATATAAATATTACACTTTTTTTTCTTTTCTTGAAAATTCAACGACCAGAAATCCGGTTCTCTCGATAAGGCTGCGATAAACGAAAGTATTTCAGCTTTGCCTGTGATTATTTTTCTCGTCAATTTTTTGTAGACATACATTGTTTCTTTTATCGACACAGCGTCATTACCGAGGACTTGCTAGTTTCGGGGTAATCTACCCCCGATTCCTCTGCACTATAGCGATATTGTGTTATGGTCCGGTATTACTGAATCAACTAGATCCACTTCGACACCCATGGCCAGACTATGCGGTACGCAAAGTATACACATCTTGAAAGTCCATAATAAAGCAATTCAGTATTGATTTTACTCGCTATATATTGCACAGAGAAGTCAGCAAACACCAGGTCAGAAGCAGAAGCGCTGCTGACCGATGCGCTTCACCAACTCTATTGTGTTTCTCCTCAGAGAAGGCTATGACATCACACTCTGTTTATTGCCGTCTGTGGGACTTTCCATCTCCAAACATTCAAGTTCTAACAAGATGCGATCCTTCCTTACCGAGGAAGATGGGGTGGGGATGGGAATCGGAACGGGTATCAATATTCTGAACGCAGTGCCCTGCATGAATGGTTTGTGAGCCCCTCTTGTTTCGTGCAGTCCTTTCTGGCACCCGTCCGTCATTCAATACATGTACAACGTCACGAACTTGCTCCGAGGTCACCTGTCGCATTTGACATTAATCTTTTTTTTTTTTTTTTTTTTTTTTTTTTTTTACATTAATCTTTCCTCCCCCGATACTGTCTTAATTGAAATATAAACTCTCACTCGCTCCATCTCCATAATCCATATTTCTCTTCAAACCCTCGCTCGATCTTTTATCTCATCTTTGTCAGGTGTTTGTTTCTTCTCATCAATTATCTCATCCTACACCGACAGCCATTAGTCATTACACGTTTGAAGTGGCACACATGAATCAAGTTGGGTATGTACAATTTATTACATATTCTTTATCGTCATAAAAACTCACATTATTTCATTTCATTTAATTTATTCTGTCCATCTCCAACATAACATAACACGTAATTACATCATAAATGATATCATTGTCAACAAAACAATATACAGGATAACAGTTGCAGTAAGCTCTTAAAACATTCAGTCATGTTAAAACCCTGTTACTGAAATGGAGGGGAAACCGCAAGAAAGATATTGTACTGTAACTATTAAGTATGCAGAAAATTGTAACTAATTATCATGCACAAAATCATCCCAAATCCCCACTGGAATGAATACACATTCTTATCTACAAAGCTCAATATATTTAACAGCAGTGTATATACAACTTCAAGGAAACCAGACAAACTTTAAAAACATATGAACGATCAATGTAATGGTCATGCAGACTACACGACTCTAAAATGTTGTAAGCGTTCAACAATGAACTAAACTGGACAAGTTTAATGGTAACACAAGATACATGACTCTCAAAGATGTTAAGTTATCAACAAGAATCGTGGATATGAGAACGATAAGAACAAATTATAATATAAAAAATAAGCATTCTACAAGACAGTGTTTGTCAGAATAAAAATTTCGACTGTAATACATGTCAACAGATGACCATTTGTCCTACTATGTTATTCTCTTTGGCTTCTTTGGATGCAATATAAATATGACTTAATAATAAAGTCACATCCACTTTAATTCATCCATGTTCATCAGGAAAGGAAATGAATTGGTTTGCAGTATCCAGGGGAATAGGCACAATTTTTACAGGATGGAAATAGAGATTCATTTACTTTGTTGCACTGTTGTAGATGTATACACATACGTGTCACCAATTTCATGAGTTAAGATAACAAATTAGTAAGTGTCTAATTTAAAATACATAAAAAAACAACAACTGAGAAATAATTCAATCAAAACAACGTTAGACAACAAATCTTTTGATCCTTAAGGTCTGAAGAAATTGTCCGGTAGAGGCACTTAAGATAAAAATGAAAATAAAAAATCATAGTTATATATATATATATGTGTGTGTGTGTGTGTGTGTGTATGTATACGAGTATCCCTCGTCTGGGTTCCCATTCTGAACCTTGGAAAGTTTTCTAGACCTTTATTACAGTTTTGTTCACAGTCACTGAGTGATTTTCAGTGTTCTTGATCGAGAGTCAAGTGGTGATTGAACTAAATATCTAAGTATGTCGTCGACACCCCGTCATCTAAAACCTTCCGTTTTGGATAAAAGTTGGTGAATCCTTCCCTAATCTGATTGTATGTGAAGACTGTATTTTTCTTCACAATAAACTCTGTATTTTTACGGGAAGCAGATTTTCCGCTGGTAAGAACATCTAAATACAAAGATTTTGTGATGTCATTTTGCTTTTTGTTAATGCCTTTACAGCTGAACTTGTCTTTGGTCCCGAAACAATAATAGGTCTTGCTGCATAGAGCCACGATTCCATCCCCTTCCCATTCGACTTTGAATAATCCAGGAGTGCGTTTGTCATAGCGGGCATTGTCAAGAGTATCGTCGCGTGGGAACCAATTGAACTTGTCTTGTTGGTACTCTTCTCTTTTGTCTGGTTTGATTACTTCCTCTAGCGTGTCGGAAGATATGGCGATGTAGGCCGAATCCGTGTCCATTTCACACATCTCAAAATCGGCGCGGTCCACGTATTTCAGGAGAAAATCGTAGTAAAACGCTAACATCCGCATCTTCGCATACTGGTAGACAAACAGACCGATTTGTATGGGAAGATCTTCCTTGATCGTTTTCTTTGACATTTCAACTTCGTAACAATCTTCGGTGACTGGATCGATGTCTCTGAAATTGAAATCTCGCACACATTTTGCAGCATCGACGAAATCACAAACTTTGATGAGACGATGTTTTTCTTTGTTGGTGATGGTTTTCCCATAAGAAGAGTTCCTAATCAGTTTCATGGTGTCAGCAATGATGGCTTTGTCTTTATCCAGGTCTCCAGCTCGGCGAGCATTAGAAACAGCTTGACCAAATTGGAGAAAACAACGTTGAGGAGTATATTCAACCACTTGATGGATCTTCGATACAACTTGGCCGTGCTGAATGTACCACTTTAAGAGAGGAGTAATAATCATCACCTGGTCACCAAACATGCTACCAATCAAATTTCGCCGAGGCGCTTTCATGATGCCGTGCCTTTCTGCAAAAGATTTCATAAAATTTCCGATGTCATCTCTGGTAATAGTTGCATTCTTGAAAATGGGGCACATTTCCGAGAATGTGTCTTTCAGATCATCAGGAACTTGAATGTCACATTCCACCATGCCGAATAATTCATTTTCCATTACGGCTTGCAGGATTTCTTCTTCGGTCATCTTCCATTTTTTATGTAGTGGTCTGTGGTAGCGATTCAAAAACTCCCTCAGGATTTCATCCGTCATGCGTTTCTTCCTGTAGTCACACTCCCACATTTCGACGAGGTTGTAGCCACATTGCTTGATGTAAGCACTGGTGTCCCGCGTTTCTTTGTACAACTCCACCATCGACCGTTTCCGCTTTGCATTAAAATTCTTCCCCTCATTCAATTGGCAGTCGTGACCGTGCCACCAACATCCATGGAACTGGAAGACAGTGTTTGTTTGAGAACAGAAACCATCCACGGGAACATTACGGGGACAAATTCTCTTTTCTGTGTTATTTCCAGCATGTCGAATTGCTGTACCATTCCTGTAGCTCTCATATTCAAGCCATTCGGCAGCCATAGGAAGTTTGGTTTGAGGTCGAAATTGATTTTCAGACTTTCGTCTAACATAGTGACCGGTAGGCATCTCTTGCATGATGGCCCAGAGGTACAGTGCATTTGCATCATATCCAATGATCTTCTGACATAGTTTCCCTCCTCTGATTGTGGTTTCGCCTTTTTCATGATAGCGGGTGAAGACAATAGATGGACCACCAATCAAATTCTTCTTCATGGTCTGGAACAGATCAGCATCTCTTTCGTGAACAAGACTGAAGTTGGTTGACATTGGGACGGTCTTCATGAGATATTTTAGTGTAAGTCCTGGTACAGATATGCCATCTTTGAACATATCAATATTTCGTTCTCGGTAGAAATCAGTCATCTTTTCAACAGCTTCGACAAATGGCTGTACATCTCGATTGTTGTACCATGTTAGGAAATCACGCATCGTCGTCATGCTGTTTTCTTCCCATACACATCGGCAATATGAGTAGTCTTCGTCAGAAATATTCTCCATTTTCAGCCTAGAGAAAAATGCCCTATGAGGAGGCAATCTTGGATGGTTGAGTTTCTCGAGAGAATCGAACCACTCGTAAGGAAAGAACCCTTTGGTTTGCGAACACTTATATGCTTTAAGAAACAAATCGTACGAGAACCCCGGTGCCACATAATTCAGAATGTCGAGGAAATGTAGATGTTCCGTTCTAATGGCCATGTGATTGTTGTTCCTCTTCACGATAAACGAGATGGGGTCGAATGACAGGAGGACTGGGTAGAGAAACTTTTTGACAATGTTGACATCGTACTTTCCACTGTTGAATCCCACGACCGGTAACTCCTGTGCAAAGGCCTTGAGTCGGTATTTGAGCTTAGTCAGGAACGTGACTTTGGGAATGGCGTTTTCTTCTTGGGCAGTGGAAGCAGCCGATTTTTTCATGTTACTAATCCTATTGTCTATTTCTTGAACCACAGGTGTGTAGCGATCTTCGAGAATTGTACGGCTTGCGTTACTTATTTCATGGAGATAGGTCACCATAGTCGAGACAAGATTGGTTGGATTTCCATCCGAAATGAAACACTGTGGTGATTCGTAACCTGGAACATTACTGGCGATCGATACGCTGACGGGAATGTGTTCGTTGATCATTTCCATCTTTTCTGTCCGAGGCGCACCCGCTAGACCTTGAAGAATAGATTCATAATCGTAGACAGCGAAGTAAGGAAAATAACGGTCACTGTTTGGAACGTGGATTCCTTCACTCTCTAGATCCTCGAAGACAGTGGGAGGCGTGACATAGACTCCGCCAGGATACACCTTCCGTATGCCGCTTCCTTCACACTTGGATTCATGACGATTCAGTCGACTAGCAGTCTTCCACAGCTTTTTGCACTTTCTACATTCATACCTTTTGCAGTATCGATTGATGTCCGTGATGTAACTGAAATGATTTCTGTAGATATTGAGGTACATGGTACTGGCAAACTTATTTAGGCTCCGTCTTACTAGTTGCGCCACCACTTTTTCTTTTTCTTCGTCATCTGCGCTCTCTTCCTTTATCAATTCATACACCACGATGTTTACGTTGAACAGTTTTTCCAGGCCATCCAGTTCACTCAGTTTGACGCCACTGAATGATTTTGGGGACTCGGTGGTGTATTTTCGAAAATACTTTAAACTCATTTTTTCTATCCACCTTTTCTTGCCGTGAAAATGAGCAGCGAGGCAACGAAAAAAACACAAGTTGGTGTTATCGTTGGTAAGATTCATGGAAAGGTGATTCAAAATGGATTTGTTGCGGACAATGAAATCAGGCAAGTACTGATCAGACTGACAGCCGATGGGATACTCTCGTAGAGGATAGACGTAGAAGGAGATATTCGTTATACGATCCACGACCCACTTCGAATTTGGTCTTTGCTGCCTGGCATATTCCAGATAGTCGGCCATTTCAAGCTCTTTAGCAAAGGCATCGAATGTATTCCTATCTAGAATTTGACGTGGAGCATCAAACAGTCGACCATTGGTGGAGGCATAGTGGTACCTCAAAACCTGCGTTTCGTTGTTTCTCAATATGAATCCGAATGCTACATTGATTTTGAATGCCGTCTTTTGTCTGTCAAATATTTCTTCTGCATACTGCCTTATCTCTGCAGGGTCACTCGAAAGAAGCTCGAAGTTGAAAAGATGTCGCACTTTATTGGACACTCTGGAGTGGGTTTGTATCAGTTTCTTATGTTGCTGGTAGATATCATCCATGGATGGAAGTTGATCCTCAGCGTGATCGTCGTTGGGAGAAGTGTTACCTGGTGATGAAGATATCTCATGGATACGTTGGTCATGTTGGTCAGTATGTGGAACATCTTTTTCGTGGATTTTCTTATGGCGAACATAGTTGTCTTTCCGATTGAATTCCTTCCTACAAATCTCACAAATGAAAACATTTGCTGGATGGATGGATTGATCATGACGTCGTAAATTACTTTTGTGAGTGAAAACCATGTCGCATTTTTCACACTTAAATTGAGCATTCATCTCCTGGGTTGTATCATGTGTCTTCATGTGTCTCTTCAAATTGTCACGTCGGAGAAATATCTTTCCACAGCAATTGCAAACATGATATTCTGGCTGACCGTCAGAATGAAACACACGCTGATGACGATATAACCCTGACCAATTCTGGAAAGTGGCTCCACAGTCTTTGCATTCGATGTTGTTGGTAAAAGCAGGCATGATTAATTCATCCGTTGATAGGGCTTCCTTGAAACACGTCAAAGTTTATCTGTAAAACATTAGGAATTAAAGTAAAAGATATTCAACATTTACTTTTTCATATTTTCCTGTCCCGTTTCAAAATTGTGTTAGCAAACAATTTATTCATGTACACAAAAGTTATTCCTTCCGCCTTGTCCTCTTCATCATTGAAACTGACTGTGCTCACGTAAACCCAATGGAAAATTTATTTGTGTAAACAATGGCAAATCTGCCATCGCGGTCATCTGCGTCGCTTTTAACAGTAAATTAAATCTACAAAGGCAGAAAGCGTTATGACTGTCAAAACTATTGTTCAATGAAATGCATAATATCTTGGAAACTATAACACTGATGAAAATGTTTCATAAATGCAACAATTACTTTTAAATCCTATGCAATTCAATTAAGATGCTGTAAAAGATAAAAACAAAAAGACCGTAATATCAAACAGAAGAATTTCATTTTACATTCCTTGTCTTCAACTTCTCAGCACAGTTTAAGAAATATCAATAGCTTCTTCTGATTTTATAAATAACATCGACGTACTCAACAGTTATGTATAACTTAGTGAGGGGAAAATCAATGTCGACTGCCAGGTTAGATGGTAGCACTAAATAGAGATGGTGATTTGCTGTTCAAGACAAAATGATGATGGCGATTCGGTTACTAAAGTTGAAATGATTTCTTCCGACGGAGACCTCCCTTACTTATCCTCTCTAGATGTTTATTTACCATAGCAACAACAAAAAGAATAACGAATACAATGGCTGCATATGCTACTGCTAATACATAAGCCATTGTCAGCAGATCAGGTATAAGTACAAATGGAACTGTTTTGACAAATCCCACGGTTAAACCTGGTGAAGATCCTTGCCCAACATGTTTAACGATGAAGTCATCGCCTACATGAAGTAGCTTCATCTGATAAACTGATGTGAATGACAGCTTACGCCTTTACGTTGATGAATTTCATGCATGTTTTGCAATAAGCTCGATAACAAATATTCTCCGACATTGCGATCACTCATGTGAAATAAAATTTACTAGGAAAAAAAAAGAAAGTTAATCACACAGACATCATGAAATGATCGTGAAAGCAAATCAATAACTTCATTTGTTTTTTCTTTGATTGAAATGAATAGGTGAGATTGAATCAAAATAATGACATTGGACTTGATCTAACGAAATTCACACAGACACGCACAAAAATAAAAGCAAACAAACGGATTTATACTATAACCACTCTAATTTCCACGAAATGTAATTCAGAAAACGTATACAACGATAAAGAACAGTAAAACCATGGTAATGGCACTCTAAAGGTGATAATATTTATTTAAAAAAAAAATAATAATAATAAATGTGACTTGTATAGCGCCAGATCCACTCTGTTGAGTGCTCAAGGCGCTTTTATATGAAATTAGGAAATAAACAGAAATGCTTTAAGATGTTTCTTGAAAGTTTCAGAGGTTAAACTCTTTTTGATGTCTTCAGGAAGTCCATTCCATAACTTAGGACATGAGTGGGCAAATGATCCCCCCCCCCACGTTTTTGCAATTTTAGGGATCACAAGAGAACTGGAAGTGGATGAGCGTAAGGATCTTGCAGGAGTGTAAATGAACAAAAACAAAGACAAAAACAAAACAAGGATGTAAGACCACGCGCATGGGTAGATTCAGACTAGTGCAAACGGTATACCAAACAACGATTTCAATTCCATCAGTTTTATGACATCTTTTCCTAGGAAAACCATGTATGAAATAGAAACTTGATTTACTCTCCGAGGCTTTATTCCGATTTTTTATTTTTTATTTTTTTATATTTTACATGGAACTGAACAATTCAGCGAAATAGGCAAAATTGAAATTACATGCATGCGTATAACCACTGAGTCGAAATTCTGTAGCATTCACTGAAAACATATCCATGTCAAATTAAATCGAGTGTCCCATAACAAAAAGCAAAATATAATGAATTTAAAATTCTTGAGGATATCCATTTTCCTTTTAGCGTGTGTAAAAAGTGTGCTTTAAGTACTCAGTATTCGAAATTATTTCTTGAAAACCTAAGGAGATCAGCTGGTAATTCATTACTTCTAGGTAGGTGCGAAGTTGTAACCACTGATCACTTCTGGTAATTAGGACTAAGCTTTAAAATGTATTGCACCGCAATCAAAACATGCTTGGATGTAGGTTGGAATTAAGTCTGAAATATCATTTTATTCTTTATGTTGCAGATTTCATATAGCGATGTAAATTCTACTGTAATTGAAATCAGAGTCTTTCATTACCTTTAAACGTATTATGAAGATTTTTTTTTTTTAAAAGGTTGGTTTTACTTTATGATACATGAATCTGATAGCATCATAACATCCAGAAGAAAGTGGTAATGTGGTAGAATAATTATCCAAGAGAAAAATGTAGAATTTAAGGAAATGATGCAAGTATAACTTCAGTCTTTATTTTTCGAACAAAAACAAAACAAAATAATGTCGGCTTTATACTCACATAGCACTACCATGAAATTTGATATAAATGATACGACATTGACACAGTTCCAACCATTACCGCAATCACCATTAAAATGTTTTTACAATAGGATTCACGTGCAGGTTGACTATCATCTATTTCTTCACACAAAGGTAGTAAAGATAAATTGTACTCCCCCATTGAATACGAAGATTTAAGTAATACTTTAAGAATTCTTCTTACCAACAGTCTTGGATGACGGACGGGTGCCAGAAAGGACTGCACGAAACAAGAGGGGCTCACAAACCATTCATGCAGGGCACTGCGTTCAGAATATTGATACCCGTTCCGATTCCCATCCCCACCCCATCTTCCTCGGTAAGGAAGGATCGCATCTTGTTAGAACTTGAATGTTTGGAGATGGAAAGTCCCACAGATGGCAATAAACAGAGTGTGATGTCATAGCCTTCTCTGAGGAGAAACACAATAGAGTTGGTGAAGCGCATCGGTCAGCAGCGCTTCTGCTTCTGACCTGGTGTTTGCTGACTTCTCTGTGCAATATATAGCGAGTAAAATCAATACTGAATTGCTTTATTATGGACTTTCAAGATGTGTATACTTTGCGTACCGCATAGTCTGGCCATGGGTGTCGAAGTGGATCTAGTTGATTCAGTAATACCGGACCATAACACAATATCGCTATAGTGCAGAGGAATCGGGGGTAGATTACCCCGAAACTAGCAAGTCCTCGGTAATGACGCTGTGTCGATAAAAGAAACAATGTATGTCTACAAAAAATTGACGAGAAAAATAATCACAGGCAAAGCTGAAATACTTTCGTTTATCGCAGCCTTATCGAGAGAACCGGATTTCTGGTCGTTGAATTTTCAAGAAAAGAAAAAAAAGTGTAATATTTATATTTACATATGTTAACATATATTTAGATTTGTTCGTATATACATTAGAGATGAATACAACTGACGTTTCAGTGCATATATTTAGATTTGTTCGTATATACATTAGATATGAATACAATCGACGTTTCAGCGCAGATGCTTTCTCCTAAGTTTATTTAAGTGCGTTGCGTTACTACTTCATTAAACATGGAGAAATTAGGAAGAAGAAATAATAGTCATATTCTACGAAGGAAATAGAGAGCTAAGTACTGCTATTTATCTTCACCTGCAAATAATGTAAACAAAACAAAAACAAAAACAAATATAGAGAAGATAATCTGCAAAACTGTTCTTTGAGGAGAGTACATCAAACGAATTTACACTCCGATGATGGCATCGAGCAAACCTTCGAGGGATTCTCTCTTCTTTATGGTTGGTTTAGGGTTTTTCTTCAAGTCCTTGCGATAATTGCTTATAATTTCCACATATTCCGTTTGCATGCACGTCGTATCGCTTAACCTTAAACTTAATCATACTTCATACCGTATTACTATTTTCCCCGAAGTTTGTTGAATCGTTGTGTGAACAGTTAAGTTTTAATGATTTGAATTTCTTACCAGAGTGAACATTAGGGTGAATATGCTCTCTCTGCATACATGATAAACTTCGGTGAAGTTGACGGTGTATACTTCTTTTACCTGTTTACAGGATATAGACCTCATCCAAGATAAAACATGTGTAATCCGAAAATGCAATGTTTGTTCGATCACGTTGGTCATTTATTCACTTTTTTTTTTGTTTTTGTTTTTGTTTTTGGGGGTTTTTTTTGGTAGCTTGGTGACGAAAACATATTTGAATTGTGAGAAAAATGTATGTAAGTCAATGTATTACCCTTTCCATGACCATGCACCTTACTTACGATGAATAGAATCTGTTTGTTTTATATCGATTCTCCCCGCACGCGACTACACGAGCAGACGATTACGCAATACAAATCAGATTCTTTTCAAGCAGAAAGTCTGACATCATCCAACGACTTTTACCAATGACAGGACTGGACTAGAATATTGTCAATCTCGAAAATGGAAAGAGGTGGAAACAAGAGGAATCATGATGGGGTAGTGATTTATCGGACTGAGAACTTCTACAATAAACTTGCACAGGTCCATGCATAATGTTTCAACTATTCCTTGTTTTAACAACAAGGTATCTTCTAAGAAGACACAGCGTTTATCTTTGGAAGTAGACGGGGTGTGAAAAACCTGACTGTATTATTCCTTGAATTTCCTTCCATTTTCTTTGAGAAAGAGGACCAAGAAGGTTTCGCACAGGGTCAATAAGAACAGGTCCCATCATCTTTACCAAACGCGTAAAGTCCTGTATACCGTGGTGGTAAATGAGTCAACCTTAATTCTTCCTCTGAATACCATACCTCGTTTACATGTTACCAGGGATGCTATGATATTACGCAATCAAGTTTTGGGGAACAATCACGACGTTATCTTGCCGCACGTCCCTCGACTTCGATTTCACTGGGTTAGGTTAGGGATAAACTTCTCCATTTGGATACCATACCTCGTTTTCGTGGTTACTATGGGGACCACGAACGTTGCATCTTGTTTACATGGTTGCCATGGATACCTTGACATTACGCAGTCGAGTTTTTAGGAACAATCACAACGTCATCTTGCTGTGCCTCGATTTCAGTTTCACTGTGTTAAGGTCAGGGGTCAACCTTCTTCATTTTGTTTTGATGATCACTATGGGGACCAAGAAGGTTTCACCTAATTGTTTACATGGTTGCCATGGATACCATGATAAATATTACGCAATCAAGTTTTACGTCGTAGAACATCATGACGTCATCTTGCCGTTTTCATCTTTCTTACCTTTTATATGGGTATTCTTTAAAAAAAAAAATCTTTTCGTTTAGATTTCGATTTATTAGTTGGATACCGAAGTAAAAGACAAATGGTAGATATTTTCAACATGAAAAGGGAGAGGAAGAATATTAAACCCCGTTACCTTAACAAAACCAAAGTAATACAAACTAAATATGTAAGAAAATTAAAAGAAAAAAAAAACATTTGGAAGCAAGAGGGTTCTGTTTGCATAAACTAAGGACTCTCCCTGAATAAACACTGATCTGCCATGTTAACATAAAGAGTTACTTTTTGCATAGCAACCATATTCTTGATGATCAACAGACTCTAATTCAGTTGTTGCTAAAAAAAAAAACAACAAAAAGGCAACAACAACAAATAAAAAAAAAATTGAGGGGTATACTTCTCAGGATGACCACTCTTCCTTATTGATCCATTTCTTCCCCGGTTCAGCGATCTCATCGCAAATAAAGAAACAAGTCCAAACAGACCGCCGACGTCTATTGTTCTCCGCGATGTACCCTCAAAAAACTGTTCCTCACTCCTCCTCTCTCTTTGTTTAAGATGCCCTTCTCTTATTGTTCTCAAGGGATTAATCTATTGTTTTCCGCGACATACCCTCAAAATTTGATCCTCAAACCGCCTCTCAGAGACCCTTACACACTACTTACAACATTCCTCTTCACTAAAATCTCGTATTTATTATGATAGGAATGGCTTGCTAGCGTACAGAGACTGGACGTCACCACTGATCTCAGATAGTGTAGAGCTGGGGTGCAGAGATGAACATCATACGTATATTGCATTATAGCATAGCTTCAAGTCTTTATCAAGGGATTTTTTCCCTGTAATACTCTGATTAAACCTGATTTCGATAACGAATTTCATTCGAAATTTTTTTTTCAAGGAATTTATTTTTTTATTGCAGTTTCTGATGATTTTCAAGCAAATAAACAGTGAAAATAACCCAGATACGAAATTATAACTGATCAAAGACTATCACCAAAGGCCTAATTGAATTACAAGCCAAATTACTCTCACCTTCGCCTCAGATCACCTACTTTACCTCACCTACCTACTACATACAACTGACTACTGAAATGCCGAGTATGGAAAAGTTAACTTGAGCTTATAAGCACATGTAAATATAAGTTGCTACTTAATAGAAAAGAAAAAAAAAAACAAATTAGCAGTAAGGTGATTACCATTTCTATATTTTCTTTACACAAGTTGAAACTATTCGCCAAGAAAACAATTTTAAATTCAAGAAAAAAAGTATTCCGTCTATCCCTCCGTCTTTCGTGAATTATAACACCCCTAAAATCAAAATGGTATGCCCCACAACGGTTACATAGCATGTACGAGGGAGACTGTCCTATCATATTATGGGATTTTTTCCCCTTTCTAATTGCAAAAAGTCATAATTAAATTGTAGAATTTCTCCGACATTATTATATGAATAATGTTAAATAGAATGGTTGAAACATACTTTGAAAACATTCACAGAATAATGAATTCATACTAACAATGCAGAAACGCCGTTTTAATCACGCCCTCGGACACGACACATCACATTCACCACATTCACAACACACCACATCACTGGCTATTGCCCATACGATGACGTCACGGATCTCGCATCGAGTTGGGCAACGTATGCACAGGCAACATTGGGGGTCCGTTTTATCGATTTGTGACAGGCAATATTTGTTTCCCACTTACTTTTCAAAAGTTTCAATCTGTTTCATAGTGATTTGTGCACCATAAACTTTATTTTGATATGAAATTCGAGCATATTCAAAACCTATGAATAGCAGCTTTAAGATAAATGCAAAGTATATGTACAAATTATGGACAGTAGAAGCACTAAATATTTACCTTTGCAGACCAAGGTTTATAAATAATTTTAGTTTATTTTACAGAACTCAAAATACGATTGAAAGTTATACAACAGAAATTTAGAACAATACACACATTGAACAATAAATATCTCAACTTGAAATTTAATAATAGAAAACAAACTTGCAAATGAAATGAGAGGAAATCGGAAAACAAAATACAGTTTCTGCTTGTATAGCAAAAATGAACAAGTAAAGCTGAACAATTTAGCTTTGACTAAGCAATACATTCCTTAATGAAGTGTAAGCAAGAAATGTTGGTGAGATACTTTGATCCAGGTGCCCATGAAACTCCAGAAAAATATTCATCATGCCAGACTGATGAAATTTTCAAAGGAAACAATAATAATAACAAAAAAATGTTACAAATAAATTCAAGAATGGGTGTATTTGCAACCAAGGCCTGGCTGAATATTGACATACATGTACATGTAGCAACCTTATTAATTTCATGCAGAATTCACTTACCTTCCACAACTGGAGTGGTAGACAAACTCATTTCTTGCAGAAACTTTCTTCAGTCTCAGTCAACAAGCAATCATCACCTACATCTCCAACATGATGTGGATGCAGACATAAATGCAGCAGTAAGTTTCAACCTAGGCATGTTCAATCTGATGAACAAAATCAAAACAAATAAATGAATGGGATGCTCTGATCTACCTCTCAAAAAAGAAAATAATTTTTCATCGGACACTGTTGGAGTCTATAGATATACCAACAATCCATGAAGAAGTAGGAGCAAGATTAAATTAGTGGTGTAACAACCAGGGGCAGGGGAGGGAGGGAGAGAGTGCCCCCTGAAGGATTTTAGCGGAAAAATCCACCAAACCACCACGAAAAAACGAAAGGGAAAGGAAGAAAAAGGAAGGGAGAAAGGGAAAGAGAGAAGAAAAGGGACAAAGAAGAAGAGATATGGGAAAAAAAGAGGAAAGCGAGGGGGGGGGGGGGGCAGAGCCAAAAATTTCCTGGTAAGTAAATTTAGAATCAGTGGCATAGCTAGCATTTCACTTAAGGGGGTGGTAGTCTCTCCCTCCCTGCACCCTCCCCCCTATGGAGTGCGCTTCGCACGCTCAGTGTTTCGAATGCTGTGTGTACTCACTACCGCCCCCTCAAATGAAATAATAACTAGATCTATACCACTGATTCTTGACTGAGTAACGTGAGTTACTAGAAATTCCCCCTCCCCTGATAACAGGAACCAGGTCTGCGTTTCACGAAACCGTTATAAGTCCCATTGAAATGCGTGTTGTGGAATTAACACGCGTTTCTATGGGATGTCCATGAACTTAGACTTATGACGGTGTCGTGAAACGCAGCCCTGTTACACCACTGGATTAAATCATACCTAGTCTCATTATGCTTCCTTATGGCTTAGCTGTCTTTGAAATCTGAACTGAAACTGTACACACAGTCACAGACCCCGCCTCGCCCTCCCCCTTGCTTTACACAGCTATATATACATCACGCAACAATTTAGGATAACCGATTCGTCAACTCGCCAACACACTATGCATGTAGGTGGGATAAAATAAACGTTGAATCTCACTGTCAACCGTTTTTGCATTGCATTTACAATCATAGGCAATCCGCCCGAAAGTCTGGGCAAGATGTTGCGTCGTGACAAGGTGCTTAGCGCAATGCAGCGGTAACATGAGCTGCCCACAATGAAAAGATCGAGTTTACAAAGTTCGTGAGTTTATAGCACATAATTTCATGACATACAGCTCAGAACAGTTCTTTGAAAATACAAAGAAATTAACACAATGTAGAACTCATTATGAATAGATTCTATTTTTGGACATATTAGCGAAATTTAAACTGTACTCACCTCTGGACTTTCCGAGGCAAAGGCTGACTTTGTGCGAATCAAATATTAGCTTTTATTCAAGCCGTTTTTCGTCAAATTATTTATCATAGAAATATGCGTTAAGGACGCGACCCTTCGTAATATATTTGCTAGCTAATTTCTACGAAGTGCCGGGTTACTGGACCTGACTTTTCGCAGATATAACTGGTACATTTCTCAAATGGTGAACCCGACCTTTCGTAAATAAAGGGGGCTTTTTTCACGAAAGGTCGCGTTACACGATTACACGGCCCGACGCGAAGACCCGATGGTTCACAATAAAAGATACCACGTCAATTTTTCTCATTTAACGTGTATTCTTTATTGGACATGACCTTTACCTATTTGTATATTTCTAGTGAGCCTCTGGTTGTTCGTAATGTAACGTGAGACCTTCTCAGTACCGGTTGCTGCCACCACAACAGTTTATAGAGTTGTTGAAATCTTGACCAGACATAAATTAATACCTGGTCATAAATGAAATATAAAATTCTCCACAATCTAGAGCCTGATTTAAATAGCTAACTGATTATCAACTCATAAAAGCCGTATTCTATTCCAACAACTAACTTTCTATAACAAGCCTCTCGATTGGCTCAACTGATGTACACTAAGTAATAGCATCCTCTGTTACTGCCAGAACGAAGGAAACGTAGACGACTGCTCCTGATTTCTTCCCAGAAAACCTGTCATATTTTTGTCGATATCTCTGTATCATTTCATCAATAATAATCATCATCAAAGTGAATTTCTGGTGAGTTTCAATATTCATTAATTGTAAGCTGTCATTTTCAGTCTAGTAAATAATCTTGCATCTTATCCAGCAGTGTCTACAAAATCCATTCACCTTGTTTACAGTCCATTCATTCTATACACAATCTCGTACCGCAGGCTTCAGGCCTTCACTACACGCAGTGCTCGTTCACGCTCCGAGCACGATCAGCTGATTCAACAATAACAATCATTCACGGCTTCAATAATCAATTATACTAGGCTCTTTCTCAATCTCCCAATATTCAATATCAACTCCAACTCTTGGTCTCACGAGGTTAACGTAGCTATCAGAGCTCGATGGCGAATTCCGTTTCCTTGAAATATACAAGGTTGGCCTTCTTATCTATAATAATTTATAAATTAATTTCTTAACTAATTCGTAATTGTACTCTAGCCTTAATCACATCAACAATCAATCTTCACTACTCAATCGATTACCGAATTATCTCTAAGTCTAAAGATTAAATTCCGAATGGAATCATCGTACACGTCAATCACTGATCATTAATCACCTGTCAATTCACAAGTGTGCATTGTAAAACTGTAGAAAATATATTATTGCTCAAACGTAGATAAAGTTCAACGGAACTTTAATAAATTAATCGTTCAGTATTTACAATTCTATCATCTTTTGTCAACAATTGAAATCTTTCATACAGAATTTAGATAAATACATGTGATTGAATTCATTGAGTATAACCATGAGCATAGTAACTATTTACATGAATATTTAAGGAAGTAAATACAACTGTTAATGAAATCTAATCAATATCGAATTAATATCTACATGTACAAGTAGCCTACATGTAAGCACTCTTTCTTGGGTAGACAGCAAGTGAGTCTAGTAGTAAAATCTCAGTTAAAGACTAACAATTTCTGTACTCGTTACTTATACTCCGTGGAGTCGTATTCAATTCAAAAGATTATTTAGACTTGTAACTGTAATCTACTAACCCTACGGTTTTACAACCAAATTCTTTTCTGTCGATCAAGCTGATGCAAGTAATCCTATACTCAACTGCCAGCAGTTACTCAGTACAACATTGCTATTACGAAAACCAATTCTAACAAAAGTGCCTTCCTTCTACAGCTTGAGCTAAAGACGCTATACCGTCTTCCCTTTTAAGCGTCTTCGAGGAGACGAAACCACAAAAACTCCTCTCAAGGTCGATGTATTTGCTAGGCTCAACGCAGTCGTTATTTCATAATTCCCGAAAAGATTTTCACAAGAAAAGATGGATAGAAAAAAAAAAGATAGGAAAAACCAAAGAATAACATTGTCAGAAAACTACTCTTCTTTGTAACCAAATACTTTTATTTCAGATATACAGGAGCTGCAATTCGCTTTTCTTTGTAATGCAAATAAGTTGCTAGAGCAGGAGTGTGAGTGGTAGTGAGAGTAACTCTAGGATGGTTGAGCGGATTTGAATGAGTGTGTACAAGTGAATGGGCAGGGTTGTATATGAGGGGTTTCTCAGTTGGTCTCACTGCTAAAGGAAGAAGCTGCTTATGTGGTCAAAGAGGAAAGACTTCTATCATGTCTATTACTTATCAGCCATGTTGCTGAATTTATTTTGAAGCCAAGTACTACCAAAGCTGAATTGTAAGTTATAAATTGTCTTGTTTTCACACTTACTATGATGTGTTATTCTCTGAAGAATTTGATATTGAATTATAAAGACGTTTTAGCATAACGACTGTGGAGTTGTATCAGACTTAATGTGTGAAGCCTAGATTGATGATTCATGCCGCTCAGGATTAATACTGATTTATAGTGGTCTCGTTATTGCATGTAAATTAGTTAACATTTCATTCAGTAAAACAAGTATTTACCTTAATCTTTAACTTCACATAGATATTTCTAAATGATGATTTGCTTATGATTTTATTGTTATTTGATCTAAAGTAATTGTGGGTGTCAAACAGAAATAAACCGTTACAATTGTATTATATAGAGGTAAGGTATTTTTTGCATATCGCTATCTATGGAATTTTGGATTGTAATTACAGGTGGCTCCTCCCTTTGGGGACTAGAACAGAGTATAAAGCCAAGTGAAGGGTTAGACAGCGTGTGACAGAACTTCCCCCTCCTGTGTGATGAATTAACTTCGTGAACCTCGCAATACTGAGTGAGAGATGATGGCGTCAAGCCCCTGTGTGGTGGGGAACTGTTATGCAATCTTCGTGCTGTACCCATTTGCGACTCGCTATTCTTCAAAAGGAAAGTAAGAACAGTACCATCTGGCCACTACATGTCCGCACTACTTGCTTTGTCTAAAGCAAGGAACATTTACTTCAAAATCTCCGGACCTTGAACTCTAGCCAGATTTCATACAAGTCACACTCAATTTCATTTAAACGATTTGATTTATGCAAGAATGGTTACTGAACATAATTTCCTGGTTATATATTTGTAATATTTAATTATATTCTGATTGACATCCAATTTTAAGTAACTATGATTTCATTAATTGCATCATGAGTACTCTGATAATAAACGGAGTCTAAACTTAAACTTCCTCGACTCTGTACTCTGTTTGTGTCTAAGCATTTTCCTGACAAACATAAGGATGATGGAAAGAATATAGACGGGTAAAAACAAAGAATAATATAGGAAAATGAGAGAAAATGATAGCATCAAACAAAGAATAACATAATGAAAAAGAGGAAAGAAGAAAGAAGAAAACAAAGAATAACATAAGAAAAGACAGAAAGATAAGATATAGAAAGAATAGCAAAGAATAACATAAGATATGACGGAAAGAGAAGATGATAGAAGAAAAAACAAAGAATAACATAAGGAAAGATAGAAAAGAAGATAGGAGAAAACAAGGAATAACATAAGGAAAGATAAACAAAGAAGATAAGAGAAAACAAGGAATAACATAAGAAAATACTGAAAGATAAGATATAGAAAGAAAGAATAACATAAATGACGAAAAGAGAAGATGATAGAAGAAAAAACAAAGAATAACATAAGGAAAGATAGAAAAAATAGGAGAAAACAAGGAATAACATAAGGATAGATAAAAAGAAGAAAGGAGAAAATAAAGAATAACATAAGAAAAGACGGAAAGAGAAAATGGAAGAGGAAAACAAAGAATAAAAAAGGAAAGAAAGAAAAGAAATGATAATCAAAGAATAACATAAGAAAATACGGAAAGTGAAGAAGATAGAAGGAAAAACAATGAGTAAGATTAGATATTTAGAAACGAAATTATGAAATAAGAATAACCTAATGAAAGATTTATAAAACAAGTAATAACATAATGAAAGACTGAAAGAGAAAAAGATTGAATAAAAACAAAGAATAACGTTATGAAAGACAGAAAAGAAGATGCAAAGATAGAAAACAAGGAGTAGCACAGGGAAAATTTGTAAATGGAGAGCGAGACTGCCCCTCAAGCACATGTTGCTGGATGGACCACACACAGCGAAATCGACTGCTTGCAAATTTGCTAACTCAGCCTGTTGTCCACATCTACAGGCTGTTTTTAGAACTCTGAAACGGACATAGCATATAGAATATTTTAATTTTTTTCAAAAATGACATGGTAAATTAAAAAAAAACTGTGGTCAATCCATCGGAAAAATACTATTCTCCTAATAAAATCGCGTTAACTCATTGCACAACTCAAATACAAACTGTACCGACGGTGTTGAATGCGAAGGTGCAAGGACAAGTTTTGGAGAGAGTCGGGGTTTCTTCATAGGGTTGTGCATCATGTGCGACACTCTTTGAGGTCGCTGGACGTATTATCACGTCATAGGGGCGTCACAGAAAGACGCTATAGCGAGAAGTGGCTATAGCGTCTTTCGCTCAAGCTGTTCTAAGCTCCGAATAATATCAACCTCTCAACGGGCCTTGTTTACTAGCCTTACAGCGCTAACTAACTCCCACCCACTCACTCTGTCGGTGAGAAGTTGTAAACCCACATTCTGTGTAGCAAATAGCCTCAGATTTCCGTAAAAATCCCTATGTTACCACGGGTTCAAGAATTAACTTAAATAGTTGTCTTACTAAGCATTAGAATCCGTCGACAGAATCTAACCTCTTACATCTGTCTGAGAAAACAGCCAAGTATAAACAAGCCTTCAAGTTGATTACTTCCTAACTTAGTTTATCTTATCTCAATTAAATATGGAATCTGTATTGAGATTGACATTTCTAAATGACTGTCGAGCTACTCTGTATGGTAAACATACTCAATATTAATTTTATAAATGCGATTAAATACATGTAATTATAACTATTTACAGCTTGAAACCATGTGAATTATGAATATTTACATGTTATGTAATGATTTATTTCAGCTTATGTACACACTACAATAAATGATAATCAATTTTAATAAATGATCATCCTACGGAGTAGCACGCTTGACATAATTTATGTGACAAATGATCTAGGTATCGGAACCAGATTCATGGTGGTATGTCTTTTGAAAGCTGTAAAGCAGTATCAAAGGAAGGAATAAATAAATACCAATGTTATAAAATCTAAGGATTTCAATGAACCTCTGCGCAATGCTTAAAGGTAAACATTCTCTGAAATCTAGTATTCAACTACAGGTATGTGTCGTGAAACCAATTTGGAAATAAGCCAATACAATCCCCTTAAAATGTCTGTGATGATTAAATATTTTGGTCCATACTTTCAAGTAAATTATGTTCTTCTGAAATGACTAGACCATATCAATCCCAAATCACAGACTAAAGCTAAATTGAACGAGAAATAAAATAGTAAAAGAATCTCTCGGGGGACGTCGAAATTAAATGTCATAAAGAAGATAACGTCTGGGAAGAAGACTAATATAGATATGGGACGATTTGAAATTGCAGTATCACGACCAGTTGACCCAAAGATGTACTAACACGTTAACGAATGAGATTTGCAATAGGGTTGTACATTAACTATTGTATACTGCATTGCAATATACATAACAGGCAAAATAACGCAGTTATGGCATTGTTTGTAATTGTATGTGTAAACGTAATCGACGAGGATGGTAATATAAAAGGGCAAAAAATGTAAAAAAAAAAAAAAAAAAATATATATATATATATATATGCCACCACCGTCGCCGGGAGTCGAACCAGGGACCATGAGGATGTGAGACCAGTGTTTTACCGATGGACCAGAATACAGTCCATAGAGATAACACGTAGATGGAAAGTGGGATTCCTAAATCATATCTTCCAGTTCAAATTTCGATATGTTCCTGACATATGATTAAAAATAAATGCCACATTGACGATAGAGAATTTTCTCAGCTACAACATACTCGAAGCTGGGCGAAAATTGAGCAGAAATAATGGAGCTCTTGCTCAAAAAACGCGGGAATGTAGAATCAAGAATTAGGAAAAGGTCATATCCCATAGACAATACACGCAAAATTTAAAAAAATGACATGCCTCCGTTTATCGTAAGATTAGACCATGATGCAGTTCTCAAAATGAAAAATGAAGAAAATCGGTATATAATAGCATTGTCTCAGCTACAACATACTGAAATCCCGGTGAAAATCGACCTACAATAAGCGAGATAGTCTTGATTAAAGGTAAAAAATATGACGTCATAATTAAAAAATGAAATTTTGAGTTCACATTAGAATATGACGACGTTCCGACTCCCCGACCCCCAATTTTTTTTCATGAATTCAAATCCTCAACTCATAGGCTTTCAGAAAATGTAAAAAATGGGGTTCTTCATGCTTTTTATGGAGCTATAGCGGATTTTAAAGGGGCATGTTTTTGCATGTTTTTACGTTATTTGCCCTATAGACGCGCGCACAGATTTCAAACTTCGACGCGCGCGTGCGGCCTTATGGTCAGTTGAAATCGATTCTAAATTGATGGAAATGGTCTCAGAACTGCATATCAAGTGAAAAAACGGCGTTTTTACGTTATTTAGGATTTGCGCACGCGCAATACGCGCGCGTGGGCGGTTACGCGCGGAAATTTTTGAAATGCTTAAAATGACCTGAAATGGATTTTGGTTTAATCCATGAGTGATTTTGAGCATTTTTAAATTTTGCGCGCGCACTGACCCGCGGACGTACGCGTACGCACGCGTTTAAAAAATTGGAATTGTTCAGATTGGTATGAATATTCATCATGCCAAATATGAATAAGAAATGGCATTCCGTTATGAAGATATGATCAAGACATGGTTTTTACAAAATGGCGCCTGTATGACGTCACGATGACCCGATGAACTTGAAAATGAGTAAAAATCCGAGATCTCGTAGTGACTGATGATTCCTGAAAATTTTACGAATAATGATTGAGCCAGTTCCGAGATCTCGACTACACAAAAAAGTGGGTACCAATAAAGAGCATAATAATAATAATAATGAAGAATACAGAAAATTCTGACGAAATTAAAAGGTGATCTGTCATAAATGACAGACCACCTAATTAGCTCTGATACCACAGCTTCTTTCCAGGTTGGTGTCACTAACTAAAAGACATCCAATATCAACAATATATCACTGTAAACAACTAACAAGATATGAGGTTCCATTCAGTAAACCTCAAACATTTCTATAATTCCAATGACCTTCTGAATATCAGTTATCTCTATTGCTTGCAACATGTTACTCTTAAGTTAGATCATGAACCATACACTAGATGTAGAATCAAATCCCCTTTCCTCAGTTTTTTCTGTATGTCATAATAACCACAATAATACCCAATAGACTTGATATTCAATTCAAGTTCCCAATAGAAGATAGGGAAGAGAACAAGTTCACTGACTACTACTACTATACCTATGTAGGCGATCTTTACCTACAAGTATACACCCAAAGACAACATAGCCCAGTATAATTTGGGTGAGACCCCAATGCCAGTATATCCTAACCAAACGGAACCCCAATTTGATTTCCCCCCGGGAGATGCCCTTATCCCTTACTCTAATTCCCGTATGGAAACCTACTTAAACTAATGTACTCACTGTGTGTGGATGAACTACTGCAGCACAGAGACCCCTGAGACTTGTAGGTCAACTTGAGAGCACTAGTAGCTAGCCAGCTGAACTTTGGGAAGCTTTCCCCAACTACTTGAAAATTTCCTGAACCTCACCCCTTTCTATAGATTTTCGGCACTCCCCAATTTGCATATCCAGATTCTTTCTGTACAAAAGAGCTTACGCACAGAAACCCATAGACTATAACGTTAAACTGTAATGTACGCGCTGCGCATCCGCAATGGGCGATTACAAAATAAGCGCACAGGAACTTGTCCTGGAATAAAAGAAAATAATTAATTCCAAACATGCATAAATAAACCACTAGCATTGATATCAGTAAAAACAACTTTCAAGGAAGTCATACAAAAAGGTAAATTCCATCCTTGGCTTAGGCCAAACTCAATGCCCAAATTAATACCCAAATGACTTTACCCGGTCCAAATATAAAATCTTCTACTCAGAATTTCATGTGATGAACATGTGATCGTCACATGAACTTTCCGAGACAGTGCTCAATTCTCTATTCAATTCTCTGTGCGTACACACTAATGAATAAACATAAGAAAGTTACCACTCTTCTTTCCGAGATTTAGGTCACAGTTCACAGCTGATAACTGGAATGTGCGTACTAGCAATCAAAACATAAACAAAACTCCTACATGTACACTGTATACATAGTAGTAACAGAGTTTTCGAAGGCATTTGGCCATATAGAACAATCGATTCAGCTCAATTTTCTCTTCTACCCCCAAAGGCTTTTCTTCACAGTAATTTCAATTCACCTGAGTTTAGTAATGACTACAGTATATTTTTTAATGGTTACATTGAGTTGTCTGTACAAATGTTTGCTTGAACTGTTGAATGTATTCATTCTCGGTTAAAATGAGGGTGTTTTGTCTTTGTAGCATTTTAAAAATTAATAATAAGGGCCTAACTTTTATTTTGCAGATCTGTCTTATTTTTGTTTCATGTTATTATGATTTGATTCAATCCCTTTTAAATATTTCATTAGATACATTTAACATTAGCTTAAAACGTACTCAGAATCATGCTGTCTTTAAAGAGCTGGATGATGTCGATATCAACTTCATGGTGTAGCGCCCTCTGGCAGCAAGCGGACACAGTTTTGAAGTTCTCCAAATGATGAATGATTTTCACGTTATTTTCATCCTTTTGCTCATCCTTTTGCACATGCACTAGTGACCATATGTTCATTCATCTTTTCATCTGTCAACGATTTGAATAGAACACTTTCTATCTGGAGGAACAATACGTGTTGTGAGTAATTCCTGAACTCTAGATCTATGTTACTACACTACCGAATAATTATATTCGTGTGTGCCACTACGTGGTAATACTACGTGTACTCTATTGTCAGTATAGGACAATCTGAGCAATGAATTCGTACTTGAAATATTACATGAAAGCATTATACGATGTAGGGAAAAATGTGAGGAAGACTCTTTTAAATACTGAAACGTGGAACATTTTGAAAGTCTTGAACATCGCAAAATGTACTAAAAGGGGATGCCCAGCAGGGACTAGAAAGCAGAGACATATACAATCTATCGTCACCCAAAGAGCGGCGGCCATTAAAACTGCCACCATACAGGTCGCAAGAGAAGCTAATCTGGTCCCTATACCAATGAACGCTTCGCTGAACAGCGGACAAAGTCAACCCCAGTTGCCGTCTCTCCTATTGAGTAATCCTCGTTCACTCAACAATAGAACTGACGAGTTAAGTTTTGTCCTCGGCAACAATAGTGTTGATATCGCAGCCATATCCGAATCCTGGTTCACAACAGATCAGCCGGATAATCTCCATAGTATTGCCGGATATGACCTGTTTTCTAGACCAAGACGCGATAAGCGGGGAGGAGGTGTGGCCATCTATGTGAAAAGTGACTTGAACGGTACCAACTTGAATGACATCAATGTACCTGAAGATCTTGAAGTAATGTGGATCTCCATCCGTCCTAATCGACTACCGCGCCCATTATGCCGGATAGTCGTAGGTGCTTTTTACCATCCTCCTCGAAACTCTGGCAGTATCTCTGCCAGATTCATCAGACTATTCTCCCTGGAACTCGCAAGTCCACTCGCAAATGTGATAAACAGTTCTTATCATGATCATGTGGTACCCCATGAGTGGAAGCGAGCTCACGTTATTCCAATCCCCAAGTGTTCACCAGCAACAATCGACAATCTGCGTCCAATAGCTTTAACGGATCACTTCGCCAAGGTAGCAGAACACTTTGTAGCACGTGACACCCTCAGAATGATGCGACCTCATTTAGACCCCGACCAGTACGGTTATCTCCAAGGCGTATCGACCACTCACTGCCTTGTGGATGCCCTCAATACCCTACACAGACAGGCAGATAAAGCGGGAACTGTTTCAACTGCCCTTCTGACTGATTTCTCTTAGGCATTTGATCTCGTTGATCATGCTATTGCTGTAAGGAAGTTGGTTGGCATGGGAGTAGCCTCATCCCTTGTTGCCTGGATCGCGGATTTCCTTTGCAACCGACAACAACAGGTGAGGTACAAAGGTACCTTGTCGGACCCTCTTTCCCTTACTGCAGGCATTCCGCAGGGAACAAAACTAGGCCCAGTGGTGTTCTGAGCTATGATCAATGATGCGATGGTCCAGGAGGGTCTCATTCAGGCAAATGGTTCTATACGCTGCTTCAAGTACGTCGATGACTTGACCCTCATCGAAACTCGCATGTCTACCTCACCATCTCGACTTCCGGCTGCTCTCAATAACCTGTGCCACTGGACAGAGCAGTTTCACATGCGTCTGAATCCCAAAAAATGTGTGACAATGGACATCTGCTTTCGAAGGACTCCTCCGATGCCAGTTGATCTTGTCATTGCTGATCACTCTATTCAACATTGCAACGTCATCAAACTCCTTGGGGTGTTCATCCAATCTAATCTGAAATGGGACACTCATGTAAACACCATGACATGTAGAGGCAACAGCCGCCTCTACATCCTCCGTAAATTAAAGCACCATGGACTTTCTCCTTCTGATCTTGCGACAATCTACCTAAGCATCGTCCGACCTGTCTTGGAATACGCTGTTCCAGTCTGGGCCGGCGGTATCACGAGGCAACATAGCGAGTCATTAGAACGCGTCCAAAACCGAGCTTGCCGGATCATCTTGGGCAGGAATTACACGCGTTACTCAGAGGACAGAGATCAACTACATCTTCCATCTCTCAGTGATAGGAGGAGCAACCTCTGCGTGTCATTCGCGAAGTCAATGCTTGTCCCTTCGTCAATGCTTTACCACCTGTTACCCCCTCGGAGTACACATGGGCATAACACTAGGAACTCAGGGAAATTTGTGAACTTCCGGTTTAGGACTGAAAGATACAGAAAGAGTCCGATTCCTTTTCTTTCCCGTCTATTGCAAAGGAACTCCAAACGAGCTGTTGGTTACGAGCCTTGTTCACCACAGTATTTCAAATCATTGTTCTGTTGCTTGTTTGTTTTTGTTGTTGTCGATATTTATTAATGGTCATGTAATATTCTGTTATGCTAGTAAATATTCTCCTTGCGTTTTAAATATTATATATCATGCATAATCTTTTGCAATTTCCATCAATTATAATCCACTAGTATATATGATATAAGCAATATTTCTAGTGGCTTGCAGACTAGTGTTTATTTAAAATGATAACCATAACAATAACATGGATGACATTTAAAACTATTCATAAATAATTCTCGGTTGTTTTGTTTATCCTAATCCATTCCCCGACTTTAGCTCTATTGTATTCTTTTTCATTGTTTATTTATATTTGTATATCAATATAGCTCTATTTTATTTTACCTTATAAGTGGATTGCTTATTGCTTTTAAGATTGTAAATACATGAATATCTATGTTTGTTTTTATTGTAAACTACACACAATTCAGCCTTCGAGCTGCGATGTGATGATCACAATAAACCATTTTCAATTCAATTCAATTCAATTCAACTTGAATGAGGGATGAGATTGAGATTGGAATGTCAAGAACGTGCGTACAGGTCTGGAAGATGAGAGAAGAGAATGGAATTATGATAGTAAATGGGATGTGTTTATGGGGAAATGGAGCAGTTTTTTCTGGAAGCGAAATAATGAAAATAAAACTGATAGTGTGTGTGTGTGTGAGAAAGAGAGAGAGAGAGAGAGAGAAGGGGTATGTTTTTGCTGGGGGGGGGGGGGGTAGACTGTAGAAACAAGGACAGGTCATGAGAAGGAATTAATGGATGAAAGGGATATTAAACATGAATGAAATAGTACGAATACAAATTGTTCATGATATGTCAGGATTATACGGTGGTTTTTCAATCCCAGTTGGACAAAAGATTGACCTTGAACCCAACCCCGATAAGAACTGTGTGCAAAAGCCCACTGATATACCATATAACTGTTCGTAATGCTGCAAGCTTGCCTACGCGCAGCCATGCTGCGCGAGTTTTACGAACCGGCATATCATTACGCGTGCCGGTCCGTAAAGTAATCCCTTAAGTACACGCGCTATGTAAAATGCGCAAACGCGTGTTTTTACGAACCGGCATACCAATTCAAGGAGAGATACTGCGTTTCTTTATTAAATAAGCGAGTTCACGGATGCAGTCAGCTTTTTCTGACGTCACGGCTCGAGAGGTCATTGGAGAACCAAAATACGAACGCGCGTGCCGACGATAACGAGAAAGGGTCATACCCGTCCGTTGGCCGCTCGCAACATGTACAAAACGAATGTAAATCGCGCGTGTCGTTAATAACCAGCGCTTGTACTGTAGCTTTCTTTCGAGCTTTTCTGACTTCGCGTTAAACTTTGATTATTATCTCCATTTTTCGGGGTCCTTTTTCTCAGATGGAAACGGAAAGAGTCTGAAAGGCGGTAGACAGACACAGCTACCAAACTTTAGGCCATGTATTTCACACAGCTGAGAATACCACTTGTCCATTTTCTTTGAACTGTTTCGTGTTGGAGCACCCGATAATAGCACATATTTTGACCATGATGACAATCTGTAGGTGAATAAAGAAATATACAGCAATATTTAGTCTACTTGTAATACATTTTGACAATAAACATGATGGAGGCGGGCTGCAAGTTGACAGGTATTAAAGGAGAATTACGAGGGAAGATATACCCCCCCCAAAAAAAAAAAAAAAAAATAATGGAATTATGGTGATAAATGCAGTCCCCATTTAACAAATGAAGGTAGGGTATTATTTAGGATGAGGAGTGGACTAATACACAATCATGCTACAATAATTGATGGCCACGATATGACATTGTGATTGTACTATTAAATAACATAGAATTTTCTATAACTTTATAATTTATGAAAAAAAAAATCCTTCACCTTACTCCTGACCTTCGCATATGGAAATTTATAAACTGAAATTGTATAAAAGGCTTATATAATTCAGAGATGTTTATGCATTTTATTTTATTCTGAATCTTAGTGTCTTATCATTGCCACTGGCATCGCCATCGGTGCATTGCCCTGCCCCTGGGCCAGCCGGCAGGCTCTGGCTCTGCTCCGAGTCTGATCATAGATGGCAGTATCAGCTAGCAGCTACCTTTATGAAGCAGTTCTACACTCAATACCATTCTTAAAAACCCCAATAATAACTCACTTTGCTAAAGTCTCATCTCCCACGATATGTTTTGTCTGGATTGTAAGTGAAATACCGTCTCGGAGTTTATTGTAGCAGACGCTTTCCTTCAGCGGTATTTAATCCCACATGCTGAAAATGGCGTGAATACGAGCGAGAGCCGCCAGTATTTTCTAAACATCGTTCATCATTTTGGCGTCAAATATCATGATTACCATGTATTAATGCTGGATAAATAAATGAATGTAATATCATAACTACCTTTCGATGGAAATCACCTTTCGGAGAGAAAATCCTGAAAAATCAATGGTTAAACAACGTTGGGAAAGTTGGAAGGTTCAATTGAAATCACTGCAATGAGAACAACGCGGACGAACGATCGTGAACGAAGAAACACAGAAATAGAAGACGATCTTCTATTTCTGTGCGAAGAAATCGTCCGAAAAGGTCTCCATTGACCTTTGACCCCGAGCCGAGCTCAGGGACTCGCGCATGCGCGGACTGTAACACTGGACTCGCTTATATTCTATGCATGTGGGAGGATAGATGCCACTCTTAGTACACATTCAATTCTACGATGATTAAACGAAACTGCGGTACTAACATTAGCATATTAAATGGGCAAAGTCTTTAAACGCGATTATCTCGGAAACCTGTTTTCGCGCAGTGAGGCTTTGTATGCCGGTTCGTAAAAACAGCGTCGATATATCCACTTCCTATCGATCACATTTCATTATTCATATAGTCTCAAAACAAATGTCATATTTCAATTCAACCAAACTCTGAACCTCAGTTCAAGAAAATTTCCAAACTCCACTGTAATTTCAGATTCACCTACCTCCTTCGTACAAAATATCACTCTTACAAACTTTATACCATCATATCCTTCTCTAACTACAACCGTCTGACATAAAAGGATCCTGTACTGACCCACACTCAAGTAAAAATCAGCTAAACTTCAACTTCATTATTAATTTTTCAACTTTTCATACATCTTCTTCAAATTTTCATTTGTCTCATTCAGCAGTAAAAAAAAACAACAAGAACAGTATACTACAAAAAAAAGTTTTGTGAACCTCATTACTATTTAACCAATATCCTAAACCCCTAAGTTTTGTGTCGAGCAAAACAATGAAGATCGTCTCTATCTCATCCGCATTCAATGTTCAAAGAAAATATAATTCTTCTCTTGAGATGTCTTTGTAGAATAGTAAAGAATTGTCATGTAATTATACTTCACCACTGCCACAGTTTATGCGTCTTTCTGCGACTCGTACTCAGCGAAGACTATAAACAGACATCGACTAACGAAATGGATGACCGGCAGGTCCTCAAATGGAAAATACATCCCGTCTCCGTACATGCCGTATGCCATCTAAAAATTGAAATATATCGAGAAGCTTTCTACAATATGTCCTTACAAACCTTCAAAAAACAAAAAAAAAAAACATAAAAAAACATTATCTTCATTTTAGCAGGTGTCACAAGAATCACAACATTAAAAAAGCTAGTTTAAAACCTGCACTTGTTTAGATCATATTTAAGCATATAAGCTTCAAGATTCAAATATATTTTTTATGTCAAAGAATTGTATGATTTTTAAAAGAGTATATTCAAAAGCTTGCAATATCTATATTATCCTTTCACATCATGCTTGAAATTATCGTCTTAGCTTTAGTTTTCAAACTACTAGACTACCAAGGTAAGTATGAGAAGTCTTAACTTACTGATGACTCTTAAGAACAGGGAAAAGAAAAGGTTTACACTCTGCAAATCTGGCCTCACGCAGGTAACAGTTGTAAACAAATTACTGGAGTATAGTAGCTAGTTTTCTCCCAAAAATCAACTTAAAAAGTGGATAATAAAATGGCCCTTTTTTCTGCTGCCAAACTGCACAACTGTGCTTCACGAAATCTGAAAATAGTCTTTCTAAAAAGATTACTGTACAGACTGCTGTGGGTCTCCACCCTAGCCCAAACATCCCATGCAGCTGGGTAAAAGTTAAGGTTCAGCGCCTAACAAAAGGTACAGAGCAAAAGAAAATGCCAACACTCTGCACACATGAACTAATGAAAGAAGATGCAAATGAAGTTAGTCATCGATGGCAAAATCAAAGAGGGTTATAAATTTAAGCTGAAACAAAAAACTAACACACTTTCCTCATTGTTGCATCTACAACTAAAACCTCTATCAGCTGTCAAAAAGAAAGAAATAAAACAAAATGCATTTTCATTGTGACAGAAGTTATGGCAATAAAATATGATTTCCAGAAAAAACGGCGGACAGCTTAAATATTTGCACTGCACATTTTTTCTCGGACCAACAATTTTGTCATTTAATGTTGAGATAAGATAAATTAAATGAAGTAGTTAAAACGACCTAAGCGAAACCAAAAATAAGAAAAGAAAAAAAAAACATTTACAGACCACTCCTAATGGGATACGAACATAAGGAAGGAACCTCTCGTCAAATAGACCAAAAGTAGAAGTACTTGTTTATGACTGAAAGTTCGTAGCCTCGGGGTACTCAGGCATCTTCACAATCTTTGTCCTGTCCCCGACTTTATAGGTCGGGTAGAGGCCAGAAGATTCAAGTCTCAAGTTTTTTCCTTTAGAATAACCATTCTTTAGATTGCTAATCTCTGCTTCATCTTGGGATATCACAGGATCCCCTGGACGCAGCTCAATCTCGCTATCATTACTTGGTTTATGTTCGTAGAGTGCTTTCAGCACATGGTCGTTTTGACCATGCCAAAAATAAGTGCTGTCCAAAGAAAATGACTTGGAGGCTGCATCCTCGTGACGATCTTGCATCATCTCGTAAACCAAACGCCCCACCTGTTAATAAAAAAGACAGAATGGACATAAGAATGTTCCTGCAAACATTCTTAGGTTTTTTATTTTCAAATTTAATATGACCGACAGAAAACTACTTTTGTAAATGGACCTAAAATACTATTAATTATATCTATTTTCTTATTAATTAATTTATTTATTTATGTCTTCCCGCCAAATTTCATCAAAGTTGCATTCCAATTAATGAACAGACGTTAAAGTTCGAACGATTTTCGCAAACTCTCTGCTCTCATGGTTCATTTTTATTTTTCAGCATTAGATTTCGTTTTACGTCATTCCTTTTGAATTTTCTTTCATTCAGTTCAAAGAGAAATTAAATTGATTTAACGACCAAAAGTTGTCATTCAATTTCGTGCCAGCTGAAGAGAGGTTCAATTTCGTTCCAAATACCAATTTCAGTTGAATAACAAGGCAATTTCATTTTTAAAATGCTAAGAAAATGCCTGAAACGTAATCACTGCATAAATTTGAGACGATTTTGAGCATTCTTTAATTTTGTCGTGCGTTCTGACACACATTTTGTGAGATGCTCCCCTTCACACAGCGTTAGTATTAGAAAATGCATATCAAGTGAAAAAACGGCGTTTTACGTTTTCAGTGGGCTGCGTGCACAATACGATGCGCGCGGACGCACGCAAATTTTGGAAATTTTCGAAATCTTATATTAGTAAATAATCATATCTTCATAACAGAAAGTCATTTCTCACTTATATTTGGCATGATAAATGTTTTAACCAAGCCCCCTAAGCTCCGTCATTAGCTTTCGTCCATTAGAAGCCGCAACAAGCCCTTCTAAATAATTCAAGAGCTGTCATGAATTATGCATTTTGTGAGATGCTCCCCTTCACACAGCGTACCCACATGACAAATAGCACGCAATGCGAAACAATGCAGACATCAGCGCGAGAGGAGAGGTCAAATCGCGTGATATGTGTATTTATTGTAATTTTATTCACACATTGCGCGCTGCCCGCGCAAGGATTGTAGCAAATCAACTTCGACCATTCTGATGCGCCAGTCAACGCAATTAAATTTGGTTATCGATCACAAAATAGATAATAGTACGGGGGCGGAGCCTCCGATCTATCATTTGGAAACCATTCTTCTTCCTTGTTTACGTGACTGGGTACCCAGTATCTGCATTAAACTATTATATCTTGTAATCGATGATTTCTTTTTTTTTAAACTGGTGGCCTCTACAATAGTTGGTAGGATCCTTCTTAAAAAACAAAAAACATATTACCTATCTGTTATAATTTCTTTCGAACTGTACTTCAGTCTTTGTGTACACAGATTTAATTTTAAAATTCACTTTCATTCATTCTCAAATCCAAACATCCATTTATTTATTTATTTTTTGTCTGAACCCTCAAATGAATAACCTATCTGTTATAATTTCTTTCTAACTGTACTTCAGTCTTTATGTCCGCAGATATGATTTTAAAATTCACTTTCATTCATTATCAAATCCAAGCATCAATTTATTTATCTATTCATTTATTTATTATTATTTTTTTGTTCACTCTCTTTTGCAATACTCCTTTCACCGGCTAATCTGGGAGGTGGGAAGAGATTATGAAGGCACTCTGATTGTGGAGAGAAGGGGAAAGAGAGCTCCAAGAAGAGGGAATAGAGGGGGAAACTGATCTGATGATGATAATAATCAAATAGAAGAGAAAGGGGAAAATACAGAACTAAAGAAATAATGATCATACATATTGCCCCATTTGCTGTACATTTTTACTAATTTTATTTATGCTCTCATACTCTTCAGTCTCAACTAGCCCATTCACAGATTTTACTATTAAAAGTACTTCTTCTCAAGATATCTATCCACTCTTTTTACGCGGCACAGTTGTTCACTTTCTTTCTCTTGTAGCTCAATCTAAATTTGACATATCACTTCTATCTTTTCACCTTCTCAAGCGTTCATGCTTTCGGTTTACCTTCTTGGCCGTACTCAAATAGGAGGCAGTCCCCACCCCCACCCCCCCCCCCCAAAAAAAATAAATTCAGCCCCCTTTTTCCTTATTTTTTCCCTTTTGGGGTGGTCTAAATTACACCCAGATCATTCTATTTCAATTCTTTAAAAAAAATGCAAAAAGCATCCACTTGGTCACTTTGTTCCCTCGCACATTTCCTAAAAACTGAACACATTCTTGCGCCCCCCGCAAAAATTCCTGCATACGGCCTTATTTACCTTTAACAACCCTTCGCATTGCACATGCAGGTACATTGTATCCCCCCCCCCCCAGCATAATTTCTTAAGGGATAATATTTTTAGTACACAATATTTCTTAAAATGCTGTAAAAACCGGTTTATCATCCAGTGTTCAATGCATGTAGGGGGTCTAAAATAAAGATAGGCCATTCAGTCATTGGCGGATAGTAAACTTTTAATTAGAATAATAATTTAATGATTCAACATATTTTAACTTCGAACATACAAAACATTACCTCGATGTAGCATTTGCAATTCTCTTGCCAATCTTCATAGAAGTCTGGGGGTTAATGAATTCCTACATTCTTTGATTTAGATTCCTATAAAGCAATTATAAAGTAAAAGCCTTTCTTCTCAATTCTAAATTTGAGATGGCAGTTGACATTGTGTCCATTTAGTTATGTACACATATAACTCATGCAAGATGAGTTGACTTTAATCAGTTTAAAAAATAAGAAATCCCCAAATATTTACTCTGTAGCTTTCATTTAATGTGATATTCAATGGGACATTTAGTGATAAATTATATCTGAAAATCATCTCTGAAAAAAAAAAATCTTTGCTATCTGAAGAAAGCATTATCAGGGAGTAGATGTCATCTGCAGGCACCGTCAAGGCTGTAGTCTAGGTGACAGGAAGGATGAGCCAAAGTCATAACCCAGAAATCTGTGGAGAAAAAAAACCCCACAAACATAATAAATATATATCAGATGCATTTAATAAGGATTAGTCACACAACATTTAGACACCTGCAAGAAGGACTAAAATGCACAAGGTAGGAGTGTGCAAGTGGAGAAATCCAACTACACATATTTTGTCCTACAGACATTTTAGAATTGCATGTTTCTGATAGCCCAACTGGAGCATACATGATGCAGATAAGATATAAAATGAAAAATACTTCTGAAGTAAACTAATGCTCATACGGTAATTTAGTAATACTTGGTAATGAAAGGGACTTCGGGTCACAAACAACATTGGACGGGTCAGATTATGCACTGCATGATGTAATATTACTGAAATCAAGTAAATGTAGCCCTAAATACATTTATTTTATAGAACACTCTATGAAACCAATTAAAGTACTTTGGTAAACTAGGAAATCTTATCTATGACAGTAAATCACATCTAAGACTGCTTACAACTAATGGGGTCAATGCTAGTTAAGGGCATTGGTTACTTATAGCAGCAAACTTACTCTCAAATGTTCAAGTCATACATCTCGTAAGTTCCTCTCAGGATTTGTTAATTCCAGTCTGCATCAATCATCTGCTATTGCATCATACTACATTACAAGGATTTTAAAAAAAAAATATGACTGAATAGGGCCTCTACATAAGCTAAATAACCTACTGCATCATTATGTTTAAATGAGACAACCTTCATACACATGAATGCGTTGAAATTGGGTAGCACTGATACAAATTTACAATAATCTACGCGTTAGCGAAAGGCACGTGGGAGCTTAAATCTAAATAAAAAATTACATTCATAACTAAAATTAACAACTGAATTTTTTCAGTTTCACTTAGAATGAGAAATTAGTGTGCCGACCTGTTTACACACTATCTACATTGGCAATAAATGCTGTCTATTGATGTGCATTAGGTGTCTCTCTCCTGTACAAAGGATTTCTGTGAAATCTCCCCTACGTCAAGTTTTGTCAACACAGACAAATTCTGTTATGAAGGAACATGGGAGCGGGAAAAATATTTACATGTGCAATGAATCATACTTTACATTATATAGTTAGATGTATGAATTTGTGTTACGAGTCTCCTAGAAAAGTTAATTGTTAGTTGTTACCTGTCACTTTACACTTTTCTGCTTCATCCTGGACTTGTAGTGACATGTAGTGGACATGTTTGTGACATTCATCACTAGAATTCTTCCAGTCTTCCAATATCTAACTGTGTGAACAAAAAATAAATAAATAAGTAAAATAAGAATACATTTAAAAATCAATATCATTGTAACAAGTTGTAATGCATTTCTGAGATACTTACATTGAAATATACATGTAGTATTTATAGTTCTATCAAATTTTACTTATCTTTTCATAGTGCATCCAAGATTTAAGATTTCCTTCATGTAGAAATAGAAAAGCTTACCATTGAGTTACAAACATTTACATAATATGCCTGTAATTTACCCCAATAAAATGTTTTAGTTCTGCCACCAACATAGAACAGGACCATTGTAAACTGCCATTGACCAGACTATAAAGAAACCATAATGTATTAAACAAGTGTCTGAATAGCCCCCCCCCCCCCCCCCGCCATGAAATAATAAAAATGATTACAAAAGCTAAGAATAAAACGGAAAAAAATCAAATACATAGAATAGCATCCACACAGTAGCATCTTCTGCCTACATGTATGTTCGGAAGGGGGTAGGGTGAGAGGGCTAAGTGACAGTTTGTCCACATCTACTCAAGATTTTAAGAGACTTCCAGAGGTTTAACTGTTTTAGCTCACAGTCAGACATAGACTAATGGTCATTCAATAACTGCTTCAACTTCAAATGTTTGGAGTTTACAAGAGCAACAAAATGGCAAAAGCATCAACCGGAATCGTTACCCTAAATAATTACCGTATACGCTCTACCGGAATGCCCTCAAATTCATAATGTGAATAAGAAAGAAAAATGTTCTGGAGATTTTTTGTTGTTACCTGTCACTTCAGCGGATTCTCTGCTTCACCTGGGGCGTATACATGTAATTACATGTAGTGATGTTAATCAGTCGAATTCTTCCAGCCTTCCATTTCCAATATTTACATCTGTGAGAACAAAAAAAAAGACAAAACAAACAAAAACAAAACAAAAACAAAAAGCATTATTACAACCAAGCAGATTGCAACATTTACCCTGTAATATTTGATAGTTACTTCAAACTGCAGTCAGCAACATTTTCTATCTTCAGAAGAGGTGGGGTGAGACTGAGACTGTGGTTGAAGAAGATTTCAAGATTTCAAGATAGTTTATTGTCATGCATAAAAAATTACACAAAATGTATTTACGGACATGGTAAGTGTATAAATGAAAATAAATAACAGAGTCAACTTGATCCAACTTCCAAGTAGACCTAACGTTAGAGTCTATACAACTTTTTACAAGTGTTCTAGATCTAACGTTAGAGTCTACTTTAGATTTTTTAACATAATCTCTGATAACTGTTAACGTTAGATCTTGTAGACTGACGAATGTGGATAGTAAGACCTAACTGTTAGACTAAAGTAAAGGTCACTTCAGATGTTACAAGAGTTAAAAACACTGGCAAAATCAACCGGGGCCGTCGACGTATACAGTGTGTTACTGTGTTCATTGCGTGCTCTCCAGTCTGCAATGCAGTGCAGTGTCACTGTCAGCCGGAGTCCAAATAACATTATTGATTTAGACCTAGATCTAGCCTAGATCTAGTCTACACACACTAGCAGTCTAGTAATAATCTAATAAATTCTGCCGGAGTGTTCACTCACAAAAATCATGTTGTCTAAATTAACCTAGGTCCGAATCTGATTTTTATGACGCCAAACTTCTGATTTGAACAATCTTAGACATCAAAACCGTTCAATAACGGTCAACGTGAACACCAGATTTATCGTACATGGCTCCCTGCATTAGTCCGGGGGAGCTACCTCGAGTACATGGTTCGAGAACGGTACCCGCGGTCAATCTAGCTCATGACGATGAAAACCAAACTGTAAGTTCGAGAGTACAATGTTTCTAGCTCTCTCGGAAATAGCTGTTAGCATTTATTCAAAATTGTAAAGAAATTATTGTACATTAAGAAAAATAGCCAACTATTTTGAAACAAATGGTCAAATTTCTTATATGTAATCAAAATTGCAGTGGTACTCACGTTTTCTCTGTGAAGTAGAAACCTCTAACTTTGTGCGACTAAGCACGTCATGCATGAATTTGCATAATTGTGACGTAATAAGGTCAAATGAATAACCATATTTCGAGAACGATAGTACTCAAGCAAATACATATTCATGATGCTATAATCCAATCAGGGGTGCTTATTTCGGTTCATGAATATTTAGAAGGGCTTATTTTCGGCTTCTAATGGACGAAAGCTGGGCGGGGCTTAACCCCATAGGTGTAATGCTTTCCGCGTGTGCTACTTTCTGTCTAGCCATACATTTCAAACGTCTTTGGTTTTAACAATTCCATTTACTCAAATGCGCGCGTAAGCGTACGTCCGCGCGTCAGTGTGCGCGCAAAATATTAAAATGCTCAAAATCATTCGGCTATCAACCCAAAATCCATTTCAGACCATAAATATTTCAAAAATTCCGCGCGTAAACACCTGTGCGCGCGTTTCGCGCGTGCGTAGGTCGTAAATAACCTAAAAACGGTGGGTTTTTCATCTGATTTGGAATCCTGAGACTTTTCTTGACAATCATAAATAACGTAAAAACGCCCCTCCCCTTTTTTTTTTACTAGATCTGCAATTCTGAGACTTTCCATCAATTTCGAATCGATTTCAACTAACATAAGGTCCGCGCGCATTAAAATTCAAAATCCATCTGTGGGGCAAATAACGTAAAAAAAATGTAAAATCATGCCCCTTTAAAATCTACAATAGGTTGTCAGCCTCAAAAAGCATAGCCCCCCCCCCCCACATTTTTTTTTTAGATAACATTTTCTAAAAGCCTATAAGTTGAAGATTTGAATTCAAAAAAAAAAAATGGAGGGGGGAGGTCGAGCAGTTGGAATGTCGCCCTATTCTTACTTGAACTCAAAATTTCATATTTTGAATTATGCCGTCATATTTTTAAACTTTTAATCGAGACTATCCCCCTTATCGTTGGTCGATTTTCATCAGGATTTTGATAAGCGTACGCGTACGTCCGTGCGCCAGCGCGCGAGCAATAATTTAATAATGCTCAGAATCGTCTCAAATTCTTTTTGCACACGTTTCAGACGATTTTAAGCATTTCAAAAATTTGTCCGCGCGCGCCATATTTGTGTGTGCAGCCCATTCAAAAAGTAAAGATGCGATTTTTTTCTCATGATTCGAATCGATTTCAACTTACCATAAGGTCGCACGGACCCGGCACGGACGCGCCAAAGCTCAAAATCCGCGCTTACGTCTATGTGCAAATAACGCAAAAATGTGCAAGACATGTCATTTTATATTCCACCACAGTGCCTTAGAAAGGGTAGAGACACCCCGATTTTTTACATATTCTGAAAGTTTATGACTTGTAGATGTGAATGCATGAAAAAATACTTTGTCGATGCTATGATATCGGCACCTAAACTAAAAGATTCGATTTAAAATATATGGCGTAATATATATATTTTTTTGCATTTAAGGGAGACTAACTCACTTATTGTTGGTCGATTTCCACCAGGATTATATTTTTATTTGTTGTAGCCAACAAAATTTCCTAAGAGAAAAATGTATTCATTTTAATTTTGAAAACGTAATCATGGTCCGATTTTACGATAAATAGAGGCATATCAATTTGTCATATTCTGCATTTATTCTCTGTGGGACCTGAGGTTTTCTCATATCTTGATTATACATTTCTATCTTCTTTCAGCAACGGCTCCCTTATTTCTCCTTGATTATCGCCCTTCTTCAAGTATGTTGTAGCTCAGATGTTTGTTGTTGTCGTAGTTTTTTATTTTTATTTTTTAAATTAGTGATATTCCTTTCCAATAAGATTTTGACAGACCACCTGAACTTCTGCTCATAGTGTGATTGGCTGGAAATCTGGAAAATGGATGACTTTCCTTCTGGATTTTATTTATTTATTTATTTATTTATTTAGTATTTTTTTATACAGGGTAGCCCCATCAGTAGACAAGTACTGTTATACCTGGAGGCCCTGTAAAACATAAAACAACACAACAATGCATACATACAATAAAACATGTTAAACAAGATGGCATTTCAGGAAAATAAACTAACAAAATAGAATCATTATTATATTGTACTATCCATAATATGTCTGTAATAAGAGAGGAAAGAGAGGGGAGGATATAGAAAAACAAGGAAGAGACAAAGGGAGAAAGGAAAGGGAAGGACAGGGATAAAGAAGCAAAAAGAGAGAGAGAAGAGAGATCAGAAGAGAGATTCTGATACAACTTCAAATAAGAAGTTATCTTTCATCATCTGGATGAGTTTCAGGACCTGAACAACATATGCCATACCAAATTACTTAGGATCTATCTTATCCTCTATACAGAGGGATGGGGAGGGGGGCAAGGGCCCTGGGCAGCACTTTGAGGAAAAGGAGATAGAAAGAGAAAGAGAAAAGAGAGCAAAAGGAAAAAGAGAGAAAAACATCATGAGAAAAAAGAGAAGTTTCAAAGGGCTTAAAGTGCAAACATTTTCTGAAGCTCTGTTGCTTTTCTCTCTTGAAAGATCACTTCCTCTCAAAAGAGAGCAAATGGGTAAAAAAGAAAGACAGGGAGAAAAAAGGAAGTTTTTAAGGGTTAAAAGTGCAAAAAAAAAATCGAAAGTCTGTCACTTTGCTCCCTCGCATGATCACTTCCTCTCAAAATCTCATAATTTATCGCCCCCTATTATAGTTCTTAAACAAGCTTTTTAAAATGGCATCAGAATTTCAAAATTGTCCTTGTTTTCCAAGAAATCTAACATCTAATAAGGTTGGCTCTTGGAGGGTGCAAAAAAAAAAAATCCAAAAGAGAAAAAGAAGTGACCGAATCAGCATTTGCAAAGGTGGTATCGATTCAAGCTTCTTGGCTATGATAGCTGGCCCCTGCATTCATATTGATTTTTTCATTGACCAGACTCCATTATTTTAATATAATCTTAGTATACATATTCTTTCTTTGTATATTTATCACACTTTTTTGTATCAATTTTGATTTGTAGCGTTATTGTATCCAATGTTTGTATTTGTTTCCTTACTAAATGCAGTAACTTCTGCAGAAAAAGCAAAGGGGAAAAAAGGGGGAATGAAGAAAATCATCATATTTAAGGGATATGCGCCCCCTCCCCACCCGTAGGGTAAATGAATCAGAGACAGAGTCTTCGAGGGTTTGAAATGTCTCATTATTCTAGAGCTTGGGCAATTTGCTCCCTTACATAATAATATAGTTTAATTTCAGGATCTCATATGTCTTTCTAAATAGCCATTTTTAAAAAGGGTTCAAGAATATGAAATATAATCGTACAGTTGTTGCTTTGCTCGCTGTCATGTAAGTTTCATTTGCCTCTTGCTAAAACCGTCTCTCCCCCCCCCCCCTCGCATTTGCATAGGTTAAACATTTGAAAGAAATCTAAATATTTGGGCCACCTTGCTATTAAAATCAGGCTTCGATTATCTCTCAGGGTTTTCCATAACTCACTCCCAATTTTAAAACTGTGAAGAAAATAGAAACCTGTTTAAAGATAGCCTATTTCGATCTTCTCTGCCGATCAATTTCAGTGGTCAATTGCCAGATATCCTAGGTAAAATGCGCAAGCGTTTTTACTGATTAAAATTCTAAACAAGTCATCTGGATCACATTAAAACGTGAAACACCAGAACTTTACAAGTTCAGTTATTAATAGGATTAAGAAACCACTTCAAATGCACAGACAATGTATTATCAACTCATGAAAGAACGATGTACCAGGAGGTTAAGGTTATTCTAGCGTTGGACATCTAGTTCTTTCTCTTAATTCCAGACGTAATTCCAGAATCACGCAGACCGTGTCTTTTCATGTTGAGAGGCAGTGATATTGGCTAGCTTATAGCACGATTTCGCTGGGGTCAGGCACATAGTTGTTGCAAAAAATAACAAGTAGATTTTGACCAAAGGGCGAAACTGCCTTGGTTCGCCTGTAAGGAGGGTAGGTTCGCCCTGTCAAGGAAGTTAACCTGAAACAAATTTTACTGTTTTAAAACATCACGAAATGCATTCTAACACTGAATGGGAACAACAAAGCTGAACACATATCAGAGGCTAAAGCGGGTAGTGCTTGGATGCATAGGCTCCCCAATTGGATGGCCAGAAATTGGAAAAAAAAAGGGGGGGGGGGGTCGGCAAGCAGAGGTGTAATGGTTGGCAACGATTGATCAAGTGTGTAGTATGTAGCCCCTTTCAAATCTAAACACAAAATATGAGAACAAAATTAACCTGAGTGTGGCATAGTCGAGGGGGTGAGACACGATAGGGCACATACGGCTAAGTCGGCAGAACTATTCATATTGTATGGTGGGGTAAGTTCGCCCCTCCACATGTGTACATGTCCCGTCAAAAATGGGCGAACTAGCCCCAGGGGATATTGTCTTTTATCTCATAGTCCTCCCCAAATAATTAGACCTATAGATAATATTTTTTGAAAATTATCATATTGCATGGTATTGAAGCAAAAATTCATGTATACGTATTTTGTGAATGTACTGAATTTGCAATGTCGATCAGTATTTGACCTTATTAGACCCTTGATCTATATACTTGACCTTTGACCCCGAATATCACTGAGGTCCCCATAGGGTATCTCCCATCCAAGTTTGGTTACAAATGGACTTAGTTGCAACTTAGTTACCAATGCTGGTAGAAACTATCATTGAATTAACATCTGACCTCATTTGATCTTTGACCTACATTCATGACTTTTGATCCACAAATAACACTGAGGTTCCTGTAAGGCATCTACATACAATTTAGGTTACAAATGGGCTTGTGGTTTGAAAGGTAGATATCCATAGCAGAAACTTACAGGTAAATTTTAACATTTGACCTCATTTGAACTGTGACCTGGATGTGTGACCTTTGACCCCAAACGAAAATGAAGTCCCTACAAAGTATCTAAAATCCAAGCTTAGTTACGAACGCTTAACATGCTTAAATAATTGCAAAGACAGGCATGGTCTACTTTGTTTGTAGAGCAATAATCCACATCTGGGTTTTGCACAAGGCAAGTGCACATTAATTTTAGAACGGATGATGACATTAATTTCCAATTTTCCACAGATACTTATGATATATTAGGAAAGTTTTCTGGAAGGTAACAAAACAATGCTGCAATTTTTCCTCGTTTTGCACTAATTCATGTATCTTGCAAATTTTCAATTTTGGGGAAAAATGTCAAAAACCACATTTTTCAATTAGTTCAATACCCCTCATAAATGGCATCAAACTGTAGGGAATTTAATTTTCTTTCATTCGAGACCAATTTTGTTGCAAGTGGATGCTTCTATCAAATTTCATCTTTAAAAGATATAAATTCCGTCAAAATGGCGACCATTTTGGACGCCATCTTGGATTTGGAGGTTTTTGCAACAAATTTTTTGAGGTAGACCTCTTGAATATTGTTTGTTATGCTTTTAGCTTGAAAATGAGCATCGTCTACTTTGTAAAGATGGAGGAACGACCTAAAAAACAAAGCTGGATATTTGACTTTGGCCCTTCGCTTAAAATCAAATCATCCAATTTCTAGACGTGTGTCTCCGGTCGAGAAGTAAAAAAAATTATCAATAGTCTTTACTAATGACTTTAACACTATCCATGTCGAAACCTAAAAGATACCGACAGACCACCTAATTCGTCATGTGACGAATTCAAATGTCTCGTTTATTAGGTGGTCTGTCATCTTTGACAGATCACCTCTTATTTTCGTCAGATGTTTTTTTCTTCCTTTATTTTTATTCTTCCGACTTTTTTGTGCACACGATAACTCTAAATCGGCTGGTTCAATTTTCTCAAGTTTTCGTCAGTTATCAGGCCTACTGAAAACAAGTTTCGGCAAGGTTTTCAGGGTCATCAAATTATCGTGACGTCATCTAGGTGCCATTTTGTGGAAATAACGGTAGGGTCATTTCTTCATAACGGATGGTCATTTCACATTCATATTTAACATTATTAAATTTAACTTTAATCCAATTAATTTCAAATATACGCAGACGCGCGCGTACGCGTAAAAGCTAAAAATGCTCAGAATCGCTTCAAATTCATTTTGCATACATTTCAGGCCATTTTAAGCATTTCGAAATTTTGCGCGCGTCCGCGTCCGCGCGCGGTTCATACGCGCCCGCAGGTCCTAAATAACGTAAAAACGCCGTTTTTTCACTTGATTTGCAATTCTGGGACTTTTCTGAACACTTTCCATGAATTTAGAATCGATTTCAACTAACCATAAGGTCGCACGCGCTCGCCAAACGTCTATGGGGGAAAAATGTAAAATTACGCAAAAATATGCCCCTTTAAAATCCGCCATAGCTCCACAGAATGCATGGATACCCCAATTTTTTTTTTACATATTCTTAAAGCTTTTGAGTTGTAGATGTGAATCCATGACAAAGTTTATTTTTTCGATGATATGACGTCATCCTATTCTTATTGCGGTTATTAATTTTTGACGTCATATTTTCTGACTTTAACTAAGACTATCTCACTTATCATTTATCAATTTTCGCCGGGATTTCGATATGTTGTAGCTAAGACAATTTTCTATAGGTTTCGTGTCATGGTTGCTAATTTTGATGAGGTCATCGCGGTCTAAGTTCACGATAAATGGTACCATGTCAATATTTCTCATTTTACGTGTATTCTCTATGGGACATGACGTAATTCTTGATGATACATTCTTCCTTGATCACCATCTCCGTTATTTCTGCTTGATCTTCGCTCAACTTCAAGTATGTTGTAGCTGAGAAAATTTTCCATATTATGCGTCCATATGTTTTTCAACCAGATGTCAGAAACATGTCGAAATTTTAATTTGATATCAGAATTTCGTTTTCCTTCTACGTGTTATGTCTATGAGCTCTCTTTAGGTATGGATATACCTTGCCTCGCATGCTCAAGATCCCTAGTCGAATCCCGGAGGGGGGGGGGGCATTTTTTTGGTATGTTATGACTATTGCAATGCAGTGCACAGTAGTTTATGTATAACCCTGTATAAAATATAATTAGTTAAGGTGAATTAAAGCTTTGTATCACTTTTTCATAATGCTGCGATATCATATCATCCAATTTCTATGAAGCTAGTCTCCTATCGAGACGTAAAACGTAAAACTTTATCAGTTTTACCAACGACTTTGTCACTATCCTTGTCGAAACCTAAAAGATGCCGACAGACCACCTAATTCGTCCTGTAACGAATTCAAATGTCTCGTTAGGTGGTCTGTCATATATAACAGATCACCTTTTAAATTCGACATATTTTTTTTCTTTATTATTATTATTAGCTGGTCTGTCATCTATGGAGGACCTTCAAATTTCAGAATTTTCTTTCAATATTAGGTGGTCTGTCATTTATGACAAACCACCTTTTAATTTCGTCAGAATTTTCTTTCATTATTAGGTGGTCTGTCATCTTTGACATATCACCTTTTAATTTCGTTAAAATTTTCTTTATCAGGTGGTCTGTCATCTATGACAGATCAACTCTTAATTTTGTCAGAATTTTCTTTATGTATTTTCATTCCAACGCCATGATTTATGTCCTCGTGATTTCTCTAAATTGGCAAATTCAATTTTAATGAAATTTTCGTCAGTCATCAGGCCTATCGACGACATGAACATATTAACTTTTCAAGGTCATTGGGTCATCATGACGTCATCCAGGCTCCATTTTATAAATATCTTGTCATGATCATATATATGTACAACGCATTGTCATTACTGGTTCATATTTTGCATGATGACATTCCATAATAGTCCAAAGAATTCCATACAGTCAGACGCGCACGTACGCGTACGCCCGCGCGTCAGCGCGAGCGCAAGGCCCAAAAGACGTAAGAACGCTGTTTTTTCACTTGATTTCGAATCCTGAGACTTTTGACAATTTCCATCCATTTAGAATTGATTTCAACTTACCATAAGGTCGTATGCGCGCACCAAAATTCGAATTCCGCGCGTGTGTCAATAGGCAAAATAGTGTTTAAAAAATACCTAAAATATCTAAATTTCGCCACAGCTCGTTAAAAAGGCTAGAGACCCCCAATTTTTTTACATTTTCTGGAAGCTTAAGAGTTGAAGAATTGATTTCATGAAAAAATTGATGAGTCTAATAGTTTGAACGTCGCCATATTCTCATGAGAACGCAAAATTTCATTTTTTTTTTATTATCACGTCATATTTTTTATCTTTAATCAAGACTGTAATCTCGCTTATTGTTGGTCGATTTTCGCCGGGATTTCTACATGTTGTGGCTGAGACGATGCTGTACTACAGAAATTGCCTTCATTTTTCATTTTGACAACGGCATCATGCTCTAATTTTACGGAGGCATGTCAATTTTTCACATTTTGCGTGTATTGTCTATTCTCCGAACTCTTAATTCTACTTTCTCGTCTTTTTTGAGCAAAGGCTCCATAAATTCTGCTCGAATTTCGCCCAGCTTCGACGATGTTGTAGTTGAGAAAATGCTCTATCGTAAATGTGCCATTTATTTTTTTTAATCAGATGTCTGGAATATATCGAAATTTTAACATGAAGATATGATTATAAGAATCCCAATTTCCATCTACGAGTTATCTCTATGGGCCCTATTCTGGTCTATCGGTAAAGCATATTTCTCACATCCTCAAGGGCCCCGGTTCGACTCCCGGCGACGGACGTGCCAATTTTTTAGGTGTTCTGTCATCTTTGAAAGATCACCTTTTCTTTTCGTTAAAATTGTCTTTATTAGGTGGTCTGTCATCTTGGACAGATCATCTTTTACTTTCGTTAAAATTTCCGTTATTCTTATTTTTATTATTTGGTGGTCTGTCATATTATGACAGATCACCTTTTAATTTTGTCAGAATTTTATTTCATTATTCGAAATCTCAGAACTGGCCCTGTCATTTTTTGTCAAATTTTCATGAATTATCAAACCTCACGAGATCTCGGGTTTTCTTCTTTTTTTTTTATTTACCCCTTTTCAAGTTCATCAGGTCATCGTGACGTCATCCAGGTGCCATTTTGTAAATATCATTTCTTGATTATTTTTTTTTAACGGAAAGTCATTTCTGATTCATATTTAACATGATGAATATTCATATCAATCTGTATAATTCCATTCACTTAGACGTGCACGTACGCGTACGTCCACGCGTACGACTTGATTTTGCACACGTTTCAGGCCATTTTAAGCATTTCAAAAATTTGCGCGCGTCCGCTTGTGCCATATTTGCACGCGCACACCAAAGAAAACGTAAAGCGCCACTTTTTTTTTCACCTGATTTGCAGTGTTAATACTTTTCTTGACAGTTTCCATCAATTGAAAGTCAATTTCAACTGACCTTAAGGCCGCACACGCGCGTCAAAGTTCAAAATCCGTGCGCGCGCTATGGGGCAAATAACGTAAGAACAAGCAAAAACAATCCTCCTTTAAAATCCGCCAGAGCTCGTTAAATAGCATGGGGACCCCCCAATTCTTTTACATTTTCTGAAAGCCTATGAGTTGAACATTTGAATTCATGAAAAAATTGGGGGATCAAACAGTTTGAACGTCGCCTTATTCTCATCTGAACTAAAAATTTCATTTTTTCAATTGTGACGTCATATTTTTTTTTTTTTACCGTTAATCAAAACTCTCTCGCTTATGCGATATATTGTAGCTGAGACAATTCTCTATCACAAGCTTGCCTTCATTTTTCATTTTGAGAACGGCTTCATGGTCTAATCTTACAATAAACGGAGGCATGTCAATTTATCACATTTTGCGTGTATTGTCTATGGGACATGACCCTTTCTCAATTCTTGATTCTACATTCCCACCTTTTTGAGCAACAGCACCGTTATTTCTGCTCAATTTTCGTCCAACTTCCAGTATGTTGTAGTCGAGGCAATTCTCCACCTACGACTTTCCTTCATTTTTCCATTTTAATGACCTAATGATACCTTACTAGCAGCTTAAAGGCTTTCATGTCAGAATTTTCCATATTTGCGTGTTATAGATATGCAGCGTTATGCATATAACAGAGTACAATCTATACGATAACTCAAAGTCGGAAATTGTCCTTTTTATTCAAATTTTGGTCACTTATCAGTCACCACGAGTGCAAGTTGCACAATTTTTTTCAAGGTCAAAAAATCATCATGACGTCATTCAGGCGCCGTTGTGTCAAAATCAACAAATGGTCATATCTCCCAAACGGAATCATGAATCCTCTTGAAAGTTGCAACAGACATCACATCTTACACAAACACCACGCACACACAAAACCAGAATCCTGGATCAATTCAATTTTGTTATTATTAAAAAAAAAAAAATTAAGTGTCGACGTCTTTTTCTTGTCCATCTTTTCCTTTATATATACATAATTAAGACTATTTCGACAAACATAACTGTATATTTTTTAAGGTTATCCCTGTCCATTTTATCTCAAAAAAAAAAATAAAATGTTGAAATTGTTGCTGCTTTTCTCTCAGTAATCAAATGAAATATAGGAATTTCAATAGTATTTCCCTTAAAGACCAATCATCCACCTATCTGTCAGCCGTGATATTTTTTAATACTAAAAGGTCCATCTTAATGATATTGTACGCACGCATTACGCTTAACAAGACATGTTTTCCCTTACATTTTCAAAGTCATCAAGTCATTGTGAGGTCATCTAGGCGCCATTTTGTAAAAATCGCCTAAAGGTTATATCTTCATAACAGAATGTCATTTCTGATTCATATTTGGCATGATGAATGTTCATATCAATCTGACCAATCAATTCTCCGTGCGCGCGTCTATGGGCCAAATAACGTAAAAACATGCAAAAACATGCCCCTTTAAAATCCGCCACAGCTCGTTAAAAAGGTCCGAGACCCCCCCCCCCCCCTTTTTTTTTTACATTTTCCGAAAACCAATGAGTTGAAGATTTGATTTTGAGAAAAAAAAATTGGGGGGGGGGGGGGGTCAAATGGTTTAAACGCCGCCATATTCTCATGTGAACTCAATATTTCATTTTTTCAATTATGACGTCATATTTTTTACATTTAATCAAGACTGTCTCGCTTATTGTTGGTCGATTTTCGCCTGGATTTCAGTATGTTGTTGCTGAGATAATTCTCTACAAATTTTGTGTATAATTTTTTTCATTTTGATAACGCCATCATGGTCTAAATTTACGATAAACGGAGGCATGTCAATTTTTTTACATTTTGCGTGTATTGTCTATGGGACATGACCTTTACCTTAATTGTTGATCATACATCCCCGTCTTCTTCGAGCAACAGCTCCACTACTTTTGCTCGATTGTCACCCAGCTTTGAGTATGTTGTAGCATCGGGAACATGTAGAAATTTTAACTGGAAGATAAGATACGCGAATTCCGTATTCCATCCACGTGTTATCTCTATCAGCTGTATCCTGGAATGAATGCACTTGCCTCACAGACGCAAGGTCCCTGGCTCGAGTCCCGGGGAGGGAGAAATATTTTCCTTTTCCTTTCTTTTTACCATGTATATTACTATTCCCTTTGAGTATGATTACATAATGACTTCTAATAGGTGACAGCAATTGTCTCATTCAATCCCAGGTGTTAATCCAAACGATTTTGGAGCTACAGCTAACGCTATCAACTCTACTTTGTTGGTATATCTAATGCCTCACGTCTCCTCGATCCAGTTCATCTACCAGCATTTAGACCCTTTCCTGCAAATTCCATTGCTTCTGTTTAACCATGGACCGTTTTCAGGCGTTTTTCGTCTGAACCGTTTTTCAGACCGTTTTTAGGCGCGCGCGTACGCGTACGTCCGCGCGTCAGCGCGCGCGCAAAAAATAGAAATGCTCAGAATCACTTCAAATTCATTTTGCACACGTTTCAGGCCATTTTAAGCAGTTCATACAGGTCATACAAGCAGGTCATACGCGCGCGCAGGTCCTAAATAACGTTAAAACGCCGTTTTTCACTTGATTTGCATTCTTGATACTTTTCCTAACAATTTTCATCAATTTAGAACTGATTTCGACCAACCATAAGGTCGCACGCGCGCGTCAAAGTTCAAAATCCGTGCGCGCGTCTATTGGGCAAGTAATGTAAAATCACGCAAAAACATACCCCTTTAAAATCCGCCATAGCTCCTTAGAATGGGTGGAGACCCCCATTTTTTTACATATTCTGAAAGGTTATGAGTTGTAGATGTGAATCCATGACAAAAATTTATCTTGTCGATGTTATGAGGTCATCCTATCCTTATGTGAACTCAAAATTTTGATTTTTAATTTGTTAGAGACTATCTTGCTAATTATTCATAAATTTCCGCCGAGATTTCGATATGTTGTAGCTGAGATAATTTTCTACAAATAATTTATTTATTGGTACTCATTTTGATGACGTTATCATGGTCTAAATTCACGATAAAAGGTACCATGTCAATTTTTCTCATTTCACGTGTATTCTCTATGGGACATGACCTTTACGTAATTCTCGATTCTACATTCTCGTCTTCTTTGATCAAGATTTCCCTTATTTCTGCTTGATTTTCGCCCATCTTTAAGTATGTTGCAGCTGAGAAAATTTTCTGTCTTATGCATTCATATGTTTTTTAAGCAAATGTCGAAAACATGTCGAAATTTTGACTGGAAAACCTGATATTAGAATTCCGTTTGAATCTGCGTGTTATCTCTATGAGTTGTTTTCAGGTATACCTTCAAATCACTTGCCTCACATGCTGAAAGTCCCTGCTTCGAGCCCCGGAAGGAAGGGGGGCAAATTTTTCTTTTTGCTTTCTTTTTACATGTTTTATTACTATCCTCTTTAACTATATACATATACGGTCACAGTCAATGAAATAAACTGCTGATTTTCGCCCGTTATGACAATTGCATTGCAGTGCACTGTAGTTTATGTACAACTCTATAGAAATCTGATTAGTTCAGGTGAATTAAAGCTTTGGATCACCTTTTAAGTATTCTTCGAAAAATCAAATCATCCAATTTCTATGACGTTAGTCTCCTATCGAGACGTTAAAGTGTTATCAAAAGTCTTACCAACGAATTTATCACAATCCACGTCGAAACCTAAAAGATGCCGACAGACCACCTAATTTGTCATGTGACAAATTCAAATGTCTCGTTACATTTCAAATTCAAGTTTAATATTAGTTGACACCTGAAGACTAGATCTAGTAGTTAAATCTGATCCCCCTTTTTATTTGGGCAAATCTGTTATTGTTGTTAGACCCGGTCCACTATCTAATTCAGATGTAGACATAGGGTCTACTCCAGGCCTAAAACAGTTAGGCTAGATCTAGACAGATTTCCTACTAACAGTACATGTTAGTGAGTACTAAAGTTACACAGAATGTATCTCGATGTAGCGTTAGTTGAGCAAATCTGCATCAAATTTTCACAAAATAATCACTAGACCCTACAGTTGTATCTCATTTCTTACTGAATTTCAATCACATCAGACAGCGAAAAATCTCTATTACGACTTCGATGTTCAGTGACAGCGGCTACCTTGTGTTATTCATGCTTGACTCATAAATTCTGTCTTTTTTTTTATTGCTAGCTTCATTTCTTTTTTCTTCTTTTTTTCCACTGTAACTGTTGAGGGTTGAGCACGTAACATACAGTACATAGTGACTGTACAAAAGTCTGTAGTGAGCGACAACAACTTGTATAGATTTATTTCCAGCTAGAAATGTAACTTTAACTATTTTTTTTTCTTTCTTTCTTTTCAGGATGGCGCTTTTCTTCGCCAATAAAATAGATTATGTGGAGACATGTACAAATCCAGAGAGGAAAAAAGAACTTGTTGAAGTTTGGAGAGGTAGGCTGTATGAAAATGAAATTGGCTGTTTATGGGTCTAGATCTATGCCAATATTAATAAATAATAACAATGACGATGATATAGGACAGTAAAATAATGGGCCAATATTAGTATGATAGTTGCCCTTGATTGATCTCTGTGCTTTTGTCAAAGCAAAGTCTTTCAAGTATACAGACTGGATCCTGTTTTTCGGAATAATAATAAAAATAATAATGACAATGATAATAATGAACTGTCTATAAAGCAATGTAGTAAAACAAAAAAAAATATTTCCCAGACACAAATATAGAAGAGATAACACAATCCTCATAAATGTCTTGTGTCAAGTTCAATGTATTATCAGATACAATGTAACTTGAATGTTTTCAAGGATGTAATTCTCCACATCATTGATAGATTATGCTGTGGAGGAGCTACTGTAGTTGAGAAGGCCCTTCCAGAAGACAAGTCTGTGGACAGATATATTCATTGAGTCCAATCGTATATATATAGCTTTATTTTGCTATAATAAATACATGTTTATGAATCTGTATCTTACATACCATAACATATTTGTTAAATTTCGTTCTTTTTCATTTTTTTCATACAACAGATATTCAGGAGTTCACTCTCTTCATCTTCATTGTTGATGGCAGGTGGACAAGATCAAACTCTGCACATATCTCGAAGTTATTGTTATAGGTACATTTAGCAAAAAAAAAAAGGGACTGTATCAAAAGCTTTTTACTTTAATTAGCCTGCCACATCCCTAGTTACTACCCACAGATCTATCATAGGTTTTAGTTCGTAATTGAGAATAGAGTTTTCTCTCTCAGATAAATTGGGACATTGTAGTGCCGCATTGTTATCGCTGAAGTGCTCGCCAAGCTGATAGGTCTTTGATACTTTGTGAATCTCCAAACTTTTGTTGTTTTGTGTATTATGTTTGTGTGCTTGTGCTGATTGTATTCTGCCAACTTTTTTTTTTAGCTTAAACAGGAAGTTTCTATTTTTCAACACAGTGTAAGTTCGCTCAATTGTAACAAATCACCTGTAGGGTATGAATTTGTAAAGCAGTTATTGATTTCGGTGCATGAAATGGGTCTTATGTGTATATAAAGAAAATTAAGATAATCTTTGTTCTTGTTTTCACGCCCAATATGCAAAACATTTTTTGCAACTGTGAATTCTTAGATGATTATTGTTCCATCCGTCAATTGGAGGTTTGGATAAGTGGATCAATGTGTTGAGTAAAACCCTGATTTTATCAAGAATTGTATGATGTAGCATAGGTCATAATCTTTTAAACTCCCTAGAGTACAATAGGATATCTGTGCATCAGTCTAAAAAATATATTTGCAAACAAAATTCATGCGTTAAAGATAGTAGCCCACTTTTGCAAGTGGCACTCAATCTTGTTGTAAGCCACATAAAAACAATCCTAAATAAAGTTTTAGATCCCAGTAGATTCCCGTTTAGGATCGAATAGGAAATATTCAACACAAATTTCTTTTATTTTTTTGCTTTGTAAACGCTTCTTCCTGACGCTTTAAGAGTACAACAATTCATTTTCACTTATTCTTTGGAGTATTGTAAATTTAGTAACATAATAGTTTTACACAAATATTTGCGATTTGAAATTGAAATTGGCTAGTTTCTCTTCCAATTCTGGCAGTATTGTGGAAATGTGGGATACTTCTTCTAAAAGTATAAGATTAGAAACTGTACTAATTTCATGCTAATGAATTAGTCATGAAATGTATTTTTTAACGCAAGAATGACATAAAAACATGCAGGTAAAAGCAATCATAAGTTTGTGAAAATTAAATATCATTACCAAAAAGCTGATGTAATTAGGCCTACACTGGGCATAGATCTGTTATAGATTGCAGACTTGATCAGTTAACATGTAAACATAATAAATTCATCATTGCCATAATGATGCTAATAAACTTATCTTAATCTTTTGAACGCCCAGTAATCCACTTATTTTGTTATTTTCTGTAAATAAAAGGATTAAATAGTTTAGAAATTGTGGTGAAACAAAATAGAGAGTGACAAAGAAATATACATCTCAAAAGAAGAGATAACAAGAGAGATGACGTGAGATCATGGATATGGTAATAAAAATTTTGATATAAAAAAATAAACGAGATAAAGATGTGACTTTGGGGAAAGAGGAAAGGAGAGAAGGAGGGAGGGAGGGAGAGAGAGAGGGAGAGAGAATAGGAGAGAGAGTTAAGAAGCCACTGGGGAAAACATTTGCCAATTATACCTTGAACACATTTGTTTTCGTTTTTTTTTTTTTTTTTTTTTTTTTTTTTTGGGGGGGGGGGGGGGGCTTTATTCTTTTACCCGCCTTGTAAGGATTTCAGAGTAAAAACAGATAATTCAGCACAACAACTCATACTGATCAGCTGGTAAAACGACTAATGACTCGGGGAGTGGGGGGGGGGGCTATAACATTTTTTTTTCTTTCTTTAAAAAGCATAATAATATTAATGATACAGAAGAGGTATCATGTTGGTTGAGAGCTCTGGTTGTAAACTGATTTGATCTCACATGATATTAGATTTAATCAGGGCGTAGCTAAGGGAGGCACTAGGGGGCCATCCCCCCCCCCCCCCCCCCCCCCCCCCGTTGATCGGCGAGCAAAAAAAAAAAATAACATAAAATTAGCATATGCCTCATCTCATGTAAGCTACCACCTAATACTAGAATTTAGTGTGCAGAAAATGCCATTTTCATGCACGAATTTTAAAAATCCCCCTACCCTCCCGTCCTCGCCTTGCCCCCCCCCCCCCCCCCGCTGAAAATTCCTGCTACGTCAGTAGCATACGTTTGCTGAATTGTGCAGCATCTGATCCAGTTTACTACCTTATGATTACTGATACTTGAATATAATGTTGCTGTCCTAATTCTCCCTTTTCATTTTTTTTTCACACCATCAAGAATTCCGAAGAGTCTATCAAATGCAGAAATAAGTCAAATAATTTAAGACAGGAATGACTGAGAGATCATTCTTCCTCCAATATATCGTTTCTCCCTAGCTAGTATATTTCTTCCTGTCTTTCGTTTTCTGATTTTTCTTTTTTTCTCAATCTCCCTCTAGCTCACCACACACACATCTTCTCTCTCTTTTTAAGTCCAGGGAAACCCTGATTATATCTAACATAATATGTAATGGTCAGTTCTTCCAAGGAGTTACCAGCAGCTCCTTACTTATTCTGAATATTACTTATAAAAATGTCTAAGTTTGGTATGTGATTGTACCAGTGAATCGTCAGGAATGAAACGATATGATGAAACCAGACATCAACAACGTCACACTGCTTCTTCATTTGGCATATTAGTTGCATTATAATTAGATAATTGAAGGACACTGATTCGCCGATTCTGCTGCGTGGGAATAAATTTATACATGAATACATTAACATATATGAATAGATAATGCGAGTTGACCTCTACCTAATGCGCATGCTCAGCGCTGTACTGTGTTTGCGTTTCTTTTGCGTGGAAATCATATGCGGCCTCGGGGAGCATCTTCCAAAATGAATTATTCATGGGGGCTTCGGGAAGCGTTCAAATCGTGTTCAAATGTCCCCGGACAAAATGGCGGAGATTACGGGGCCTGGTCAAAGCCCACTCAAAAATTAAAAATGCTCAAATTCATTTCAAATTTGTTATGCACACCTTTCAGGACATTTTATGCGTTTCAAAAATTTGCACCTCCGCGTCCGAGCGCACCATATGCGCGTGCGTAAGTTCGTAAAAACCGTAGAAATGCCTTTTTAAACATGATTTGCCCTCCTAATACTTTTCTTTACCATTTCAAACAATTTAGAATGAATTTCAAATTAGCATAATGTCGCTTGCGCCCGCCAAAGTTCAAAATATGCGCGTGCGTCTATCAGCGATATAACACAAAAAACATCGCAAAAACATGCCTTTTTACATTTCTCCATAGTTCCGTAGAAACGGTGGAGACACCTTATTATATGCTGGAAGTTTTTAACTTGTTAATTTGAATCCATTATGAAAAGGTGACTCTTTCATGGTTGGGAAGTCACCATTATTTTCATCCGAAGCCAAAGATTCGATTTTAAATTTGTGACGCTATATGTTCTGTATGTCCCGATATTCTGCTTACTGTTGGTTGAATTTCCCCCGGATTCCGATATCTTGTAGCTGAGATAGTTCCCTACAAGGCCTTTTCCTTTTTTTCCCCTTTTGACAACAGCATCATGGTTCAGTTTTGCATAAAATAGATGCATGTAAAGTTTCCCCATTGTACGTGTATTCGCTATGGGACGGAACTCTTTCTCCAATCTTGATTCCATATTCCAGTCTTCTTTAAGCAATTTATCTGTTATTTCTCCTCGATTTTTGCGGATAAAACGAGGAGAATGACACTGAATTTTGATCAGACGTTGACAGATCACCTAATTCGTCCCAAAAGACAAATTCAAATGTCTGGTTTTATTTTGGATTGTGATATCAATCATCATCTCATTATGCAATAAATGGAGGCATGCCAGTTTTTCGTATTCTACATGTATTATCTTAAAGACATGATTTTTCTTCAAATCTAGATTTTACGATCCCCTCTTCTTGAGCTAAACATCGATTATCTCTGCTCCATTTTCTGCCGATCTTAGAGCATATAGCTGACAAAAAAAATTATAGTAGGAAAGTGAAATTTCTTTTTTAAATCTGATGTCGACAGACCACCTCAGTCTCCAGTTATGAATTTTTCGTTATCATTATTATTATAATCAGTAGTAGCCAGTGGTAGTATACTTGTAGTAGGAATTATTCGTAATACTGCAGTAATATCGTACCGTACGATTATGGAAATGACAGTAGCACTAAGTTACGTAAAGCGTTTTTTGATGGTGAAATCGTGCTGCAGAGACATCGGACGCACAGTTACCCCGAAGAGATTGTTACACAAAAGACGAGAAGGGCGAGTACTGCTGTAAAGGCCTTTCGTCGACTTCAAGTTGACCCAGCTTGATGAAAGCTGGGTTTTAGGTGGACATGGTCATTCAATGTTTGAAATTTGTTTTCAATATCTCATTTATTAGTAGTATTTCTTATCATAAATTGTATTGCTAATATTAGTCATATCACCATTTTTGTTATTGTTAGTCTTAATATCTTTGTTATTATTTCAAAGACCCGTGACCAATAGACAGTTATAGGCTACCATTTTAGTCCTTGAATAGAAGTAGATAGAGCCTAATATTTCGGTTTCAATCTTAAGGGCTTAATGGCGTGAATTGTTTGTTCTTTTTTGAAAGTTTCGTAGCCTATTAAACAAGGAAGACTATCTAAATATTCAAACAAATATATAGGCGGCGGTAGTATTTGCAAGGTGCTTACGGACAGAGAAGAGAGGAGAAGGAAGTAAATATTCATTATAGAGGTAAAATTTTTCATAAATTGTCAACGTCGTTTTATGCAGCAGGACTTACATAATTGAAGCTATAAACATAAAAAAAAACAACTAGTCATGTGAAATAACAATTAACAATAAACAATGTAATAGTGAATTTGATACAAACGTTTGAGGAGAACGTGCAAACAAGGAAATCCGAACGAGCCAGAAGAAAGAGGTCAACCAAGAATCCCTTCAACGAATCACTGCGGAATCGTGTGGAGAGTGCTGCAGAATTTGTTATTCCTCTGTCACTCACAAAAACATATTGAGTGTACCTGAAACATTAAAAATAAAAGAAACAAAGATAAATTATAGTAAGTCATTAGCATTACACTGTAAAATTTTTGTGTAAATTTTACAATTCTCCGGCCGTAAAATTCAACGAATATTTATGGTAAACGTCTTTTACAGTAAAAGGTCAGTAAATTAGAGTGTGACGTCATATTTATCATATCGCAACGACTCCGATGCCCCAAAATGTAAAATTACCGTAAAATTTACGGGTGAAATGCCTTAAATCATTTAATTTCGCGCACTGTTTTTGCACTTACGGTCAGTCTGCAGTTATTTCCTCTTGCGCATGCGCTATGCATATATACGCGCACTCCGTGACCTGGCAAGGCGAGTCGAATTCTTAAGGCGGATAGCCGTCGTCCTTATAAAAGTTGAAGCTGATTTGTAAGTAAGCAATCGTCCTAAATCTTATCAATGTTTATGAAAATCAGTTGAATTGTTAATTACATTTTGATCTTTATATGTCCTAGGTCATATCAAGATGGTTTTTTTTTGTTTTTTGAATAGACATGTGTAATAACTTGTAAAACAACTTGAACTAACATGAGGACGTGAGAATCGTCGTCATGCGATGAATGTGTGTGCATGATGCATTGTGAGTTGTCTTATTGCGTATGATTGCTATGCTTTACATTCAGCGGCTTAAACTTCACAGAAATAATTGGTCTGTGCAAATTCCATTTCCATATCTTAATTCTACATATTCCTAAGTTGATTTCTGGAGAAAATGACGATGGGTGAATGTCAGCAACACATATTTCCAGGTCGATATTCGGTGTCAAATTTTGCTCTGAAATATGAAAGGGTCCTAAAAAAAAAAAAAGCTACATGTACATGCACATGCAATAAACGAATGCAAATCTGACTTTACTGTACTCGCTTCTGGCTTCTAAGTCTAATTCGATCAACAAAAGTTCACGCACCTCGTTACCCACAAACAATGTCAAGTTGGATGCAATAACTAAATAAGCTTACACAGATTTGCTTTAACTGTTCTTTAAATTCAGGAAACTGACACATACAGCCAACGAGGTTGAGGAGGGGGTTTTGCTCTCAACGCCTGTCTTGATTTCTTTTGGTATGTACTAAACTTTTGATAAGAAATTCAATTTTTATTTTAATTTTTTTAAAGAATTATTTTTCTTACAATTTTGAAATATTTTGATGTGAAAGTACATGTTGAATTCAAATTATGGAGGGGGGGGGGGGGTAATCACATGAGATGATAATACGTGGAAAGAATTACGCTAAAGAATTTATCAAGTGTTACTGTTATCCCGAATGATATTATGATGTTATACATTTGTACCCCCTCCCCCTTAAAAAAAATCACGGATAGGCCTATGACCTTAGGATAATTAATTTTGAAAATGTGATCAACCCAAAACATTTTTGTTGTTGCAATAATCTCCTTCACAAACTCTCAATTACTTCATCATCTCCCATTCTCCGCCCCCTCCCCTCTCTCTCTCTCTCTGACACCCTAGAATTTTCATCACATAATCTCGCCTGAATTGATTTTTCATCTCTTTCTTCCTGTATCTGTCTCTGTTTCTCTTTCCATCTCTTTTGAACACATCCTCTCCTTCATGCACCCTGGTTGCTTCATTTTCATCCCCTCATATTCAGGGGCGTAACAGGTACCTGTTATCAGGGGGGGGGGGCAGAGCCTAAAAATTTCCCGGTAACTAGTCTGTGTCTAGAATTTGTGGCGTAGCTAGGACGGTAGGAGGACGGTAGTGCTCCACCGGCGTAAATCCAATTTGAGGAGTGGGGGATTAAAAACTTTTTTAACGATTTTTTCCCTCTCACACACATTTTGATATATATTTTGCGAGAGAGCGAAGCGAGCGAGCCGAAAATTATCACTTTTTTGCTTTTGAATCGCATTTTCGAATAAAAATCCAAAAATATGACGAAAGAGCGATGCGAGCGAGCCAAAAATAACCACTTTTCTTGAGTTTAATCGCATTTTTGGATGGAAATCCTAAGATTTTAACGAGCGAGCGGAGTGAGCGAGCCAAAAATAACCACTTTTTTGTTTTCAGTAGCATTTTCAAATAGAAATTCTAAAATATGATGATTGTTTATGACAGATATATATTCAGAATTTTTACTAACTGATTAATAATTAAAATATATTTTCTTCTTTAAAAAGTGTGTCTGCATGGGGGGAAATTTGTACACACCATCCCCTCTCTCCCTCGGGTAGGGGTGATAGATCCCCCCCCCCCCGGAATTTACACCAAGAGGGAAGGGGGGGGGGTTTCCCCCCTCCCGTGCGAAGCGCGGAAGCTCCGACCTTTCTTTGCATTGTTAGTCGTCGGTAATTAAGTCTCTCTTCTGCGGCGCAACTAGAATTTCATTTTAGGAGGACGGTAGTGCTCCCTAGGAGGGAGGGTGCAGGGAGGGGGAGTTTCCCCCCCCCCCCCTCCGACGTTTTTTCGCTGTCAGTTCCCGCTCTTCTTACGCTCTCTGCCTGTTATCGAGGGGGGGGGGAGGGGGCAAATTTCCCGATAATTAAGTTTAGAATCAGTGGTGTAGCTAGGATTTTCTTTTAAGAAAACGTTAGTGCAAAGCGCACTCCCTAGGCATGCTAGGGGAAGGGTGGAGGGATGATGATTTTCCCCTCCCGCGCGAAGCGCGGAAGCTCTGACGTTTCTTTGAATTGTTCGTTGTCTGTTACCGGTCTCATACATTTTCTGACTGTTATCGGGGGGGGGGGGGCAGAGCCGAAAATTTCCCGGTAACTAAATCTAGAAATAGAATATGCGGAGATAAGCCCGCACCGCGAGTTGCTTGTTGCGAAGCCTTTAGCGGGTGGGGCCCAGGGTTCTGGCTTAGGGGACCTGATGGGGGTCTACAGGGAAGTCACTGCGGCTGTCCAGGGAGTGGAGCACCGGGAAACTCCGGGTTTGGTACTAAATTTTCCCTCAATTTGTTTTGTTTCCCTTTGCTTTCTTCTTTTTCCCCTTTCCCTCTTTTCCCTCTCTCTCTTCTTCTTTCTCCCCTTTCTCCTTCTTTCTTTCCCGTTCTCCTCCTTCTTTCTCCTTCTTTCTTTCCCTTTCTCCTTCTTTCTTTTCCTTTCTTCTTCTTCCTTTCCCTTTCTCCCTTCCTTTTTCTTCCTTTCCCTCCTTTCCATTTTTCCCGGTGGTTTGGTGGATTTTCCCGCTGAAATCCTTCAGGGGGGGGGGGGGGGGGCAGAGTGCCCCCCCTGCCCCCCGGCTGTTACGCCACTGCTCATATTGATTTCAATGATATACAAATTATAAAAATTGCAACGATTTATATGATCAATATCAAACTACACTTGCAGTCAAAATTACGTATAGATTTGCTATGTAATTATTATCTTTCTGCATGGTGATTACATGTTTATAAGTTCATTCTGATAAAATGGAAACTAGATCAGCCTTCCATCATCGTTTACAAATAAAATACATTTCATATTAATCATAACAATTTTTCTAATCATATACTCTGTTCAGAACTTTTCCAAAATAAAAGTAGACTATAGAGTTTTACATCACTACCATTTACATGCTAGTAATTTGAATTGCAATGTACCAAGGCCAAATTGAATTCTTTTCTACTTTAAAATAATACTTAGATATGTAAATGAATATTTAAGAGAACTTAGTCAGATTTTGTGCACAACTCTGATAGAACGAGCTATTCTATATCCCTTTAGAAGTTATGAATAAAATTAATTATAACACAACTGAACACAGTGGTTTTGTTACATGCTAATCAATCAATCCAAATTACAGTGTACATATTATTATATGAATTTTCAAATGCTCTAATGAAAGAATAATCTGCTGTAAGAGTTTCAAATAATCAACACACACCTATGGGGGGGGGGGTGGACCAAATAAATACAATCACTTGTTCTGTAATTTTGTCCAATGACACTATAAGAAATTTTAATGATAATCCAAAATTGTGGAATGCATATCAACAAATTTGAATTGAATTATGGAGCAATTAGTCATGTTATACGAAATGGCGACATTTATTAGGAAGCCCTCTCAGATAATTCATCTTCATTTAGTTTAGGATTCATGTAACTCAACACCCAAATGAATCTATTTCCTTACAGATTAAAGCTAAATTAAGGTTCGGGTGGTACGCATATCTTTATGCAGTCCCATCCCGCTGAAAATCTTCAACCTTTTCCATTCAAAATTTCCCCCAAATTCTACCCAAAGTGTGCACTATATCATTCAATTTCCAATCTCACCCACTTGGTTACTGATCACTCCCTTCCTTGCTTGTTCCTTCAAATAATTACATGATCTTGCACCCAACACTCAACCCCAAGAAATTACCTATGTAACCTATGTAACATGGTGGTTTAAGATATATATTGAAGGATCTGGTGCAAATATTTGGTGGGATTTTTGAAAATTATCAGTAAAAAACATGCAATTCTAAAAATTGCTGAGTTGGGCCACTGCTCCCCTTGCCCCCTGCTGCACACAGTGCCATGACACCTCACTCAGTGAGAGACAGATCTCCAAAGGGGTCCAATACACTGAAGAGATGAAGCTAAATTCTTTCAGTCTGTTAATGAAAAAATATAAGATTGAAAGTTGACTTGAATTGTTATAAATGCAAAGTACATGTACAAAATATGTATAGTAGGAACACTACTAGTAATTTGTCAACTTTGCAGACCAAGGTTTACAAATCATTTTAGTTTATTTTGTTTCTCAATTCTCAAAATACAACTGGCATTCATATAGAAATACATAAGAATACACACATTGTACAGTTCATGTCTCTGCTTAAAATTTGATGATAAAAAAAAAACCAAAACTTGTAAATGATGTGAGAGGAAATCAGAAAACAAAACAATGCTTCTGCTTGTCAGGAAAACTGAACAAGTAAAACTTAGGTATTATGCTTTTAATAACTAACATTCCCTTAAAATCTTAATGCAAACGAAGAAATAAATATCTTAATCCAAGTGTACTTTTTGTGAGCAAGAAATGTTGGCAAGATTTTTTAATCCTGGTGCCTATTCAAGGAAGAAAAATATTTATCAAGCTTGACTGATAACATTTGCAAAGGAACAAAAAAGAAACCAGGTCCATGGAAGACGATACCCCCCCCCCGCCTTATTTCTAAGTTGAGACAGTTATGAATTGAAATGTTACTCAGAAATTCCAGAATGAGTGTATTTGCAACCAAGGCCAATGGCCTTGTAACAATGCTAAACCCTGGCTGAAATTCGACATGTTGATAGCAAGCTGACCAAATTCATGCAACATTCAATTACCTTCCATAACTGGAGTTGTAACTAATTCATTCCTTGCAGAAATTTTCTTCATTTTCAGTCAACAAGCAATCATCCTCTACATCTCCAAAATTATTGATGTGGCTGCAAACATAAATGCAGCCTCATGTTTCAACCTAGGTATCTGATGAACAAAGTCAAAACAGATGAATGAATGGGGTGCTCAGAGCTACCTCTCAACAAAGAATCTTTCTTAGTCTATAGTCTGTATGTACAATCAGGGAGTAGAAGCATGAGTAACTCTTTGCAAGTTTCTGTCAACTATTGGCACAATCATATACTCAAATTTAACAATCATAATAATTAGTTTTCTCCTTTACCATTGTACCAGAAGAAATAAAACCCATCTAGTGTGCTCAAGTGATATCTGAAGAATAATGACCTGCATCAATACTGCTCTAAGGAAAGCAGAGTTCAAAGTAGATATCTGAAGAAGAATTGTCATTATTATCCCCTCTGAATTAATTCTGCAGGCAAAGAGTTAAATCATACCCCCTCTCATCATGCTTGCTTATAGCACACAGCTACATCATGTAACTACGATAACCGATTCGTCAACACACAAACACACTGCAGCAGTGGGATATACGTTCAATCTCATATCACTATAAAACTGATTTGCATTTCATTAATTTTAACAATCATCAGCAATCCGCCCAAAAGTTTGGGCAAGATGTTGGGTGGTGACAGGGTGCTTAGCACAACGCAGCGCTAACATGAACTACCGACGATGGAAAAAAAAATACAAAAAAAATGACATACAACTCAGGACAGTTCTTAGAAAATGTAAAGAAATTAATGCAGATTCACCACAATGGTAGAACTTATTATGAATAAATTGCATTTTTTGACAAATTAGCGAAATCTAAACTGTACTCACCTCTTAACTTTTCCTAAAAATCCTGACTTTCTGTGGATAGACTGTTAACTTTCATTCAAGCCGTTTTTGTCGTATTCGTTTGTACGCAAGGGGACGCCACTATTCGTATTTTTGTTGTATTATTTTTATGAAGCGTCGGGTAAATTTCACTCTTTGATCCCGACCGTTCGTAGATTTAAGGTGCATATTTCTCAAATGGTAGACCCGACCTTTCGCAAATCAAGTGGGCTGTTTTCACGAAACGTCGGGTTACGCGATTACACGGCCCGACGCGATTACCCGATGTTTCGAAGTAAGTCGTGTATTTTGCAGTAACCATGATGTTTAATGATATCTCCACTACGTGTCTCTGTCTGAGCAATCATAAATGTTCTTTCTGTGTTCACCCAGGTGTATCTTTTCATTCTTATGCCCAAATTGTTACATTTAAATTGTCACAATTAAATTGTTCATTCTGAATACTTTACAGTACCAAAATCAAACACACATAAAAATAAAAAAATGTTGAGTCTACACCACCACAGTCCCCTGGTTTTTTTTCCTCCCGAATTAAATTTTGTCAGTTGTTTGTATGTTACACCAGCTAGAGAGGTATTTTGTCATTTTGATGTCTTATACATAGGTTAATTTTTTGAACGCATGCATTAGCAACTAAAGTATGATTTTTCTTGTTATTTTGTCTGATCTTAGCTGTTGTAGGTTTATCAACTTCATACAGTCACCTTGCTGGGGAGCGTTTTATGAAGAGTTTTAGTTGTGGTCTGACATATGGGACAGAATACCTTAGACTTGCCTGGCATATGTACGGTATTACATGTAAATGGCTCTAATAAAATCTAGGCCAAAACTGAACATCCATGCACAGTGGGGAGTTGAAGAGGCTTTTTAAAAATGTATTTTTGTGTTGCTGCATTTGCCTAGAGATGACATGCTGGTAGCATCACGTTTTACCTTGCTATTGATGGCCATGTTGTGAACGCATCTGTATATTCCAAGTTCATCGCAGGGCTGAGGATGTTGAATTTGCCTCAGATTACTGCTTTGACATTGCATAGGCCTACAACCCTGAAGTTTGTGCAACAGTGGATTTTATTAAGAGGTATCGGTATTGATTATTTTCTTGCTTTTCCTACGTCTTTTTTCGCACTCTTTCACAAAAAATACTCTTTACTTGCCTTCCATTCGTCCCGCTTTTGTTCTCGCAATAACTTTAAAAATGCAGGTGATGGATCAACACTGCATGACACAAAGGAGTGACGATAATCAGATCAGTGTTTATTAATAAGACTCTGTAATAATGCCAAATTTTAGGGTAGACCAGCTGCATGGTCGTTTTAAACTGTCACTAATTCCCGAGCATGCGTGTGCGCACACTGATGTGGTATCCCCACGAATTCACCTTCCCCGGAAAAAAAAAAAAAAAAAACCGACCAGCAAATCTCGGCTGCGAGGTCCGAATTTAATGAGCAATGACCCCATGCCCCCGCTTCCCAAATAAGGACCCTCTCATGAATGATGCATGTTTGGTTTTGATCAGGGGTCAGCTGGTCAGCCAAGGCCAGTGTGTGTGGGGTCTTTGTGTTCTCGTAAGATCCATGGCGTGTTTTTATTGGCGAGTGTGAAAGAGATCAATGCATGCAGCTATTGACCCTTTCGCAAGATGTTCCACACCTCCAAATACAAGCATGGAGGTATACCTCCATGATACAAGATATGCATCGTATTGGAGAAAAGTTTTCCAGCAATTGCTGAGCTAAATTAACCAAGTTAACCCATACATGTTGCATTTCTTCGTTTTCAAGATAGAGATCGGATTCTTCGATCAGCTCCATCTGCCTTGAAGGGAAAGAATGTCAATGGGAAAATTGTGTATGTGACAGATGACGTTTCAAAATCCATCAGAGCAGATCGCAAAAAGTTGATACCAACAAGGAATGAGTTGAGGGCGCAAGATCTCTTTGCAGTCATCCCGTACAGCATACCAGCATATGTCCTGTACAAGTCAAGCGATGGAATTTTCAAGAAGATCTTTGTCAAAGACATAAAGAATCCAGTTGGAACTTAGATGATAGACATACTTTATAACTACTAAGAGATGGCTCAGTAGGAAAGTTTTGACAACTTTTGATGTATTGGTTGTGGAGTCTGAACTGGAGAAACCATGCAGACAATTATAAAAGACCATTTGGATATGAACAATAGGCCAGGGCCTATATTCACTTTTGGATTTGTTTTGATGTATTGTGTAATAGAACGGGTAGAGTGTCTCTATTTATTTTTTCATAGCAGGGATTTAACTTTTTGGACATATGATAAACTAAAGATGTTCTTGTATGATCAGAATGGAGAATGATATTACAGTAAATATGATGTCTCTGAACGTGAGGGGGTTACAGAATACAGTAAAGAGACGAAGTATTTTTAGTTGGATTAGAAGCCTTAAGATGGATATTGTTATGTTGCAAGAAAGTCACAGCTCTCCAAAGGATGAATCAATATGGGCAAATGAATGGGGTAATATAGCCTTGTTTTCCCATGGTTCTACAAATAGTAAAGGAGTCTTATTTTTATTTAATAGTAGATTAAAGATGAAAATGCATAAAGTGTATAGAGATGAATCAGGGAGGGTTATATGTGTTCATGTGGATATCGAAAATAATAGTTTTCTTATTTTGAATTTATATGCACCAAATGTAGAAAATTTACAAGTACAGTTTTATGATGATTTATTAAAGATATTGGAAACAGAATGGGATGGAAAGGAAAATATCATTATTGGAGGGGATTTCAACTGTATTTTAGACCCACAACTGGACAAAAAAGGTGGGACACATTTGCTGAAGAAAAAAGTCGTGCAAAAGATTAGAGACATTATGGTTCCCTTTGAATTGCTTGATATTTGGCGTACTGTGAATGGTAATAAGAGACAATTTACTTGGAGACAAAACTCCCCTCTTATTCAATGCCGGCTTGATTATTTTTTAGTGAATAGTGATTTAAAGCATAAGATTAAAAGGGTGAAAATTGTTAGAGCCTTACGGACAGACCACTCAGCTGTGTGTTTGGAAATACTTCTGAACAAGAACAAGAGAGGGAAAGGCTACTGGAAGCTAAATGTCTCGCTTCTTCAAGATGAAGAATTTGTTAAGGTTATGAGAGAAAATATTAATAGCTGGAAAGAGGAGTATTCTTTTTTGGAACCAAGAGTAAAATGGGATTGGATTAAGTATAAGATAAGATGTTTTTGTGTGAAGTATTCTAAAAAAGTACAAAAACAAACAACTAATGCTGAACAGCAGTTAAGAAGTAAACTGAATGTACTGGAAAATAGGCTTGTTTTCAACGAAGAGGAGGGTATTGTTTATGAAATAGAAAAAATAAAGGAGGAATTAATAGAAATAGACAACAAAAGAGTAGCTGGGCTCATGATTAGGTCAAGGAGCCGATGGTATGAGAAAGGTGAAAAAAGTAATGATTATTTTCTAGGCTTAGAAAAGAGAAATAATATAAAGAAGCTCTGCTACGAATTATTTGTAGATGGTAAGTGAATCACAGAATTTAAAGATATTCTATCTGCCCAAATGCAATACTATAAGAAGTTATATACTTCAAAATTGGAAGCTGGATTTGATGAGCAAGGTAATTCTTTTTTAGAGAAAACAAAAGTGCCTACATTAACTGCTGAAGAGAGAGGGGAGCTGGAAAAATCTATATCCAAAAAAGAATGTAGAGAAGCACTGAATGATTTGTCTAAAAATAAGAGCCCAGGGAATGATGGTATTCCAGTGGAATTCTACCAGACTTTTTGGAATATTTTAGAAGGTATTTTTATGGAATCGGTATTAGATAGTTTTGAAAAAGGAGAAATGTCTACATCACAAAGACAAGCAATTCTTATCCTTATTAAAAAAGAAGGTAAAGATGAAAGGGAGCTTAAGAATTGGAGACCGATATCTCTGTTGAACGTGGATGTGAAAATAGTTACTAAAGTTTTTGCCAAACGTATGTGTAAGTATATAGATAAATTGATCAGTGTTTGTCAGACCGGTTTTGTTAAGGGGAGATATATAGGTGAATCCATTAGAGTTATTATAGATATTATGTTTTACACCAAAATGCATAACATACCAGGACTTCTATTTTTTCTAGATTATGAGAAAGCATTTGACTCATTGGAGTGGGATTTTATGATGAAAGTGTTAGGTAAATTTGGTTTTGGACCTAACTTCCAGAGTAATATCCAAACTTTTTATAACAATATAAGCAGTTGTATTTGTAGTAATGGACATACTTCTGGTTATTTTGGTCTGAGTAGAGGAGTAAGACAGGGGGACCCTATATCCCCATATTTATTCATACTTTGTGTGGAAATACTCTCATGTGCTATACGTCAAAATGAACAAATCAGAGGCATAGAAATAGATGGTTATGCAGTTAACATATTGCAATACGCAGATGATACCACTTTGGTTTTGGCTGATTTAGAATCCGCAAAGGAAGCGTTTGGTATAATTGAAGATTTTGCTTCTTTCTCAGGTCTTAAAATTAATAAAAGCAAAACAAATGCTATGTGGTTGGGATCAAGAAGAAACTGTCGGATTAAACCTCTTGATATTAATTTACCATCTGAACCTTTTCGGGTATTGGGCATATTGTTGTCTTCCGATATGGACCTAATGTTATCATTAAATTTTGAAAAATGCTTAGCAGATGTGAAAGTCATGCTTAATGTATGGAGAAAAAGGAATTTGAGTTTAATCGGAAAGATACAAATAGTTAAAACATTTGCCATATCAAAATTTGTTTATTACGGTTCAGTTTTACCAATTCCAAGTCATATTTTGAAACAATTAGAGAGTGTTATTAAAGATTTTGTATGGAATGGGAAGAATAGATATGTTAAAAAATTAGCCTTGATAGGCTCATATGAAGAAGGTGGTTTAAATATGATTCATATCCCTTCCTTTTTTGATGCATTGAAGGTAAAGTGGATTTCAAGGTTTTTGAATGAAGGTAGCTCTCTGTGGTCAATTATATTTAGATACTTTATGAAGAAATTCGGAGGTGAGTTTATCCTCTATTGTAATATGTCAAAAAAGAGTTGTAAAACAATGGGACAGTGCCCAAGCTTTTACAGAGATATACTGAGTGCTTATTTTGATTTTCGATTATTAGAATCAAACTATAAGGATAAAAGGGAAACCATTGTATGGAATAATGAATGTGTTAGAGTAGATGGCAAAACTATATTTATTGCAGAATTCTTTAAGGCTGGTTTATGGTACATTTCAGACTTATATGACAGGAAAGGCAAATTGATGGATTTTAATACGTGGGTTAGGAGGGGAGTTGAAAAGCAGATGTATATGAAATGGTGCTCGATTGTTTCTGCTATCCCCAAAGAATTGAAGTTGAGATGCCTCTCTAATCAAGGAGTAATATCACCTCTCAAACTTAGCTGTGACTTTAAGGGTAAAGCTATAGAGTTTAAGATGTTAACAACACAGATTATTAACTGTATTTTGAAAGGAAATATTTTGAGACTCCAACATCAGAAATTTATTGGAGCAATAAATATGCTGTAGACGAAATAACATGGAAGCTCATATACAAAATGCCATTTGTTTGTTTACCAGATACTAAGAGCAGAACATTTCAATATAAAATTAATACTAGAACACTTCTGTTAAACAAAAGATTACATAAAATGAAAATCGTTGAATCTGAATTATGTACCTTTTGTAAACAAGCAGAGGAAACACCAGAACATATATTTACTGAATGTCAACATGCACATAATTTTTGGGAAGAGTTTCTGAGATGGTGGCATACAAAATTTGATATCAATTTACAATTGAAGGAAGAAGAGATTCTGTTTGGTGTATTTGTTGGAAGCTCACATAGGCTTCTTTTGAATCATTGTATGATAATAGCTAAACAGATGATATATGCATGTAGACATCTGGGTATTTCTCCATCATTTGAACTGTTCTGGTCAAAGTTAAAATGTATATATGTGACTGAGAAGCAAATTGGTTTGCAAAATAGACAATTATGTAAATTTGAGAGGAAATGGAAAAATTTGCATGCCTCCTTTACATGACATTCTGGCTGTTTTTATTTTATATACAATCTGGCTATCAGGATTCAAATTGTATGTCCGATTTTAGTGAAGATAACATACTTGTGCACCTGCTATTGTTTTATTTTTGTTATTTTTTTAAAAATCTGATTTCCTTGTTCATTTTCATAATTATGTACAATTTCTATTTGTTTCTATGTGAACTGATGGAAATAAAAAATAAATGAAAGATAAAAAAAAAGTTAACTAAAAAAAAAAAGTCTGCCTAAATAATGGATAACGTGAGATCTGTTAGGTGGTGTATGATTCGTGATTTAAGAAATCTGGTCCAAAGACAGGTTAGAAAGGCTAAACTCGAATACTTACAAAACAAGATGGAAGAAAGCAAAAAAAAAAAAAAAAAAAGACTTTGGCAAAATCTAAACAGTTTAGGATTAAAAGTAAGATGAGGAAAAATCAAGAGACAATCTTTGATGGGAAATTATGTCATGATAAGATGGTACAGCTCGTGAATTCAATTCGTATTGTATCAATGTGGCTATCAAAAATTAGTAGACAAACTCAATCTTTTCAGCCCAGACAAAAATTGTATTCGTGAGTTTTACGAAGGAAAGCGTGTACTTGTAAATAGCTTCGAGTTATTACCAGTCAGTGGACAATTTGTTTTCAATGAACTTCGCACAATGAATGTATCAAAAACTACTGGGCTAGACATGATTCCGGCTAGATTTTTGAAAGATAGTGCAAATATTTTGTACAAGCCCTTATGTTATTTAATGAACTTATCTATCCTGATAAGTACTTTTCCGGAGGATACGAAAATAGCACCTCTATACCACGAAAAAAGTATGCATTTTTCCTCGCTCGCTCCAGTTGCTCGTAAAAGATAATAATGATTGAGATATCTTATAGGCCCATAATGTATTTTGATGATGAATTATCACTTCTACCATGAAAAAGAGTGTGTGTATATATATATATGTATATATATATTTCCTCGCTTGCTCCACTCACCCGTATCAGAATAGTCAAAGTATGTTATGTAAAAAAAAAATCTTCTGAACATACATTGACTATGGGGTTAGAAAATGTGTAACTTCCAAGAATATTGAGAAAATGTGAAATTCCATGGACAAAGTGAATGGAGAGCTGCTCACCTATGATGTCATCAGTGTTGCCAATTTGCAGAGCCGAGAGTAATTTACAAGAAAATGTAAATGAGTGTAATTTTCTTATTCTTTGACCGATTTTGCTCATATCTTTTTTAAAATGCTGTTCAAATTTAACTCCTTTTACTGAATTATTGAAACAGAGAAACTTCGATGGTGGACTCTCCCTTTAAATAGTAATCCACCTAGATCTCCCCCCCCCCCTTGCAAGGGACTTCGCGATAGCGATGTGCGCTTGAATTGATATTTCTAGGGTGTGTGTTCAGCGCCCCCCCCCCCCCGTTCAGAAAAGCATCCTACGCCCATGTATCTCACCTTTTAAAGTGATTACACAATGGTTTAAAAAAAGGATATATGATCGAGAATCGAATTCTAAGAAGAACAAGTCTAGAAATGTGATGATTTTTCAATCGAAATCAATGCATTTTTGGCTAATTATATATGAATAGTCAAGAGTAGTCAAGAGTTGAGCAAGCGTTGTGCCCCTCACTCTTGCCTCCGAGTCCACTTCTTTACCCGTAATGAATAACAGGAGAAACTACAATTTATGCAGTTTCTCTTGAATACTATGAATATAGCTATTTTGGAGACTTTATATTAAGCCATGGGATGTGAAAAAGGTATAAAAAAAGGGGGGGGGGTCACGAGAAAGAAAATAGGCGTTAATCAGACGGAAAGGACATTTTATCAGATTTGAAGGGGCACTATCAAAAGAAGAATCGCACTGCATAAAATGAAAAGGAGCACTAAAACATAGAAAAGGGGCACTTATCATAATCAATCTGGACACTCATCGGAAGTAAAAAAAAGACAAAAAAAAAAAACCAAAACAAAAAAACATTTATCAGATTCGAGGTTGAAAAATTACATTTATTACAAAGCAAAGGGGAAACTGAACGTGAATTAAATGGGTGTGTATCAAATTGAAAAGGGGGCACATGCCGTAGTGGAATATGAACACATCTAAAAAAAAAGTGGCAATTATGGCACTTATAGCATCTTAACAGAAAGGGAAATCGGACATACTAGCAAAGAAAGGGGGCATTTATAGCTGGGGTATGTATCTGACTCCAAATGGAGCATTTGCCCAAGTAGAAAAAGGAGAAATTATCACAGGTGAAGAGGGTCACTCAGCAGAAGGGCTATTGCACTATTAGAACAAAAAAATGATCAGTCAAAAGGGGCACTTGTCACATTTAAATTTAGGAATATTCATTACAGTCATATAAAGGGAAAATAGGCCTAGCGGTATATGAAAAAAAGGAACGGGTCGCTAATCGGCTGTAAAAGGGGGGGGGGGGAGTTGTTGGGTTTAAGAAAGGCAACTTATCTAAATCGATAAAAAAGGCACTTATTACAATGTATCCAAAAAAAATGACCAACGTAAGAAGAAAAGGGGGCACTGAACTTGTTTGAAAAGGGGGACTTTCAAGGGTACTAATATAAAATGTGGCACTTTTGGGGTGCTTGGAAAAGTGGGGTCACTGTGCCCCCCCCCCCCGGCTCCACCGCCTCTGATTACCATGGTATAACACATTGGAAATCCCTTTCTGTTACTATAAAGAAAATAGAGAACTTAATTTGCCCATTTTGAAGAGGAAATTAAGGGAATACCTGTCAATAAGAGTCAAAGACGAGAAATGAATGACATCCTGATTTATGACTGAATTACAGACCACCTTGCTTTTGTCTGCCAGGTGAATTGAAGTGAGTGTTGTAAATATCTTTATTGATTTAAAGATTGCATATAATACTGATGTTTTCCATTATTTTCTCAGTGTAATATATTTTCAATTTGATAATTTTGTATTTTGAGGACCCCACTGGAAATTAGCTCTCGAGCTTTTTTTTTTATTCGTATGTTTTATTGCTTTTCATGATTACACACAAAGCAAATTAAGAAGCAATTCAAATACAAACAAAATGAAATAATGACATGAATGAATAATGAATAATGATGTCAATAATGAAAAGATGAATAAAAAACACTACATTGATGAAATTCTACGAAAACTTCAAGGAGTGGCTTGCAGAAGAGTTTCAAAGACATTTATTTTGTGACTTTTCTACCAACAAATTGCACCATGTTCTCGACAAGTGTGTGAGGAAAGTTACAAATGTAAACTCCATGAGAAGGCAACAAGTCGATTGAAATGAATTGAATTGAAATGAATTTATTTGTTCCACTTTTACATCATTCAGATTAAATAAAACTATAATTGTACATTTCAAAATTAAAGTGTTTCCAGATACATAGACCATCCGGCACAAAATAGAGAGTGTAAAAAGTGGGGAGCCTGAATAAAAAGCATAGCTTGTAAAAATGTATGTGAGTGGACACTTCAAACCACACGTAACTGCCTCTATTTCTTCTGTTAAAAAATATATTAAGAAGACAAACAGCGGTGCAACATGAATGAACTCCCATCTCCCTGGTACCACTCTCGATCTTGTCAGAATAGTTCAGAATAGTCTTCCGGCAAAGACATGTTTACCAGGTCCTTGTAGTTTATAATCATATCAAAACTTTTCAAACTGTTCGAATTGATTTTTAAAATCAACAATATACAATTATGTTTTTTTTTTTCTTCAAATATTGAAGATGTTTTTGCTTGGTAATTGTGTTAGACTGTAAAATATGACATGATATTTAATAGTTATGGCTTTGAAAGGAGACTATAGGTTTACGATCGCTGCAAGGTTACATAATAACCTTATCTTTTGATTGGCATGAGTGGGAACCAATCACCACCTTTCATTCTTTGGCCAACATGAAGTGGGAGGCATAAAAGTTCCCCCTGAATTTCGGGGGAAAGCAATTAAACCTGCCAAGGTGTACTGGACTGTTCTCAGGCTGTGTGTCCGTACGTGCGCTTATTTTGTGTACATACATATGGTCAGGGTGGTGTTGCTGATCTGTGAGCGTACGGATCATAGAGAACAGTCCAGGCAGTGGACTAATTTTAGGGCTGCAAAATTAGATTACGTGCTGTCAATTTATAGGGCGATCCTTTGAAGAGCTTCGGATAATGTTGGAGTCTTGACATGCTTGAAGAGTAGCATTTGTAACAGAGAATATAAAATGCTAAGTAATAAGTATACTAGTCTTTCATTAGGGTAGAGAGTGCAATTTTAAAGTGGTATATCAGTACATGTACTGCATCTCTTCCTTTAGAAAAAAAAGCAAGTGTAGAAAGAATTTACACATATGTGTTTTAAAACATTTTATAATAAAGCAAGAGCCTTTCTTAAATTTTTGTTTTATATTTCTGGTTATTCATTTTGGGTCCACTGACCCATGAAGACCCCAGTCTGCGCATTATTTGCCATAGACAATCCCATGATCACAAATCGACAGAAGAATGTAAAAAGTCACATGTATCTGCGGAAAGAAAAAAAAAGACTATTATCTAAGCATCTTTTCCAATCCATGCCTGTGGTCATGCATGAATAGTGTTTAAGGGATGCTTTTCTGTTCTTTGTTTGAAAGTGATAATTACATGTATGGATTATGTTTTTATTCTTTTCTCATATCAGGTGCCTCTTCAGCATCAACCCGGACGCGCGTTTCCGTTTTACACCGTTGCCTAGGCATTTTCGCGAAAAAATCCTACAAGTGCTCTTGTGAAAGAGTCTAAGTCCTAAGCGCACATATTATAGACGACAGTACAGCCAAGATATCCACTGCATGCACATAATACATTGTAATAATGTGCGTGAACGAGCTGAGCCCATAGAGTTATAAATATTTCTCTATGACTATGGCTGAACCTAATCTTATCTAAAGGAGAAAAAAACAAACATTGAAATACATAAGGAGAGAGAAGAAGATAGATGGATGGAAGAACAAATAAAAACATACGGACAAAGGAGAGGATAGATGAGAGGAAGAACAAAGAAATACATGTAGAAAAAACAGAGGATACAGAATTCATTGTATTCGTGTTTTTTTTCTTCTTTTATCTATACCTTTCCCTTTTCTTTATGAACTTCTAGGCCTATGGATCCATCTTTCTTTTTACATTTCTGTGGGCAATCCTCTCGTCTGTTCCTTCGCCTTCAGTTCCTTGAAGGCCCCTTTTCCTTTTGTAATTTTTTTTTTTGCGCATTCTCTCTGTACATGTACACGATCGCCGCGTGCGCGTCGTAATGGGAGCTGAAAACAGAGAGATTCATATCTCTATGGCTGATCGAAACCTAGACTTTGAAACCAGCACATTTTGATGCAATTAATCGCAAAACTGCCTAGGCTACGGTGTAAAACGGAAACGCCCAACCCGGACAGAGGGTCCAAGGCGTCCAGGGGGAAGCGAAGTGCACCATTCACCCCAAAGTCCTGTCCCCAATTAGTAAAGTTAATGACTATCACAGCAAAATAATAAAAACTCAAAATTGTGCATCAGTGTATAATTTTGAATCCATTTTTTTTTAAAGAAATGCTTCAGATTTTATTCATACGTGGAAAGAGGATATCCGCTGCCATTCTCTTTTTTTTTTTCTTTTTTTTTCTTTTGTTTGTTTTATGCTAATGGGCCGTTTTTACTTATTTAGGGAAATAGTCTAAATAGTATAGATTGGCTTCGTTGTAATCAAAAGAGGTATCAACTGTTACAGATTATGTTACATTTTGCCTTAAAAATATATATTAAAAAACAAATTCTTGTTGAATTTGAACTTAAAGTGAAATTTCGTGGTCATAGTATAAATTTGGAACTCATTTTTTTCTGAAATAAATGCATATGGAAAGGGGCCCTATTCAAAATGGTATACATAAACAATAAGATGATCTTTGAATATTTCACTAATCGTTTTTTGCAAGTTTAATCAACCTACAGAGAACAGAATTTGCACACTTTAGGAAATAAATATTAGGACATATATTTTGCAAATTTTGTAAAGTGGTCACCATGGCATTTAGAGCCAAATTTCTTTCATCTCTTACAGTATCCAGAATTTTCTGACGCATTAATTTACAAGCCTGTCATGTGCCGATTCTGTTATCTCGCAAAGTAGTGTGTACTCTAGGACTATTTGGAAATGTATCTTTTGTTTATTTTCTTTCAATCTTTCTTTTTGTATGGATACTGTACTACTCATTTTCATTGATTAAGTGGGATAACTTTTTTCTTAGCAAAATGTAAAACGTTTTGTGACTCTGGTATGCGATACCTCTTTTTATGACAATGAAACCAATCTAGACTTCTTTAGACTATTTTCCTAAATTACCAAAATGGGCACATTACAAAAAAAGGACCAAACAAACAGCAAAGAAAGGAAAAGAGAGAGGATGAAATATTCTCTTTCCAATTTACTTTCCAAATTATACATTGATACATGATTTCCTATGATTTTTAGAACGCATATGTATACAAAAATTATTATCATGGCTGGCCACCCCTGCCTTCAGGGGCAGAAAATGAGATGTCTCCACATATATATCTTGTGAAATTGCTTTACTTACCTGTGTACAAAATTGTTGTTTTGTATTGCAAAACACAGGTAAACTGAGTGCTTTCTGTTAAGAATACTTTTGAATAGCCACACTTTTTATCGAAATGGACAGCAAACTAAGGGGGGGGGGGATTGAAAAAAATAAATTCAGTGCGGAAACATTCAATTGTAAATGAATGATGGTAAATTACCTGAATTTCACTTTTCTCATTAGCTTTTACACTGTGCATTATAGAGTAAAATGCCCATATGTGACTTTCGAAATCTAAAAATGGCTCCCACGGTGCTCAAAGGCAGAATCTGAAATATCTCTACATCTAAATGTTGTGATAGTATCTTAATGTACCTTCGTGCCAAATGTAATAGTTTTATTCCGAGGCACAAGTAAATGGGGGCCTTTTTCATTTTTCTCTCAAATAGCCCCCATTTTTACATATTGAGCCCATAAATCTGAAATATATTCAGCCCTGAAGCATCGGAATATGGATAAATGATTCTACATGTAAATTATCTAAACTTCACTTCTCACATTTCATTTGGGCTGTGTTCATAAAAAACAATACCCCCATTACGTCTTTTTTTCTTTGTCTTTCTTTTTTTTTGAATGGCCCCACTGCCCCTAACGGCAGAATCTGAGACGTCTCCACATCTAAATTTTGTTATAACGTATCTACCTGTGTGCTGAATCTGATGCTTTTTAGATGTAAACTGGGGGTTATTTTCGATGAAAAGAAAATAGCCCGTTTTATCAAATCGAATCCCTAAATTATGTTTTCAGAAATATTTATGCCCTGAAACATTCGAACATGGATTACTGATGTCACATTACCTAAAATTAAATTATAACGGTAGAGTTTTTACTGTGCATAAAGAAAAAGTGCCCCTATGTAACCATTTTTAAAGGTGGCCCCCAAGGCCCACATGGGCAGTATTTGAGATGTCCCCTCGTCGGAAATTATTTATATCACATATATCTACAATTGTTCCAAAATTGGTTCCACTAACCCAAAAAGCACAATTGGTCTGCTATGCCACCCTACTAATTTGAATTTTTAGCCTTGTAAAAATACATTTTTTTTGTAATGTAAGAGGGCTCTCGTCTAATATCTTTACAAGGCAGTATATTCATAGCATTCGGGTTTGCTAACCTTTTTCATCTGTTGGCATACATGTATGCTTTATGTGTATATATTCGAAAATTCATTGGTAATTTTCATAGATATGCTTTGAATTTATCATAAATGTTTCCTCTGTACGCATACATGTATGCTTTATGTGTATACCGAGTGTCCCAGAAAAAGCGGAACGGTACATTTTCAGTACTTTACCTTTAGAAGGTACATGATCTTTTTCCTTAATAGGTAAATCATCTTCTACCAGAGAGAATGATACCAAGATCATTAATTGGTGAAATAATTTTGTTTCTTTGCCTGATTTTTAAAATACAGTTAGGCCTATTTTCGATTTCGCATGTTTTTCAGGACAGTTGTAATATTGTGTCGGTAATGGCCTATTACATGAATATGGCATGTGTATGGCACGTTCTGTTGCTGACATGCATCAGTTGACTTCCCTCAAACATCGCATTATGAAAAGCCTTCCCAACACAAAGCTACTCTCATCAAATGATCAAAAATTTGGAAATGACTGTATTTTAAGAAACAGGTATAGAATACAAACTACTTCACCAAATTCAATGATCTTGGTATCATTTTATTTGATAGACGATGCTTTACACTCACCGATTTGACGATATTTAGTTTTTGAAGGTGAAGGACTGAAAACCCACTGTTCCGCTTTCTCCGGTACACCCGGTATAATTCTGGGGACCGTTTCACGAAAGTTACCAGCTCAGACAAGCTATCAGACTCTGACAGTTACTAGAGTAACAGTCAGTGACCAGTGCTTCTCAGCCAATCAAAACCAAGGATTTTACTGAACTTGTCAGAGTTAACAACTTTCATGAAACGGTCCCCAGTAGATCAAGAGTGTTACGGATCATCATGTACTGCATATAGGAAATTGCTTGAAATTTAATGAGGCCGTCTTCCAAAGTCTAGTGTAATTCTGACAGCGATTGTGGTCATGCATGGTTCTGTTTAGCATTTTCAGAACTGAGAAATATATTGTTTTATACATTGCATCCATGTCAACAATAATTATGCTGATACTCAAAATCAATTATTTCATATTCATGGTATTGTTTGTTGGTCTAATTTTCACCAGTAGACATGATATTGTGTATTCATGTGGATATGGAGCTGTGGTTTGTTATTTCAGATCATAATCATGATAATGCATTAGCAGTTGTTTAAAATTAGTCATAAATATCATACTTTACTTGACTTTTTAGCCACTCGATATAAAAGTTCATATCAAATCATTAACATTGTATGTCAAAAAGTTACACGGTGTTTCATTTAAACTATTCATATGTATCAAATGTATGCTAAACCTGCTTAAAATTGTTTTGTATATCATTATGATCAGTTGTATTCTCCTATTTGCCTAATAAATCATTCAGGAAAAGTAAAGGAAATTCGTAGCAACATTTATATTTATTTTTTGTTGAATTTACAGTAATCTGGTCGTAAATTTTTTACAGCAAAACCGCTGGCAGCTATAATGCCAACTAAAAGCCGTAATTTGGACATATTCACAGTCCTTTTACCGTTACTGAATTTACAAAAAATAACGGGAAACATATTTACAACAAACTGTATTTTAATTTACAGGATTCTCTCTTTACAGAAAATTGTAAATTGTTTTTACAAAAAACTGTATTTTAATTTACAGGATTCACTCATTACAGGAAATTGTAAAATTGTATTACAACATTTTTCTGTAAAATAAATTACAGATAAAATAACATTAATTTACGGGTTTTAGTTGGCGTTATAGCTGCCAGCCGGTTCACCGTGAAATCTACGAGATTTTTTTTCCAGTGTAGCCTTCTATATTCAGCTTGAGCAAACATCGTTCTTCAATGACCGCTCTCCAGAATGATTCTATAACGTTATACCACGACGAGTGAACTCAGAGAGGGCACACATAATACTGAACCCCATAAACTAATCCCGATTTTTAGTAAAACATGTCTCTACACCTTAGCATTCAATGAAAGCTGTATTTGAGTCATACAGTGAGTGAATGCGATTTTTTTATGGAGAATAGTATATAGTTGATGGATCGATCGTAGCTTTTTAGAATTTATTATACCGTTTTCTAACAATTGACAAGATTCTATACATAATAGTGTGTTCGTTTTTTAGTTCTAAAAGCAGCCTGTGATGTTGACAACAAGCTGAATAAGCAACAGTAAGCTTTCGCTGTGCGTGGTCAATCTAGCCAACACGGTGCTAAAGAGTACGGTCTCCCGTTTTCATTTGTAAATATATTTCTTATGTTACTTTGTGCTTTTATCCTTCCAACTTCTTTTCTATCTCTTCTTATGCTATCTTTTATTTTTATCCCGATCATTTCTTATGCTATTTTTTGCTGGCATACCTTCTTCTCTTTCAATCTTTTCTTTTAAGGTGGTCTGCCATCTTTGACCGATCACCTTTTGATTTCGTCAAAATTTTCTTTCATTATTAGGTGGTCTGTCATTCTTGACAGATCACCTCTTAATTTCGTCAGAATTTTCTTTCTTATCATTAATAGGTTGTCTGTCACCTTAGACAGATCACTCTCATTTCGTCAGAATTGTCTTTCTTTATTTCTTTATTTATATATTTTTATTCCTTAGATTTTTGTGCAGACGATAACTCAAATTCTATCCATTCAATTTTCGTCAAATATTCGGCAGTTGTCATGCCTAATAAGGACAAGTTCTAGCAAGGTTTTCAGAGTCATCAAGTCATGGTGACGTCATCAAGGCGCCATTTTGTGAAAATCTTGTCATGATCATATATTTATAACGGAAAGTCAGTTCTAATTCATATTTGGCATGATAAATGTTCATATTAGTCCAAACAATTTTCTTAGACCCGCGCTTACGCGTACGTCCGCGCCCTTGTCCTCAGTAACGTAAAAACGCCGTTTTTTCTCTTGATTTGCATCCCTGACACTTTTCTTAACAATTTCCATCAACTTTGAACCGATTTCAACTAACCATAAGGACGCATGCGCGCGCCAAAGTTCAGAATTCGTGCGCGCGTCTATGGGGCAAATAATGGAAAACACGCAAAAACATGGCCCTTTGAAATCCGCCTTAGCTCCTCAGAATGCATCAAGACCCCCATTTTTTTTTTTTTAACAAGTGTTTCAGGCCATTTTAAGCATTTCAAAAAATTGCGTGCTTCCGCATCCGCGCAAGCCATATTTGCGCGGGCATCCTATGAAAAGCGTAAAAATGATGTTTTCGCATGATTTGCACTCCTGATAGTTTTTTTGATGATTCCCAACAATTAAGAATCAATTTCAGCCTATCATAAAGTCACACGCGCGTGCCAAAGCTCAAAATCCGTGCGCGCTTCTATGTTGACAATAACCCTAAAATGCGCAAAAACATGCCCGTCATAGCTCCTTAGAAAGGGTAGAAACACCCCCCTTTATATATATTCTTAAATATAATGACTTCTAGATTTGAATTCATGAAAAAAAAGGCCCTTTAATGGGTAAAAATCATGATTTCGATTTTAAATTTATGACGTAATATTTTCTGTATTCGATTGGCAATATTTCACTTATGGTTGATCGATTTTCTCCGGGATTTCGATATGTCGTAGCTGAGACGATTCCCTACAAGGACTTTAGATTTTTTCTCAGTTTTGAAAAAGGCATTATGGACCAATTTTGCCATTAACGAATACATTTAAATTTGTCCCATTTTACGTATCTTCTCCATGGCATGAAACTCTCAAATCTTGATTTTGCATTCCAGTCTTCTTTGAGCAATACATCCGTAATGGTCTGTCATCTTTGACAGATCACATCTTAATTTCGTCAGACATTCATTAGTTGGTCTGTCACCTTTGACAGATCACCTCTTAATTTCGTTAAAATCTTCTTTATTCTTATTAGGTGGTCTGTCATCTATGACAGATCACATTTTAATTTCGTCAGAATTTTCTTTCTTTATTATTAGGTGGTCTGTCATCTTTGACAGATCACCTGTTAATTTCGTCAGAATTTTCTTTCTTTATTATTAGGTGGTCTGTCATCTTTGACAGATCACCTTTTATTTTCGTTAAAATTTTCTTTCTTCTTATTATTAGGTGGTCTGTCATCTTTGACAGATCACCTTTTCAATTCGTCAGAATTTTCTTTATTATTTTTTATTATTCTCTTTTTTGGTACCCACTTTTTTGTGCAGTCGAAATCTCAGAACTGGCCCTGTCATTTTCTGTCAAATTTTCATGAATTATCATTCCTTACGAGATCTCGGGGGTTTTTTTTTGCTCATTTTCAAGTTCATCAGATCATCGTGACGTCATCCAGGCGCCATTTTGTAAATATCATTTCATGATCATATCTTCTTAACGGAATGTCATTTCTAACTCATACTTAGCATGATGAATATTCATATCAATCTGAATAATTCCATTCATTTAGACGCGCGCGTACGCGTACGTCTGCGCGTCAGTGCGCGCGCAAAAATTAAAAATGCTCAGAATCGACTCATATTCATTTTGCACACGTTTCAGGTCATTTTAAGCATTTCAAAAATTTGCGCACGTCCGCGTCCGCGCGCGCGTCATGCGCGTGCAGGTCCTAACTAACGTAAAAACGCCGTTTTTTCACTTGATTTGCATTTCTGATACTTTCCTTAACAATTTCCATCAATTTAGAACCAATTTCAACTGACCATAAGGTCGCAAGCGCGCGCCAAAGTTCAAAATCCGTGCGCACGTCTATGGAGCAGATAATGTAAAAACACGCAAACATATGTCCCTTTAAAATCCGCCATAGCTCCTCAGAATGCACGGAGACCCCCAAATTTTCTTCCATATTTTGAAAGCTTATGAGTTGTAGATGTGAATCCATGACAAAAATATAGCTTTTCCAAGCTATGACGTCATCCTATTCTTACGTGAACTCAAAATTTCGATTTTTAATTTTTGACGTTATATTTTTTGCCTTTAACCGAGACTATCTCGCTTATTGTCGGTCAATTTTCGCCGGGATTTCGATATGTGTAGCTGAAACAATTCTCTATAAGGCAGGTACCATCATTTCTTTATTTTGATGAAGTCATCATGGTTTAAATTTACAATAAGTGGTACCGTGTAAATTTTTCTCATTTTACGTGTATTCTCTATGGGACATGACTTTTATTTAGTTTTCGATTCTACATTCCCGTCTTCTTTCATCAACAGCTCCCTTATTTTTGATCGATTATGGCCCAGCTTCGAATATGTTGTAGCTGAGATAATGCCCTAACAGGAAATTTTTTTTTTATTTTTACCACGGCATCATGGTCTAAATTCACGATCAATGGTGGCATGCCCATTTTTCACATACTACGTGTATTGTGTAAATCAACGAATGGTCATATCTCACAAACTGGATTATGAATCCTCTTCAAAATCGGAACAGACATCACATCTTAGACCAATATCATGCACACGCAAAACCAGAACCTGAGATCAATTCAATTTTTTTTTAACAGCTTTTTTTTTTTTTTTTTTTAATTTCGATGCTGCAGACCTGCCAAAAGGGGGCGCTAGCGTCACTTTGCAAAGGACTAGAGACTTGGATATTGATTCATATGAAAGAGCATGAAATTCTGCACCAAAAAGGTCAGCATAGCTCAGCCCTTCAGGAGGTCATCTTTAGGGTGAAAATGGCTCTCAAAGTCAAAAGTTGCACATGCTGGTTTAGAAATGTGCTTGAAAAGTCGGGTGGTCTGTCTTTGAAAAAACGATTTTTTCTTCATTTTGAGTGGCCCTATCGAAACGTTAAAATGTTATCAAAAGCCTTACCAACGAATTTATCACAATCCACGTCGAAACCTAAAAGATGCCGACAGACCACCTAATTTGTCATGCGACAAATTCAAATGTCTCGTTAGGTGGTCTGTCATATTATGACAGATCACCTTTTAATTTCGTCAGAATTTTCTTTATTCTTCATTAATTAGGTGGTCTGTCATATTATGACAGATCACCTTTTAATTTCGTCAGAATTTTCTTTATTCTTCATTAGGTGGTCTGTCATATTATGACAGATCACCTTTTAATTTCGTCAGAATTTTCTTTATTCTTCATTATTAATTAATTAGGTGGTCTGTCATCTTTGACAGATCACCTTTTCATTTCGTCAGAATCTTCTTTCATTATTTTTAATTATTCTCTTTATTGGTACCCACTTTTTTGTGCAGTCGAAATCTCAGAACTGGCCCTGTCATTTTTTGTCAAATTTTCATGATTTATCAGTCCTTACGAGATCTCGGTTTTTTACTCATTTTCAGGTTCATCAGATCATCGTGACGTCATCCAGGCGCCATTTTGTAAATATCATTTCATGATCATATCTTCTTAACGGAATGTCATTTCTCATTCATACTTAGCATGATGAATATTCATATCAATCTGAATAATTCCAATCACTTAGACGCGCACGTACGCGTACGTCCGCGCGTCAGCGCGCGCAAAAATTAAAAATGCTCAGAATCGACTCATATTCATTTTGCACACGTTTCAGGCCATTTTAAGCATTTCAAAAATTTGCGCGCGTCCGCGTCCGTGCGCGCCATATTTGCGCGCGCTCACCAAAGAAAACGTAAAAACACCGTTTTTTTCACTTGATTTGCGATCTTTATACTTTTCTTAACCATTCGCAACAATTTAAAATCGATTTCAACTCCTCATAAGGCCGCACACGCGCGTCAAAGTTCAAAATCCGTGCTCGCGTCTATGGGGCAAATAGCGTAAAAACAGGCAAAAACATGCCCTTATGAAATCTGCCATAGATCATTAAATAGCATGGGGACCCCCCAATTTTTTTGCATTTTCTGAAAGCCTATGAAATGGAGATTCGAATTCACGAAAAAAAATTGAGGGTCGAGCAGTCGGAAAGTCGTCATATTCTCAGGTGAAGTCAAAATTTCATTTTTTCAATAATGACGTCATAATTTTTAATTTTAACCGAGACTATCTCGCTTAATATTCATCAATTTTCGCTGAGATTTCGATATGTTGTAGCTGAGACAATTGTCTACAATTATGTTATCATTGTTTTTCATTTTGATGACGACATCATGGTCTAAATTCACGATTAAAGGTACAATGTCAATTTTTCTCAATTTGCGTGTATTCTCTATGGGACATGACCTTTATGTAATTCTTGATTCTACATTCTCGTCTTCTTTGATCAACATCTCTCTTATTTCTGCTTGATTTTCGCCCATCTTTAAGTATGTTGTAGCTGAGAAATTCTCTATCTTATACATTCATATGTTTTTTAATCAAAATTCGAAAACATGTAAAATTTTGACTTGAAAACCTGATATTAGAATTCCGTTTTGAATCAACGTGTTATCTCTATGAGCTGTTTCCAGGTATACCTTCAAAGCACTTGCCTCACATGCTCAAGGTCCTTGGTTCGAGTCCTGGAGGGAAGGGGACAATTTTTTTTTTCCGTTTGCTTTATTTTTACATGTTATGTTACTATCCTCTTTAACTATATGATTACATATACAGTCACAGTCGATGAAATAAACTGCTGATTTTGGCCTGTTATGACAATAGCAATGCAGCGCACAGTAGTTTATGTATAACCCTATAGAAAATCTGATTCGTTAAGGTGAATTGAAGCTTTGGATCAACTTTTAAGTATTCTGCGATATCAAATCATCCGATTTCTATGACGTTAGCCTCCTATCGAGGCGTAAAAATTTTATCAAAAGTCTTACCAACGAATTTATCACAATCCATGTCGAAACCTAAAAGATGCCGACAGACCACCTAATTCGTCACGAGTCTATGACGAATTCTATTCTCGTTATTAGGTGGTCTGTCATCTTTGACAGATCACCTTTTAATTTCGTCAGAATTTTCTTTCATTATTATTATTAGGTGGTCTGTCATATTATGACAGATCACCTTTTAATTTCGTCAGAATTTTCTTTATTCTTCATTAATTAATTAGGTGGTCTGTCATATTATGACAGATCACCTTTTAATTTCGTCAGAATTTTCTTTATTCTTCATTATTCTTTTTATTGGTACCCACTTTTTTGTGCAGTCGAGATCTCAGAACTGGCTGAATCATTTTTCGTCAAATTTTCAGGAATCATCAGTTATAACGAGATCTCGGAAGTTTAGTCATTTTCAAGTTCATCGGGTCGTCGTGACGTCATCCAGGCGCCATTTTGTAAATATCATCTCATGATCATATCTTCATAACGGAATGTCATTTTTCATTCATATTTGGCATGATGAATATTCATATCAATCTGAACAATTCCGACTTTTTAGACGCGCGCGTACGCGTACGTCCGCGCGTCAGTGCGCTCGCAAAATTTAAAAATTCTCAAAATCACTCATGGAGCAAACCAAAATCCATTTCAGGCCATTTCAAGCATTTCAAAAATTTCCGCGCGTAAGCGCCCGCGCGCGCGTATTGCGCGTGCGCAACTCGTAAATAACGTAAAAACGCCGTTTTTTCACTTGATTTGCAATTCTGAGACATTTCTTGACCATCTCCATCATTTTACAATCGATTTCAACTGACCATAACCCCACACGCGCGCGTCAAAGTTTAAAATCCGTGCGCGCGTCTATGGGGCAAATAACGTAAAAACATGCAAAAACATGCCCCTTTAAAATCCGTCATAGCACGTTAAAAATCATGGGGACCCCCCATTTTTTTTTACATTTTCTGAAAGCCTATGAATTGAAGATTTGAATTCATGAAAAAAAAATGGGGGTCGAACAGTCGGAACGTTACCATATTCTCATGTGAACTCAAAATTTCATTTTTTCAATAATGACGTCATGTTTTTTACCTTTAATCAAGACTATCTCGCTTATTGTTGGTCGATTTTCGCCAGGATTTCAGTATGTTGTAGCTGAGACAATGCTCTTATATAGCAATTGCCTTCATTTTTCATTTTGAGAACTGCATCATGGTCTAATCTTACGAATAACGGAGGCATGTCATTTTTTCACAGTTTGCGTGTATTGTCTATGGGACATGACCTTTTTCTTATTCTTGTTTCTACATTCCCGTCTTTTTTGAGCAACAGCTCCATTATTTCTACTCAATTTTCGCCCAGCTTCGAGTATGTTGTAGCTGAGAAAATTCTCTATCGTAAGTGTGCCATTTATTTTTTAATCAAATGTCAGGAACATATCGAAATTTGAACTGGAAGATATGATTTAGGAATCCCATTTTCCATCTACGTGTTATCTCTATGGACTATATTCTGGTCCATCGGTAAAGCACTGGTCTCACATCCTCATGGTCCCTGGTTCGACTCCCGGCGACGGCGGTGTCAATTTTTTTTTTTTTTTTTTTTTTTTTTTTTACATTTTTTGCCCTTTCATGTTACCATCTTCATCGACTACGTTTATACATACAATTACAAACAATGCCATAACTGCGTTATTTTGCGTGTTATGTCTATTGCAATGCAGTGTACATTAGTTTATGTACAACCCTATTGCAAATATGATTCATGAACGTGTATTGAACCTTTAGAGTTAACTTTGCATAATACTAAAAATCAAATCGTCCTGTGTCTGTGATGCTAGTCTCCTTCTCAGACCTGAATATTTTTTTAGTTCATCAGGTCATCGGACATTAGATAAACTGGTGATTAGACAGCAAATAGATTACCCAACACATAAAACGTTTACAAAACGTTTTTTATTAGGTCCGCTATTAGGTCTGCTACGTCTTCGCCTTTAATAAACGTTCACAAAACGTTTTCAGAACGTTTTGTGAACGTCTTCGTCTTCGTCTTGAATAAACGTTCACAAAATATTTTCAGAACATTCACAAAATGTTTCCAATACGTTTTCTTTAGGTCCGCTACGTTTTCGTTTTCAATTAACATTCACAAAACGTTAACAAAACATTTTTATTAGGTCCACTACGTTTTGTCTTTAATAAACGTTCATAAAACGATTTCAGAACGTTCTCAAAACAATTTTCTTATGTCTGCTACGTCTTCGTATTTAATAGACATTCACAAAACGTTTTCAGAACGTTCATAAAAAATTTACAAAAAGTTTTTATTAGGTCTGTTACGTCTTCGTCTTTTATAAACGTTCGCAAAACGTTTTCAGAACGTTCAGAAAACGTTTTTTTTAGGTCTGCTACGTCTTCGTCTTTAATAAACGTTTTCAAAACATTTTCAGAACTTTGACGAAACGTTTATAAAACGTTTGTATTAGGTCTGTTACGTCTTAAACGTTCACAAAATGTTTTCATAATGTTTACAAAACGTTTTCAGAACGTTTACAAAACATTTTTAGTAGGTTCACTACGTCTTTGTCTGTAATAAATGTTAACAAAACGTTTGCAGAACATTCATAAAACGTTTATAAAACATTTTTATTAGTTGCGCTTCAGCTTCGTTTTTAATAAATGTTCACAAAATGTTTTCAGAAAATACACAAAAAGGTTTTCATAACGTTCAAAAAAACGTTTTTATTACGTCCGCTACGTTTAAGTCTTTAGTAACGTTCACAAAATGTTTTTTCTACGTCTTCGTCTTTAAAAAACGTTCGCAAATCATTTTCAGAAGGTACATAAATCCTTTACAAAACATTTTCATTATGTCCGCTACATCTTTGTCTTTAATAAACGTTCACAAAATGTTTTCAGAACGTTGACAAAACGTTTTTATCAGGGCTGTTTCCTCTTTGTAAATTTTCACTCATTGGGGACTTTAATTTGGAATGACTATAATCCTCTTCATGACCATGATAATGAGAGAGTAATGTTGACTGTGATACAAACCCTGATGATGAAAATGATGAATAAAAGGCCAACTGTGATATACCTTTCATAATCATAGATATCATATCCATATCAAAAAGACGACAGACCACCTAATTCGTCTGATCAAATGACGAATTAAATCTCGTTATTATTCTTTTTATTGGTACCCACTTTTTTGTGCAGTCGAGATCTCGGAACTGGCTTAATCATTTTTTGTCAAATTTTCAGGAATCGTCAGTCATAACGAGATCTCGGATGATTAGTCATTTTCAAGTTCATCGGGTCATCGTGACGTCATCCAGGCGCCATTTTGTAAAAATCATCTCATGATCATATCTTTATAACGGAATGTCATTTTTCATTCATATTTGGCGTGATGAATATTCATATCAATCTGAACAATTCCAACTTTTTAAACGCGCGCGTACGCGTACGTCCGCGCGTCAGTGCGCGCGCAAAATTTAAAAATGCTCAAAATCACTCATGGATCAAACCAAAATCCATTTCAGGTCATTTTAAGCATTTCAAAAATTTCCGCGCGTAAGCGCCCGCGCGCGCGTTTTGCGCGTGCACAACTTGTAAATAACATAAAAACGCCGTTTTTTCACTTGAATTGCAATTCTAAGACATTTGTTGACCATTTCCATCAGTTTAGAAGCGATTTCAACTTACCAAAACGCCGCACGCACGCGTCAAAGTTTAAAATCCGTGCGCGCGTCTATGGGGCAAATAACGTAAAAACATGCAAAAACATGCCCCTTTAAAATCCGCCATAGCTCGTTAGAAAGCATGGGGACCCCCCTTTTTTTTTACATTTTCTGAAAGCCTATGAATTGAAGATTTGAATTCATGAAAAAAATTTGGGGGTCGAACAGTCGGAACGTCACCATATTCTCATGTGAACTCAAAATTTCATTTTTTCAATTATGACGTCATGTTTTTTACCTTTAATCAAGACTATCTTGCTTATTGTTGGTCGATTTTCGCCGGGATTTCAGTATGTTGTAGCTGAGACAATGCTCTTATATACCAATTGTCTTTATTTTTCATTTTGAGAACTGCATCATGGTCTAATCTTACGATAAACGGAGGCATGTCATTTTTTCACATTTTGCGTGTATTGTCTATGGAACATGACCTTTTTCTATTTCCTGATTCTACATTCCCGTCTTTTTTGAGCAACAGCTCCGTTATTTCTGCTCTATTTTCGCCCAGCTTCGAGTATGTTGTAGCTGAGAAAATTATCTATCGTAAGTGTGCCATTTATTTTTTAATCAGATGTCAGGAACATATCGAAATTTGAACTGGAAGATATGATTTAGGAATCCCATTTTCCATCTACGTGTTATCTCTATGGACTATATTCTGGTCCATCGGTAAAGCACTGGTCTCACATCCTCATGGTCCCTGGTTCGACTCCCGTAGACGGCAGTGTCAATTTTTTTTTTTTTTTTTTTTTTTTTTTACATTTTTTGCCGTTTTATATTACCATCTTCATCGACTACGTTTACACATACCATTATAAACAATGCCATAACTGCGTTATTTTGTGTGTTATGTCTATTGCAATGCAGTGTACATTAGTTTATGTACAACCCTATTGCAAATATGATTCATGAGCGTGTATTGAACCTTTAGGGTTAACTTTGCATAATACTAAAAATCAAATCGTCCTGTGTCTGTGATGCTAGTCTCCTTCTCAGACCTGAATATTTTTCAAGTTCATCAGGTCATCGAACATTAGATAAACTGGTGATTAGACAGCAAATAGATTATCCAACACAAAACGTTTCAGAACGTTCTTAGAACACATTTATTAAGGCTGCTACATCTTCGTCTTTAATAATTGTTACAAAACATTTTTATTAGATCCGTTTCGTCTTCGACTTGAATAAACGTTCATAAAACGTTTTTATTAGGTCTGCTGCGTCTTTATCTTTAATAAACGTTCACAAAACATTTTGAGAACGTTCACAAAACGTTTTTATTAGGTCCGCTACGTCTTCGTCTTGAATAAACGTTCACAAAATATTTCCAGAACGTTCACAAAATGTTTACAAAACGTTTTTATTAGGTCTGCTGCATCTTCGTCTTTAATAAACGTTCACAAAACATTTTTAGAACGTTTCCAAAACGTTTACAAAACATTTTTTATTAGGTCCGCTACGTCTTCGTCTTGAATAAACGTTCACAAAATATTTTCAGAACGTTCACAAAATGTTTACAAAACGTTTTTA
>CM057163.1:10111377-10198737 GCA_029962745.1 Echinometra lucunter
AGGAATAAAAGGCCAGCTGTCATATACCTTTTATAATCATAGATATCATATCCATATCAAAAAGACGACAGACCACCTAATTCGTCTGATCAATTGACGAATTAAATCTCGTTATTCTTTTTATTGGTACCCACTTTTTTGTGCAGTCGAGATCTCAGAACTGGCTCAATCATTTTTCGTCAAAATTTCAGGAATCATCAGTCATTACGAGATCTCGGATTTTTAGTCATTTTCAAGTTCATCCGGTCATCGTGACGTCATCCAGGCGCCTTTTTGTAAATATCATCTCATGATCATATCTTCATAACGGAATGTCATTTTTTATTTTTATTTGGCATGATGGATATTCATATCAATCTGAACAATCCCAACTTTTCAAACGCGCGCGTACGCGTACGTCCGCGCGTCAGTGCGCGCACAAAATTTAAAAATGCTCAAAATCACTTATGGATCAAACCAAAATCCATTTCAGGTCATTTTAAGCATTTCAAAAATTTCCGCGCGTAAGCGCCCGCGCGCGCGTTTTGTGCGTGCGCAACTTGTAAATACGCCGTTTTTTCACTTGAATTGCAATTCTGAGACATTTCTTGACCATTTCTATCGGTTTAGAATCGATTTCAACTTACCAAAACGCCGCACGGTCGAGTCAAAGTTTAAAATCCGTGCGCGCGTCTATGGGGCAAATAACGTAAAAACATGCAAAAACATGCCCCTTTAAAATCCCCCATAGCTCGTTAAAAAGCATGGGGACCCCCCTTTTTTTTTACATTTTCTGAAAACCTATGAATTGAAGATTTGAATTCATGAAAAAAACTTGGGGGTCGAACAGTCGGAACGTTACCATGTTCTCATGTGAACTCAAAATTTCATTTTTTCAATTATGACGTCATGTTTTTTACCTTTAATCAAGACTATCTCGCTTATTGTTGGCCGATTTTCGCCAGGATTTCAGTATGTTGTAGCTGAGACAATGCTCTTATATACCAATTGCCTTTATTTTTCATTTTGAGAACCGCATCATGGTCTAATCTTACGATAAACGGAGGCATGTCATTTTTTCACATTTTGCGTGTATTGTCTATGGGACATGACCTTTTTCTAATTCTTGATTCTACATTCCCGTCTTTTTTGAGCAACAGCTCCATTATTTCTACTCGATTTTCGCCCAGCTTCGAGTATGTTGTAGCTGAGAAAATTCTCTATCGTAAGTGTGCTATTTATTTTTTAATCAAATGTCAGGAACATATCGAAATTTGAACTGGAAGATATGATTTAGGAATCCCATTTTCCATCTACGTGTTATCTCTATGGACTATATTCTGGTCCATCGGTAAAGCACTGGTCTCACATCCTCATGGTCCCTGGTTCGACTCCCGGCGACAGCGGTGTCAATTTTTTTTTTTTTTTTTTTTTTTTTACATTTTTTGCCCTTTCATATTACCATCTTCATCGACTCCGTTGACACATACAATTACAAACAACGCCATAACTGCGTTATTTTGCATGTTATGTCTATTGCAATGCAGTGTACATTAGTTTATGTACAACCCTATTGCAAATATGATTCATGAACGTGTACTGAACCTTTAGGGTTAACTTGCATAATACTAAAAATCAAATCGTCCTGTGTCTGTGATGCTAGTCTCCTTCTCAGACTTGAATATTTTTTTAGGTTCATCAGGTCATTGAACATTAGATAAACTGGTGATTAGGCAGCAAATAGATTACCCAACACAAAACGTTTCAGAACGTTCTTAGAACACATTTATTAGGTCTGCTACATCTTCGTCTTTAATAAACGTTCAGAAAACGTTTTCAGAACGTTTCCAAAACGTTTACAAAACGTTTTTTATTAGGTCCGCTATTAGGTCTGCTACGTCTTCGTCTTTAATAAACGTTCACAAAACGTTTTCAGAACATTTTGTGAACGTCTTCGTCTTCGTCTTGAATAAACGTTCACACAATATTCTTAGAACGTTCACAAAATGTTTCCAATATGTTTTCCTTAGGTCCGCTATGTTTTCGTTTTTAATTAACATTCACAAGACGTTAACAAAACGTTTGTATTAGGTCCACTACGTTTTCGTCTTGAATAAACGTTCACAAAACGATTTCAGAACGTTCATAAAACATTAACAAAACGTTTTTATTAGGTCTGCTATGTCTTCGTCTTTTATAAACGTTCGCAAAACGTTTTTAGAACGTTCAGAAAACATTTTTTTAGGTCTGCTATGTCTTCGTCTTTAATAAACGTTTTCTATCGTTTTCCGAACGTTGACAAAACGTTTACAAAATGTTTGTATTAGGACTGTTATGTCTTAAAAGTTCACAAAATGTTTTCATAATGTTGACAAAACGTTTTCAGAACGTTCACAAAACATATTTAGGAGGTCCGCTACGTCTTTGTCTGTAATAAATGTAAACAAAACATTTTCAGAACGTTCATGGGAACGTTTATAAAACATTTGTATTAGTTCCGCTTCAGCTTCATTTTTAATAAATGTTCACAAAATGTTTTCAGAAAGTTCACAAAAAGGTTTTCATAACGTTCAAAAAAACGTTTTTATTACGTCCGCTGCGTTTAAGTCTTTAGTATACGTTCACAAAACGTTTTTATCACGTCTGCTACGTCTTCGTCTTTAAAAAAAACGTTCGCAAAACATTTTCAGAAGGTTCATAAATCGTTTACAAAACATTTTTATTATGTCTGCTACATCCTTGTCTTTAATAAACGTTCACAAAACTTTTCGGAACGTTGACAAAACACGTTTTTATCAGGGCTGTTTCCTCTTTGTAAATTTTCTCTCAATGGGGACTTTAATTGGGAATGACTATAATCCTCTTCATGACCATGATAATGAGATAGTAATGTTGACTGTGATACAAACCCTGATGATGAAAATGATGAATAAAAGGCCAACTGTGATATACCTTTCATAATCATAGATATCATATCCATATCAAAAAGACGACAGACCACCTAATTCGTCTGATCGAATGACGAATTAAATCTCGTTATTTTTATTATTTTTAATTATTCTCTTTATTGGTACCCACTTTTTTGTGCAGTCGAAATCTCAGAACTGGCACTGTCATTTTCTGTCAAATTTTCATGAATTATCAGTCCTTACGAGATCTCGGTTTTTTACTCATTTTCAAGTTCATCAGATCATCGTGACGTCATGCAGGCGCCATTTTGTAAATATCATTTCATGATCATATCTTCTCAACGGAATGTCATTTCTCATTCATACTTAGCACGATGAATATTCATATCAATCTGAATAATTCCATTCATTTAGACGCGCGCGTACGCGAACGTCTGCGCGTCGGTGCGCGCGCAAAAATTAAAAATGCTCAGAATCGACTCATATTCATTTTGCACACGTTTCAGGCCATTTTAAGCATTTCAAAAATTTGCGCGCGTCCGCGTCCGCGCGCGCCATATTTGCGCGCGCACACCAAAGAAAACGTAAAAACACCGTTTTTTCACTTGATTTGCAATCCTAATACTTTTCTTAAGCCATCACAACAATTGAAAGTCGATTTCAACTCCTCATAAGGCTGCACGCGCGCGTCAAAGTTCAAAATCCGTGCGCGCGTCTATGGGGCAAATAACGTAAAAACATGCAAAAACATGCCCTTTTGAAATCTGCCATAGCTCGTTCAATAGCATGGGGACCCCCCAATTTTTTTGCATTTTCTGAAAGCCTATAAAATGGAGATTTGAATTCATGAAAAAAAATTGAGGGTCGAGCAGTCGGAACGTCGTCATATTCTCAGCTGAAGTCAAAATTTCATTTTTTCCATAACGACGTCATATTTTTTACCTTTAACCGAGACTATCTCGCTTAATATTCATCAATTTTTTGCTGAGATTTCAATATGTTGTAGCTGAGACAATTCTCTACAAATATTTTATTCATTGTTACTCATTTTGATGACGTTATCATGGTCAAAATTAACGATTAAAGGTAGAATGTCAATTTTTTTCAGTTTACGTGTATTCTCTATGGGACATGACCTTTATGTAATTCTTGATTCTACATTCTCGTCCTCTTTGATCAACATCTTCCTTATTTCTGCTTGATTTTCGCCCATCTTTAAGTATGTGCGGCTGAGAAAATTCTCTATCTTATGCATTCATATGTTTTTTAATCAAATGTCGAAAACTTGTGAAATTTTGAGTGGAAAACCTGATATTAGAATTCCGTTTTGAATCAACGTGTTATCTCTATGAGCTGTTTTCAGGTATACCTTCAAAGCACTTGCCTCACATGCTCAAGGTCCCTGGTTCGAGTCCCGGAGGGAAGGGGCAATTTTTTTTTCCTTTTGCTTTCTTTTTAAATGTTATATTACTATCCTATTTAACTATATAATTACATATACAGTCACATTCAATGAAATAAACTGCTGATTTTGGCCCGTTATGACAATTGCAATGCAGTGCACAGTAGTTTATGTATAACCCTATAGAAAATCTGATTCGTCAAGGTGAATTCAAGCTTTAGATCATCTGCTAAGTATTCTGCGATATCAAACCATCCAATTTCTATGACGTTAGTCTCCTATCGAGGCGTAAAAATTTTATCAAAAGTCTTACCAACGAATTTATCACAATCCATGTCGAAACCTAAAAGATGCCGACAGACCACCTAATTCGTCACGAGTCTATGACGAATTCTATTCTCGTTATTCTTTTTATTGGTACCCACTTTTTTGTGCAGTCGAGATCTCAGAACTGGCTCAATCATTTTTCGTCAAATTTTCAGGAATCATCAGTCATAACGAGATCTCGGATTTCTAGTCATTTTCAAGGTCATCGGGTCATCGTGACGTCATCCAGGCGCCATTTTGTAAAAATCAACTAATGATCATATCTTCATAACGGAATGTCATTTTTCATTCATATTTGGCATGATGAATATTCATATCAATCTGAACAATTCGAACTTTTCAAACGTGCGCGTACGTGAACGTCCGCGCGTCAGTGCGCGCGCAAAATTTAAAAATGCTCAAAATCACTCATGGATCAAACCAAAATCCATTTCAGGTCATTTTAAGCATTTCAAAAATTTCCGCGCGTAAGCGCCCGCGCGCGCGTTTTGCGCGTGCGCAACTCGTAAATAACGTAAAAACGCCGTTTTTTCACCTGAATTGCAATTCTGAGACATTTCTTGACCATTTCCATCAATTTAGAATCGATTTCAACTTACCAAAACGCCGCACGCACGCGTCAAAGTTTAAAATCCGTGCGCGCGTCTATGGGGCAAATAACGTAAAAACATGCAAAAACATGCCCCTTTAAAATCCGCCATAGCTCGTTAAAAAGCATGGGGACCCCCCTTTTTTTTCACATTTTCTGAAAGCCTATGAATGGAAGATTTGAATTCATGAAAAATAATTGGGGGTCGAACAGTCGGAACGTTACCATATTCTCATGTGAACTCAAAATTTCATTTTTTCAATTATGACGTAATGTTTTTTACCTTTAATCAAGACTATCTCGCTTATTGTTGGTCGATTTTCACCGGGATTTCAGTATGTTGTAGCTGAGACAATGCTCTTGTATGCAAATTGCCTTTATTTTTCATTTAGAGAACTGCATCATGGTCTAATCTTACGATAAACGGAGGCATGTCATTTTTTCACATTTTGCGTGTATTGTCTATGGGATATGACCTTTTTCTAATTCTTGATTCGACATTCCCGCGTTTTTTGAGCAACAGCTCCTTTATTTCTGCTCGATTTTCGCCCAACTTCGAGTATGTTGTAGCTGAGAAAATTCTCTATCGTAAATGTGCCATTTATTTTTTAATCAGATGCCAGGAACATATCGAAATTTGAACTGGAAGATATGATTTAGGAATCCCATTTTCCATCTACGTGTTATCTCTATGGACTATATTCTGGTCCATCGGTAAAGCACTGGTCTCACATCCTCATGGTCCCTGGTTCGACTCCCGGCGACGGCGATGTAATTTTTTTTTTTCAACATTTTTTGCCCTTTTATATTACCATCTTCATTGACTGCGTTTATACATACAATTACAAACAATGCCATAACTGCGTTATTTTGTCTGTTATGTCTATTGCAATGCAGTGTACATTAGTTTATGTACAACCCTATTGCAAATATGATTCATGAACGTGTACTGAACCTTTAGGGTGAACTTTGCTTAATACTCAAAATCAAATCGTCCTGTGTCTGTGATGCTAGTCTCCTTCTCAGACCTGAATATTTTTCGAGTTCATCAGGTCATCGTTCACAAAACGATTTCAGAACGTTTTCAAAACATTTTTCTTATGTCTGCTACATCTTCGTATTTAATAAACGTTTTCAAAACATTTTCAGAACGTTGACAAAACGTTTACAAAACGTTTGTATTAGGTCATCTTTGCCTTCGTCTTTTATAAACGTTCGCAAAACGTTTTCAGAACGTCCAGAAAACGTTTGTTTTTTAGGCCTGCTACGTCTTCATCTTTAATAAACGTTTTCAAAACATTTTCTGAACATTGATAAAACGTTTACAAAATGTTTGTATTAGGTCTGTTACGTCTTAAACGTTCACAAAATGTTTTCATAATGTTTACAAAACGTTTTCAGAACATTCATAAAACGTTTATAAAACGTTTTTATTAGTTGCGCTTCAGCTTCATTTTTAATAAATGTTCACAAAATGTTTTCAGAAAGTTCACAAAAAGGTTTTCATAACTTCCAAAAAAACGTTTTTATCACGTCCGCTACGTTTTAGTCTATAGTAAACGTTCACAAAACGTTTTCAGAACATTCACAAAATGGTTTTATTACATCTGCTACGTCTTCGTCTTTAAAAAACGTTCGCAAAACATTTTCAGAAGGTTCATAAATCGTTTACAAAACATTTTTGTTAGGTCCGCTACATCTTTGTCTTTAATAAACGTTCACAAAACGTTTTCAGAACGTTGACAAAAACGTTTTTATCAGGGCTGTTTCCTCTTTGTAAATTTTCTCTCAGTGGGGACTTTAATTGGGAATTACTATAATCCTCTTGATGACCATGATAATGAGATAGTTATGTTGACTGTGATACAAACCATGATGATGAAAATGATGAATAAAAGGCCAACTGTGATATACCTTTCATAATCATAGATATCATATCCTTATCAAAAACACGACAAACCACCTAATTCGTCTGATCAAATGACGAATTAAATCTCGTTAAACTTCCTTTTATAAATCGCTTAAAATATACATTTTCTCATAACAAATATTTCACTCTCTAGACATAATAATTTTCCATATAGTTACGATGTCTCTCTGATACAACAATAATAAGGAAACATAACTACAAATACACCAAATAGTAAATTTTACATACAAATCCAATATATGTCAACCTTACCTGAGGAAAGGAGAAAGCGGGGTGAAGGTCACGGGACCAGCAACCCGCCACCAACGACCTTCTTACATTCTGTCTGAGGGAAAAATACCAAGATCATCCAAGTCCATTTCTTAAAATTGCTTTTTAGCACGTGTTTTATGGTTTCTTTTGTTTAAATGCATCATTTACGTCATTAGGTTTTCCTCAACCATTGTCACATGTGACATAAACACTGATAAAGGCCATTCTTAACACAACTGTACTCTAATCGGGTCGCAAAATCTGAATAAAAGGGCATAGAATCAAACATACTTAACCAATTTTAGTGATCTTAAGCCATGCTCCTAATGATTTAAAAATACTTTTCGAAAGCCAAGTACTTATACGCTGCCGTTAAGCTTTTTTTAGACACCTGGTCTAGCTCAAGCACAGGACTACGGTACAAAAATTCTTCTGAATGAGCATCTCAGTGGGCTCTTAGTAAAACGTTACCAATCAAATATTTCTATAGGGCCCAGTATTGCCAGGTAAGCGGTATTTGTTTGACAGGTGGTATATTGTTTGAAAGTTTTCAACAGGTTATGCATTCCAACATCAGATCAAGATGCCTTCAGGAAAATAGTACAAAGAAGATTTGTGCTCCGATGCGTAAGCCTTGTCCAAAGCTCTACTCCTCGCTCACTTTCCAAATTTGATGTAGAAAACGATTTGACCGACTGCTTTTTAAATGTAACCAAACTGGTTTTGATATGCAACTTTATAACAAACCTCTGAGACTGAAGATGAATGCATGTATTGACTTTATAATGTTCTTATATAGGAAGTGAGGGCAATTTAAAATCTAAAAATGGGACCCGTAATTAACATCATGTTTTTTGCAAGAAAAGGCGTAAGCTACCTGCAGAGGAGCTTGCAAAAAAGCGGGCAAACGCTTGCTGAAGAAAGAATATTCATCCTTTTCATACAGACATTTCCTAATCTGGCAGGCTTTTGTGTACAAGAACAAAACCTTTCCTTTTGATTTTCAGGAAATTTTCAATAGGAATGATAGCTCTTGCTGCAGAGGAAACCAGCTTCTGTATTTTTTTTGTTTTGTTTTGTTTTTGTTTTTGTTTTGTTTTTGCTAGCAATGACTTATTTGACTATCTGAACATACAAGCAGGTTTGCTAGTTTTATCGACACGGGCCATTGCACCTTTTTACGAAAGTTTCTACCATTTGTTCACCTCTAATTCTTAGTGTGTACATTCACGAAGATTGCGTTTCTATCCATTTCAACCCATTCATACTGTAAAATTAAACTGTCAGGAATATGTGGGAGCAATTTTAGAGTGATTACTTACAAACTACCCTCCCTTGCGATAAGTATTGCAACAAAGCTAAATTGCGTATGCATTTAATTGTGAGTTTAACGCCTTTTGTGTTTTCGTTTGTAACTATTAAGTGTTGTCGACCACTTCACTTATGTATTTCAATGTTTATTGTGTTTCCCAAGGTATCTTCATGAAAATAATGCTCTCTATGACCATGGTGAAGGATTACATGATTTTTGTTGTGTGTTATGTTTCTTTGTCGAATGTTCATGTTTGTGTTGTATGTCCGTCATGTATATGTGTGTTATTTGCCTCTTACATCTTGCTAATCAGATGAATGCATATTTTGTTTTAGATGATTTTCATTATCAGGGGAACATTTGGGAGTCACTGTGTATTGAATTTGTTTTTATTTTATTTAAGTTAAAATGGCCGGACGGGTTGGGAAGTGATGACCTTTAATTGTAGAGGGATAGCGAATAATTTTAAGAGAAATAAGCCATTTTCATTTTTGCATAAGAAGCAGTTTGATATAATCTGCCTACAAGAGACTCACTCACTGAAGGATGATGAATTGTTTTGGAAAACCCAATGGGGCGGTAAAGCTTACTTCAGTAGTTTTATATCTAGAAGTAGAGGGGTTGCACTTGTGTTATGTGTTCTTTGTCAAATGTTCATGTTTGTGTTGTATGTCCGTCATGTATATGTGTGTTATTTGCCTCTTATTTCTTGCTAATCAGATGAATACTATTTTGTTTTAGATGATTTTCATTATCAGGGTAACATTTGGAAGTTACTGTGTATTGAATTTATTTCTTTTTTATTTAAGTTAAAATGGCTGGTTGGGAAGTGATGACCTTTAATTGTAGAGGGATAGCGAATGATTTTAAGAGAAATAAGCTATTTTCATTTTTGCATGAGAAGCAGTTTGATATACTCTGCCTACAAGAGACTCACTCACTGAAGGATGATGAATTGTTTTGGAAAACCCAATGGGGCGGTAAAGCTTACTTCAGTATTTTTATATCTAGAAGTAGAGGGGTTGCACTTTTATTCAAACCATCTTTGAAAATCAAGTTATGTAATACTCTGATTCATGAAGGTGGAAGATACATTATTTTACGTTTGATTATTGATGAATCTGAATTTATTTCAGTGAACATTTATGGCCCAAAAATGACAGTCCTGATTTTTCATTGAAGTTTTTGAGAAGACTGAGGAAATTAGTCATTCTAATATAATATTTTTAGAGGATTTGAACATTGCTATTGGCCTATTGGATTACAAGGGAACCAGGGGTCATCATGGCAATATCCGTGCTAAATCTATGTTTGAAATGTTCATTGATGAGTTCAATCTAATAGACGTTTGGAGGAGAGATCATAAGAATACTTTAGGTTTTACTAAACAACAACAACACCCACTTGTGTTTTTAAGGTTAGACTATATATTTATATCAAGTGATATAATAGGACAAGTGAAGCACCCTGAAATAAGTCTGGCATTTGTTCAGATCATTCTTTGGTTTCCATGACGATTACGCCAGGCTGCCCTCTCCGTGGGAAGGGGTTTTGGAAGTGTAACTGTTAATATTTGAAACATGATGGGGATTTTGTACTATTTATCAAAGATAAGATAAAGGAGTTTAAAGAGGTGCACAAAGAGTCAGAATTGAGCCCGAATACAATATGGGATGCCTTCAAATGTTATATAGACCAATTTCAACTCCGGTTTATGTATTTGGCCCTCTATCGGCGACGCCATTGCTACGGTGGGCAAGCGCGCTGACCGCGATTGGCTCTGTGTACAAAATGAATGTAAGAAATGAGATATGCCCGATATTGTTCCATTTACTTTATTCTAGATCAATAAAATAAAGCATGGATACATGGGTAGATGAGATAAGACAATAGCCATATCTGACAGATGGAGGTATGATATATTTTTGTACGATGGTTTTCAACTTAGTTTTGTCAGTAAAAGTTCTATTGCAGCATATAAGCCGTAGTAAATGGGAGCCTTCAATCTTACCCTGTTTACAAAGTCATGTTTTCACTCTTTAAAGTTTACGCTAAAGTAAATAATGATAATGTTTCTTGACTTCAAAGTCCTTTCTGTTGATATTTTCTCCCACTGGCGACGGATTCCTTCACATTGCTTACGGAAACCTGGGTAGGGAGTACGGTTTCTCACACAAACAGGCTTCATGAGTCAAAACTGAGTAAATTTCGCACTCAGTTAAGTTCCAATTTTTAAACTTTCTCCAATTCTTGTGGCATTTGCGCACCGCACAGCTGCGACCTGAACTTCCCTGATGATTTCTCAGTGAAAATATTAAAAGAAATCTGCATAATTTGGTCAAAATAGACAAAAAAAAATCGAACGAATGTACATATCGCGCTATTGATTTGTGTACTATAAAAGTTGGAGCGCCCACCGCAGTACGTCGAATGGTGTCGAACAGTCTGCTGCCCTCTTGCGTTGTGGGATTGGTCTATATATTTTTTTTTTTTTTGTAAAAAATATTCGAGTAGGAAGAAAAGAGAGAGCGGTGAGAAGAAAGTGGAGTTATTAAAGAAAATTTCTGAATATAAACAAAAACTTTCTCTCAGGCTGCTAATTCTTCTGATCAAGTTGATACTCCTGAAATTGCTGAATTATTTAAGATAATAGATAAATTAGAAATGGAATTAAATGAGATATTGGACAAAGAGACGGCTGGATTGATTGTAAGATCACGTATAAAATGGGCTGAGCATGGGGAAAAGAGTACTAAATATTTCTGTAATTTGGAAAAACGCAATACTGAGAGGAAAATTCTTGACAAAACCTAATAAAATTATGGAAGAAATCGGTGCTCATTTTGAATTTGTATATTCTTCTAATTGCTCCCAGGAAGATATTGATGTAGCCTCCCTTTTTCTCACTGGCTTGGATGTCCCTAGAATAGATGCAAAGGAAAAGGAATTGTTGAATGGTCCAATATCCAAATCAGAATTATGGTCGATTTTGACATCAATGCCTTCAAATAAAACTGCAGGTTAGATGGTCTCCCTAGTGAATTTTATGAAGTATTTTTCAGTGACATTGTAGATTTGTTGTTGGACTCATAACTTTTCTTTCTCTAGGGGTTTGTTAACTCAGTCTTTAACTCAGTCAACGAAATGGAGTAATTACTCTGCTACTAAAACAAGGTAAAGATCCGTTAGAAATTGAAAACTACAGGCCCATTTCCCTATCTCATGTAGATTATAAATTAGTTGCTAAGGTAATGAGTCATCGACTAAAAAAAGTAATCAATTCTTTACTTCATTTAGATCAACAGGGATTTTTAAGTGGTCGTAATATTAGTGCAAATGTTCCCACTATCATAGACCTCATTGAATATACCGACTGCTTTGGTCTTAAATACGTCTCAAAGACGTCTTATTTCACCTAATACGACGTTAAAATGACGTCAGAATATGACGTTTTATTTGACGACTTGTGCTGGTGCAAAGTTTCGTCTTAAAGACGTGGTAATAAGACGTAAATAAGACGTACGGCACGACATAAATAAGACGTAAAAATGACGTATTTTCTACCAGTCTCTGCTATCAGGGGAGGAGCGCTGAGCATTGGTAAGCGCGGGAGCTCCGAAGTTTCTTTATCACTGTTTCTTGTCTGCTCCTGCTCTTCTTACCTTCTCTTACCTTTCCCCCAATTTCTTTTTTTTTTTTGCGGGAAAACCGCCCCCCCCCCCCCATCTACCCCCCCCCCCCCGGCTTCGCGGGTGGGCACAATTACCGAAATGTTGTCATTACTCATGTTAAACCAAAATAAACTGTGCACATGAAACAAACCTTTAAAAAAAGTGCGATTACTCCTTAAAGGCACTGGTAAACATGGCTATATATATTTTTTGTTACTTGAAAATAAGATAAACATAAAGGTTATAGTGTAAAAACAACAGTTTGAAAGTTTCAAAGTATAATAACCACATAAAGTATTTTCAAATATCTGAAATGTGAACCAATGTTTGAAAAATTATGTAAGGGTTGGTTGCACATACTAGACGTAAGGAGTGCACATGCGCGCATGGCTCATCGGCGAACAGTACTGTGTGTATTGGTGTATCACGCGGGGGGAGGCACCTCACGGTTTTTTTTTTATTATATAAAGGGACGGAGGGATATCTTCGCCTCCATTCTGGTGGACGGACGCCATTTTGTTTTAGCCCTCAGATCATCGCATTGTGTATGCTCGCACAGGCTAGCGCTAACATTATCAGCACTTTCTGTAGCAACTTTTGACAGGTTTTTCAGCAGTTTGGGTACGGTTTCCCTGCTTTCAAGCAAGAGGGGTGAGTTTTCCCAATATTTTTATAATTTGTTTTAGATATTGTCTTGTCTGGAGTGTGTGCTTGGCGTGGTTTTGAACTGATTTTTCTCATTTTCATTTCGTTCACATTGTCCTACGTTCAGCACTCGGAGGGGTAGACGTGTAGGGCCTAGGCCTACTCCCAGCTGTGTGTGCTGGTAGCGGATTTTTGTGTGTGTTTCGTGCATCAGGGCCTGTGGTCTTTTCAATCGCGGGTGTGCCTGGTTTTTGTGCGTGTTTCTTGCATCAGGGTCTGTGGTCTTTTCGATCGCGGGTGTGCCTGATTTGTGTGTGTGTGTGTTGCATCAGTGCCGGTGGTCTTTTCGATCACGGGTGTGCCTGCTCCTCGTGTGTTTTGTGCGTGAGTGGTCCCGCTGCCTTTCGGGGTGCGGGTTCGGGCGCTTGTCGGGTGTATGTGCTGTTTCGCGTGTAGGCCCACCCACTCTTTGTAGTGCGGGAGCCCTGAAAAAAAAAAAAAAAATGGGTGTGAGGTGAGATGCAGGTGTGTGCTTCAGTTGCAGTTGTGTGTATGGCTGGTGAGGGTGAATCATTTGAGATTGAAGTAGAAGGGAAGCTCAACCTTCTACTGCTGATGATTGAAGCCTACAAGGCTGACGTCATCACCCTCCCAGAATTAGTGCAAGCCCTGGTTCAAGTTTTATACCAGGACTAGGTTGTGATATTTTGTTTTTGTCCTGAGGGTGGTGAGTGTGCCTTTTGCATTAGTGATAAGAATTGCCTCTCCGAGTGGGACATTTATATAACCCGATACATATTTAAGTTCAGTAGAGGTAGGGTAATAACTCAATCCCATTAGTTGCCCACCTGAGCTATATTGCGCCGGGAAAGACATTCCCTTGCTGCATATGGAAGGGGCAACTGAGGGTAAGGGGGCTAGGGCCCCCAACAGGGGGCGCGGATGATCGGGTCCCCATCAACATGTGCTCAGGAGGAGCTGTTGGAAGTGCCGGGGCTGGCCCCGGCGCAGGCCGGAATTATCCTGGGGCTCAGGGTGGGCCATGGGGATATTACCCCTGCTCTGTTCGAGGCGTCTCCAGGGTTGGAAACACCCGAGGGGCTAGCGGTTTAACTTCGCGCCCCGGGAGGTAGGCTCTGCTCAGGGTTCAGAGGGAGTCCCCCTTCAGGGTGTGGGCGGCAGGAATAGTTTTTCCACGCCGTCGGGGGTCCGGACCCCTATCACTAGTACCCCTTTAACCCAGGGAGGGGACAGATGGTCGCCAGCTGCCATCTACCCCTATGAGGTCCATTCCCCACCAACAACCCATGAAATCAGTAGGTCCCAAGGTGTACCCCCTGTTATATCTGGGAAGGGGGGCCGTCTAGCGGTTCCCCAGGGGCCCTCTTTCGGGGCTAACGGGGTCGGTAGGGGGCTAGACTCGTTCTTCCGGGAGGCTGAGGGGGGTCTTGGGGGGCCAAATGAGCCTCCCTTAGGGGCCTGTGATCACCCCAGGGCAATGGGGGAACTTGGGGGGCATTCCCGGTTGGGGGGCGACTTAGCCCACCGGCGGGGCCTTACCAACCCCCTCACCAGAAGGGCCCAAGAAGTTGGGGAATCCCGGGGGATTACGATTGCTGCGGGGCCGGGCCAGGAGGCCTTTTCCTACAGGGATATCAGATATGACTTGCCCCAGGGGAGTAGCATGGAGGCCCAGGGGTGGGTTGACTCCTTCCCGGGACATCGAAGGGTGGGGACACAGGCCCCATCCGAGAACCCTGGGCGTCTACCCACCAGGAGGGATGGAGAAAGGGTTACTAGGGGACGGGTAAATTACCAGCCCCTCCCTAAAGCTATCTCCTTTGATGGGCGAGGGAATTGGAGGACGTTTTTCCATAAATTCTCCACCTTCGCCGACCAAATGGAGTGGGACTGGTCAGAGAGAATAAACCAGTTAAGCTTGGGGCTGGAAGGGAAGGCGAGCGAGTACCTTAGCCTGCTGCTAGATCGGGAGCCGGGTCTGGGCTATTTCTCCCTCGTGCAGAGGATGGCCAAGCGCTTCGACAACGGCGGGTTTTCCGAGTCGGCTCAGCTTGAATTTGCGGCGGCTAAACAAGAACCGAATGAGTCCCTACTTGACTGGTCTGATGGAGTCCTTGGGCTGGCACTTCGTGCTTTCCCAGGGGCTGCAGGGTCATATCCCCAGCAGCAGGCAGTCTTACGCCTGTGCCAGGGGTGTGTTAATCGCGAGGCGGGATGCCATACGCTTACTCAGCACCCCACCACCGTCGAGGCGGCAGTGGGACATATCGAGTGGCATCAACATGTGCACAGGGCCATGTTCGGGCGGTCCCGGCCAGTTCCATCCGTCGCCTTGGAAGATCGGGAGAATAATGCCCGTATGACCGATGCACCGCCCCACTCCCTTAGCCAGCTCGTCGCCGAACCGGAAGCGGCTGCATTAGAGCGCCGGCTGGGTGAGCGCCATGACCGCCTAGAGAATCGGGTAACTACCATAGAACGCGATCTCCGTAAGGTCCTGGAGATCCTCACGTCCAAGTCGGAGGCTCCCCGGGAACGGCCCAAGTCACCCGGGCGCGATCGCTGCTATGCCTGCGGTGGTTATGGGCATTGCAAGAAGGACTGTCCCGAGCTCAAGGGAGACCAAGGGAGTGTGCGGCTGTCCTTTGTCACCGGGTCGCTAGCTGACCCCGTTAAGCCGCCGGTTGGCCCCGCCGAGTCAAGTAAAGGCCGGCGGGATCCTGAAACCGGGATAGCTGGGGAGACAGTGGGCGAACTTGCCCGCTATGTGAAAGAGGTTACCGCCCCGGTTATTCCTGTCGGATATCCGGATATCCGGCAGGCGGAGCGGTTGGAAGAAGGTCCGGATCCGACTGCGGAACAAGCCGCGGGGCCCTGACAAATGGAGGTAATCGGTTGTCGGTTAGGATCCGTTGCCGTGAGTAGCCATCCTATCGGCGCAGTGGCGGGCGCAGCTGCCAAGCTGTCGATTATCTCGGACCGATTGTGTCAGCAGTTAGATCCGCAGTCGGCCAAGTTGCGGCTCGGAGCGGTTCCCGGGATGACTCCCGCCCTTCCTGTGGAGGGCAGTAAGCTCCCGGCCAGGAACTCGGGGCCCAGGGCGGCGCCATTGCGATGGGAGGAAAGACCGTCGTCTGGCAGTAGCGGGAAAGCCATTCCCGGCACAGGTAGGCCCGCCGCGGGGATGGCTCCACCACCTGCGGCATCCAGGCCAACCCCCATGCACTCGGGGAAAGATCCGGGCAAGCCTTATGCCCGGGTTGCCTCCGAGCCCCCCGTCCACTTGGTCTTCGATAGCCACTTCCATTTGGATAGGCTGGAGGCCAAGCTGGGCAGGAAAGGGCTTGAGTGTGTGAGGGCGCACACCGGTAAGGAGCCGTATGTCCCCGTAAGACTTTGTAGGGGCGTAATGGTCTATTGCGACCCCAGTGAGCACCGCAACATTCGGTTCCCTACAGACAAACGCTGGAAGGTGGCCGTGGGCGTGCACCCCAAGCACGCCCTGACCTTTGACGGACCGGCACTGGACACCTTGGCTGAGCTGATCCATGACTCCCGGACCATCGGCCTCGGGGAGGTGGGGTTAGACCACTCCGCCCCCCAGAGGACATGGTCAGCTCAGCTAACCCTCTACCGGGCCATTCTAGACCAGGTGGGGGCCACGGGGAGGGTCCTGCTCCTGCATATTCGCGGGGAGAAAGGCGCCAGGACTTCGGACGACCCGTCCCGCATATGCAGGAAGGAGACCGAGATGAGGGTGAACCGGCACCAACGCATACATATCCACGGCTGTACGCTCGGACCTGGGGAGATAGAGGCGTGGGGACATAGGTTCCCACATACCTACTTCAGCTTCAACTCCCTGGTGAAGGCGTTTAATTGCGAGCAGCTGTCTGCCTTACGCCGGGTGCCCTCAAATCGGCTCCTTCTCGAGACAGACTCCCCTCATCTGCCCGTAGGTTGGGGGCTTACCTATTCCACCCCTGCCTACCTCGGGGATGTTGGGCGGTGGTTGCCAGGGCCCCTTCTAGAAGTCGACCAGGGCAAACGCCCTGGCACTCTATGCATAAGGGACCCAGGTTGGGGGGCGAGGCGGATACAGGGTACCTGCCAGGACGGGGGTTCGCAAAGTTTCCCCCTCTCACTTGTCTGCGGACGGGGGTATTCCACCCCTCTCCCTTCAACTTACCATATCGGCAAGTCTTATAGTATATAGAATAGTTAGGCTTCCCGGGGGGTATGGGTTAATTGCCATTGGGCATGGGTTTTGTATATAATTCCAAGGGGATTTTTTCAAAATGGCCCGCTCCGATTAATGGCGCCGCTGACGCCTCCTTGCCTGCGCCGGAGTGACCTAGGCGGGTATTCGGTTGCCCGGAACCTCGCCGAAAGGCTCGAGAAATGTACCTCCCGAGCTGGTAAGATGGCACCGTAGTCCGGGAAGGAAAAGTGGACAGTTCCCCGCTATGGGAGCGCGGAGTATTTTGGGTGGGTTCCCCTTGGAAACTACTAAGTTAGTTTTGATAAGTTTTTTTTTAGGGATCAAAAAATTCTTGCCACATTTCATTTTTGTACATGTGTGTGTAAGAGTTTTTATATATATATTTATATGGTATCTAGATATCCGTCCACTGCCTTTCAAAATTAGCAGCTGATATTTGGGTAGTTATATATCTAAGTTTTTAACGTTCAGGGGGACACCCAACCCTGACGATTTTGTTTTTAACAAGTTAGTGTTCACAATTATTTGCTTCTTGTATGTGAACATTCCTTGGTTATTATGGGGATATACTAATGATTTCAAAACCTGTATACTCCTTGGGGGGAAATTGGGTAGGGTCCCATACATAGAATGTCCCCTCTAGGGAAGTTTCCAATCCTAAAGGGAGGGTTGGGAAGAAAAAAAAAATCTTTTTTTTTTTCTTTTTCGGACCTCCTGTTTGAAGTGGGGTGTTCCCCGGGTATTTGGGGACCCGGTTTTCAAAACGGGGGGGGGGGGGGATGTTGTAGTAACTCCCCCCACCCCCCTACAAACAGCCACCACCAGGGGGCACCAGTCCTGCTTTCCCGCCATTATCGAGAGTTCCAGTTCAAGTTCTACAACAGTCACAACGCACCTCTAAAACTGACTTCCAAGAGCCACCTGGATATCCTTTTGGAGGTGAGTTCACAGGCGGATTTTGGTTATATTTGACCAGAACCGCTTTAAGATCTACAGTAGATATCAAGTTATTATTCTTACAAATAAAAATTGTGAAAGTGGATCGTTGTATGAGAGTGAGAAGAAACTTACGCATTTTATTGTTTTAATGTCATTAATTGGCTTATTTTAAGTGAGGGGAAAGCTTGTTAGAAATGAGGGGGTATGAAATAAAAAACCATTTGAAAGTCCATTCCTTTTCCACATTTGTACAGGACATTGCAGCCACACGTATGTCCGTGTCTATGGGAGCGCGTTCATTTAGTGCTCTCACCGCTGTCGCTAATTTTGTCGAAAGAGGGCTCCTGCCGCGGAACGTTTAAAAGTCGATTGAGCCTATTTCTAGCTCGGCGATCTCCCTCAACCTCACGTCATCACCCATCAATTACGTCATTTAGGAAATCCCAGAGTGGTTTCCAAACTCTTCTTTTAATAAAAATTTCATGTCATTGATATTTTCTACTACTACAAGAAACAAGAACATTCACATCAACGAAACATTCATTTGGCAACCACTTTTTGTAACCGTTCCCACTTCCGCGTTTGTGTGAGTGGTCGCTTAAGCAGTCGCGAGCGTGGAATTTGCTACAGTAAATTTCCCTCAGATTTTTTATTTTTCTCTATTCTTCGGCATTTTTTATAGTATGAGGTAAACTTTATTGAAATTTAGAATACTTTTACGATAGACGCGTATCACTCTTGACCATCTTAGAGTTTTGCTAACAGCTACATGTCTTCTGATAAGACCTTCTTGGCCCAGATTTTGAAGTTTGACTGCTTTTGTACACGATCAGAGTAAGTGCTGCGTGTGTCCCACGTATAGCGTTTTGTGTAAAGGTTAAGGATTCGGGTGGGGGGGGGGGGGTGTTAGTGAAATAACCTTAACTTAAAAAGCCTTTTAATCTTGGGTGAATTAATTAGTGATTGGAGTAGTATTGACATTTAGAATATTTAGTCTAGGGCCTACTGCAAATAATTTGAAAAGACTCAACATAGAAGAGCAAACGAGCCAACAAATGCAAAATATCAATTAATGATCTCTGCAGTTTTAAGATTTACTGTCCATTACGATCAGGGCCTATGCAGAAATACTTCGGGGGGAGAGGGCAAGAACACTTAGAATGTTCAAGAAACGTGACTGGAAGCAAAGGAATGAAGCAATGAAGCGACCAAGCTTATCACGCGGGTACTTTTCCTTTTTTTTAAACTAAAGGATCTGGTGCACACTCTTGGTGGAATTTGAAAATTTTCAGCAAAAAAATTGTAGGTCTTTTCGGGGGGGGGGGGGAGGGTATCCCACTGTGTACAGCCACGATTCTGACCGAGATTCTAGATTCTCTCTGTCTGTCTCTCTCTCTCTCTAGGTGCCATATCGTATCTATCAACTTTAGCGATCATGTTTCGCACCTCTCCTAGCTTTACCCAGTAGATAGTTCCCCTGCTCTTTACCTGCTATATCTGCCAGATTCTTATCTCATGGATCACCTTTCTCTTCACCTCGTCTCTTTCAAAAACTGCCTCATATTTTCTATCTATCTATAAAATCCTCAGCATTTTCGTTAGAAACCAGACTTCACAACTTTCTTATAGTATTTGTGTTCGAGGCTTAATGTCCATACTTCACTTTTATATATTAATAATGGGTAAGTTTAGATTTTTCCGCACAAATACAACCCCGTTTTAAATAAGGGACTGTCTTCAATGTACGTCATGCTACAATGACCATTCATTGTCTATGATCTGATGATATCTAGCCAAATTAGCATAAAAGTTGATAATCCAACAAACCGCAGGAAATATTTTAAAAACAAGAACCAAAATTTATTCAAGTATCAACTGAATTACATTACAGTCACATGGTCATATGTGAAGTCCATTTTCCTTAAAAACAAACAAAAAAGTCATTGCTACTTGGTACGTAATGACATACATATAGGGGGTCAGCTGGACCTCCGGGTAGAACAGAGCCATTTGAAATATTGATTGCATGTATTTTTTTTGTCTGTACTGCTTTTCATATGGAAAATAAAACCAACTTACCAACCAACAAACCATTTTCGAGAAATTGATTCTTGCATAAATCGAGGAAGAGTACCATTTTCCATTTACTTGTGATGTCTTAGTACTGACCAACTTCAAACTATCAATGTGTAAGACTTATTTTGTTAATAAAATACACCCCACCCCCTGATCTATAATATATGTCAGGTTATAACGGGTAAATGAGTATTCATTATACACAAAGATTTAATGGAACCGTGACAACCTAATGATTCGAGGTATTAAAGCCCTTAATATCACGAGGCCAATTAGATCCTCCTCCCCCCCCCCCCCCCGATGTATGCATATTTTTGTTTACTGGAACTGGAATGACTCGTAAAAAGAAATGGAAATATTACCAATTAAAGATATCAAGCATACAAACTGGATGAACAACAATCATTCAAAATTTACCCTCCATGTATCCATGTAAGCTGAACTTACTGGCTTTCACTAAACAATCGGGTCGCGGCTCGCCGAGTATGGTGCCCCAAGTGTAAACTGGGTTATTCGGTCCAAAACTACAGTCAGTGTACAGTAAAACCCAAACCGTCATAGCCACGTCCACAAGCATATTCTGGTAAACTGATCCTCCGCCCTCTGCTATGCACAAAGTGTTTGTAACGAAACAAAGTCAATGCCCGCGCGAAGTGGATCATAATAATAAATCCTGACTGTTTATTCAGCGAGCCGCGACCCGAATGTTTTCCAGCGCGACGCGACCCACGTATTTAGTAAAAGCCAACTAACTACGACTAGGAGGTTAACTATATTATAAAGTGAAATAAATCACATCATTGTTAAGTGAACAGCATATCGTCTAACTTGATGAGGCACAAATACTTGCATAAGTATTGATGAAAGTTTGGACTCCCCCCCCCCTCCCCATTTATACATTTTTTACGTACCCCTTCTTCTCTCCACTCCATCCCTGCCCCCTTCTATCCTTTACTGTTAATAATGGTGATCTCCTGAACTTGTGTATCATATTCATCAATCAAACTGCAGAACAATTGTTGTATTCACTTTGAAAATTCCTTTTTCCAAAATGTCCTGAGCCAAGCTTATTAAACCCATCTTTCAGAATTAATTGTTGAGGAATCCATCTAAGAAGAGCATTGTGCAGTTCTGTCTATACAGATCATCCCAGATCAGGTACCTTTGTTGATAAAAAAAACAAAACAAGGACAATTATTCATAAAGCATTGTTTGCAAAATAAAACATAGTCACATTCTTTGATCTTTTAAACCTTGGATTAATATCATAGATGTCATGTCATTAAGAGTACAAAAAAAAGAAAGAAAGAAGGAAATGGTCGATTATCTCATGAACTGAAAATGTAGATTTGAACAAGGACTAAATACAATTCAGTATACAGTGTACACAACATAGTTGAGGTAGCATTTGACATAATATTCATGAAATTGAAAATGCACATTAAATCTACATTAATATGTAGATTTAATGTGCATGTACATGGCAGATAATGGAGGCTATGCATGACATTACATCTGTCAAACACATCAGATTACAGTCAACGCTGCCTAAGTCGAATTTCTTGAGAATGAAGAAAATGCTTCGACTTAGAGAGAATTCAACTTATGAGGGGTCAAAGACAATACAAAATAAAGGAATGGGACCAAATACAGACCTTCGACTTATGCTACTTCGACTTATGCAGAGTTGACTGTACATTCTTTTCGGAAAACATAACCAGATGAATAATGCCATGCCACATGGAATGCCTCGTCTGTGCTACAGTGCATAAGATCAGGAGGCAGATGAATACAACTTACCTGCTTTTAATGCATTGAACCAGCTAGGGTCTCTGAATCATGCCTCCATGCCATCTATTCAAAGGAGTGTACCAGTGATGCCTCGTCTATGAGTCGTGCCATATGATGGATCATGCTTGAAGTTCATCCAAGCAGAAGTTTGTCAAGAGTTGTTGCAAGATGCGACTCCCTCTTATGGTATACTGTACAATGGAGCAAGGAGAATTGAATTAAAATCTCATCTCAACAACCCCCCCCCCCCATTGCCACAAAAGGCAAAGCAATACACAATTTCTTTTCTCAAAGCAACAGATCCTGCTTTTGGGGGGGTAGGGACGTTGTTTAATGATTACATCATATGAACAAAAATTAAAGACAACTCAAAAAAAAAAAAAAAGACTTATCGAACTTCCTTATGACAATTTACTGATGAAGAAAAATTCTCGAACCATGATACACCTACCAGATGGCTCACACTCAAAGGAACAGCATGACCTACTCGAATCATATGAGGCGCTCACATGCAATCAGTAAAATTAATTGTTACACCTTTATGAATACTACTAGTGCACTGTTTCTACGTACATGCTCATTATCATCATTATGAATCTTTTAATTCTCATTACCATTTCCTCCTATCATTACCTTTCTCAAGGCCAAAGCTAATAAATTGAGTTCAAATCAATTTTAATTTTTTTTTAGGGGGGGGGGGAGACTCACCAAGTTTTAAGCAGCAGTTTCCATATTCCTTCATATGAAGATATCCTATCCTGACAGCCTCAACCGATTGTCCCTTATAATGAAACATTCTCGAACAAATGTCGTGGCTTTCGTGGTTTGATCCGATGTTATGACACGATTGCCTGCCGAGAATGACGAGATTGCAAATAGAAAAAAAAAACCTGTGGATTGTATTCAACAAAAGTTGGCATATCAAGTTTCATTTGTACTAAACTAAATTACATGTATTAAAAATGTAAAGTTAATTATTATCATTTGGATAGTCCGAGACGTATGGATTTTTTAACAACAATATGCACAATTCTGCGGAATATTGTGGTAATTTTGAATATGTCAACCACCAAAGAAGTTTCAAAAGATTGACCTATGGATGCTCGTGTGCGGTGCCCCTTTTCATTTTTATAATTTTCTCTTTTTTTATATTTTTGTGTAAAATCATCAAAATCTGAAATAATTTCAAAAGCCATGAAAGAAAATGAAAACAAAAATATGGCTTGGCTTCAATATACTTTTTGCTTGAAGTGGGATTAAGCAAAAAAAAAAAATGAAAATGTTCGAGACTCACCAAGTTTTAAGCAGCATTTTTCATATTCCTTCATCTGAAGATATCCTTCTGTCCCGACAGCCTAAATTGATTCCCTTATATTGAAACATGACTCGTATAAATGTTGCGGCTTTCGTGGTTCGATCTGATGTTATGACGCAATAGCCTGCCGAGAATGACAAGATTGCAAATAGAAGAAAAGATGGCTGTATAAATTCTAATAAATTTTACTCAAGAAATGTCATGGTTGGCATATCAAGGTTCATTTGCACTTAATTAAATTATTAAACAATAATCAAAATGTACACACATCATGTACATTGTATCTAAATTCATTATTTTTGGATAGTCATAGCCATATAAATTGTTTAATAATATGCATAATTCTGTGGAATACTGTGGTGATTTTGACAGTAGTTTCAAAAGACTGTGCCTCTTTCCATTTTTTTCTAATAATTAATTCTAATAAAATACACATAGTCATACTGATCGATATCTTGATCTAAATTCAGATTTTATAGACTCTAGAGCAAAATAATTTGGCAACATACAGGAATTCCATTCAAAATAATAACGTTCAAGGACAACTGCCGCTGACAGTGAGTGTGGCGTCACAGTATCGGACTAAGATTGCTACGCCCACGAACACCCGAGAGGAGCGCGTATCGCGCCGCTGGAAATGGCATTCAGCGGCTCTCTTATCCGAACTTCTTCGAACACATCCAGAATTGTATTTGACGAGGTAAATTCAGGACGATTGCATCAAAATAACATTACTTCACTTCATCCTAATATACAAAATACGATTTTTGTCGATCATTGTAAGTACAATGAAATGCATATACATATTAGGTGACTGAAATAAAGATAAGTAAAAAGATAATTACCTCAATATTTGCCCCCAGAGGGAAAAAACTCTAAGATGAAAATAATCATATTTTGGATGAGGTCATCATCCTCGTTTATACATCTAAAAAGAATTTTTTAAAATAAAAATTGCCAAGAAAAAGATATGACAATTTTCCCAAAACCATGTATTTTAATATATCTTTTTATGATTTTGTAACAAAATCATACCCTATGAATATCGGATATTTTGAAATATTCCCATCATCAACAGTGACTTAAAGATCTCATTCTAGAAAGATTTGAATATTCAGAGTAATCTGGGGTAAAACATTTGCTTGGTTCATTTTTTTTTTTGTTAATGGAAAATATTGAATTTGGGTGAAATTTTAATCCCACAATTAATCGGCTAGCTCTTGTTTACAAACATTAATCACAATGTAAACATAAGTTAGTCATTTTGACTAACAAAAATCAGTCCTGCCCTATGTCTGAAATGACTAATTGTAATTAGTCAGACAACCCAGATGATTAAACTTAATTAGTCAGGCAAAGCCATATATTAGTCAGATGCGACTTATTTTAGTTAATCATCTGACTAAATCCAAAAACGTCTGAAATGACTATACGTTAGTCATCTGACTTTTCTAATTAGTCATTCAAAATCATGACTAATCACATTAGTCACATGACTAAGGCTACATTTTATGTAAAAACAAAAGAAATGAAGCAGCTAAATCTCTTCTTGATTTAAAACAGATTTATTTCAACATAATCGGGCTGTATATATGAGAAATTCACAATCATCACCTTCACTTCAAATTAATACAATACGGAGAAGCTTTGAATATGTACATGTATACATGACATCATGTTGCTTTTCACTGAACGCAGTACATTCAAACAAGGTAAAGTACGTGTTACAGTGTAATATCAAGGTTTGAATACAAGAACATTATGCAGGACAGAACCAAAAAACTAGATAGAAATGCAGAAAATAGAATGTATATGAAGTTCAGCTTCAGTTAATCTTGTAAAGTTCAGCAATACCAAATAGCACATCTTCCCCCAACTCAGTAAGGGGTAAAACCCATAATTACAGGTCAGTGAAAATAAAAGTCCTTTATAAAGGCAATACAAAGTAAATAGTATATTAAATATTGTCATATAGTGCATGTTCTGGAGTTGAATATACCGTAATAATGTGCAAAATAATTTCACGAAATATAGGTATTATCAACAGACTGAAATTTTTTATTCCTTCGACATCACTTATTATGCTTTATTCATCTTCAATTTTACCCTATTTGAATTATGGGATTCTTGTTGGGGAAATACCCATCAATATCTATTGGACAGATTGTTACTTTTGCAAAAAAGGCACTTCGTGTTATTCATAGCTTCCGTTCACACACGGATCCGTTGTTCTTTGAGAGTAAAATATTGAAAGTCAGAGACCTTTATTTATTCCAGTTAGGGCAATTTATGTACAACTATAATACTAATGCTCTTCCCCATATTTTGATGCCATGTTCCTTAAAAATCAATCTTACCATAACTATCCCACGAGACGCTCTTACGAATTTCATTTACCTTTCTGCAGAACTTACAAGCCAAAAAACACATTCATATACAACGGTCCCAAATTCTGGAACTCTCTTAGTAATGATATTAAAGATAGTGTCTCTTTGAATGCATTTAAACATAAGCTCAAACTTTTCCTGCTCCATTCTTACAACAGTTAACATTGGAACTGAGATTTCAAATTTGGTTACGTCTAATCTAGGTCATCGCACTATCCTATACATACGAAATTCCCACCTGTCTATTATTTTTATAAACACAACAAAAAAAGTAACTTCACCCCTGAGGAAAATGCTGTAACTTTTTAACAAAGAGGTTTTGAGGAAAATGATTTGGCAGAAATGTTCCTACACTTATTAACCAGCTTCTGTGTAAAAATGAGATTGATACGTCGAGTCATGGATGAGTGAGCATACATTAAAGGCAAAAATGTCACTTTTCAAAAGTCACAACAGTCATTTATGAGGGTCTGTGAAACAAGGTTTTGGCAAATTCTGTTTCTGGTGTCTGTTTAAGTGCTGTTGTTGTTTTATTATTCAATGATTATGCAATTTTAGGAGGATTGAGCATTGCCATTTTCCCCCTAAAACTGTGGTCACCCAACCGTGAAAAAGCGTGAAATGTGTCAGGATAGGTGTGAGTCGATCAAACATTGAATAATAAACAACAACCGCACTTAAACAGACACCAGAAGCAGAATTTGTCAAAATCTTGTTTCACAGACCCTCATAAATGACTCTTGTGACTTTTGAAAAGTGACATTTTTGCCTTTAATGTATGCTCACTCATCCATGACTCGACGTATCAATCTCATTTTTACACAGAAGCTGGTCAATAAGTGTAGAAACATTTCTGCCAAATCATTTTCCTCAAAACCTCTTCGTTAAAAAGTTACAGCATTTTCCTTAGGGGTGAAGTTACTTTTTTTGTTGTGTTTATTTCAGTCTGGTTGTCGGTCATGTTATGTCATGTTGGTCTGTGGCAGCCCATCTCCCATTTCCTCTTTTTAATTTCTTGCTATTTTCTCCTCTTTCCCCCCTTGTGTTTCCTGTCTGTTTGTCTTGTCTTTTCCTGTCTTGTCCCTCTTTCGTCTTGTCTTGTCTTATGTTATCTTGTCTTATTTCTCTCTTTTACTATTGTCCTTTCTCTTCTTTAATTGTTTCAAATGCGCAACGCATCGTTCATCTTGCGGAGTCCTCACCGTGTGACTGAATCTGCAACTGTAATATATACTGCCGTTTCACCTCACTCTGTATCACACATTCTTCTGTTTTCTTTCTCTTTACTTTCTTTTTTCTTTCTTGAGGAATCCACGTCACTACAAGCATTGCTTTTTTGTGGATTTCTCTTTTCAAATATCATTTTTTTTCTTTTAATACACTATGTCAAGCAGACACTGAATTTGTTTTTGATGTTAATTAGAGGAAAAAAATGTTGCATGTTTGTTTATCTACGATATTTCTGCTTAAAAGAAAGAAAAAAATATGCATTGTGTTATATTGGAAATAAAACCTGAACTTGAACTTGAACTTGAACTTGAACATAGTCTCCACAGTGTCTTCATAAATTAAAAATATATTGAACAATATGAACACAGAGTGACTACACTGTTGCCACAATGAGGTCACTCTGTGTTCATATTGAACAATATGAACACAGAGTGACCTAATTGTGGCAACAGTGTAGAAACACCCTATTTCTTGTGTGGTGATACTGACTGTCAGAAGCTCATAGTTCATATAGTTGTCACATGGTGAAAAGATTGAGACTTTGATCATGAAATAGCTCTTTCATTGTGTCATAATGATATCTAGACGATGTTCACATGCTGGAAAGTGGAGACTATTCAGCACAGTGTGCTCATATAGTACCACACAGTGCCCATACTGTGAAGCTCGCTGCTACTGTGTTATGAATTTGCCACAGTGAGTGCACATGGTGTTCACATTATGCTCACACAGGGGGTAAATCGCCACTCTGTGCCATTAGTTTTCAGTGTGTTACATGGTTCCATGACACATGCTCCTTCCACAATTGCTCCGCCTACATTTCCTCCGAAAAATGCGACAACTGCTCCGCGACAAATGCCCCGGGACAGTAGCGCCGTCGACAATTGCTCCGGCGACATTTGCTCCTGCGGCAATAGCTTCGCCGACATTTGCTCTGCAGAAATATGCTCCTCTGTCTCCAGCAATGCATAACTTGTTCTATCTTTTTTTTCAGTTTCAAGGGATAATTAAGTTCATACAAAGATTTAGTTGATAAAGAGAATGCCCCCATGCTTTAAATGTCTTATTTTTCCAGGTAAGTCCTCTCTCTCCAAAAGGTTTTTCTTCACTATTTTTTCAAATGCCAATATGTATGGCCTCAGACTTAGAGATATTTATTCGACACCCTGAAAAACTTTCAAAGTAATGTAACAATTCAAACAAATTAACAAAGGAATCCATTTTGCCATTCAAAAAACAAATAGCGTCATCAGCAGATAAACTGACTTTTTTCTTAATTTCTTTAATATCAGGATTAACCCTTATTGCAGTAACTAAAGTTTCAATAGCCAGAACAAACAAATAAGGTGAAATAGGAAACCCCTGAAAAATACCACGGCTCATTGGGAAGGACTTTGTTTAAAAGCCATTATTTATAACACAACGAAATCTGTGATTATGAAAGGTTTTTGCAACATTGATGAAATTCTCTCCAAGATCAAACTGTTCTCAAGACTAAAGACTAAAGAAAAAAAAATCATGCTCGATCCTATCAAAGGCTTTTTCGAGATCCAGTAACACTATTTAACCAAGCCCTCATACTGGTAAAATTCATGTCATTTTCCCGTCTTTTTACGACTTCTCTCACGTCTTTTTTACGTCATGGATTTACGTCTTAAAGATGTCCATTTGCAACAGTGGAAGACGTCATAGTAACGTCATATTTTGAAGTAATTTCTACATCTTATTGGTAAAAAGGAGACGTCTTTAAGACATCCTTGGAGCTCTCAGATCGGTAAAAATCACGTCCATTTTACGTCTTTTCACGTCATGTCTTACATCTTTTTTACGTCATTTACCTATGTCTTAAAGACGTCAGTTTGCACCTGCACAAGACGTAAAATAAGACGTCGTATTTGGACGTCACTTACACTCATTTACATTTCTAAGTAAATTACTCTTGGCTCTACAAATGGGCAACACTGATGACATCATACACGAGTAGCTTTACCATTCACTCTGTACATGAAATTTCACATTTTCTCAATTTCTTTTGGAAGATAAACATTTTCTAACCCCCACAGTCAATGTATTTTCAGAAGAATTGCTTTTTACATAACATAGGACCTAAATTGAGTATGGGAAGAGAAAATATGTAACTTCCAAAAAAATTAAGAGAATGTGACATTTCATGTACAAAGTAAATGGAGGGATGCTAGCATATGAAGTCATCAGTGTTGCCAATTTGCTGAGGCGATAGCAATTTATTAGAATATGTAAATGAGTGTAAGTGACGTCAAATTACGTCTTATTTTACGTCTTGTGCAGGTGCAAACTAATGTCTTTAAGACATAAGTAAATGACATATTCTTTTTTCTTTGACTGATTTTGCTCATTTTGCTTTTAAAATGCTGTTCAAATTCATCTCCTTTTATTGAAACAGTAAAACTTCTAGGGTTGTCTCTCCCTTTCATGATAGTACAATAAGTTGTAAAGACATACTTTAGATGTGATGTTTTACTCCTCACCTGTCATTTTAGGCACATACAGTTTCATGTATATAAGAGCAATCGTACAATGCCATCAAATACAGAAAAAAAACCTGTTAAAAATTATTTTCAAATGCCAAGACAAAAAGAATATTTAATGAATCTGACAGAAACATTGCACAGAATTGCATTTTCAAAACTTAGTACATGTGTCTTTTCTCAATTATAAAACTTTCTTCTACACTTCAAAAAGTGAAGGTACATAGGAAGAAAAGGTATTACAAATTTTTGGTCTGTCTATAAAAAAAAATGGAAAGACTAAGCGGATAAACTCAATCAGAACGAAGAATATAATAAATAATACAAACACCTGACTTGAGTATAACAAATTGCATTGACAAGGTTTATCACACACACACATTATGGTTATGAGCAAAATTGAAAAAGATAGACATCAGTATATTATTTGAATCTACAGAAATTAGAATTTAGAAATACAATAAAGAACAAGAGAACCTGGCTTAGATAACACAAAGTATATGAATCCTCAACCACATTGAAATTTATGCCCATGCCATTGCCATTAATGAAAATAATATGGCACATTTATGTTGTTTATTTTCATTTTCATGTATACAAACAATGACATCTCTGACCTTGCGATTCCCTAATCTACACAGACCACTGTCCCTCCAACATGCATAAATGAGCTAAGTTTAAGTTGAACAGCACAGAGTTCATAAGTTATCGCAAGAAAAAGCAATCTTCATGTATATGACCTCTATAACCTTTGAACTTTACACCCTAAATCTTATCAGATCATTGTCCCTCCAATATGCATCATGAGCCACATTCGAAGTTCACACGTCAAATGGCTGTGCAGTTATTGTGAGAACAAACCATTTCTATTTACATAAAGACCTCTATGACCTTTCAACTTTAACCCTGAGACCCCAAAATGTAACGAGAATATAATTCGTCATAGACTCGTGACGAATTAGGTGGTCTGTTGGCATCTTTTAGGTTTCGACATGGATTGTGATAACTTCGTTGGTAAGACTTTTGATAAAATTTTTACGCCATGATAGGAGACTAACGTCATAGAAATTGGATGGTTTGATATCGCAGAATACTTAAAAGATGATCCAAAGCATGAATTCACCTTAACGAATCAGATTTTCTATAGGGTTATACATAAACTACTGTGCGCTGCATTGCTATTGTCAAAACGGGCCAAAATCAGCAGTTTATTTCATCGACTGTGACTGTATATGTAATCATATAGTTAAAGAGGATAGTAATATAACATGTAACAATAAAGCAAACGGAAAAAAAAATTGCCCCCTTTCCTCCGGGACTCGAATCAGGGACCTTGAGCATGTGAGGCAAGTGCTTTGAAGGTATACCTGAAAACAGCTCATAGAGATAACACGTTGATTCAAAACGGAATTCTAAAAGCAGGTTTTCCACTCAAAATTTCGACATGTTTTCGACATTTGATTAAAAAAACATATGAATTCATAAGATAGGAAATTTTCTCCGCTGCAACATACTTAAAGATGGGCGAAAATCAAGCAGAAATAAGGAAAATGTTGATCAAAGAAGACAAGAATGAAGAATCAAGAATTACATAAAGGTCATGTCCCATAGAGAATACACGAAAATTGAGAAAAATTGACATTGTACCTTTAATCGTAAATTTAGACCATGATGTCGTCATCAAAATGAGTAACAATGATAATATATTTGTAGAGAATTGTCTAAGCTACAACATATTGAAATCTCAGCGAAAATTAATGAATATTAAGCGAGATAGTATCGGTTAAAGGTAAAAAATATGACGTCATTATTGAAAAGATGAAATTTTGACTTCACCTGAGAATATGACGACGTTCCGACTGCTCGACCCTCAAATTTTTTTCGTGAATTCAAATCTCCATTTCATAAGCTTTCAGAAAATGCAAAAAAATTGGGGGGTCCCCATGATATTTAATGAGCTATGGCAGATTTCAAAAGGGCATGTTTTTGCATGTTTTTACATTATTTGCCCCATAGACGCGCGCACGGATTTTGAACTTTGACGCGCGCGTGCGGCCTTATGAAGAGTTGAAATCGACTTTCAATTGTTGTGAATGGTTAAGAAAAGTATTAGGATCGCAAATCAAGTGAAAAAAACGGCATTTTTACGTTTTCTTTGGTGTGCGCGCACAAATATGGCGCGCGCGGACGCGGACGCGCGCAAATTTTTGAAATGCTTAAAATGGCCTGAAACGTGTGCAAAATGAATATGAGTCGATTCTGATCATTTTTAATTTTTGCGGACGTACGCGTACGTGCGCGTCTAAGTGAATGAAATTATTCAGATTGATATGAATATTCATCATGCTAAGTATGAATGAGAAATGACATTCTGTTAAGAAGATATGATCATGAAATGACATTTACAAAATTGCGCCTGGATGACGTCACGATGATCTGATGAACCTGAAAATGAGTAAAAAAAAACCGAGATCTCATAAGGACTGATAATTCATGAAAATTTGACAAAAAATGACAGGGCCAGTTCTGAGATTTCGACTGCACAAAAATGTGGGCACCAATAAAGAGAATAATTAACGAGAATGTAGAATCAAGAATTACATAAAGATCGTGTCCCATAGAGAATACACGTAAAATGAGAAAAATTGACATGGTATCTTTAATTGTGAATTTTGACCATGATGTCGTCATTAAAATGAGTAAAAATGATATTATATTTGTAGAGAATTGTCTCAGCTACAACATATCGAAATCTCGGCAAAAATCGATGAATAATAAGCGACATAGTCTCGGTTAAAGGTAAAAAATATGACGTCATAATTGAAAAAAATGAAATTTTGATTTCACCTGAGAATATGACGAAGTTCCGACTGCTCGAGCCTCAATTTTTTTTCTTGAATTCAAATCTCCATTTCACAGGCTTTCAGAAAATGCAAGAAAATTGGGGGGTCCCCATGCTATTTAACGAGCTATGGCAGATTTCAAAAAGGGCATGTTTTTGCATGTTTTTACGCTATTTGCCCCATAGACGCGCGCACGGATTTTGAAATTTGACGCGCACATGCGGCCTTATGAGGAGTTGAAATCGACTTTCAATTGTTGTGAATTGTTAAGAAAAGTATTAGGATCGCAAATCAAGTGAAAAACGGTGTTTTTACGTTGTCTTTGGTGTGGGCGCGCAAATATGGCGCGCGCGGACGCGGATGCGCGCAAATTTTTGAAATGCTTAAAATGGCCTGAAACGTGTGCAAAATGAATATGAGTCGATTCTGATCATTTTTAATTTTTGCGCGCGCTGACGCGCGGACGTACGCGTACGTGCGTGTCTAAGTGAATGAAATTATTCAGATTGATATGATTATTCATCATGCTAAGTATGAATGAGAAATGACATTCCGTTAAGAAGATATGATCATGAAATGATATTTACAAAATGGCGCCTGGATGACGTCACGATGATCTGATGAACTTGAAAATGAGTAAAAAACCGAGATCTCGTAAGGACTGATAATGCATGAAAATTTAACAAAAAATGACAGGGCCTGTTCTGAGATTTCGACTGCACAAAAAATGGGAACCAATAAAGAGAATGATAATAATAATGAAAGAAAATTCTGACGAAATTAAAAGGTGATCTGTCAAAGATGACAGACCACCTAATAATAATAATGAAAGAAAATTCTGACGAAATTAAAAGGTGATCTGTCAAAGATGACAGACCACCTAATTAGATCATTGTCCCAACCATATGCATACATGTACATAAGCCAAGTTTATCTGTCAAATGGTTGAATTATTGCAAGAATGAACCATTTCTATGTACATAAAAACTTCTATGACCTTTGACCTCTAAATCTTTGAGATCATTTTCTCTCCCTGTATCCTTTCTGTGACATCCGTTGGTACGTACAAGTACTTGATGACCCCTCAACATCTTTAACGGATGTGCAAGAGGCACTCGCCCTCGATCACTGCATCTGTCAGAACAATAATGTTTAATGGATATAATAATAATAATAATAATATTCTCCATTTATATAGCGCCTAGTACATTTCTCTGAGACGTGTCTAAGCGCTTTACAGATATATCATATATATATATATATATATATATAAGAGCATATATATATATATATATAAGAGCATATATTTATGAGAGCATGTACTAGTAACTGAAACTTTACTCATATTGGCTAGATCACATTTTACCTTGAAAACGACATATCCACATCCATGTAATTATACATGCAATTTCAATTCATAAAGTACCTAATATGATTGAGCTTTATCGATTTCACTACATGTATTATAATCCTTGTAATAGAATACTGACAGGTCTACAGGACATCCATCGACTTACTTTTATCTACAAGAATAATTTCAATAATATGGTGTGAGGTAAAGATGAGCAAACTGCTATCATTAACAAGCCTATAGAAAGAACACATTCAGTAGTCGTATCTCAGTAAGAAAAGGATCCTTACCTATCAGTAATGAACTTTAAAGAAGAAAAGCTCCTCTTTGTACCCCTCTGCCTCTTCCAGTTTTATCTGACTGCCAATCAGGCTCCATCAGGTTCTTCATTATCTGGGTTACTCCCTCCACAGTGTCTGCACATCCTCCTGAAGTGACTCACCTATGTGTAGGAGAGAAAGCAAAGAATCAAAGTTTGTTGCACTGTCATGTGAAAGGGACCAGTCATTAGTGCTTTCAAGATGACATTCACATCGTTTATTATGAATGGAAGTAGAAATACAGCAAAAATTACTTAATATTTAGAGCCCTCTAATTTGGTTTCATAAATAAATTAAGGCACATATTAATTTTACTTATGATTCACTAAAAAAATAAACATTCCTTCTAGGTAACATACTTTCGGATACCAGTATTTCAGCTGTTGTTTATATCAAATTGTTACCAACATTCCTTCACTTTCTTTGTGCAATTTAACAGTTTATTTACTACTTTCTCACTATCTCAATTCTTTGTTAGGGTGCCCTATCTACGGGGACTGTCTCATGAACAATACATATTTTCAACTTCTAATCAGAAAAATGAGCCTTTTTCATACTTAATACTTCATAATCATTTGCTGCACCAGGAAAGTTTGCAAAACAAAACATGCAGGTTTGTGCACAAGGGTGAGATATTGCACTTTGCATTTTGCACTGGTCAGAGCGCATGAACGATGGTTCTGCACTTATGTGCATGAAGGTAATTGGGCAAGGAACTATGCCCTTTTCATTTTTCCAGAAATACAGAAAAACAGGGTTATTAGTTTGTATGATTTTTTTTTCATTTTATTAAAACATGATACTAACTGTTTTCTCTTCTAAGGAATATGCTGAAGGACTCTGTCCAGCTCTTCTAAGTGCTCTTGCTTTAATATTGAAAGGAAGAGCTGGCTTGTTGTCAGGGAGTCCTATGATGTACTTGAGCATCTTCCACTGCACCATTGTATTACAACCTCTCTAGAATGGCTCTCAACAACTTTCTATTCTCCCTTAACTCTGACTTCACCTCCTCTATTTCTACACAAAAAGTTTCTGCTGAAACAGAATGAAATATTGTATGTTAACAATGTCACGTTGTTGCAATGGCAAACTTTCATGTTCAATACAGTCCAACAGGCAACACGTTAGGCTCTAAAGCATCGTTGACTGGGGTCTAACAACAACTTCATTAAATCATATGGAGCATATGTACAGCCTTTATTCTTTTTTTTAATGTTGAACAATGTTTGTGCATGCATGTAATAACATCACAAAAGACACAACAATGGGGGCTTTGGAGCGGGCTTATTGGGGAAAGGAGGGTCTTTGGAATAGGTTTCGGAACTACAGATGTTTGTGAAAACAGGGTCTTTGGAACAGTTCGCCTTCGCCAATTTTCACTGGAATGAAGCCCACTGTAACGGATTAATGCGAAACGGAACAGCAAAACGAAAATTTGAAATGGATTACTTTCTTGTTTTTTCTCGATAAGAAGAAAATGGTATGCTTTAGAACGGTTTTCTTTGTTCATTTTGTATATAGGAAGAAAATGCTATATTTTGGTGGAACGGAAATTTGAGCGTAAAAATGAGGGCCTTCTCCAAAATACCCATCACGCATTATATAATGTGTGCCCCCCCCCCCGGCGATTTGGCTGACCTCAGATCATTTCAATCATGATCTAACCAGTGGCGTCAGACAAGGACACACACAAAATTTTGGCGAACCCATTCGGAATACGGGAAAGTAAACGCCACTTGCATTTGCATAGATCTATATAGATCTAGACTGTATATGCGAGATCTCGAACTTCCGGTTGACCTTTGACGGAGAGAACAAAATACCCAAGTGCAGATGAAGTGATAAATCGGCATTATCGTGAAATACTTCACCAGCCCGTTCACTGTCATTTATTTCATCAGTGCTGGTGACTTCTTTCCACTCCCATTTTTTGGTTTAAATATGGCAGCCTGGATATGCAACTTTTTGCCCTATTTTCATTCTGATTTTACTGTTTTCCATTGAGATTTCTTATCCCTTTACTTCTGTCACCTACTCGCTGCGGATCTTCTTTGTATCAATTTGTTTAACAACAGCCAACGAGGGGAGCCTTCAGACAGAAATTATAATTTCTTGCAGGTAATCCCTAGGCATTGGTTGTTGCTTATGATTGTATGCTGTTATGTTTCCTTTGAAATTTGTTTGTCATGCCATTATACATCCTGGAAATTGAATAAACATAAACATAAACTTTGTACATGTGCAATGCGAGTGCACATGCGAGAAGAGAGGTGATGTATTTCACAATAAAGGCCAATAAATCATCGTTTTGGGTAAGTTCTAAGTTATCAAAATAAAGAAGTGGAAAAAAACATCGGCCTTGATGTGAAATAAGTCACTTCTCTTCTCGCATGTGCGCTCAAAAGTCTAGACGTCTGTTAGTAGAGTTATGAAAATGGAAAGAAGTCACCAGCTGTGACCAGCACTGACGAAATAAACAGCAGTGAATGGGCTGGTGACTTATTTCACGATAATGCCAAAACATCAACCAAACATTCAATTTTACAATGTCACTTTTGTAGCTGAGAGAATTCAGCTTAATCAAGATCGCAATTTTTGCAGCGGGTTAACCATTTGCTTCCTATGCCCGATTGAGATGTAGTTGTACCATGTCATGTAACAGTTAGATCTACTAGTACTACTCAGATCACAGCGCTATCACTTCACGATAGCGCTGTGTCTGTGAATAGACAGTAAGTGATAGAATCAGTTGAGGCACCAAGGGTGGGCATGGGGGGCATTCCTCCCCCCCCCAGTTGCTCCCCTCAGAAATTTTGAGGACTGATAAGAAAAATTATAAATTGTAAATAAGTAGATGTTGTCATAAGCATCATATTCAAGCTTTGAAGTGCTCTAAAGTACCATTTTTCGCTCTTCAAAACTTCTATTGAAAACCAAAAAAGTGGTTATTTTTGGCTCGCTCGCTTCGCTCGCTCATATTTTAAATTTCTTTTCTAAAATGCGATTAAAAACAAGGACAGTAGTCATTTTTGGCTCGCTCGCTTCGCTCGCCGTCATATTTTAGAATATTTATTTGAAACTGCGATTGAAAATAAAAAAGCGGTCATATTTTTATTGGCTCGCTTCGCTCGCTCACAAAATTGATATTATTAAAATGTGTGTAAGAAAAAAAAAGTCCAAAAATTCAGTTATCCCCCCCCCCCACTCCTCAAAGTGGATTTACGCCGGCGACTAAAACTGGCGCTTCACGCTTGATTTTTCCATAAAAGCAAACAAAAATTGACTGCCCCTGGCCCTGCCCCCCAACATTTTCTTTTGCCCCCCCCCCCCACTTTAACAATCCTGGTACCGCCACTGGATAGAACTGAGTTAGGTAGGCCTAATCGTGATATAAGTCCCCTCTCAGTTTCTCATTCATGATTCAGTGTGTATGAACACACACACACACGTGTGAGGGTGATGAGGTGGAAGGAAGTCCTAGCGGCTAGCCAGGCTATGTAAGTTACAATAAACGGCATCGGCTATTGTGTCTATGCATGGTATGTGCAAGCGTTCGGGCTACCGCATTAACTGTGCAAGGTGAATGAGGGGGACTTGGATCACGAATATACCCATATTTATCTACAGAAAAAATGCATTCATAGATGTCGTAAGCCAGAAATCCAGTCATCTGTCCAACGTCTGATTCATCCGACCGTACGTGTACAAACACTGACAATAAAACTGATGGAAATAGGTCTACGCAAACGGTATACATGCAACATGATGACTTACACGAGGCATTCTTATGCATAGGCCTACTGCTAGCGGCGCCTCGACCAAATCAGGATTCGGGCCGGGGCCATAATCCGGGGTAACTCGGTCTTGGGGTTGACTGTTGTCCCGGCTCCCGGCATTCTCTATTACCTAACTTTAACATGAACCCTAATTCTAAACCCTACACTAAATCTAACTCTAAAAATGTCATGAAATTTTCAGTCATGGTAGGACAATACGGTCAGCGTATTCTCAGTAGGGCCGAGTTGTCCCCTTGTCTGAGTTGTTGATAACCCGACTCGCGTCGAGTGTTACCACGGCCACACGTGCACAGCATGATAAATGAGGTGATCGAGTGTTCCATGAAGAGTCACGTCAGTGATTTTCACCTACTAATTTCCTCTCAGCCAATCAGATGCAAGGATTTTTAGTAGCTTACAACAGTTGTCAATAAAAATCATTGACAAAACTCTTCATGGAACGCTTACCTTATTTCGGGGTACAAATAAAAAAATTATAAAATCTCCTTTGAATTAATATCATGTCTTAAAAATGCAAGAAGTTTATAATGGTTATTGTTATTGATAATGATAATTATCAATAGCAATAATATTGATAACTAATGATATTGATTAATTAATACTAGTCCTATTAATCAATTAGGCCTACTGATGATATTGATAATGATTTTTATTTTTGATTATAATTATTGGACAAGCCATAAGAAATTGGTAGGGCCTAGCAATAGGCCTATAATGGATGTAAAAAATAACGTAAAGAACACGTCATATTGTGGTCTTTAAAAAGCTGTTAAAAAGTGGGAAATAATTGACGTAAAAACCCCGTCTTATTCTGGTCTTAGAGAAGACGTAATAAAGTGGTAAATAGTCGACGTAAAATATACATCATATTATGGTCAAACAAAAAGTGGGGAAATATTGGTCATAAAACAGACGTCATATTGCCGTTGCAAAATAGTCGTCTATACGACGTATGACGTGTGGACCAGTTTGAGACCATTTTATGACATCTTAAAGACGTACGTCTGCTATCAGGGTCCCTCCCCCCCCCCCCCCGTTCGCCTAAAACACTTTATTTTTGGTCATTTAAACACAGTGAACAAAAAGGTGTGATTTAAAACTCTCAGGAGATAAAAATGAACTACTTCATAATGCATAAGCATGAATAGTCTTAATGTAAACACTTATTTTTATTTTTTTTTTCTAATTTACAACACATGAACTTTTAGGGGCGTTTTAGGTATGCGACTTCGAGTCTAGCGTGGGAGGGGAGACGACGCCCATTCCAGTATGGAGTTCAGTTTTAGGCATGGAGCCCAAGACGATTTTGTGCACCTCCAGTAAAAGCTGGCGGTAACAAGCAAGAAATTAACATCCAACACAGTGACCAGAATCAGCAGATTAGCCGTTTTCGCCGTTTTGTAGTCTTTTGAAAGTTCCTACAAAACCGCGAAAAAAGGCAAAAGTGTTTCCCCATTGGAAATAACACTATAAACGGCTACAAAGAGGTTACAAAACGGTGAAAAAACTGTACTTTGCAAATTCGGGTCACTGTGTAACCAACGTCGTGGCGCTTATCTACCTCGTATATGTCGTATGCTTTCCTAATAAAATATCTTTAACCACCTTGTTTATATGCATGCAGAACTATTATGGCAGGTATATCTAACCTGAGTCAAGTAGATGGCTACTCATCTTGGAGACAGGACGAATTGAAGAATTTATCACACCTTGTACAACAAAGACTTTTTTACCTCCAGGTAAGAGTTCAAATATTGTCTTGCTCTTACTGTACATTGCGGAATGACAAACGTGACATCATAAAGTCAATACATAAGAAACATTTTCTATGAACATCTGAAATGATAAAAAACTATGACATGTATTTTCTATACTTAAAATGATATGATTGCCTAGACCATAGACCATAGAAAGAAAAACGTCCCCTCAACTCACTTCAGCCGCCACACACTTTACGCTCCTTTACCATTTACCTTTTTGAGCAGTGAATCTACATGCTCATAATCGTTGTTTTCCAGCAATTTCGCAGAGTAAAAGAGTTTACATACTGTATTTTGATATCATCCTTGTATTAACCACCACATAAAAAGAAAACTCAAATTGTAGCTTACAAACCTATTCGCCGGTTCGTAAGAACGAAAAAATCGCACACCCGGTTAGAAATACAGGCTATTTGCCACTTATTCGCCGGTTCGTAAGAACGAACAGTGCCATTCGCCGTTCACCCTCCAAATATGGTTGTGCCTATGTATTGATGCGCGTATGTGGGTCCACAAACTTTTCTAAATATTAGTGAAGCGGGCGAGGAAAAACACTCTTTTGACGATACTCCTCATCCAAATACACGGGCCTAAAATATATTTGAGAATATTCACTCGCCGAATTTGTTTACTGACCGAAACCATCCTGGATCTAAATATGATACGAGCAAAGTTACGCATTAAGCGAGGAAAAATGTACACTTATTCCAGGTTAAGAATTATAATTCGTTATCAAAAGGGCCTATATATAAAATAATCTGAATTGTAGATTCGGTAGCCTCGCAGGCCGAATTTGTTTGCTTTCCCCGAACAGCCTGTATCTAAATATCATATGAGCGAGCGCAGCGAGGGAGGAAAAATATAAACTGCCTTTTTTTCCCGTCATGACAATATAAGCCTTTAACTCTATAACCTATCTTCCGAATATGATGCTATTTGGGCATCAAGCTGTTGACTCTTCCGTGTCATGACCGCAATGTCCGCAGCCGCTTCGTGCACTCTCCTCCTAATCGGCTCCAAGCTTTCCTAAAACCTTCCGCCTGGCTTCTGCTTGCCTCCGCGTAGCTGCCCTCGTCGCGGTGGCTTTCAGGTGCGTTTGCGGAAGTGTTAAAGAAAAGCGGAGTGTCTTCCTGATGTCAGTACGACAATGCAGACAAATTGCCGAAGGTGTATGGAAGTTCATTTCCGCATCCAAATTTTGGACTCGACCATAATTTGGATGCGGAAATTTTGCCCTGTCCAGAAAGTGCGGAAACGCGGGAAAGTGTTAAGGAATGGTTAAGACAGTGAGCGGAATCCTTCAGGAATATGCGGAGACGTTGCTGAATGAATGTGGATTCATTAGATTTGCTTTCCACGTCTTGCCCGCGCTCTAGTGGACGCCTGGTTTTAGGGAGCAGAGTTTTAACAAAAGTGAAAATTGGCCCATTTTCATTGATGGTTGCTGTTCATTCTACTGTGAGTTATTTCATGAAAATTAGCACATATCTTCAAGAGGTCATTATTTAACAGGATCTTGCACCACATTAAGTATCTGATGCGGCACGGAGCAGGGACAACGCTTTAAACTTTTTTCTCATTTGCATAATTTTCTTGTCTCTTTTGCTCACTGAAGCGTAAGAGATCGGGATTTTGATGAAAATTGAATCTCCCCAAGAAGACTTATGATGATTAAGCAAATTAACCAATTGAATTTTTGTCGACAGAATAATTTTTATGACCTCGATGTGCTCACTGAAGCTTGAAATTTCAGTTACATGCCATGAGATCATTGATACATGTACATCGGCCATATAAACATGTTAAAAAATGTTATCAGTAAGATTTTTATTGCACCAAAAAATAGGCAACAATTACTGGATAACTTCAACATGGTGATTTTTTTTTAATGTGTTCATTCAACCGTGAATAGATAGGTATCAATTGCAAAAGTTGCAAACACCCTTCCAAAACATTAATTCCTCTGCATAAGATCAAATTGACTGCACGACAGATGTAAAAACTTCAGTTTTTGCCATTTTTACATCTTGCTCATTCAAGCATGAAATTCGGTGCACAACTCATTTGGCATGTTTGTTAACCAATAAGATTTATATTGCATGCCTTCAAACGCAGAAAACGTAAATTATGTTCCGATATCACTGCATAAAATTCATGGCATGATGCTTGTGAACTATAAAAATGACAATTTGGCATTTAAGTCGTGTTCACTGAAGCGTTACTGAAGGATTTGCCCTGCATTTTCCAGGAAATGTACCTGAGAACTGTAGCTACGTGAATCCGCATTCAGATTTCATCAAAGGTTCCTGATTGAAACTACAGAGATTTGTTTTAGGGGGGAACTCACTTTTTGTATTGTGTTTATATAATTTAATTCAAATTTGATGGAAGAGACCATTGGCGATCCACAAGTTTGAACATTTCCTCATAAATAATTTTAGATTTTCAAATGGCAGGAATTTTTCGAACTGTTAATTTTTTTTTTTTTTTTTTGGAAATACATACTGACTAGAAGAATACCGATTATTTCTCGTAAGCCTGCACATAAATCAATGTGTTTTCATCGAATATCAACATCTTAATTTACTCTTTATTTCATTTATTTGAAAAAAAATACTCTAAGAACCCTCCAAACTGCAGGAGCGCTAAAAAGATTGTCTGCAACTTCAAAGTTGAATGCGGCTTTGGATGTCAGGTCCACCATTTATCATTCTGCATGATAATGGCTTATGGCACTGGGAGAACTCTCATTCTACACTCGGAAGGGTGGTCTTATGCCAAGGAAGGTTGGGAAAGGTTTTTTCTTCCCCTAAGCGAGACCTGTCTTGATGACAGTGGAAAAACAAAGGCTAAATGGAGTGGTAAGTATTTCAATGGACGTTTCAGGGGATACCATGTTCCTTATTTAAAAACAAAAAACAAAAACAAAACGAGAAATTATAGAAAGAGATCCGTAAAAAATTGCGAAAACAGGAAAATGAAAATATAAAAGTTATATTTTTACTGTTGTACTCGTTCACTTGAGCATCAGTAACTCTGTCTCATATCTTTTTTTTCAGTAAAAGTCTGTATCACTTTCTCACTTTCTGGAGAAAGGTCTATAAGATAAAACATGGTTCAGAGCTTGGTTAAAAATAGATATTCAGAAATTTGGGGATGATTTTTTTTTTGTCTATAGCTCGATCATCTTACTTCCAAATCGCCCTTTTTCTGTACCAGGATCTTGCATTGTCATTTCGCGCCCCATCAAAGGAAATATAAGATTTGACGTTCGGTTTAAGGTTAATAAATAAATTTTCATAAAGTTTTTTAAAATAGCATTTGCAAAGGTTCAACATTCAAAACATTCCCAACTGACCCTTACCATGTTAAAGTCCTTGACCATGTCCAAAGTGGTTTTGTTAAATTTGCTCATATTTGAGAAGGACACACAATATTCGAACAATATATAAAATTCGACGGCGATGCCTGGGATTCCTGGGAAAATGCTTTTTAACATTGAAAATACAATAAATAAATACATGAATACTAATTAAAAAAAATAAAAGGTCGCTTTCCTCTTTCGCCTGTACAATAATACAAATAAGCCTGTGAAGGAGCTGGGCGTAACTTCATTGTTTGCCTCAGGAAAATAATCCCAAGATACTCCACTGGCCGCGCTCGTATAAGAATAACAACTATGATCATGATAATGATATTGTTATAAATGATGACTATTTTGTTCAAATTATTATTATTTGTACCATTACCATTATAACCATTAGTGTTGATTTTAGCACCTCGGGAATTCAATTTTCATCCTATTTGATAGTATACGGTCGAAGAAGGGCTAAACCGATTTTGTTATTAGACAAAATGGGCGTAGCCGAAGTGACAGTGAAGTTGGTGCAACTATAAAATATGGACCAAATGATTAAGGCACCAATATAATGTGGTAAACTGTTCCAGAGTTCAGCACCTTTGTACGAAAAACTCTGTTTCCCCATCTGTGCTTTGTTGGGTACAATTAGACCTGCGTTTTCTGCACTAGGGGTTCCATAAATATGGACGGATTGGATTTTTTTTTTTTTTTTTTTTTTACATTTCCAAAATATGAATCGGAGTTTGACTATCTAGAACAGAAAATAAAAATGCATTTTAAAAAATCCACCCTATTGACCCATTTTAGTTTGTTGGAATTTTTCTCGGGTTGGTGTTCTTACATTTAGGTTCTATAAATAATCTTGCCATTTTCTAATGTTATTTATTGATTATATCTCTGACATTTTGTGGGCAGTTTGACCAAGCATTACTAAAGTATTCGAAAAGGGACCGAACCAATTTGTTGGTGAGAAGCTTTAGTCATTAAAAAAGGTATATATCTTTCTAGACGACCAATCAATGCTATTATTGATCCTATTTTTACTTGATTTTGTGACCTGTTCTTTCCAAGATAATGTCGGGTCTAGCCACACTCCTACAAGTAACTGAAATTTTTAGACCTGTGAAAGTTGATGTTGTTCAAGTTGAAGACGAATAGGATTTTCGAGATTAGCCTATTTTCTTTGAAAACAACTCCATGTTTGAGCAAATCAGCTAATCATACCAAATACTTACGATAATGGGACATTCTGCCTTCTAGCCAGGCGCTCCGAATTTAAGAATGGAGAAGGGCAATAAAAACATATTATGTTATGTAGGGCCCGCTGGAAGATCAGCTGATAAAGCTGAAATGGCTACCCTGGGTAAATAAGGTTTATTATTATTATTATTATTATTATTATCATTATTATTATTATCATTATTATTATTATTATCATTATTATTATCATTATCATTGTTATTATTATTATTATTATTATTATTATTATGATTGCCTGAATGCCTTGAATAATCTCAAGAAAAGAATTTGTACCAGAACAAAGGGGAAAGTTTGGGTGTGTTCCATAGTTGATGACAGAGCCTGATTTCCAAGACAAAAGGCCGATTAACAGCTGCTGCACATAGATCCAATATCAAATACAGTCCAAATGTGAAAATTATCCCCGTACCACTGTATCACAAGCAGAGTAAAACACAGTGCACAAAATCCTAGGTTGAAAATGGTCTTCATTTTGTAGAAGGTTCAATAATCAATCAAATCGGGAATCTCCAACTTAACCAAGACATCAGTGTGCTTTCAGCGAATGAAGACGAACAAGAAGAGTAAACAGTGAAAGGAAACTCGAACAATCTGTTCGAGAGTTATGAACTTTGAAAGTTTAAGTAAATCCTTATTTTGCGGATCCTTGAATTGGCAACTTCTATTGATTTATTGTATGACATGGCTATATCAATTCTGCAAGCATTTCGGGAAAAATTATGTTGATTCCTGACTTTAAATTGCATAATTTTTTTTTTTTTTGACAAACTATGTACAAAATGAATTGAGAGTTGTCCACGATGACATCATAGATGCTGGCAAAGTTGCCAACTCAATGATCCCCATAATAAGGATTTAATGAAACCTTCAAAATTCACAACTCTTGAACAGTTTATCTAATTTTGCTCAAACTTTCACTCTTTACTCTTGGTCATCTGTATTCACTAAGAGCACACTGATGCCTGGGTTGCCTTCTCCTTTGAATTACCACAAGTTCTACTGGTATCCAAGTTGTTCCAAGATATTAATACTCCAATTGGTTATAATAAAAAACAACACCAAAATTTCAAACTCAAAATAAATAAATAAAAAAAAAATGGGAGCACTCTGAAAAAATGGTTATGGACGAAATGGCTATTGGCCCAAGTGGTTATTGCACGAAATGGCGATTGCACGAGATGGTGATCAGATCGTAGGTACAGTGTACCAATCGATGTTTAACCGAATGATGTTAAACCATGTTATTACTGGACCAAATGGCAGTAGACCAAATCAATTCCAACTACTGTATATAGATATTGCCGTTTTGCAGCAAGGGAAAAATTGATATCCAAAACTTTTTTCGTCAAAGAACTGATTGTGTCACGTGAAAAAGGACTGAACAGGATCAAAACAATTTTCGGAAAATTAGCTCAAGTGCAACTTTGAAATCTTGTTGCATTGCCTATACAAATCATGTGCGCAGTACATAATAAACCAATGAAAAATCTGCAGATTTCTAAATGTGACAGACAGGGCCAATGAAGTTGCCTTAAGTTGATCTTACGAACATACTTTTTGTTATTGCCTGCCGGGTATTTTCATGCAAAAAGGTGAAAGTCGCCCCAAAATGCAAAACTCTGTTTTTGCCTAGCACTAGCCCTTCCCCGTCTCTTTGACGGGATGAAGCAGTGATTGATCCTAAGACCTAAATGTTTATTTGCTCAGGTCGATTGATTATTGTTCGGGAGAGATTCTTTAAAGGCATTTCAGAGTGGTTGGAGTTGCTCTATATGACGAAGCAATGACGGTATCTTGAAAGCACACCCCATCGTTTTTATGATGCTGTGTCAGTCACCTAAAATTTTAGTTTACAAAATGTTCAGTTATCCTCAAATTCGCCATTTTTTTTAATTCCTGCAGATCCGAGCAGCAATGAGAAAATGCAAGTACTAGAACTCCCAATCGTAGGCTACCTGCCCCACAAACCAGATTTCCTGCCATTAGCTGTCCCCGAGGACCTCTCCCAAAGACTGATAAGGGTACATGGTAATCCCGCTGTTTGGTGGATTGGTCAGATCATGAAATTTATCATGAGACTTCGACCGGACGTTGAAGAATACATAGAAAACAAGACCGCTGCCCTGGGATTCACACATCCGATTGTTGGGTAAGATAAACTTAAGCCCTAGGATGGTATTCTGAGGGTCATTTTTTCTCTGTTTTTTTTTAATGAAATCGCTATTCTGAGATCATTTTTTAACTCAATCGTTTTCTTTATTAGGTGGTTTATCATTTATGACAGATCACCTCTCAATTTCTTCAGATTTTTATTATTTTTTTTTATTCCTTCCAATCACTTTTTTGTGCAGTCGAAATCGCAGAATCAGCTGGTTCAAACTGCACGAAATTTTGGTCAGTGGTCATTCCTTATCAGATCTAGATTTTCCAATCGTTTTCATGTTCATCGGGTCATCGTGACGTCATCCAGGCGCCATTTTGTGAAAACCACCTTAAGGTCATATCTTCATGAAGGATGGTCATTTCTCATTCATATTTGGCATTTTTGAAGTTGATTTAAATCCGCTTAATACCAGATATTAGACTCACGCGTACTCGTACAGTTTTAGGTATTTCAAAAAGGTGCGTGCGTCCGCGTCCGTGGGCGTCATATTTGCGCGCGCAACCTGTACAAAACGTAAAAATGACGATTCTTCGCATGATTTGGACTCCTGACAGCTTTCTTGCGATTTCCGATAGTTTAGAATCGATTTCAACTTACCATGAGGTCGCACTCGCGGGCCAAACTTCTATATGCAAATAACGCAAAAATATCCCCAAACATGCCCTTTTGTATTCCGCCAAAACTCCTTAGGGAGGATGGAGACACCTCATTTTTTTATATTATAAGATTACATTACCTAACCCCGTCACCCCACGCACTTCCCCCTCCTCCCACCCTACCACCCCTTCCTCCTCCCTTCCACCCCGCATAACCTCCCACTCGCACATGCACACACACCCACACACACAACAACCTCCTCACACATGCATCCGCACCCTCTCACAAACACACCCTAACACACACGACGCTCCAGTCATACCCAAACAACATGTACTTTCCGGGTTTACCTTTGACTTCCTACACTGTTTCATCTGTTAGTTCATCCCACTTTTGGAAATGTACATGTAATGTGCCTCTCTTCGTCGCTAATTTCTTTTCATTTTTTTTTATAGCTATCAATTAATTTCAATGTATTTTCAAATGATGAAATGATTCCCTTTGACCTTGCAGAAAAAATCATATATTAAAAAAAAAAAAGATTACAGTATTACATAGATTTATTCTTTGAGATTTCCCTTTAATCCAAAAAATATCTCATCCCATGACCCTATCCCAATTTCAGGTAACTTAAAATGTTTTACTACTTCTTCCCATAGTGTATGAACTAATTGACAATTCAGGAACAAATGTGGGTATGTTTAAACTTCCTGTTTACAAAAGAAGCATAAATTATCTGATATAAACCCAAACTTGAATAAATTCTCATTAGTATAAATAGCTCCATGTATAATTTCACCCTTTCACTCTAAAAAATATATTTCTTAGTTCCATATATCAGTGAAGCTAAACTGACTATGTCCATCCCTCACCTGTAAATCATAATCATTCTGCAGCTGCTTAATGAAGTATTTATAAACTTTTCTTGATTTCAAACTAGATAATAATTCAATATTATCTGAATTTTTTAAAGGAATATCATATCTAGAAGTATCAATATGCATAAAATTTCCCTCCTTATATTCATCTGGAATTACTGAACATATGTTATGTACTTTTAACAAACTGTTACCTTTAATTCACATATTCCAAAAATGCGCGTATGGTTTCTATAACATCCCTTACCATACATATTCCCTTTTTAAACAATTATTCATCATAAACCGTTTTATTTCTTATACACACATCTGTATTATTAAATATGATATGGTTATATATATTATCTTCGTAAAATCTATATCTTTTCATTTCTTGCCAAACTTTTAAAAGTTCTATATAGAGAGGAGGTATGTTATTCAAATCCATTTTACCAATGTCATAGTTACGTAAAAACACAAAACGACCTCCTATCTTTGAACAACAAAAGTCAAATGATGCCTTCCATCCAGATAGTTCTTTCTCATTAAGTAAACGTTTTACCCACATTAATCGTTGACGTTTGACAAAGATTTCAAAACTGTTCATTCTCAACCCTCCGAATTGGTAATCTTGGTACAATATCTTCCTTTTTATTCTATCTTTCCCTCCCCAAACAAATTCAAACGATATTCTTTCTACCTCCCTGAAAATATCGTGTGGGACTACTATTAATGATGAGATATAATTAATTTCTGAAAGAGCATACGTTTTCAGCAACTGAATTCTCCCGAAAATAGTTGGATCCCGTTGCTTCCACCATCCTACCAAACGCTTTATTCTACGTAATATTTCTTTATAATTAACTTCATTCTTTCTTTTTAGATTTCTTGGAAAATAAACTACCAATATTTTTATTTCCTCCACGTTATGTCCAAAGAAAAATGAGCTTGGTTTCTCCCTCTCATTACCTAACCAAACAAAGTTTGTTTTGTCATTGTTAACTCTAAAACCACTGACATATTCAAAATCTTCCAAAATCCTTTTCAATTTTTTCTACGGAATTAACATCTTTCACAAAAATATTTATATCATCAGCATACATAATTTGCCTAATTTCCCTGTCCCCTAATTTGATTCCACTAATTTCCTTATCCATCCTTATGACCCTAGCTAAGGTTTCGATTACTAAAACAAATTAGATACGGTGAAAGAGGATCCCCTTGTCTAACCCCTGTTTTTATTTGAAAGTAACCAGTTGAAACTGGTATAAAATATAAAACTTTCACCCATCTGCAAAGATCCTGCCCAAAACCAAATGATTTCAATACTTTATTTAAATAAACATGTGAAACGCTATCAAAAGCCTTCTCGAAATCCACTGCAAATATAAAAACAATTAATGATTTATTCATGGAGTAAAAAAAACACCATATCATCTATAAGCCGGACAGCCTTCCCTATGTTTTTATTCTTAATATACCCGACCTGATCGTGGTGAACCACTTCTCCTAAAAATTCCTTGATCCTTTTTGCTAGAACTTTTGATAAAATCTAATAGTCTACATTTAAGAGTGTTATTGGTCTACAATTTTTAATGTCCCTTGTATTTTTCCCTTCTTTTTCAATTAATGTAATAACTCTCTGCCTTTTAGAATTTGACAACCTTTCTTTATCATATGTTTCGTTTAATGCCTCTACAACCATTCCCCCCAGTACGGGCCAAAAAGTGTAATAAAACTCAACGCTCAATCCATAATTGCCTAGGGATGTATTGAATTTCATCTCCTTTATAACTTCAAAACACTCGTCTTTGTACAATTTCCCTTCACAAAATTCTTGACTTTCTTTATTTAATTTTGGTACATCATATAATCACCTCTCCCTCCTTATTGTATATTTCTTTGATTACACTTTTCAGTGGCGTAATGAGCCAATTTTTTTTTTTTTTTTTTTTTTTTTTTTGGGGGGGGGGGGGGGGGGGCTCAATCTTTGCCAGGAGCGAAGCTACCAACCCTGAGGGAGTGTAGCGACCGAGCCGGGGTACCCCCCCCCCCCCCCCTTCACGATACTGAGCTTTTTCATGTTTTTCGAATTAAATTCCAACTTCAGTTCAGTTCAATTTTTATTTTCTCTCATTTCCAACAAAAGGATTTCATTTTAGTGAGGCGGTACGCTTCGCTCCCTAGGGTGAGGGTGCAGGGTGGGGGGAGTTTTTCCCGCGCGAAGCGAGGAAGCTCCGACGTTTGATGACATGTTTGATGACATGTACTGTTATGGATAAACGTGTTATGAATCTACCGACTGGAAAAGGATATTTTTGTCATGAACTTGGAAAAATGATCATGAAAACATGCAGCCCAAATAATCTTCTTAAGTTTCAAACAAATGCCAACATAAAATACTTTATTACTTATGAATATTATCATATTATATTATATTATATGCTATTACTAAATAATACAGGCAAAGACACTATGAAATAAAAAGGACGAGCATGAGAGGGTGTGATGCGGTGGGGTACCAGGGTTTCACTCCCACAGTGGCGTAGCTAGGATTTCATTTTAGTGGGGCGGTTGTGAGCGCGCGAATCATGTGCATCACTTACTGAGCGCGCAGAGCGCGCTCCCTAGAGGGGAGGGTGTAGGGAGGGGTGAGTTTTCCCCTTCCCGCGCGAAGCGCGGAAGCTCCGACGTTTCTTTGAATTGTTCCTTGTCTGCTCCTGCTCTTCTTACGTTCTCTTACCTTTTTTCTTTTCTCGCTTCTGCTTTTTTCCCTTCTACTTTTTCTTTCTTTTTTGTTGGTGTTTTGGAGGGGTGACCGCCCCCATCGTCCCCCCCCCCCTGGCTACGCAAGTGCACTCCCATTAAATAATAATAAACCATGGTTGAAATTTATTTGGGGGGCTGGGGCCCCCCCCCCCCCCTCCAGTACGCCAGTGACACTTTTTCTTTTATTTGTTCCAATAATTGTGTAAAGTACTGCATATTCTGTTCCCCGTCTTCATACCATCAGGCCCGAGACCTAACCTTTAATCCCTGACGAGAATAGTCATACAAATTTTCTAATTCCCTTTTCTTTGTTTTAATTTCGTCACTTATCGTCTTCAAAGGAGTGTTCACTAAATATTACTCCAACTTTCTAATTTCTTCCTCCAAATTTTTAATCTGATCTTTTCTTCTCTTTGCCCTTTCTTGCGAAAATTTTCTAGTAAATTCTCTAATTTTCATTTTCATGAAATACCAAAACACAATCTTTTCTCAAATTTGAGGACGCCAAATTTTCTGTAATTCAGTAATTTGTTTTTTCATTCCTTCTACAAAATCTTTATCTGCACAGAGGCTGTTGTTAAACTTCCAATAAGACCGTCCATGGAAATAATTCTCAACAAAGTTACTGAATCGCAGTGTAATGGCAGAATGATCTGGAGTTATTGATACAAGAATATCACACATATTCACAAGACTTCTCAATTTAGATGAAATTAACCAATAATCTAGTCTACTTTGAACCACTAGTGGTCTTTGTGTGAACGTATATTGGTTCTCTTGTGGGTTTCTCTTCCTCCAAATATCTATTAAGTCATAATTATCCAAAAAGCTAACAAAGAAGTCCTTAAATTTGGTACTTGTTTATCCTTTTTTCCTCCCCCTATAATCCAAATTCTCATCCATAACTGTGTTAAAGTCTCCCCCAAGTATCAATGAACAATCCCGATTCATCAAACGATGAATAAACTTCTCGATCTGCGACAAGAAATCAGTTTGTAAGTTTTCTTTATCCCTTGTAGGGAAATAAACATTTCATAAAAATGAATGTCTGTCCAGATATTTCACATTTAATACATATACAGCGGCCATCTACATCAATTACAGTTTCGGTAACATTTAATTCTACACTAGGGGCTAAGAGCACTAAGGCTCCCCGACTGTGATTCGTACCATTTTTTCATATATCTCAAACATTATTTGACCGATTTTGATCATTCAAATGGTAATGGCTAGGGAATTTTTCCTCGCATTAGGCAGTGTTGGTGTGCAATCATGCATTTTATGACAAACACTGTGGAATAAAAAGTTGCACTTTTGTGATTTGTGTAAGTTTCTACACGAATGAGTAGAGAATCACGCATGTTTCTGAACTTTTAAGCACCATTCATTACATGTCACTCTACGTTTTACTTTTAATAAGCATCAGAATGGATGAAGTTTTCAATACCTGATAGGTCTATTATCTGCTACCTAAAGAAGATCGATGGGAGGGAGATTTTGGAGAAGGGTAGGGGAGGAGCTCAAACGTGACTTGCATCGCGGAAATAGTGGGCTCCCGAGTTGGAAGCGAGATGATGTGGGGTGGCATCGATCAACACCCATCCATGGGAAGATAGATCTTTTTTCCCGTTCCAGGTCGATTGACCCAACGACATCCTGACGTGTTGGAGCCGCAGGTCGTGCCCCGCGTGCAGCAGCCGATGGAGGCAAGTTTTGTATGGACAATGCGAGACCCCATAGTGCTCGAGTCGTCGGTCATGCAGTTGTGGAGGAAAACTGATACTGAGCGTATGGAACGGCCTGCAAAATATGACTGCAACTCCATCAAGAACCTCTGGGATAACATCAAGCACAAAGCCAACAAGAAGGTGAAGGACTATACCTTTCTGGCTGTGTCTGGAGAAGTTCGAGCACATTTTTCAGAGGGCCATAGGCCAACCTGAATCAACATCGCATACAAATAATTGATCAGCCGTAATTATTCTGAAGAGGTGCTGCGAGGTGATCAAAGGAGAGGGTGAACGTATCAGTTATGGAACACTTCATCCACAGTGATGCTTATTAAATGTAAGACATGGAGTGACATGCCAGTTCAGAAACACGCGTGATTCTCTTCTTATTCGTGTAGAAGCTTACACAAATCACAAAAGTGCAACTTTTTATTCCACACCTTTTGTCATAAAATGCATGACTGCACACCAAGAATGCAATCAATTGGCAGGCACATACCATTTTTAAGTGTTTATCGTCGCCGAATTCACGAAGTGGCACAACCCCCCAAAATTGCGTCCAAAGTCAAATTTGAGTCATTTTCAGTTTATCATTCTCTGGCCATGGCCTTTCATTCCACAAAATTTTAGAACCCCATTCTCTCTTATTTAATAGATAATTATAGTGTAAAAAACAACACCGTCCTCAAAATCAACATTAAAAAATATCCATGAACCGGCACAAGGCTGCGCGGCGTTACGCGCCATTGAATTCTATAAAGAAAAAAACTTAACGGCGCGCGCTAGTGCCGGTTCGTGAATTTAGTGACACAGCACAGCGCGACACGAGCAATTGTGGCGGTTCGTGAAATGTTTTGGGTGCGCAAAATCGTACTTGTTTTCTACATGAGGTGCTACTTCGTGGATTCTTCTTAAGCTGAAGCAACATTTCTACATAACGACACCTGCGTTTAAGCTGCGTTAAGATTTAAGCTTTATTTGAGTACAATGCTACATGGAAGGCGAGCATGGATTTCTGTGCTTGAATCATACACTTCGTCGCCGATATCACGAACCGGCACAATAACCATTTTACGTGTAAATTTTGGGTTTTGAGGTTTTTACATATTATGAAAGGCAATGTAAAAATCTACATGTTCACCAAATTTCAGTTCCTGATCTTGATTATTTTTCGAGATAAAGGCATTGTTAAAAATCACCTGTGTCCAAAAAATCCCGATTCTGCGAAATTTGGACCTCACGAACTGGCACTCTTACCTGAGTGCCACTTCGTGAAATCCGAACAGCAGCGCGCATATTTTACGTTAATGCGCGTAGATGCAACATTTCTTCTCTACATTTGGAGCTGTTGTTTCACGAACTGGCACTGAATAGGAATTATTCCAGTTTTCATCATTTTCACTGATGTAGAAGTAAGTAGAATGTCATGTTAAAGTATTACTATATTGAAGTTGGGATGATCTGCCCATAATATGTTTCTTTTTTAACCTAGAACCGAAGCAAAACACAAAACAAATCATTTTTCCCCCAAGCGATCCATGTAGTCCCGCACATTGCGAATGATCGCTTCCTCGAGGATGGGTTTCATAAACTGTCTAAGAAGATTAAGACAAGAGTAAGACGCCTCGTACAATCCACATCATTGTGATTCATGTACTATTGAATGATAATATAAGATGATAATTATGATAATAATACTAATGATAACGATAATGATGATCATAACCTGGCCGTAGTCTAGATCCATGCAGATTTTATTTCCGGGGGGGGGGGGGGTTGGGCAAGATAACAACAAAGCGGTTTAAACAACAGTATCAAAAATATCTAAACAAAGGAGCCAATATGATGGGCATAGAGAGATTTGATGCAATCTTTGGGGGTATTGGGGGGAATTTTTTGGTAAAGAATGTAAAGTCTTAAGAATTTCTGGGGGATCGGAGGCAACACTGCATGCCCATGTTGCCTAGGCTATATGGTCATAATGAACAAATCATAGATCTGCTAGCTTGTAGGCTTATTACTTCTAAGTTCTGGCATTACTAGATCTAGGTTTTTAAAAAAAATACATGTATGGACATTGCTGATACTTTGTAGGACCTACTGGAGATCTTGGTTACTTTAGTAATTCAAATCTACTTCAGATTGACCCCTCTTTTTGAAGACAGACCTGTATTCTATAAATCTATATTTTCTTTCGATGATATGACAGGGCTTGGACCAATTAAATCGTCAGAGTAAGAGCTTATCCTTGGTCAGAACTTCTAATACATGTAATTGCACTGGAGAGGGGTGTTCATGGGAACAGTTCACCAGAAAATGTGAAACCACTGGATCTGATAATTATGTCTTTGCAGATTGGGAGGTCTTATCATTGTTAAAGATGTAATAAAAGTAATTCGATATCTTATCCATCCAAAGAGGATTTTAAAAAATACATATTGATAAACCATTTTAGTTTGTTTTTAAAAAAATAGTCCTTAGTCTTCTGAGATTTTTTGCTTCTGTAAACTGCTTTGGAGAAAGTCTTTTTGTTCTCTTACCACAGTAAATAATAAACAACAGTCCAAAGGTAGGCTTGTTCATTGTTCAGTCAAAAATATTATGAACATGTTTTGTTTCTTTCTTTCACAGAGTCTGCATTACTGCATAGTGTGTGGTCTTTAATCAGAAAGGTGAAATATGAAAATGGGGAAAAGGTAAGGTCCTCCATTTACTTGGTTGAGTTTTTTTTTTGAGAATTTGATAAAAAAAACCAATCACCCTCGGCTCTTTTCTTAATTTCAATTGGTTATCTTAATGTTAACAGCGTATAAATCAAGCTTTTTCATAAACTGTTTTTGCTCATGATTCCTAGAGTAAAACTATAGAGGTAAAGTTGGCAAACTTCAGGTGTAGGACTATATACTTTCTGTGAAAGGTTCGTCACCTGAGATGAAAACCTCTGTTTTTCTCTCCCATCTTTATTCCCTAAATAGAACACTTTGATGTACTTGGCAAATGGAAAAGAGATGGCTGCCTATGTTAATGTTAAAGGACCTCATGTGTCATCCAAGAGAAAGCCCACTCCAAAGATAAGAAAGGGAACACTAGTAAGGTTGAGAGGAAGGAAAAGCTGGTGGACGGGAAAGTTCTCAGCGTGGTCATCATGACAGGCCCAACACAAACCACATTTTCAGGTGACGATGATGATGACGATGATGACGAGGATCACATTCAGTATCATATCAGCAGTTGGTAAGCAAATATAATTCTCTGTAATAATGATATACAAAGGTTTTGCTCAGATGGTAACCCCTTGTCTATTCCATTTTCCCCGTTACTTTGAACACGAAAATAATCGTAATCGAGAAAAAAAAAGTATTGCGTTCATTTACTCATCTTGGCAAATACATTTTAGGGCAATTAAAAAATTATTTCATCATTTTATTATTTGTTTCTGTTCTAAGGTAGAAAGGTTGAGAGGTATTATTATGTAAGCCATATTCTTGGTTATATATTTCTGAAAAGCAATAATCTAGAAAATGATGGATAAAACTGAAAATTGTATTGGTTTCCTTTCATATTGCCATCAGGTTATGGATCACTTTTTCCCCCACTTTCATTCTCATTTGTTAGGCTGTGCCGCCAACAAGGTCGTCACTAATGTATCTCTACCTGCAGAGGTTTGTGCTAGCAACATCAATGCTTATAATGGAACATCCCTGCTGATAACGAAACATCCAGGACCTAGCAACATCCCTGCTAATGATAAAAGACATCCAGGATCCAGCAACATCCCTGTTGATGATGAAACACATCCAGGACCTAGCAACAGTCCTGCTAATGGTGAAACATATGGTGAAACACATCCAGGACCTATCGACATCCCCGGTAACATCCCTGCTTATGGTGAAACACATCCAGGACCTAGCAACACCCCCGCTAATGATGAAACACATCCAGGACCTAGCAACATCCCCGCTAATGATAAAACACATCCAGGACCTAGCAACATCCCCGGCAACATCCCTGCTGATGGTGAAATACATCCAGGACTAGCAACATCCCTGCCAATGATAGAACACATTTAGGACCTAGCAACATCCTTGCTAATGATAAAACACATCCAGGACCTAGCAACATCCCTGCTGATGATGAAACACATCCAGGACTTGGCAACATCCCTGCTAATGGTGAAACACATCCAGGACCTAGCAACATCCATGTTAATGATGTAACACATTCAGGACCTTTGACTTTCCAAGTTAATAGTAACAGTTAGTTTTTCATATTTTATAACATCATTGAAACAGACTATAACATTTACAAAAGTGTAACTTCAAGCTGATTTGGGATTTCAGTTGAATTAAATAAGCTTACCAGCAGCACTGCTCACCAGCTACTGGCGAAGTCAGGACATGGTTTTATCATGGACCCTAGTATGGTTTTATTTGAGTGCAAACTGTTTGATTCATACTCCGAGATATTAATACCTATTCATTTATTTCAAGTTGTCCTATTCTTTTACACCTTTTTAAGTATGGATACATGGACTTCATCAGAAACCATATCAGAAGAAAATTCACAAAAGAAGGAAATACTTGCCAATAGGCAAATGAAACAAGTCATTAAATTTTCAGAAATGCGGAAACTTCTGCGTGGACATGGTGTGTTATCTGACAAGGGATAGGTAAATAATGAGGTTATTTAACCCATTCGTGACAGAGGTCCACATTTTGTGGTTTGGCCTAATATTTTTTGATGCAAAGCCCTAAATATATCAAATACATGAGCAGAAAGAGCAAAAAATTCTACACAAACTGTGCCCATATTGGTTGCGTCAATATTCGTTGTTTGATGCTGAAAATTTTTTAAAGGAAAATAAGCATTCAAATCCTTAAATTGGCAATGTGATAGAAAGTTTAAAATCACTGTTTTCCCCTGCAAATTGTCAACTTTTTGACTTCGCATCATAATTTCTGTCAATTTATATTCATTTCAGATACATGACGTTTTATAAGAAAAATATAGCAATAAAATAAAAATGTTGGTGTTGCCAATTTGAAGAATAAAAGTTGATCAAATTAGGCTTTAAAATAATTCCTGTCACGAATGGGTTAAGCTATTAATGTACAGGGTTGCTTTTGAAAATATTTAGAAAACTTTGAATGCAGCTAATAATTTAGTTTTGTCACAGTATATATAGCACTGCAGAGGGATTAAACAATCAAATCTGATCTTAGTGATTTCAGCGTTTTACATTGATGTTTTGAAGATTAAGATTTTGGAAACTGTGTCCCCTGCAAGTGACAAAGTAATGTACAACTTTCTGCTTCATTGATGTCAAACTTCATGAACATATACTGTCATGACTGGAATATTTGCCATTGATGAAGAGTAAATTCAGACAAATATCAAAGTGATTTTATAACTTTGTGATTTAACAACTCTTGCATATTAAAAAAAACAAAGTGCTCAAAATCCTGCTCCTAGTCTACAAGTCTCTTAACAACCAAAGTCCGGAGTACATAAATGACTGCCCGATTCGTCGTCCTCATGTTCGCAATACTCGCTCATCTTCATCTGTTTGGCTTACTTACTCAGCACCTTTTAATAAACATGCAGCTGAAATGTCCTTCCATGCGGTTGCTGCAAAATTGGGGAATCACCTACCTCCTACAGTGAAGGCAGCCTCTTCTGTAAGCCAGTTCAAGAAATTCCTCAAATCCCATCTAACAATCGAACAATGGATTGTATGGACTAAACTGATCTTCATGAAGTGACTAATTCTTGTCTGAGTGACCCAAACACGGGGCAGTGTTTGCAGCGCTTTGTAACTGCAAGGTGTTGTGTATACAATCATTGATGCAACTATAATTTATTCAAAGTAATGTTGTGCATGAACAGTTAAAGAAATAATCAATGCATCAACTTTCTGTGGAATCTTTTGGTATGTACACATACTTGAGTCTTGAGGTAGTGCTTGGTGACCCCTCAAAATCTTTCATGGATGTGCAAGAGGCACTGACCCCGATCACTGCATCTGTAAGAAAAATGTTTATTAGATATAGGTAAATTACATGCTACTTGCAAAAGAATGGAAAATAAAAACTTTGAATTTCATGTGAAAATTTGTCCATTAAGCTCATAAGAATATGTCATTGAAACTTTACTCACATTGGCCAGATCACACTTTACCTTGAAAGTAACATGTCCACATCCATGTAATACGTGCAATTTAAATTCATATATCACCTAACATGATGGAGCTTTATCTGTAAACAATTTCACTACATGTATTATAATCATTGTAATATAATACTGCCAGGTCTACAGGACATCCATCAACTTAGTTTTATCTAAAAAAAAAATATGGTGTGAGGTCGAGATATTAAAGCTAACTGCTATCATTAAGATGCAGTTAGGATATACACAAAGCTCACTAAGAAAAGAAAAAGAAGGAAGCTCTTTGTACCCCCCTGCCTCTAAAACAAAATATATATATACATATATCGTCGCTCTCACCACGAACCGTCCTCTCTGGCCAAATTTCGCATTTTTATCATTTTTGAACTTTTTGAATTTTTCGCATGTACTCTTAGTTACCTACATCCTGTGAAAATTTCAGAGCATGAAAATGCGTGGTTACGTAATAGCAACACCATCAGAAAGCGTCCACTCAGCAATAAATAGGATTTTCTGTACCACGAACCGTCCTCTCCATAACTGCGCGCAGTGCGCGAGCGCGCGCCATAGAGTTTTATACGGAGGAGCCTTCATGGCGCACGCGCAGGACACTTACTCGTGAAGAATCTGATGCAATTTGAAGCTATTGGATTTAGAACTATTTATTAATCCTTTGATTTTCATTTTTTAACGCAATTGTGTGCATTTTACAAGCATTGGTAGTACATGCATGTTTGTTCATAATTACATACTCAGGTTTGTAGTTTAAAGAAATGGTCAGGTCAGTGAAATTAGAGTGCTTCTCTAATATTTCGCCTAACAACAGTGACTGGTGAATGTTGTGCGGGATGGGAGCGGAGAGGGAACGGGGATGGCTGCACCCGTTCGAGAGACCCCCCCCCCCCCCCGCAGGTTGTCTCCAAAGGGTTGCTTGGGGGAGGGGGGGGGGGAGTGAAATTAACGCACCCATTCGTGGAAACACGGGGAGGCTAGTCTCCAAATGGTGTATTGAGTAGTCCGATGTACCAGCCGTTTTTTGTTAATGTAAGTAAACAAAAAAAAGTAGGAAAGGAGACAGGCGGTTGGCTATCACCTGAGGGGGGGGGGGGGGGGAGGGGAGGGGAGTGTCTCTAAGGATCCCCCAAAATATATGTGAGGAAAAGAATTCCCCTTTTCTGTCTGGTAGAATATTATGGTGGGGTGCATAAAAAGGTAGAAATGTATGCCCCATTCCCCCCCCCCCAAAAAAAAGGGAAAAAGGTAATAGGCATTTTGTTCATGAGTATGAGTTCGTGCCTATTCACCTTTCTTTGTGGGGGGGGGGGGGGGTGTGGGGCACACATTTCTGCCGTTTTATCCATCCCACCACTATATTCTAGCAGACAGAAAAGGGGGAATTCTTTCCCACATGTATATTTTGGTGGATCCTTGGACACCCCCATAAGGTGATAGCCAACTGCCTGTCTCCTTTCCTACATTCTTTTTTATTTACATTAACCCCCCCCCCCCCCCCGCCCCCCAAACGGCTGGTACATCAGACTACTCAACACGTCCTTTCGAGACAACCGGGGGGGGGGGGGCTTCTCTCGAAAGGGTGCGGCCATCCCCGTTCCCTCCTCGCTCCCATCCCGCTCCGCGCATGCACCCTTTCGACATACAGCAGACACCTCCATTCCTATCTAAATTTCAAATGAATTTTAAATGTAAGATAAACACTGCACAGATATTTAGGATACAGAAATCGTATAGGCCTAGACCGTGAAATTCTGATTTGACTAATCCAAAGTTATGTATCTGCTATTGTGATGAGTTGCCAAATCAATACTTTGTTGATTTTAATATCTGTGATTTTACTTATACAGTAACTCGAAATGAAATCAATTTGACTCGATAGAAGTAATATCTGTTTTTCTCTTTACACAATGCACATTTTGATGTGCATTCTACAGTTATTTTTATTTAAATTAACTGTAGAAATTTGCTCATAATGATTTTAACATAAGTTTAAAATTGGAAGTTATTTCAAACTAGAATAATGCAATGATTCTATTTTCCAGTTCAGAGTTCAAAAGCCGTTTGGTATCAAATGCACAGTGTAAAGAATTGGGAAATAATGATTAGAAAGAATCAAATATAAAAACATTAACAATGAAATTCTGATATGAATAATGCAAAGTTACGTCTGCTGTTGTCATGAGTTCCCTAATGCTGCCTACTATATAATCACAAATACCTTCTTTCATTAATAGAGATGAAGGTTTTGATCTATACATTTAAATAACTAAATCATCATGGGGGACTTCTTGATGACTATCAGCATGAAAATTTATTTTCTTTAAATCATTGATTTCGTTTATCTAAATAATTTTTGACGAAAAAGATCTCACGATAAATTTTGATTTAATTCTAATGTCTACTTCTTATCGTGATTACATTTTGAAATGAAATGTATTTGACTCATGTAATAATTTTGAACATTTTAAAGTAACTACGGAAATGAAATGTTTAGATGAATTTAAAGTGATATATATTTTTTTCATCTCGCTAGTGACTAATATGAATTTACAATTTGTTATATCATCTGTAAAATAGGCGCTGTATGAATACATTGTTGGGCATTAAGCTGGACATTGTGTTAACTCTTTTCATGAAATGACATTAATGATAAAATTCATTCATGATATCTTAAGTTTTAATCCCCTCAGAAATTTACTGGGACCTCCAAACAGTCATAAAGATTATTCAGTAAAAAAAAAAAGGTCGTGAACGCATATGAATTCATCTATCAATAAGACAATATCAAGTTTCACATTTTCAAGAAAAAAAAACTGAGAAAAATAATCCTAAGTTTATGGGCAACAGTGTATCTTTTCAATTCGGTCCTAAATACAAACCCCTACATCTTGAACTGTTGAAAGGGGAGTAAAAGTAATAAATAAGAATTAATGTAAAATGTAGAAAAATATTCCAAGACAGAAAGATGGATCCCAAGAAATGTATAATTCATCCGGAATTATTTTTAACAAAAAGGGGGAGCGCTGTGAGTACAGGGAGATTAGTATATAAACAACACTTAATGGAAAAGACAGATAGATGCAAAGCATTGACTTATATACAAACGAGAACTCATTGTTTGTTTCGCTCAGATGGGAATATTTTAACCTTTCGCATAATGTTGGAAAGTTTGCCATCCGAATGATCTCATAAGGCTTGCTATTTAACCGTCCTCATGCAAGAAGAAATGTTTGATCAGTTATATGTATTATCCGATTCGAGCTTGTGATTACAACTATGATCCAAACAACGGAAATATTTCATAGGGTCCTACGCAAATTTATTTAGCCTTTATTTAGCGAATGAAAAGTCAGCCAAACCATATGGGGCATTTATCTGTCCAACAAACAGTCCTCTTCGAGCCAATCGACAAACCTACTAAAAAATTGATGTTGAATGTATTAGAACAGTGTTGTCCAATACTCTGAACAAATTGTTTTGTTCCCCCGCCCCGTCAATAACCGCTTTAATACCAGTGGCGTAACAGCCGGGGGGCGGGGGGCAGGGGGGCACTCTGCCCCCCCCCCCCCCCCCCCGAAGGATTTCAGCGGGAAAATCCACCAAACCACCGGGAAAAAATGAAAAGGAGGGAAAGGAAGAAAAAGGAAGGGAGAAAGGGAAAGGAAGAAAAAGAAAGGAAAAGAAAGAAGAAGAAAGGAAAAGAAAGAAGGAGAAAGGAAAAGAAAGAAGGAGAAAGGGAAAGGAAGAAGGAGAACGGGAAAGAAAGAAGGAGAAAGGGGAGAAAGAAGAAGAAGAGAGAGAGGGAAAAGAGGGAAAGGGGGAAAAAAAGAAGAAAGCAAAGGGAAACTAAAAAATGAGGGGAAATTTAGTACCAAACCCGGAGTTTCCCGGTGCTCCACTCCCTGGACAACCGCAGTGGCTTCCCTGTAGACCCCCATCAGGGGCCCTAAGCCAGAACCCTGGGCCCCACCCGCTAAAGGCTTCGCAACAAGCAACTCGCGGTGCGGGCTCATCTCCACATATTCTATTACTAGACTTAGTTACCGGGAAATTTTCGGCTCTGCCGCCCCCCCCCCCCCCCCGATAACAGGCAGAAAATGTATGAGACCGGTAACAGACAACGAACAATTCAAAGAAACGTCAGAGCTTAAACTCCCCCCTCCCTGCACCCTCCCTCCTAGGGAGCAATACCGTCCTCCTAATATGAAATCCTCCTACCGACAACTAGCAATGCAGAGAAACGTCGGGGCTTCCGTACCTCGCGCGGGAGGGGGGGGGGGGGAACTCCCCCCTTTCCTGCACCCTCCCCTCTTGGTGTAAATTCCGGGGGGTGGGGGATCTATTCCCCCCCCCCCCAACCTGGGGGAGAGAGGGGATGGAGTGTACAAATTTCCCGCCATGCAGACACACTTTTTAAAGAAGGAATATAATTTGATTATTAATCAGTTAGTAAAATTTCTTAATATATATCTGTCAGAAACAATTATCATATTTTAGAATTTTTATTTGAAAATGCTACTGAAAACAGAGTGGTTATTTTTGGCTCGCTCGCTCCGTTCGCTCGTCAAAATCTTAGGATTTCCATCCAAAAATGCGATTAAAATCAAGACAAGTGGTTATTTTTGGCTCGCTCGCATCGCTCTTTCGTCATATTTTTGGATTTTTATTCGAAAATGCGATTCAAAAGCAAAAAAGTGATTATTTTCGGCTCGCTCGCTTCGCTCGCTCGCAAAATAGATATCAAAATGTGTGTGACAGGGAAAAAAAATCGTTTAAAAAGTTTTTAACCCCCCACTTCTCAAATTGGATTTACGCCGATGAGCACTACCGTCCTCCTAAAAATGCAGTCCTAGCTTCGCCACAAATTCTAGACATAGACTAGTTACCGGGAAATTTTTAGGCTCTGCCCCCCCACCCCCCCCCCCTGATAACAGGTACCTGTTACGCCCCTGTTTAATACATCTGCTTCAAAAAAGCAGTCGAAGTTTCTGGGAGATTTTCTTTAGCTTCCATTTAGTTTGTACACTGTTGGGTGAGAGAAGACGGTTCGTGGTGGAATATCTCATTGCTATCCCACACTTCATCTTCACCACGAACCGTTCCTCTCTGGCCAAAGATTCCATTCAGTTTGTACACTTTCTGGTTGCGCGTAATGAGAGCGGACGGTTCGTGATGAAATCACGAAGCGCCATTGCGCGTTTTATCTTTTCCACGAACCGTCCTTTCTGTTTGTGAGTCAATAGAGACAAAATTATTCCAAGGATAATGGAAAAATTTATGCTGAGTGAGAACAAATATGTTATGGAACACTCTAATCACAATTGGTCATATCTATCACCCGTTAAACTGTTTGGAAACTCGAATTAGAACAGTGATGTCTTTAAAATCACGATTCGCCCAAAGAGTCTATTCTGCTTCCATTCATTTTTTGTACACATTTGGGTTGCGCGCATTTAGAGCGGACGGTTCGTGGTGAAATCGCGAAGCGCGATTGTGCATTTCATCTTTCCCACGAACCGTCTTCTCTGTTTACAAAACGATTGTCGCTAAAATACTCACATTGAAAACATATTATGCATACTGTATAAAACCTTAAAACCTATGCTAACCGGCAATTCCACTTTTATTCAATTAAATCCATTTTAACATGCCGAAATTTCCATTCCAAAAAGTCCTTTCCTTTAAAACGCTTTTTCTGCAAAATCGAGTTTCGCCTCAAAACGCGCAGGGAGGACGGTTCGTGATGCGGGCGACGATATGGTGTGAGGTCGAAATAAGCTAACTGCTATCATTAAGATGCCGTTAGGATATACTCATAGCTCACTAAGAAAAGAAAAAGAAGAAAAGCTCTTTGTACCCCTCTTCCAGTTATATCTGACTGCCACTTTGAGCTCCAATGCACTCTCTATTATCTTGGTTACTGCCTCCGCACATCCGCCTGAATTAAAATGGCTCACCTAGGAGAGAAAGCAAGGAAGACATGATGCTAAGTTTTATGCACTGTCATGTGAAAGGGATAGTACAGTTCAAGTCAAGGGCTCGGAATGCTTTCAAGCTGACATTCACATTATGAATGGAAGTAGAAATACAACAATTATTAATTACACATTTAGAGCCCTCTAATTTGGTTTCATGAATGAAAATCAAGGCACATATCATTTTTGTAAATACATTGTAATTCAATGAAAGAATAAACATTTCTATAAGGTAGCATACTTTTGGATATTTCAGTTGTTTTTATATCAAATTTTTATCAATTTACTTCACTTTCTTTCTACAATTGTGCAATTTAACAATTTATTTACTACTTTCTCACTACCTCGTTTGGGTGCCCTCTGTACCAGCTACCAGGACTGTCTCATGAACAATACATATTCTCAACACAACTTCAGAGAAAATTACAATCATTTGCTGCACCATGAAAGTTTGTGAATCAAAACATGTCCATGTAGGTTTGTGCAGAAGGATACATATTGTACTTTGCACTGGTCAAAACGCATGGAAGGTGGTTCCACACTTATATAGCTAATTGGGCAAGGGACAATGCTCTTTTAATATTTCCAGAAACATAAAAGGATGATCACTTAATATGATTTTTTTCTTTTCATCTCATTAAATATGATACTAACTGTTTTCTCTTCTGAATTTGCTGAAGGACTTTGTCCAGCTGTTCTAAGTCCTCTTGCGCATTGAAGGGAAGAGCTGGCTTGTCGTCAGGGAGTCCTACTTGGGCGTCTTCCAATGCACCATTGTATTCCAGCCTCTCCAACATCTCAGCAACTTTCTATTTCTACACAGAATCGGTGACTTCCTGCTGAAACTGAATGAAATACTGTGTGTTAACAAACAAGGTCACATTCACTGAATATTTGCTACAGTCCGACACGTTTGCCCCCAAATGAATTAAGCGTCGTTGAGTGGGGCCTATAAATAACATCGTTAGCTTATATGGAGCATACGGTTATGTATTTTCAGTTCATTCATCAGATAATAAAGCAGAAAGGGAGAAATTGAGGTCATACCGTGGTTTAAGAAACCACTTGCTTAAAATGATGCACCCACCTGTGTACAAAGAGAATGGAGGTGGAAATAGGAAACCAACGCGTGTGACTGAATGAAGCGCTGCTGTACAAAGTGAACAGTGGTTTCCTTTTTCATGATAATGCCAAATTGGCGAGCCTCAGGCTCAGGAGCATTGCTTATAAGTAAATTCAGAATATTTCTTCTCTGTTTAGACCCTAGTGTTACAATAAAGAAGATCTCAGTCAATTTATTTCGCACTCGCATCGGCAATGAGTTTCTCAACTTTCTCTATTCAAAACGCCGTTTTGACCTACGGGTGGCCAGACCCATCAGACAAGGACACACACAATTTTGACGTTGGACCCATTCGGTATCCCGGAAGATAATCAGCATTTGCATACATAGACTACATGTGCGAGAGGTCAAACTTCCGGTTGACCCTCGGTGGAGAGAACAAATATTCTGAGTGCAGACGAGGCAATAAATTGTCATTTAAGTAAGTTCCCAGTTGTCAAATAAATATAAGAAGAGAAAAACATCAATCACACATTCAATTCCAAGATAATGTCACTCTAGTAGCTGAGAGAATTTGAGCGTCATCATAAACACGATGTTATCGCAATTTTTGCACCGGGTTCACAATGGTTTATGCCCGCTTGTAGTTGTACAGCGCTTCGCGACAGCGTTGTGTAATCTCAGATAAGCTCTGTACCTTATCAGTGAAGATTTTAAAAAAGACATCATTTTCACATGAAAATATACAATCATACCTGTCGTAAGCCAGAAATCCCGTCATCCGTGCTACGTCAAATTAATCTAGAATCACTGACATAGGCCTACGTGCAACATGCAGGTTGATTTTGCAACGAATACCACCAGCGATTCTCCATGATGCTCCTAGTAGAAACCATGTGCTAAATTACGGTGCTACATATGCATCGCGATATCGCTAGCACAGCTAGCTAGCCGTCCTCGACCAGCTCAGGATTCGAGGCCATGAAAATTTCTTCATTGAATAAATCTCATGTCTTGAAAAAGCAAAAAGTGATTTATAATGATTGTTGTGATCTCATTGGAAAAGTCATTTAAAAAATGGTAAAAATATGATGGATGTAAAAAATAACGTAAGAATCATGTCATATTGTGGTCTTTAAAAAGTTGTTAAAACGTGGGAAATCATTGACGTAAAACCCCGTCTTATTCTGGTCTTAAAGAAGACATAATAAAGTGGTAAAAAGTTTGACGTAAAAAATGCGTCATATTATGGTGAAACAAAAAGTGGGGAAATATTGGTCATAAAAAAGACGTTGTTTTGCCGTCGCAAAATAATCGTCTATACGACGTATGACGTGTGAACCAGTTTGAGACTATTTAATGACGTCTTAAAGACGTACGTCTGCTATCAGGGACATTGAAAGAAATTTGGCAAATGCAAACAACTTTGTCAACTCCCTTGTAAATAATAAACACTGAAAGAAATGAGAATGGGAGAATAAGAATTGCGTAGCTCCCTCAATGTTCCCCAGAGCTGTCATCCATTTTGAATCAAGAGTTGAAAAAATGCCTCCGCCGGGAATCGAACCCGGGTCACTGGCTTAGAACGCCAATGCCTTACTACCAGACCACAGAGGCGGGCCAGCAGTTAGGCGTGACCGAATCCAATTGACCGACAGACAGATTTCCAACCCGTTTGATCCTTTATTTTGGTGCAGATGAGTTAATGAACAATGAAGAAGCCGCATGCCGCAGTTCGATCTCAGCTAGAAACCTGGATACATGCATAAGTCAGAATAAGGGGACAATACATTGAAAGAAATTTGGCAAATGCAAACAACTTTGGCAACTCCCTTGTAAATAATAAACACTGAAAGAAATGAGAATGGGAGAATAAGAATTGCGTAGCTTCCTCAATGTTCCCCAGAGCTGTCATCCATTTTGAATCAAGGGTTGAAAAAATGCCTCCGCCGGGAATCGAACCCGGGTCACTGGCTTAGAACGCCAATGCCTTACCACTAGACCTCAGAGGCGGGCCAGCAGTTAGGCGTGACCGAATCCAATTGACCGACAGACAGATTTCCAACCCGTTTGATCCTTTATTTTGGTGCAGATGAGTTAATGAACAATGAGAAGAGATGCTGCAGTTCGATCTCAGCTAGAAGTCTGGATACATGCATAAGTCAGAATAAGCGGACAATACATTGAAAGAAATTTGGCAAATGCAAACAACTTTGTCAACTCCCTTGTAAATAATAAACACTGAAAGAAATGAGAATGGGAGAATAAGAATTGCGTAGCTCCCTCAATTTTCCCCAGAGCTGTCATCCATTTTGAATCAAGGGTTGAAATAATGCCTCCGCCGGGAATCGAACCCGGGTCACTAGCTTAGAACGCCAATGCCTTACCACTAGACCACAGAGGCGGGCCAGCAGTTAGGCGTGACCGAATCCAATTTACCGACAGACAAATTTCTTTCAAGGTATTGTCCCCTTATTCTGACTTATGCAGGTATCCAGGCTTCTAGCTGAGATCCAACTGCGGCATGCTGCTTCTCATTGTTCATTAACTCATCTGCACCAAAATAAAGGATCAAAAGGGTTGGATTCGGTCAAGCCTAGCTGCTGGCCTGCCTCTGTGGTCTAGTGGTAAGGCATTGGCGTTCTTAGCCAGTGACCAGGGTTCGATTCCCGGCGGAGGCATTTTTTCAACCCTTGATTCAAAATGGATGACAGCTCTGGGGAACATTGCGGGAGCTACGCAATTCTTATTCTCCCATTCTCATTTCTTTCAGTATATATATATATATATATATATATATATGTATATTGTGATCAGGTAACATATACAACAGCTTTCGCAACTCTAATGGAAATAAATACGTGTGAGACAATTGAGAAAATAATAGCGTAGCATGAATCAAAGTTCCCCAGAGCTGTCCTTCCATTTTGGAAATTTTTGCAAAGGTTGAAAAAATGTCTCCGCCGGGAATATATACATATATATATATATATATATACATGTGAGATCATTTCCACGAGAGTTGCCAAAGCTGTTGTATCTGTTACCTCATCACACACATATATATATATATATATATATATATAGCAAAAAATAGTAATATGAACAAAGTTCGGACGAGATGCAGTGTCAAAGTATTAAGTAAAGAAAAGGAGTTCACAACATCATACAGGATACACGCAAAACGAGCAGGATTTTTACTTCACAAGCGCTTTCGTTTTCTTCTCTTCAGGTGAAGTGAGCCTTTGAAATTTTATCATGACTATGTATATGCAAGTTCATGTATGACAGAATCAGTAACATGCAATTTGAAAGAGATAAGATTAATTAGACTGCCTTCTGTTTTATTACAGGATTAATCCCTACCTTATGTATGAAGTCCTTTGTGTTTAGTCCCCTGAGATTGTTAATATGTAGAACTTAACACAACGCGAGGTGTTCTAAGATTTCCAATGATGTCAAGTAACAATGTTGTTTCCTGTCACTGTGGGAAGAGTAAACAAGGGTGATATTTTGTACAGGAAAAGTACTCATATAATAATAAATTGCAATAAGAGGACATTTTTCATAGCTCAGATAGTTAATGTAGTCAATGAGACATGGATTTAAGGTATAGTCGAACAGTCTAATTAATCTTATCTCTTTCAAATTGTATGTTACTGATTCTGTGATGTTGTTAACTCCTTTTCTATACTTTATATATATATATAGAGAGAGAGAGAGAAAGATGTCCCCTTACAAAACGTGTGCAGTGCTTCATCTTATTGCACATTGGAATAAAATAAATGAAATGAAGCTGACGTAGCTCTCGATCATGTCCTTTTTATTATGGCAAGCTTTCGGCCAACATGGCCTTCATCAGGTCTGAACAGATAAGAAACGAACAGGCAAAATAATATACACATAGAAGTAATATCATAATAATGTCGAAATAATACGTAATTGGAATAACTGAACAATTGAATATCAAAATAATATACCGAAATGATACGGAAATGATACTTAATGAACTTTATGAATGATGATACATAACTGAACAATTAATGTCGAAATAACAAATAAGTAAAGAAAATATAACGAAATGATAAGGAAATAATATTTGATTAACTTAGGAATGTGGTAATTCAGAAATGATACAATGAATAATTACCTCGGGTTGGAATTAGACCGAGCTCATCGGATTAGTAGAGGGTGAGGGGTACACTGCGAATAAGATTGTGATAAAGCATTCTGCTTAATTAGGACTATTTTATATACCACCAATTGTTAGCAGAGTATTAAATATAGTCATGCTCGTCAAACAACATTTTAAATCGGTAGTTTAGTAAACCACTTTCTTGTGTCATATGTAGTCGTGTTAGAAAGTACCTGGTAATCCTAATACAAAATAAGTAGTATAGTGCGTTTCCCCCCCCCCCCCCCCTAAAAAAAGTCAAGGTAAGTGGTACAAAACCGTAGGTAAAATCTTCAATGATATTAATAGATAAGTAGTTTACAGGTAACTAGTTGAATATGATATGTGCAATAACCTGTTGCTGCTTAAATAGAAAAAGTGAAAAATAACAGAAATATTTACCAAAATACTTGTACGGAGATGTTCAGTATGCTTCCTTGTGTGTGTATATATAATGTGTAATGTGACGTGTGAGGGACAGTGTTATGGGTCATTGCACGCTAACTGTCAACATTGATGCCATTGGGTGCAAGGGTACTGAGGGTGCTTATCCAGTAGGATTCTCGGTGGAGGATTATTGAGCGGTATTTGTTGTGTATTTGTTCTATTGCCATTATCTGAACGTCACTAATGGAATGGTTGGGTGAATTGAAATGGATGACATAGGGGATGTTCTTGGTATTGTGATTGATGTCGGGTTTGTAGTTTCGGATTTCAGATCTGGTATTACTGAATCGGGTGTATAATGTATTTTCGGTTTTTCCTACATATTGTTTTTTACATTTCTTGCACGTGATGAGGTAAATGACCCATTCCGACTTGCAATTGAGTACGGAGTTGATCGTGTATTTTTTACCTGTCACTGTACTTTTGTAGGTGGAACCTTCTGTTGTGTGTGCGTGCATCATGCACCGTTTGGATTTACAGTTTTGGAAACCGGTGTTGTTGCTGTTGTTGTCGTTGTTGTTATTGTTGTGTCTGTGGTGTCTGGGGGTGGGGTCGGCCGCTCTCGTCAGGAGATCGCGGAGTGTTCGCGTTCTTCTGAAGGCAACCATGGGGGAGTCTTGGAAAGTGGTACTGAGTTGTTGGGAGTTGGATAATATGTGGTTGTGTTTTTTGATGATTTGTGGAATTTTTGCTGTTGTGGGGTCGTAGGTTACAACTAGGGGGGTTCGGGTGGAAGGGGGGCGTTTAGCATTTTCAAGCAGACTTTCGCGTGGGATTTGGCGGGCTCTTTCAATTTGTTCTTTGGTGATTTGGGGGTCGTAGTCGCGGTTAGAGAAATGGTGCTGTAGGTCAGCTAGGTGCAAATCGCGGCGGTTGGGTTGTGAGCAGTTGCGAGTGACGCGTAGGGCTTGGCCGTACGGGATGCTTTTGAAAATGTGAGGGGGGTGGCAGGATGATGGGAGGAGGTAGGCGTGTGAGTCCGTTGGTTTGGTGTACATATCTGTTTCGATATTGTTGTTTTCGATTCGGACGGTAGTGTCAAGAAAGTTAACTTCTGATCTGGATGTGTTGAAGGTGAATTTTATGGTGGGGTGGGAGGAATTGGTTTCACTTTGGAATTTGGTCAGGAGTCGGGGAGATGTAGTCCAGATAAAAAATATGTCGTCGATGTATCTTTTCCATGACCCATTTAAGATGGAGTTTTGTCCTTGCAGTAATTTCTTGTCGATGGTTCCCATAAAGATATTCGCATATGAGGGGGCAACCGGGGTTCCCATGGCGGTACCCTGAATTTGCAAGTAATTTGAACCGTTGAATTTGAAGTTGTTGAGTGTGAGGATGAGGTGTAGAAGGCGGATGAGGTAGTCCGTAGGGGGAGATCAGTATTTTCGTGAGTCCAGTGCTATTTTGCATGCTTTGATACCCTCTTTGTGTGGAATATTTGTGTATAACGATGTCACATCCGCTGTCACAAGGATGGATCGAGGGGGGAGGGGTGTTTGGTTGATGCCTTGTATATGTTGTAGGAAGTGTGTGGTGTCACGTAGGTAGGAGGGGAGCTTGTGGACGAGCGGGCGGAGGTGGGCATCAACGAATCGAGAAATCTCGACTGTGGGGCAGGCGCAGCCCGATACTATAGGGCGTCCAGGATTGTTGGGTTTATGTATCTTAGGGAGGAAATATAGGTTTGGTGTACGTGGATCTTTCGGGACCAGGCGTTTTTTCACCTCGTCTTCTATGTCGGTGGAGGAAATAGCATCTTTGACTATTTGTATGTGTTCTGATGTGGGGTCGCTGTTTAGGGCTTGGTAGGTGTTTGTGTCCGATAGCTGTCTGTTTCCTTCCTCTATGTAGTCTGTTTTGGACATGATCATGACATTAGAACCCTTGTCTGCCGGTTTAATTACTATTTCGTTGTTGTTCATAAGACTTTGTAGGGCATTTCCTTCTTCCCTTGTGAGGTTGTCTTTCTTTTTTCTTTGTTTTGATTTGTGTGTTAATTCATGTATCTCAGAGTCAATATTGGGAAGGTATTCGTGAAGTTTTGGGTTGTTTACATTCGGTGTCCATGTACTCTTTTTTTTTTTGATGGATTTGGGTAGTATTATCTCAGATTCGTTATCTGATTGGCTGTCGTGATGTGTGGCTGAGTTGTTGTTACTATCGGTAGTGTTATGTGTGCTGTTCTTTTGACTGAAGTGGGTTTTCAAGAGCATTCGACGTTTGAATGCATCAATGTCTCTTTTGAGTTGGTGTTCATCTGTGTGGGGAGGGACAGGGCAAAATTTGAGTCCTTTTGACAGTAGTGTGGATTCTGCTGGTGTAAGAGTGTAGTTAGAGAGGTTGACTATGGTTGATGAGGATGGCTGAATGGTGTGAGAATTGGTTGTATCAGTCATGTCAGTAGGTTTTTGTGAGTTTTCACGTAGATATCGTCTACGTCTTCTTCAGTATTGTCTTTTGCGGAAACGACGTATATTTTGTGTGGGTTGGGGGTCCCTGTGTGTTGGTTCACCATTTTGTTGGTTGGTGATGCTGATGATGTTAGGTGTCTGCTGTTGGGTTTTCATGTCTCGACGAAGTTTGCTCATTTTCTTTGTGTTGAGTGTGCTTATTTGTCTGTCAAGTTCTACTTGAATTGTCTTGATTTTTTGGTGGTATTCATTTGGTGTTAGCTGTGTCCAGAGTTCTGTTTTTATGGATTCAATGTTAGGTTCAAGTGGAGATAATTTTTGTTCGGCGATTTGGATGGCGATATCTCGTAGTTGGCGAGATGCATTTAGCAGGGTGTTATGCCAATGTGCATTGTCAGGGCCAAGAGCACATTTTTTATTTAAAGAGAGTCCTTTAGGAACGATATCAATTTGCTGGTATTTCTGGAGGTACTCCCTATGAAGCTGGAATCGTTGCTTCGTCTCTAGTGTCCTAGATAACTTCTTTACCAGGACACGTGACTGTGAGTTGGAGCAGTTGGATGAGGAGGTCAGTGCAGTTGCCATGTTCGTTTCATTTCTTTCGGTGTCGGGTGCAGGAACAGGAAAGCCGTCAATGCTGCCACGGATCCACAACGGACAAAGCCAGTTAGGATACAAGCTTAGGGCGAGAAGTGCAACATATGTTGCAGACGGCTTTCTTGAATGCTTTATCACAATCTTATTCGCAGTGTACCCCTCACCCTCTACTAATCCGATGAGCTCGGTCTAATTCCAACCCGAGGTAATTATTCATTGTATCATTTCTGAATTACCACATTCCTAAGTTAATCAAATATTATTTCCTTATCATTTCGTTATATTTTCTTTACTTATTTGTTATTTCGACATTAATTGTTCAGTTATGTATCATCATTCATAAAGTTCATTAAGTATCATTTCCGTATCATTTCGGTATATTATTTTGATATTCAATTGTTCAGTTATTCCAATTACGTATTATTTCGACATTATTTTGATATTACTTCTATGTGTATATTATTTTGCCTGTTCGTTTCTTATCTGTTCAGACCTGATGAAGGCCATGTTGGCCGAAAGCTTGCCATAATAAAAAGGACATGATCGAGAGCTACGTCAGCTTCATTTCATTTATTTTCTTCCAATATATATATATATATATATATATATATATATTTGGTTACCTCAGTGCCAAATATGAACTCTATTTTGTCACATCGCTGGTCCATTGCTGCTGCCCCCAAACCATTCTGTTTTGGGGTTTTTCTACGAGCGAGCGAAGCGAGCACGGAAGCACACAATTCGGCAAATTACAGTGTGACCCCATGAAACATCTTCATTATCTATTCGGTCTCATCTCACCGAATTCGTTTGCTTTTCAAAACCATTAATATCAAACGAGCAAAGGGGAGAGAGTGAGGAAAAATATACCTCTTTCTATATGATAGAAGTTTTATTTCGTCATCATGATATATAATAATGTGATAGTAATGTGATATGCGGTATACAAGAACGGAATATTAGTATCTTTATAATTATCAGAATACACTGTAAACCTGTCATGCCAATATAATATCTAAATAATACATCTGATCACCTGTGTGCCAAATATGACACTGTTTTAGCTACCTCTCTTGCAGTCTGAATCCATTCTGTTTCTACCATAGCGAGCAAAGTCAATGACCGATCCCGGCAAAATACTATGGATTCGCCCCCCCCCCCCCCAAAAAAAAAAAAAAAAAAAAAATTGTAAACCACTTATATATCTATTAGTATCAGTATATCTATTTTTAGGTCAAATTCCCGCTCGATTTCTTGGAGTGATATCTGGTTGGGTTATATAACTTCCTATGAGTAAATGGCTAGTATAACATTAGATAGAAACACTAGTTGTAAACCGATTTCCTTTCATAAGAAAAGTAATTATCGTCGGCATCGGTTAAGATACTTAAATGCGAGCGAGCGCTTCCCAGTGCCCCATTTTCTTTCCTTTTCCTTGTTTTCGCTTTCATTTTACTTCCTTCGTTCTTATTCCTTCCTTTTCTCTTTTTTCTTTTTTCTATTATTTTTTTTCGGGGGAGGGGCAGTTCCCCACCCCATGATCGACGCCTCTGGCTGATAGTGGATGAGTTTTTACTTATGATTGTTATCATTATCATGAAAATAATTATTAAGATTACGATTATCTTTATGATCATCATTCTCAATGCTTGTGTAAATTCACTCAAGCATTGGGTCCATTGTCAGCAGCTACATCAGGAAAGCTGACTGGCTTCTTATTCAACTTTCTTTTCATTTGGAAGAAATCAAGCATCTTTTCATGAATACTTGTTTTTCCTTTTTTTCAGAAAATATGGGGGGGGGGGCAAAATGACATATCTGCCCCCCCCCCGTTTTTAATTTTTTTTTTGGGGGGGGGCAGTTCCCCCTCCCCCATGATCGACGCCTCTGGCTGATAGTGGATGAGTTTTTACTTATGATTGTTATCATTATCATGAAAATAATTATTAAGATTACGATTATCTTTATGATCATCATTCTCAATGGTTGTGTAAATTCACTCAAGCATTGGGTCCATTGTCAGCAGCTACATCAGGAAAGCTGACTGGCTTCTTATTCAACTTTCTTTTCATTTGGAAGAAATCAAGCATCTTTTCATGAATACTTGTTTTTCCTTTTTTCAGAAAATATGGGGGGGGGGGCAAAATGACATATCTGCCCCCCCCCCCGTTTTTTATTTATTTTTTTTTTGGGGGGGGGGCAGTTCCCCCCCCCCCCCCCCCATGATCGCCGCCTCTAGCTGATAGTGGTTGAGTTTTCAGTTGTTATGATATTCATCATGGTTGTTATTTTATTACTACTGTAATCATTATCATGAAAATAATTATGATTATCATTACCATTATCATTATTTTTCGTATTGCTATATGTACTTGATATATTTTTACTGTTTATATAATTATCAATGTTATTATTACTGCTATTATTACTATTGTTATTATAATCATCGCCACTCTATCAAATTTATAATAGTTTCTATCATAATTATAATCTTCCCTATCGTCGTCACCATTCATTTGTTCAAGTCATCAATTTCTTTCTGCATAATTATCATTACATATAGGATCCATGTCAGGCGAACTGACAAACTCAAGTGGGAGGCGAAATTTCACGGGATTGTGGAATACATGACCCAAGCAGAAGAATTCTATCAAAGGCTTGAGAAGAAACAAGACGTGCCAGCCAGAAGGATCTATTTAGCAACTGACGAGCCTAAGCTACTGACGGAAGCCCGCAACAAGTGAGAAAATGTTGTCTATTCTCTGATGCCACAAATCCATTACGAAGAAAGGGAGGGGGGAGTGGTGGGGAGGCAGGGATTGCACTCAGGTTTCGAGATTTTTGGAACGAACGCAGTAAAGATGCACTTTCACAACGCCAATGGGTAAAAGGGAGCTGCCAGGGGGCGAAGCTGTGTTGGAGAGGAGTGAACATGCTTCAGAAAGGGGCAAATTAATCCCATATTTTTCTATTTCTTTTAAAAAAAATTTATGGGGTGCAATGTAAATCATGACTATCACTTTAAGAAAAGACTCAGATTCAGATTCATAGATTTATTTCATTTTCATTTACCGATATATCAATTAATTAGTCCTAATTCCAAAATATAATAAAAGAATGTAAAGTAATTACGTTATGCAAAGAAAGCACACAAAACAAACAATTTTCGGAAAGCAGCTTATCCCATGTATCACTGGAACAGTGTCTGTAATAATTTCTGCCATTTTTACATTACTGGTTACGAACTAACATTCATACATCAGTAAAATGTGCTCAAGCTGCATATTATATTTATTCATTTATTTCAACATATTCATTCAGAATGAAGGTCAGTTAAAAACCGTTTTACAATAAGGTCCTGAGATTTAAAAAAAAAATTAATATTAAAATGAAATTACAAAAGAATTATAAACAACATAATGAAGATAAGGGGAAAAAATAATTTGTTGTACAGTGTGCCCTAGAAAATGCAAACCGGATTTCATTACAAAAATACTCTATGATATTAAATAATTTCCTTGATGAGATATACATGTATGAAAAGCTCTGCTTCTCTACTTTTATTTGATGCGTAACTTATCATTAATAATTCACGCATGGTTGAATTAAAACAATGGAAAGTGGTGCTACCTAAATTTAATTTGCACGCACAAACTTCAACTTTGAGTTAAATTTTAGGATAATAGACGTCATTATTTTGGAAAAATAAACACATTACCTAAGAATTCACAATTTCCCCTTTTATATGTCATCTCATGCGTGAAAAATGATTGACGCATGTCAGAAATCAAGTATTTATGAAAAGATGCTTGATTTCTCCCAAATGAAAAGGTAGTTGAATAACAAGCCAGTCAGCTTTCCTGATGTAGCCGCTGACAATGGACCCAATGCTTGAGTGAATTTACACAAGCGTTGAGATTTAAAAAAAACAGAACATTAGAGATGGATGGGGTAAAAAAAAAAAGACTGGAAATTAAGCAAAGCATCATTACTACTGTACTTCGTACTTCTGCCGCATTCTCAGTCCACCAGATCGGCCTTGACATCATGAGGTTCAAGTTTGTTCGTTCCTAGATCATGCTGGTACTTTCTAATGTTTTTTTTTTCCTTAACGTAGACTTTGCAGGAACTTGACAATCACTCATGGAAGGATGCTGCACACTCCCAGAGTAAGCCATGGCAGTACGCAGTGGGGGAGGGGGCGCAAGATTTCCATTAATTATATTTTTCTTTCACTGATTTTTTTTTCCGCCAAAATTCCATAAAAAGTATGCACCAGATACTTTAATTTCAATTTCAAAAATTAAAAAAGCACCCTCGTGACAAGCTCAGCCGCTTCACTCCCCCTTTTCATGTTTCTTAGAATATTTTAGGTATTCTTGCCCCCCCCCCACCCCCCGGAAAAAAAATCTGCGCAAGGCCATGGAATGAGCACATTTAGTTACGACAATCGCCCTTTGATCTGTCTTATCTGTGGTCAGCTGCATCGTTACACAAGCTAATGAAGCTTTGCTTACTTTTCGGCCTCTTTATACCCCAACCATCCGGTTGTTTTTTGTTTTTGTTTGTTTTTTTGGGGGGAGTTGCCATTTTGTCTAATACCACTTGGTGTATTTCCCAGATCGTCCAACACTACTATGGCGAAACCCATTTCGTCTCCAATCAACTTGGTTTAATTGCCATTTGCTCCAATCACCATTTGGTCTAATACCCACTTGTGTAATTTATCCTTTTAAATGATCAAATGGTCTAATTGCCACTTCGTCTAATTAGTTTTTCCTCACTTTCGTCCAATAACCATTTGGTCTAGTACCACTTCGTCTTATCACATAAACTATGTGGTGTTAGACCAAGTGAGTATTAGATGAAATGGTCCCAACTGGAAACTAGACGAAATCGTAAATGCGCTAAGTGGCAATTAGACTAAATGGTTATAGACAAAGTAGTTGTAGACGAAATGAGATTAGACCATATGGGATGAAGCCAAATGGGTATAAGACAAAGTGGGATTAGACCAAGTGACCATTCACCACCATCTCTAGATTTCCATTTCATTCTCAACGTTTGTGTAAATTCACTCAAGCATTAGGTCCATTGTCAGCTGCTAGATCAGGAAAGCTGAATGGCCGCTTCTTTCTCGACTTTCAACTCATTTGGGAGAAATCAAGCAACTTTTCATTCTACTTGTTTTCTAGCAAACCTCTTTCATTTGTTACATATGGGGTATCATTATACAAGAGAAAATTATGAGTTCTTAAGTAGTGTGTTTCTTTTTCAAAAATGAATAAGTCTACTAACCTTAAAATTAACTGAAGGTTTCAATTTGTGCATGCAAATGAAATGTGGGCACCACCACTTTCCATTGTTTTAATTCAATTATGCATGAAACATGAATAATAAGTAATCCATCAAATGAAAGAAGAGGAACAGATTTTTACATACATGTACATCTCATCAAGGAAATTATTCATTATGAAATCCGGCTTCCTTTTATCTGGGACACACTGTATAATTGTAATAGGTGTAGAAAAATATCGCAATAAAAATTCAAACTTCAAGCTCAAGTTCAAGCTCATTTATGCAATACTGTCACACTGTCATTGTGTCGAGAGTGATCACCATGCTGTGTCCATTATACTACAAGCTTCCAAACCTCAACCACCAAAATCTATCATTCGAAAGTTCTTGTGTTATGGTAAAGGTGATTATGACCACTTGAATACTCTATTGCATCTTGCCCCTTGGAATTTGTTCATGAATGAGAAAAATATTGATCAATGTTGGGAAGGTTTTTTTGATGTCTTTCAGGCAGCAATCACGGAATTTAGTCCCTCTAGAGTACAGAAAAACAAACGGTTCTGTCCATGGATAACTAAGGAAATAAAACATCTTTTGTTGAAGAAAAAACAATATTTTAGACGAGCTCGAGCCTGTAGAGAGTCTGGAGATAGTAGTCATGAGTTGTGGTCCCAGTATAAGGAAGTCAGGAATAAAGCCAGGAATATTGTAAATAAGTCTTACTGGAACTATGTAAATGACCTATTTTCATTGCCAGACAATAGAAAACGATTTTTCAGCTACATGCGATCCAAGAAAAGGCAACCCCCCTCCCCAAATCATAAGTGTTAATGGCAAACCGACTAGTAAATCTGATGAGATAGCAAGATGCTTTTCAGATTACTTCTTATCAGTTTTTAGTCATTGTGATTCACTGCCGGAAACCCCCGATATTTGCAATATGCCGATACCCTCTCTGAGTACGATAGAAATACACTCTCATGAAATTGCAGATCATATCCAAAAATTGCCCTTGAATAAGTCGCCAGGACCTGATGGAATCACAGCAGCAATGCTGAAATCAGCTGTTGTTTCAATCACACCTGTTTTACAAAGACTATTCAATACATCAGTTTCACTCGGTAAATTGCCCTCTCAGTGGAAGAAGGCCGTTATCATTCCCATTCACAAATCTGGTAATGCTTCTCATGTATCGAACTATTGTCGGTTGCATTGACCTCCATTGTTTGTAAGATGATGGAAACCTTGGTAGACTGAGAATTGCACCACGCAAAAAAAATGTTGGGAACCCACTTTATATAATTGATAATGTGGTCATTGAACAGGTCAGCTGCATTAAGTACTTAGGAGTATTTCTCAATTCCCAGTTGAACTGGGATGACCATGTGAATTATGTAGTTTCGAAGTGTAATCGTCTGCTCGGTCTCATATCACGTATGTCTGCTGGCGTCTCTTCTCAAGCTCTTCTGGCTCTATACAAATCACTCGTGTTGCCCATCCTTGATTATGGTGTGCCACCTTGGATGGATTATACTCAAACACATAATGACATGCTGGAACATGTTCAACGACGGGCAACCCGAATAATACTAAGACAAAGACGTCAAGAGATGGCATATAATGAGCGTCTCCAGCTTCTGAAATGGCACACTCTAAAATCTAGAAGGATTTTCTTGATGATATCTTTCTTTGTCAAATTCTTGTATGGTCTAATTCTATGCGATGTAGCAGGAGATAATATTATAATACGAGTGAGACACTCGGGAGAAGATGTCAGGTTTGTTCATCTAAAGGCGAGAACAGAGAGGCTACACCAGACTGCTATGTACAGATTTCCTATAGTCTGGGAAGGCTTGCCTTCAGAATGCAGAGTGGAAATCGTCTCAGGGAACATTAAACATATTCTCCATATCCTAAAAAAGGAAATTCTAAAAGTCACTTGAAGCCCCAGGGCTTAGGGACTTTGGTACGTGTTGGAATGAACAATTAAGTATTTGAATCCATATTGCACATGCATCTACATATATGTAGATTACTTCCTTTTCTTATTGTTTTTTAACTCAAATGCAGCCAAAAAATATCGATACATTAGAACATCCTTACAATATCATGACCCATAACTACGTTTGAAAATGATGGCATCTTAATCATGATCATGGTCTTGTTATTTTTCTTGCATTCTTCATTATATACCCACTGCTCTTTCTTTACTTCTTTCTTTTCTCTTTTCTCACTCTCCCGGTTTTCATCTTCGCTTCACTCAACTTAAATGTGTCATTATTCTTTTTATCACTTTATGTAATTCATCTGTTTTTTTATGTTATGTTATATTATGTTATGTACATGTATTTATACTGAATGTTAAGATCTCTGTGCACTTGGTCAGGTGTGGGAAGGAAGGCCTGTGGGCCATGGCCATTTAGTTGACCTGTTCCTTACCCAGGCTACCTGGCTTGGTGCACAGGGGTCTATGAAATTATTGTATTCACTCACTTTGTATGTTACCTTTGTTTGTTTCTTGATTTCTGAAAGTGCGAAATAAATAATAATAATAATGATAATAATAATAATAATAATAATAATAAAGGAAAACATAAAAAAGGTCAACAAATACAAATATCAAAACATTGCATTAAAACATGGCGACAAGCTATGACAGAACTCACAAGGTTGCAATAAAGATTAAACATAATTATAAAGGTACATTAAAATCTAACGTCCACTACGGTGCGGACAAGACGCTGAACCCAAATCTCGTAAATCCGCATTCATTCAGCTACCCCATCGCATATTCTTTAAAACTCCGTTCACTATCTTTATCATTCTTAGACACTTCACGGCGTTTCGGCACTTTCCGGAGAACGCAAAATTCCTGCGTCCAAATTTTGTCCGTGACTAAAAATTTGGACGCGGAAATTAACTTCCTGACACCTTCGTAAACTTGTCTGCATTGTCCTGAGGACATTGTCAGGACACCCCACCTTTCTTTTACAATTCCGCAAAACTGCCTGAAAGCCTGCGCGCTGCTGCCAGCTACGCGAAGGCAAGGGGAAGCCAAATAAAACGTTTTAAGAAAGCTTGGTCAGGTCAGGAGAGTGAGCAAAGCCGCTGCGGACATTTGCGGTCAAGACACCGGAAGGTCAACGGGTTGCGGCCGGGAGGATATAAGCGTCCCTCTTAGATTCAGCATCGTGCCAATAAAATACAATAAGTCAAAGAAGGGACGCAAGGTCCTCATCCCAGCCCCGTAGCCGAAATAAGTTTTATTTTTGATTTGATTTTAATGTTTCGCTTTCCACAAAGTATACATAACATCCATCTTGAACATATAAAAACATGATAACAAAAACAGCAATTATTGTTTGACAAAGAAATGCAATAACGTGTAATATGAGGAACCTATTAAAAAGCATAGCTTGTAAAACATAGGTTCCCAGAAAAAAAATAATTATTGATTAAAACTCCTAAAGCAATGAAGAGAGATGCATCAGAGGAAGAAAATATATTACAAAGAGGTCTATGCATGATAGTCACTCGGGAGAAGCGTTAACCCACATACAAGCATAAGATTGTAGATGGAAATTTTTCAGCCTACGTTTAAAAGAATATAATGAGGGCGATTGAATTATATTGGTGTCAAAACCATTCCAAAAGGAAGGTCCTGTGTAAGTAAGTGTTTTGAGAGGAAGAACAGTACGCACGGGGGAAATGTGAAAATTGTGTATTTGTCGAGTTGGGTAGGAATGTATTTCTTGATTTTTGAACAAACAAGTTTGAAAATACACATGGTAATTCAGAAATGATAAATCTGAATGTTTAAAGTGCTTTTTGAAAGAATTTTCTAGCTGCCATTTGCCATGTTTCAGTAATTATTTTCTTTCCATTGAATGTGATATGTGTAATTTGTCATTTCAAATTCAAAATTGTGGAGCCATTAGCTGCAAAGATTGATGACATGGACCATTTTATCTATTTATCTACAAGAAATCTTTCCATCCCAGCGCTTTTTGACCCTACTTTCACTTTCACTTTCACTAATTTCATGGGGGGGGGGGGGGGGGGGAGGGGTATGAGAAAACAGCATTTTTTCTCCCACTAAATATAGAACAAGTTACATTGTAACTCAACACCCCTCGTGAAAGGCATTCGATTGTAAAAATTTCATCTGAGACCGATTTCATTCCAATTAGTAGTTCCTAACAATTTTTATGATGTAAAATTGTCTGCTTATGGCTCTCCGCTTATACATGGAAAAGTCACACTGATTATGTAAAAAAATAAAAATTGAAGAACATATATGTACATGTATCTCTTTAAAAGTTTGCATATGATATAAACGTGTGAACCCCCCCCCCCCCCCCCCACCCCCTCTTACAGAATTGAGGTCCCATCTACCATCCAAGTTTGGTTACAAATGGACTTATGGTTCTAAAGTTACCAACCCCAGTAGAAATATGAACAAAAATTTTAATCTTTGTCTTTATTTGACCTTTGACCTACATACATGACCTTTGACCCCCATATACCAGTGATGTCCTTGAAAGGCATTTACTATCCAAGTTTGGTTACAAATGGACTTATGGTTCTACAACTATCAGCTCCTGTAGAAATATGCGCGAAATTTAACATTTGACCTCATTTGACCTTTAGCTTTTGCCCCCCCCCCCCATGACATTGGATTCCCAGTAAGGCATCTACCATCAAAGTTTAGTTACAAACATGTAAATAATAGCAAACATAAGCATGGCCTACTTGATTTTACAGTGAACATCCACGTCTGCAGTTTTGTACAAGGAACATGCATTTGACTTTGGCCCTCCGCTTAAAGCGAAAATTGACTAACAGTAAGCGAGATAGTCTTGGTTAAAGGCAAAAAATAAAACATCAAAATTCAAAAATCGAAATTTTGAGTTCACATCAGAATATGATGACGTCAGGGCATCGAAAAAGTAAAATTTTTTCATGGATTCACATCTACAACTCATAACCTTTCAGAATATGTAAAGAAAATTGGGGGTATCTATGCATTCTGAGCACCTATAGCGGATTTTAAAGGGACATGTTTTGCGTGTTTTTACATTATTTGCCCCATAGACGCGCGCACGGATTTTGAACTTTGGCGCACGCGTGCGACCTTATGGTCAGGTGAAATTGGTATTAAATTGATGGAAATTGTTAAGGAAAGTATCAGAAATGCAAATCAAGTAAAAAAAAAAAACGGCGTTTTTACGTTATTTAGGACCTGCGTCGATTTTAATTTTTGCGCGCGTGCTGACGTGCGGACGTACACGTACGCGCGCCTCTCAATAGATGAAATTGTTTGGACTGATATGAACATTCATCATGCTAAATGTGAGTTAGAAATGACTTTCCGTAATGACGATATTATCATAACATGATATTTACAAAACGGCGCCTGGATGACGTCACAATGACCTGATGAACTTGAAAATGGTTGGAAAACCCAGATCTTATTAAGATTTAGATTTGATGAAAATTTGACGAAATTTGGCTTAGCCAGTTCTGAGATTTTGACTGCACAAAAAAGTGTGGGGGGGGGGAAATAAAAAGAACTAGAAACGTAATTCGTCACGGGACGAATTAGGTGATCTGTGACATTCTTTTAGTAAAAGAATGTCTCGGGGGACGTCGAAATTAAATGTCATAAAGAAGATAATGAGGTCTGGGAAAAAGAATAATATAGATATTGGACGATTTGAAATCGCAGTATCACGAACAGTTGACCCAAATATGTATTAACACGTTAACGCATGAGATTTGCAATAGGCTTGTACATTAACATTAACAGTTTATCTAATGTTCGATGACCTTATGAACTAAAAATATATTCAGGTCTGAGAAGGAGACTAGCATCACAGACCCAGGACGATTTGATTTGTAGTATTATGCAAAGTTAACCCAAAAACTTCAATACACGTTCATGAATCATATTTGCAATAGAGTTGTACATAAACTAATGTACAATGCATTGCAATAGACATAACAGGCAAAATGACGCAGTTATCACATTGTTTGTAATTGTATATGTTAACGAATTCGATGAAGATGGTGATATAAAAGGTCAAAAAATGTATAAAAACAAAACAAACAAATGACACCGCCGTCGCCGGGAGTCGAACCGGGGACTATAAGGGTGTGAGACATGTGCGATACCAGAATATAGTCCATAGAGATAACGTGAAGATAGAGATGGAAAAAGGGATTCCTAAATCATATCTTCCAGTTGAAATTTCGATATGTTCCTGATATCTGATCAAAAAATAAATGGCACACTTAGGATAGAGAATTTTCTCAGCTACAACATATACAACATACTCGAAGCTGAGCGAGAATCGAGCAGAAATAACGAAGCTGTTGCTGAAAAAAGACGGGAATGTAGAATCAAGAATTGATAGACAATACACGCAAAATATGTAAAATTGACATGCCTCCGTTTATCATAAAATTAGACCATGAATCCGTTCTCAAAATGGAAAATGAAGGCAAGTTTATGATTGGAAATTGTCTCAGGTACAAGACATCGAAATCCTAGAGGAAATCGACCAAAAATAAGCGAGAGGGTTTTGATTAAAGGTAAAAAATATGACGTCATAATTGAAAAAAATGAAATTTTTAGTTCAGATGAGAATATGGCAACGTTCCGACTGCTTGACCCCCAATTTTTTTCATGAATTCAAATCTTCAACTCATAGGCTTTCAGAAAATGGGGAAAAAATTTGGGGGTCCCCATGCTATTGAATGAGCTATGACGGATTTTAAAGGGGCATATTTTTGCGTGTTTTTAAGTTATTTGCCCAATAGACGCGCTCACGGATTTTGAAATTTGACGCGCGCGAGCGGCCTTAAAGTCATTGTCAAGAAAAGTATTAGGATCGCAAATCAAGTGAAAAAACGGCGTTTTTACCCTTTTTTTTTTTTTTTTTTTGGTGTGCGGACGCGGAAGCGCACAAATTTTTGAAATGCTTAAAATGGCCTGAAACGTGTGCAAAATGAGTATGAGTCCATTCTGTGCATTTTTAGTTTTTGCGCGCCTGCTGACGCGTGAACGTACGCGTTCGCGCGCGTTTCAATGGATGAAATTGTTTGGACTGATATGAACATTCATCATGCTAAATGTGAGTTAGAAAGGACTTTCCGTAATGAATATATGATCTTAACACGATATTTACAAAATGGCGCCTGGATGACGTCACAATAAACCTGATGAACTTGAAAATGGTTGGAAAACCCGATCTTATTAAGACGGAGGTTTGATAAAAAATTTGACGAAATTTTAACTTAGCCAGTTCTAAGAGGTTGACTGCACAAAAAAGTGGGGGGGGGGGGGAAGAAAAAGAATAATAAAAAATTTAACAAACATAAAAGGTGATCTGTCAAAGATGACAGACTGCCTAATAAAGAAAATTTTAACAAACATAAAAGGTGATCTGTCAAAAATTACAGACCACCTAATAAAAAGAATTAAGAAATTAAGAGATCTGTCAAATGACCACCTAATAAAAAAAAAATTAACGAAATTAAGAGGTGATCTGTTATAATATGACGGACCACCTAATAGCTTCGCGCCTGTCTTAAGCCAAATGAACTATTTTCACTTTGAAGGCCATTTTTGGCCCGTCATTGTACATTTGAAACATGTGTACCCATTACAACTTTTGTTCAGAAATTGATGCTCTACCATATGCACCCAGTCTTAAGTCCCTAACATTTCAACAAGTAAAGTAAGAGCCCGTTATCGGAGGACAAACCGCCCCAATTTTCAGCCAATTTCAAAAACAGCATATCCAAATTTTGACTTTGAGCGCCATTTTCACCCTGAAGATGACCCTTATACGTAAAATCTTGCACTCCACTCTTTTGTGCAGAATTTCATGCTCTATCATATGAAGCAATTTCCAAGTCTTTAGCCCGTCACAAAGTCATGTTAGCGCCCGCTATTGCCAGGGATGCGAGATGGAGAAAAAAAAAACGTTGAAAAAAACTGAATTGATCCAGGGTTCTGGTTTTTCGTGTGCATGATGTTTGTGCAAGATGTGATGTCTGTTGCAACTTTCAATAGGATTTATGATCCCGTTTGGAAGATATGTCCATTTGTTGATTTTGACATAATGGCGCCTGGATGACGTCATGATGATTTTTTGACCTTGACAAAAATTGGGTAACTTGCACTTGTGGTGACTGATAAGTGACCAACATTTGAATAAAAAGGACAATTCCGACTTTGAGTTACCGCATAAGCTGTAGTCTATGCTAAATGTATCATGCTGCATATCTATAACACGCAAATGTGGAAAATTTGACATGAAAGCCTTTAAGCTGCTATTAAAGTATCATGAGGTCATCAGAATGGGAAAATGAAGGTTAGTGGTAGGTGGAGAATTACCTGAGCGACAACATACTCGAAGCTGGGCGAAATCTGACCAAAAATAACGGAGCTGTTGCTCTTAAGAGACGGGAAAGCCAAGATTGAAGAAAATGTCATGACACATACGCAATACACGCAAAACGTGAAAAATTGACATGCCTCCTGTTAACGTAAGATTAGACCATGATGCCAATCTCAAAATGAAAAATGAAGGAAACAACATAGTAGAGAATTTTCTCAGCTACAACATATTGAAATCCTGGCAAAAATCAACCTGCAATACCCGAGCTAGTCTTGATTAAAGATTTTTAAAAAATTGACGTCATAATTGAAAAAAATGAAATTTCGACTTCACATGAGATTATGGTGACGTTCCGACCGTTTGACCCCCCATTTTTTTCATTAATTCAAATTTTCAACTCATAGGCTTTCAGAAAATGTAAAAAAAAAATGGGGGGTCCCCATGGTTTTTAACGAGCTGTAGAGGATTTTAAAGGGGCATGTTTTTGCATG
>CM057163.1:10199237-10326377 GCA_029962745.1 Echinometra lucunter
TTTTTGAAATGTTTAAAATGACCTAAAATGGATTTTGGTTTGATCCATGAGTGATTTTGAGCACTTTTAAATTTTGCGCGCTCACTGACGCGCGGACGTACGCGTACGCGCGCGTTTAAAAAGTTGGAATTGTTAAGATTGATATGAATATTCATCATGCCAAATATGAATAAAAAATGACATTCCGTTATGAAGATATGATCATGAGATGATTTTTACAAAATGGCGCCTAGATGACGTCACGATGACCTGATGAACTTGAAAATGACTAAAAATCCGAGATCTCGTAGTGACTGATGATTCCTGAAAATTTGACGAAAAATGATTCAGCCAGTTCTGAGATCTCGACTGCACAAAAAAGTGGGTACCAATAAAAAGAATAATTAATTAATAATGAAGAATAAAGAAAATTCTGACGAAATTAAAAGGTGATCTGTCATAATATGACAGACCACCTAATAATAACGAGATTTAATTCGTCATTCGATCAGACGAATTAGGTGGTCTGTCGTCTTTTTGATATGGATATGATATCTATGATTATAAAAAGTATATGACAGTTGGCCTTTTATTCATCATATTCATCATCAGGGTTTGTACCACCGTCAGCAACATTACTTTCTCATTATCATGGTCATCTAGAGGATTATAGTCATTCCCAATTAAAATCCCCATTCAGAGAAAATTTACGAAGAGGAAGCAGCCCTGATAAAAACGTGTTTTGTCAACGTTCTGAAAAGTTTTGTGAACGTTTATTAAAGACAAGGATGTAGCAGACATAATAAAAATGTTTTGTAAACGATTTATGAACCTTCTGAAAATGTTTTGCGAACGTTTTTTTTTAAAGACGAAGACGTAGCAGACGTGATAAAAACGTTTTGTGAACGTATACTAAATACTTAACCGCAGCGGACGTAATAAAAACATTTTTTGAACGTTATGAAAACCTTTTTGTGAACTTTCTGAAAACAATTTGTGAACATTTATTAAAAATGAAGCTGAAGCGGAACTAATAAAAATGTTTTATAAACGTTTCATGAACGTTCTAAAAATGTTTTGTTAACATTTATTACAGACAAAGACGTAGCGGACCTACTAAATATGTTTTGTGAACGTTCTGAAAACGTTTTGTCAACATTATGAAAACATTTTGTAAACTTTTAAGACATAACAGTCCTAATACAAACATTTTGTAAACGATTTGTCAACGTTCAGAAAACGTTTTGAAAACGTTTATTAAAGACGGAGACATAGCAGACCTAAAAAAATGTTTTCTGAACCTTCTAAAAACGTTTTGCGAACGTTTATAAAAGACGAAGACATAGCAGACCTAATAAAAACGTTTTGTTAATGTTTTATGAACGTTCTGAAATCGTTTTGTGAACGTTTATTAAAGACAAAAACGTAGTGGACCTAATACAAACGTTTTGTTAACCCATTCGTGACAAAGGTCCACATTTTGTGGTTTGGCCTAATATCTTTTGATGCAAAGCCCCAAAAATCATACCAAATACATGAGCAGAAAGAGCAAAAAGTTTCTACACAAACTGTGCCCATTCTGGTTGCGTAAATATTCGTTGTTTGATGCTGAAATTTTTTTAAAGGAAAATAAGCATTAAAATCCTTAAATTGGCAATGTGATAGAAAGTTTAGAATCCCATTTTCCTCTGCAAATTGGCAACTTTTTGATTTCTAATCATAATTTCTGTCAATTTATATTCATTTCAAATACATGACATTTTATAAGAAAAATGTAGCAATAAAGTAAAAATGTTGGTGTTGCCAATTTGAAGAATGAAAGCTGATCAAATTAGGCTTTAAATAATTCCTGTCACGAATGGGTTAACGTCTTGTGAATGTTAATTAAAAACGAAAACATAGCGGACCTAAAGAAAACATATTGGAAACATTTTGTGAACGTTCTAAAAATATTGTGTGAACGTTTATTCAAGACGAAGACGAAGACGTTCACAAAACGTTCTGAAAACGTTTTGTGAACGTTTATTAAAGACGAAGACGTAGCAGACCTAATAGCGGACCTAATAAAAAACGTTTTGTAAACGTTTTTGAAACGTTCTGAAAACGTTTTCTGAACGTTTATTAAAGACGAAGATGTAGCAGACCTAATAAATGTGTTCTAAGAACGTTCTGAAACGTTTTGTGTTGGGTAATCTATTTGCTGTCTAATCACCAGTTTATCTAATGTTCAGTGACCTGATGAACCTAAAAAAATATTCAGGTCTGAGAAGGAGACTAGCATCACAGACACAGGACGATTTGATTTTTAGTATTATGCAAGTTAACCCTAAAGGTTCAGTACACGTTCATGAATCATATTTGCAATAGGGTTGTACATAAACTAATGTACACTGCATTGCAATAGACATAACATGCAAAATAACGCAGTTATGGCGTTGTTTGTAATTGTATGTGTAAACGGAGTCGATGAAGACGGTAATATGAAAGGGCAAAAAATGTAAAAAAAAAAAATAAAAAAAAAAAAAAATGACACCGCCGTCGCCGGGAGTCGAACCAGGGACCATGAGGATGTGAGACCAGTGCTTTACCGATGGACCAGAATATAGTCCATAGAGATAACACGTAGATGGAAAATGGGATTCCTAAATCATATCTTCCAGTTCAAATTTCGATATGTTACTGACATTTGATTAAAAAATAAATGGCACACTTACGATAGAGAATTTTCTCAGCTACAACATACTCGAAGCTGGGCGAAAATCGAGTAGAAATAATGGAGCTGTTGCTCAAAAAAGACGGGAATGTAGAATCAGGAATAAGAAAAAGGTCATGTCCCATAGACAATACACGCACAATGTGAAAAAATGACATGCCTCCGTTTATCGTAAGATTAGACCATGATGCGGTTCTCAAAATGAAAAATAAAGGCAATTGGTATATAAGAGCATTGTCTCAGCTACAACATACTGAAATCCTGGCGAAAATCGGCCAACAATAAGCGAGATAGTCTTGATTAAAGGTAAAAAACATGACGTCATAATTGAAAAAATGAAATTTTGAGTTCACATGAGAATGTGGTAACGTTCCGACTGTTCGACCCCCAATTTTTTTTCATGAATTCAAATCTTCAATTCATAGGCTTTCAGAAAATGTAAAAAAGGGGGGTCCCCATGCTTTTTAACGAGCTATGGCGGATTTTAAAGGGGCATGTTTTTGCATGTTTTTACGTTATTTGCCCCATAGACGCGCGCACGGATTTTAAACTTTGACGCGTCCGTGCGGCGTTTTGGTAAGTTGAAATCGATTCTAAACCGATAGAAATGGTCAAGAAATGTCTCAGAATTGCAATTCAAGTGAAAAAACGGCGTTTTTACGTTATTTACAAGTTGCGCACGCGCAAAACGCGCGCGCGGGCGCTTACGCGCGGAAATTTTTGAAATGCTTAAAATGACCTGAAATGGATTTTGGTTTGATCCATGAGTGATTTTGAGCATTTTTAAATTTTGCTTGCGCACTGACGCGCGGACGTACGCGTACGCGCGCGTTTGAAAAGTTGGAATTTTCAGATTGATATGAATATTCATCATGCCAAAGATGAATGAAAAATGACATTCCGTTATGAAGATATGATCATGAGTTGATTTTTACAAAATGGCGCCTGGATGACGTCACGATGACCTAATGACCTTGAAAATGACTAGAAATCCGAGATCTCGTTTTGACTGATGATTCCTGAAAATTTGACGAAAAATGATACAGCCAGTTCTGAGATCTCGACTGCACAAAAAAGTGGGTACCAATAAAAAGAATAATAATAATTAATGAAGAATAAAGAAAATTCTGACGAAATTAAAAGGTGATCTGTCATAATATGACAGACCACCTAATAATGAAAGAAAATTCTGACGAAATTAAGAGGTGATCTGTCAAAGATGACAGACCACCTAATAATAAAGAAGATTCTGACGAATTGAAAAGGTGATCTGTCAAAGATGACAGACCACCTAATAATGAAAGAAAATTCTGACGAAATTAAAAGGTGATCTGTCAAAGATGACAGACCACCTAATAATGAAAGAAGATTCTGACGAAATTAAAAGGTGATCTGTCAAAGATGACAGACCACCTAAAAACGAGAATAGAATTCGTCATAGACTCGTGACGAATTAGGTGATCTGTCGGCATCTTTTAGGTTTCGAGATGGATTGTGATAAATTCGTTGGTAAGACTTTTGATTAAATTTTTACGCCTCGATAGGAGACTAACGTCATAGAAATTGGATGGTTTGATATCGCAGAATACTTAAAAGATGATCCAATGCTTGAATTCACCTTAACCAATCAGATTTTATACAGGGTTATACATAAACTACTGTGCGCTGCATTGCTATTGTCATAACGGGCCAAAATCAGCAGTTTATTTCATCGACTGTGACTGTATATGTAATCATATAGTAAAAGAGGATAGTAATATAACATGCTAAAATAAAGCAAACGGAAAAAAAAATTGCCCCCTTCCCTCCGGGACTCGAACCAGGGACCTTGAGCATGTGAGGCAAGTGCTTTGAAGGTATACCTGAAAACAGCTCATAGAGATAACGCGTTGATTCAAAACGGAATTCTAATATCAGGTTTTTCAGTCAAAATTTCACAAGTTTTCGACATTTGATTAAAAAACATATGAATGCATAAGATAGAGAATTTACTTAGCTACAACATATTCGAAGCTGGGCCAAAATCGATCAGAAATAATTGAGCTGTTGGTGAAAGAAGACGGGAATGTAGAATCAAGAACTAAGTAGAAGTCATGTCCCATAGAGAATACACGTAAAATGAGAAAAATTGACATACCTTTAATCGTGAATTTATACCATGATAACGTCATCAAAAGAGTAACAATGAATAATATATTTGGCATGATTAAAGTTAATTTTAAAGCAGTAAATTTCAGATAGCCAGACGCGCGTCAGCGCGCGCAAAAATTAAAAATGCTCAGAATCGCTTCAAATTCATTTTGCACACGTTTCAGGCCATTTTAAGCATTTCAAAAATTTGCGCGCGTCATGCGCTCGCGCAGGTCCTAAATAACGTTAAAACGCCGTTTTTTTTTACTTGATTTGCATTCCTGACACTTTTCTTAACAATTTCCATCAATTTAGAACTTATTTCAACTAACCACAAGGTCGCACGCGCACGTCAAAGTTCAAAATCCGTGCGCGCGTCAATGTTGAAAATAATGTAAAAACACGCAAAAACATGTCCCTTTAAAGTCCGCCATAGCTTCTCAAAATGCATGGATACCCCCATTATTTTTTACATATTCTGAAAGGTTATGAGTTGAAGATGTGAATCCATGACAAAAATTTGTCGCATCGATATTATGAGGTCATCCTATTCTTATGTGAACTCAAAATTTGATTTTGATTTTTTGACGTTATATTTTTTGCCTTTAACCGAGTCTATCGCGCTTATTCGATTTCGATATGTTGTAGCTGAGAATATTCTCTACAAATATCTAATTCATTGCTACTCATTTTGATGACGTTATCATGGTCTAAATTCACAATTAAAGGTAATATCAATTTTTCTCATTTTGCGCGTATTCTCTATGGGACATGCTGCAGCTGAGAAAAATCTTATGCGATCATATGTTGTTTAAGCAAATGTCGAAAACATGTCGAAATTTTGACTGGAAAACCTAAAATCAGTATTCCGTTTTGAATGTACGTGTTATCTCTATGAGCTGTTATGCAGGTATACCTTCAAAGCACTTGCTTCATATTCTCAAGGTCCCTGGTTCGAGTCCCGGAGGGAAGGGGGCTTCTTTTTCCTTTTGCTTGTTTACACGTTATATAACTATCCTCTTTAACTATATAATTACATACACAGTCACAGTCAATGAAATAAACTGCTGATTTTGGCCTGTTATGACAATAGCAATGCAGCGCACAGTAGTTTATGTATAACCCTATAGAAAATCTGATTCGTTAAGGTGAATTAAAGCTTTGGATCATCTTTTAAGTATTCTGCGATATCAAACCATCCAATTTCTATGACGTTAGTCTCCTATCGAGGCGTATAAATTTTATCAAAAGTCTTACCAACGAATTAATCACAATCCATGTCGAAACCTAAAAGATGCCGACGGACCACCTAATTCGTCACGAGTCTATGACGAATTCTATTCTCGTTATTAGGTGGTCTGTCATCTTTGACAGATCACCTTTTAATTTCGTCAGAATTTTCTTTCATTATTATTATTCTCTTTATTGGTTCCCATTTTTTGTGCAGTCGAAAACTCAGAACTGGCCCTGTCATTTTTTGTCAAATTTTCATGAATTATCAGTCCTTACGAGATCTCGGTTTTTTACTCATTTTCAAGTTCATCAGATCATCGTGACGTCATCCAGGCGCCATTTTGTAAATATCATTTCATGATCATATCTTCTTAACGGAATGTCATTACTCATTCATACTTAGCATGATGAATATTCATATCAATCTGAATAATTTCATTCACTTAGACGCGCACGTACGCGTACGTCCGCGCGTCAGCGCGCGCGCAAAAATTAAAATTGCTCAGAATCGACTCATATTCATTTTGCACACGTTTCAGGCCATTTTAAGCATTTCAAAAATTTGCGCGCGTCCGCGTCCGCGCGCGCCATATTTGAGCGCGCACACCAAAGAAAACGTAAAAACACCATTTTTTCACTTGATTTGCGATCCTAATACTTTTCTTAACAATTCACATCAATTGAAAGTCGATTTCAACTCCTCATAAGGCCGCACGCGCGCGTCAAAGTTCAAAATCCGTGCGCGCGTCTATGGGGCAAATAACGTAAAAACATGCAAAAACATGCCCTTTTGAAATCTGCCATAGCTCGTTAAATAGCACGGGGACCCCCCAATTTTTTTTGCATTTTCTGAAAGCCTGTGAAATGGAGATTTGAATTCAAGAAAAAAATTTGAGGGTCGAGCAGTCGGAACATCGTCATATTCCCAGGTGAAATCAAAATTTCATTTTTTCAATTATGACGTCATATTTTTTACCTTTAACCGAGACTATGTCGCTTATTATTCATCGATTTTCGCCGAGATTTCGATATGTTGTAGCTGAGACAATTCTCTACAAATATGGTATTCATTGTTACTCATTTTGATGACGACATCATGGTCCAAATTCACAATTAAAGGTACCATGTCAATTTTTCTCATTTTACGTGTATTCTCTATGGGACATGATCTTTATGTAATTCTTGATTCTACATTCTGGTTAATTATTCTCTTTATTGGTGCCCACTTTTTTCTGCAGTCGAAATCTCAGAACTGGCCCTGTCATTTTTTGTCAAATTTTCATGAATTATCAGCCCTTATGAGATCTCGGTTTTTTCCTCATTTTCAGGTTCATCAGATCATCGTGACGTCATCCAGGCGCCATTTTGTAAATATCATTTCATGATCATATCTTCTTAACAGAATGTCATTTCTCATTCATACTTAGCATGATGGATATTCATATCAATCTGAATAATTTCATTCACTTAGACGCGCACGTGCGCGTACGTCCGCGCGTCAGCGCGCGCGCAAAAATTAAAAATGCTCAGAATCGACTCATATTCATTTTGCACACGTTTCAGGCCATTTTAAGCATTTCAAAAATTTGCGCGCGTCCGCGTCCGCGCGCGCCATATTTGCGCGCGCACACCAAAGAAAACGTAAAAATGCCGTTTTTTCACTTGATTTGCGATCCTAATACTTTTCTTAACCATTCACAACAATTGAAAGTCGATTTCAACTCCTCATAAGGCCGCACGCGCGCGTCAAAGTTCAAAATCCGTGCGCGCGTCTATGGGGCAAATAACGTAAAAACATGCAAAAACATGCCCTTTTGAAATCTGCCATAGCTCGTTAAATAGCATGGGGACCCCCCAATTTTTTTGCATTTTCTGAAAGCCTGTGAAATGGAGATTTGAATTCAAGAAAAAAATTTGAGGGTCGAGCAGTCGGAACATCGTCATATTCCCAGGTGAAATCAAAATTTCATTTTTTCAATTATGACGTCATATTTTTTACCTTTAACCGAGACTATGTCGCTTATTATTCATCGATTTTTTGCCGAGATTTCGATATGTTGTAGCTGAGACAATTCTCTACAAATATGGTATTCATTGTTACTCATTTTGATAACGACATCATGGTCTAAATTCACAATTAAAGGTACCATGTCAATTTTTCTCATTTTACTTGTATTCTCTATGGGACATGATCTTTATGTAATTCTTGATTCTACATTCTCGTTAGGTGGTCTGTCATCTTTGACAGATCACCTTTAAATTTCGTCAGAATTTTCTTTATTATTAGGTGGTCTGTCATCTTTGACAGATCACCTTTTAATTTCGTCAGAATCTTCTTTCATTAGGTGGTCTGTCATCTTTGACAGATCACCTTTTCAATTCGTCAGAATTTTCTTTATTAATTATTCTCTTTATTGGTACCCACTTTTTTGTGCAGTCGAAATCTAAGAACTGGCCCTGTCATTTTTTGTCAAATTTTCATGAATTATCAGTCCTTACGAGATCTCGCTTTTTTACTCATTTTCAAGTTCATCAGATCATCGTGACGTCATCCAGGCGCCATTTTGTAAATATCATTTTATGATCATATCTTCTTAACGGAATGTCATTTCTCATTCATACTTAGCATGATGAATATTCATATCAATCTGAATAATTCCATTCACTTAGACGCACGCGTACGCGTACGTCCGCGCGTCAGCGCGCGCGCAAAAATTAAAAATGCTCAGAATCGACTCATATTCATTTTGCACACGTTTCAGGCCATTTTAAGCATTTCAAAAATTTGCGCGCGTCCGCGTCCGCGCACGCCATATTTGCGCGCGCACACCAAAGAAAACGTAAAAACACCGTGTTTTCACTTGATTTGCGATCCTAATACTTTTCTTAACCATTCACAACAATTGAAAGTCGATTTCAACTCCTCATAAGGCCGCACGCGCGCGTCAAAGTTCAAAATCCGTGCGCGCGTCTATGGGGCAAATAACGTAAAAACATGCAAAAACATGCCCTTTTGAAATCTGCCATAGCTCATTAAATAGCATGGGGACCCCCCCATTTTTTTTGCATTTTCTGAAAGCGTATGAAATGGAGATTTGAATTCACGAAAAAAATTTGAGGGTCGTGCAGTCGGAAAGTGGTCACATTCTCAGGTGAAGTCAAAATTTCATTTTTTCAATAATGACGTCATATTTTTTACCTTTAACCGAGACTATCTCGGTTAATATTCATCAATTTTCGCTGAGATTTCGATATGATTTAGCTGAGACAATTCTCTACAAATATGCTGTCATTGTTACTCATTTTGATGACGACATCATGGTCTAAATTCACGAGTAATGGTACAATGTCAATTTTTCTCAATTTGCGTGTATTCTCTATGGGGCATGACCTTTATGTAATTCTTGATTCTACATTCTCGTCTTCTTTGATCAACATCTTCCTTATTTCTGCTTGATTTTCGCCCATCTTTAAGTATGTTGCAGCTGAGAAAATTCTCTATCTTATGCATTCATATGTTTTTTAAGCAAATGTCGAAAACATGTAAAATTTTGACTGGCAAACATGACATTAGAATTCCGTTTTGAATCAACGTGTTATCTCTATGAGCTGTTTTCAGGTATACCTTCAAAGCACTTGCCTCACATGCTTAAGGTCCCTGGTTCAAGTCCCGGAGGGAAGGGGGTAATTTTTTTTCCCGTTTGCTTTATTGTTACTTGTTATATTACTATCCTCTTTAACTATATGATTACATATACAGTCACAGTCGATGAACTAAACTGCTGATTTTGGCCCTTTATGACAATAGCAATGCAGTGCACAGTAGTTTATGTATAACCCTATAGAAAATCTGATTCGTTAAGGTGAATTCATGCTTTGGATCATCTTTTAAGTATTCTGCGATATCAAACCATCCAATTTCTGTGACGTTAGTCTCCTATCAAGGCGTAAAAATTTTATCAAAAGTCTTACCAACGAAGTTATCACAATCCATGTCGAAACCTAAAGGATGCCGACAGACCACCTAATTCGTCACGAGTCTATGACGAATTCTATTCTCGTTATTTTTATTTTTAGGTGGTCTGTCATATTATGACAGATCACCTTTTAATTTCGTCAGAATTTTCTTTATTCTTCATTATTAATTAATTAATTATTATTATTCTTTTTATTGGTACCCACTTTTTTGTGCAGTCGAGATCTCAGAACCGGCTCAATCATTTTTCGTCAAATTTTCAGGAATCATCAGTCATAACGAGATCTCGGATTTCTAGTCATTTTCAAAGTCATCGGGTCATCGTGACGTCATCCAGGCGCCATTTTGTAAAAATCAACTCATGATCATATCTTCATAACGGAATGTCTTTTTTCATTCATATTTGGCATGATGAATATTCATATCAATCTGAACAATTCGAACTTTTCAAACGTGCGCGTACGCGTACGTCCGCGCGTCAGTGCGCGCGCAAAATTTGAAAATGCTCAAAATCACTCATGGATCAAACCAAAATCCATTTCAGGGCATTTTAAGCATTTCAAAAATTTCCGCGCGTAAGCGCCCGCGCGCGCGTTTTGCGCGTGCGCAACTCGTAAATAACATAAAAACGCCGTTTTTTCACTTGATTTGCAATTCTGAGACATTCCTTGACCATTTCCATCAATTTAGAATCGATTTCAAATGACCATAACGCCGCACGCGCGCGTCAAAATTTAAAATCCGTGCGCGCGTCTATAGGGCAAATAACGTAAAAACATGCAAAAACATGCCCCTTTAAAATCCGCCATAGCTCGTTAAAAAGTATGGGGACCCCCCATTTTTTTTACATTTTCTGAAAGCCTATGAATTGAAGATTTGAATTCATGAAAAAAATTGGGGGGTCGAACAGTCGGAACGTTACCATATTCTCATGTGAACTCAAAATTTCATTTTTTCAATTATGACGTCATGTTTTTTACCTTTAATCAAGACTATCTCGCTTATTGTTGGTCGATTTTCGCTGGGATTTCAGTATGTTGTAGCTGAGACAATGCTCTTATATACCAATTGCCTTCATTTTTCATTTTGAGAACTGCATCATGGTCTAATCTTACGATAAACGGAGGCATGTCATTTTTTCACAGTTTGCGTGTATTGTCTATGGGACATGACCTTTTTCTAATTCTTGATTCTACATTCCCGTCTTTTTTGAGCAACAGCTCCGTTATTTCTACTCGATTTTTGCCCAGCTTCGAGTATGTAGTAGCTGAGAAAATTCTCTATCTTAAGTGTGCCATTTATTTTTTAATCAGATGTCAGGAACATATCGAAATTTGAACTGGAAGATATGATTTAGGAATCCCATTTTCCATCTACGTGTTATCTCTATGGACTATATTCTGGTCCATCGGTAAAGCACTGGTCTCACATCCTCATGGTCCCTGGTTCGACTCCCGGCGACGGCGGTGTCAATTTTTTTTTTTTTTTTTTTTTTTTTTTTTTTACATTTTTTGCCCTTTCATATTACCATCTTCATCGACTACGTTTACACATACAATTACAAACAATGCCATAACTGCGTTATTTTGCGTGTTATGTCTATTGCAATGCAGTGTACATTAGTTTATGTACAACCCTATTGCAAATATGATTCATGAACGTGTATTGAACCTTTAGGGTTAACTTTGCATAATACTAAAAATCAAAATCGTCCTGTGTCTGTGATGCTAGTCTCCTTCTCAGACCTGAATATTTTTCAAGTTCATCAGGTCATCGAACATGAGATAAACTGGTGATTAGACGGCAAATAGATTACCCAACACAAAACGTTTCAGAACGTTCTTAGAACATATTTATTAAGTCTGCTACATCTTTGTCTTTAATAATTGTGACAAAAAATTTTTATTAGATCCGTTTCGTTTTCGACCTTAATAAACGTTCATAAAACGTTTTTATTAGGCCTGCTGCGTCTTTGTCTTTAATAAACGTTCACAAAAAGTTTTTAATTGGTCCGATACGTCTTCGTCTTTAATAAACGTTCAGAAAACGTTTTCAGAACGTTTCCAAAACGTTTACAAAACGTTTTTTCGTTAGGTCCGCTACATCTGGGTATTGAATAAACGTTCACAAAATATTTTCAGAACGTTCACAAAATGTTTACAAAACGTTTTTATTAGGTCTGCTGCGTCTTCGTCTTTAATAAACGTTCACAAAACGTTGTCAGAACGTTTCCAAAACCTTGTCAGAACGTTTACAAAACGTTTTTTTGTTAGGTCCGCTACATCTGGGTATTGAATAAACGTTCACAAAATATTTTCAGAACGTTCACAAAATGTTTTACAAAACGTTTTTATTAGGTCTGCTGCGTCTTCGTCTTTAATAAACGTTCACAAAACGTTGTCAGAACGTTTCCAAAACCTTGTCAGAACGTTTACAAAACGTTTTTATTAGATCTGCTACGTCTTCGTCTTGAATAAACGTTCACAAAATATTTTCAGAACGTTCACAAAATTTTTACAAAACATCTTTATTAGGTCTGCTACGTCTTCGTCTTTAATAAACGTTCACAAAAACGTTTTCGGAAACCTTCACAAAACATTTACAAAACGTTTTTACTAGGTCGGCTATGTCTTCATCTTTAATGAACGTTCGCTATGTCTTTGTCTTTAATAAACGTTCGTAAAACATTTTCAGAAGGTTCATAAATAGTTTAAAAAACATTTTTATTAGGTCCGCTACGTCTTTGTCTTCAATAAACGTTCACAAAACGTTTTCAGAACATTTTTCAGAACGTTTTTTATCAGGGCTGCTTCCTCTTCGTAAATTTTCTCTGAATGGGGATTTTAATTGAGAATGACTATAATCCTCTTGATGACCATGATAATGAGAATGTTGCTGACGGTGATACAAACCCTGATGATGAAAATGATGAATAAAAGGCCAACTGTCATATACCTTTTATAATCATAGATATCATATCCATATCAAAAAGACGACAGACCACCTAATTCGTCTGATTGAATGACGAATTAAATCTCGTTAATTATTCTCTTTATTGGTACCCACTTTTTTGTGCAGTCGAAATCTCAGAACTGGCCCTGTCATTTTTTGTCAAATTTTCATGAATTATCAGTCTTAACGAGATCTCGGTTTTTTACTCATTTTCAAGTTCATCAGATCATCGTGACGTCATCCAGGCGCCATTTTGTAAATATCATTTTATGATCATATCTTCTTAACGAAATGTCATTTGTCATTCATACTTAGCATGATGAATATTCATATCAATCTGAATAATTTCATTCATTTAGACGCGCGCGTACGCGTACGTCCGCCCGTCAATGCGCGCGCAAAAATTAAAAATGCTCAGAATCGACTCTTATTCATTTTGCACACGTTTCAGGCCATTTTAAGCATTTCAAAAATTTGCACGCGTCCGCCTCCGCGCGCGCCATATTTGCGCGCGCACACCAAAGAAAACGTAAAAACACCGTTTTTTCACTTGATTTGTGAACCTAATACTTTTCTTAACCATTCACAACAATTGAAAGTCGATTTCAGCTCCTCATAAGGCCGCACGCGCGCGTCAAAGTTCAAAATCCGTGCGCGCGTCTATGGGGCAAATAACGTAAAAACATGCCCTTTTGAAATCTGCCATAGCTCGTTAAATAGCATGGGGACCCCCCAATTTTTTTGCATTTTCTGAAAGCCTATGAAATGAAGATTTGAATTCACGAAAAAAAATTTGAGGGTCGAGCAGTCGGAACGTCGTCATGTTCTAAGGTGAAGTCAAAATTTCATTTTTTCAATAATGACGTCATATTTTTTACCTTTAACCGAGACTATCTCGCTTACGATTCATCAATTTTCGCTGAGATTTCGATATGTGGAAGCTGAGACAATTCTCTACAAATATGGTATTCATTGTTGCTCATTTTGATGACGACATCATGGTCTAAATTCACGATTAAAGGTACAATGTCAATTTTTCTCAATTTGCGTGTATTCTCTATGGGACATTACCTTTATGTAATTCTTGATTCTACATTCTCGTCTTCTTTCATCAACATCTTCCTTATTTCTGCTTGATTTTCGCCCATCTTTAAGTATGTTGCAGCTGAGAAAATTCTCTATCCGATGCTTTCATACCTTTTTTTAATCAAATGTCTAAAACATGTGAAATTTTGACTGGAAAACCTGATATTAGAATTCCGTTTTGAATCAACGTGTTATCTCTATGTGCTGTTTTCAGGTATACCTTCAAAGCACTTGCCTCACATGCTCAAGGTCCCTGGTTCGAGTCCCGGAGGGAAGAGGGCAATTTTTTTTTCCGTTTGCCTTATTTTTACATGTTATATTACTATCCTCTTTAACTATATGATTACATATACAGTCACAGTCGATGAAATAAACTGCTGATTTTGGCCCGTTATGACAATAACAATGCAGTGCACAGTTTATGTATAACCCTATAGAAAATCTGATTCGTTAAGGTGAATTCAAGCTTTGGATCATCTTTTAAGTATTCTGCGATATCAAACCATCCAAGTTCTATGTTAGTCTCCTATCTAGGCGTAGAAATTTTATCAAAAGTCTTACCAACGAATTTATTACAACCCATGTCGAAACCTAAAAGATGCCGACAGACCACCTAATTCGTCTCGAGTCTATGACGAATTCTATTCTCGTTTTTAATTATTCTCTTTATTGGTAACCATTTTTTGTGCAGTCGAAATCTCAAAACTGGCCTTGTCATTTTTTGTCAAATTTTCATGAATTATCAGTCCTTACGAGTTCTCGGTTTTTTACTCATTTTCAAGTTCATCAGATCATCGTGACGTCATCCAGGCGCCATTTTGTAAATATCATTTCATGATCATATCTTCTTAACAGAATGTCATTTCTCATTCATACTTAGCATGATGAATATTCATATCAATCTGAATAATTCCATTCATTTAGGCGCGCACGTACGCGTACGTCCGCGCGTCAGCGCGCGCACAAAAATTAAAAATGCTCAGAATCGACTTATATTCATTTTGCACACGTTTCAGGCCATTTTAAGCATTTCAAAAATTTGCGCGCGTCCGCGTCCGCGCGCGCCATATTTGCGCGCGCACACCAAAGAAAACGTAAAAACACCGTTTTTTCACTTGATTTGCGATCCTAATACTTTTCTTAACCATTCACAACAATGGAAAGTCGATTTCAACTCCTCATAAGGCCGTACGCGCGCCTCAAAGTTCAAAATCCGTGCGCGCGTCTATGGGGCAAATAACGTAAAAACATGCCCTTTTGAAATCTGCCATAGCTCATTAAATAGCATGGGGACCCCACAATTTTTTTGCATTTTCTGAAAACCAATGAAATGGAGATTTGAATTCACGAAAAAATTTTGAGGGTCGAGCAGTCGGAACGTCGTCATATTCTCAGGTGAAATCAACATTTCATTTTTTCATTAATGACGTCATATTTTTTACCTTTAACCGAGACGATCTCGCTTAACATTCATCAATTTTCGCTGAGATTTCGATATGTTGTAGCTGAGACAATTCTCTACAAATATCCTATTCATTGTTGCGCGTGCTGACGCGCGTCTGACTATCTGAAATTTATTGAAATAAAATCAACTTTTATCGTGCCAATCATGAATGAGAAATGACCATCCGTTATAAAGATATGACCCTAAGTTGATTTTCACAAAATGGCGCCTGGATGACGTCACGATGACCCAATGAACATGAAAATAATTGGAACGGCAAGATCTTATGACGATTGATAACTGACCAAAATTTCATGCAATTTGAACCAGCCGATTCTGAGATTTCGAGTGCACAAAAAAGTGTCTAGAATAAGGAAAAATAAAGAAAATTCTGACGAAATTAAAAGGTGATCTGTCAAAGATGACAGACCACCTAATAAAGAAAGAAAATTTTGACGAAATCAAAAGGTGATCTGTCAAAGATGACAGACCACCTAACGAGACATTTGAATTCGTTACATGACGAATTAGGTGGTCTGTCGGAATCTTTTAGGTTCCGACGTGGATTGTGATAAATTCGTTGGTAAGACTTTTGATAACATTTTACGTCTCGATGGGAGACTAACGTCATAGAAATTGGATGATTTGATATATCGCAGAATACTTAAAAGGTGATCCAAAGCTTTAATTCACCTTAACTAATCATATTTTCTATAGGGTTGTACATAAACTACTGTGCACTGCAATGCAATTGTCATAACGGGCCAAAATCAGCAGTTTATTCCATTGACTGTGACTGTATATGTAATTATATATGTAAAGAGGGTCGTAATATAACATGTAAAAAGAAAGCAAAAGGAAAAAAAAATGCCCCCTTCCCTCTGGGACTCGAACCAGGGACCTTGAGAATATGAGGCAAGTGCTTTGAAGGTATACCTGCATAACAGCTCTTAGAGATAACACGTTGATTTAAAACGGAATTCTAATATCAGGTGTTCCAGTCAAAATTTCGAGCCCTTTTTTTTATACATTTGCTTAAAAACATATGAATGCATAAGATAGGTAATTTTATCAGCTGCAACATACTTAACGATGGGCGAAAACCAAGCAGAAATAAGGGAGATGTTGATCAAAGAAGACGAGAATGTAGAATCAAGAATTACGTAAAGGTCATGTCCCATAGAGAATACACGTAAAATGAGAAAAATTGGCATTGTACCTTTAATCTTAAATTTAGACCATGATAACGTCATCAAAATGAGTAACAATGATAACATATTTGTAGAAAATTGTCTCAGCTACAACATAGCGAAATCTCGGGGAAAATGGATGAATAATAAGCGAGATAGTCTCGATTAAAGGCAAAAAATCTAACGTCAAAAATTCAAAATCAAAATTTTGAGTTCACATAAGAATATGATGACGTCATAACATCGATAAGATCTATTTTTTTTCATGAATTCCCATCTACAACTCATAACCTTCCAGAATATGAAAAAAAAAAAAAAAATTGGGGGTCTCCATGCATTCTAAGGAGCTATGGCGGATTTTAAAGGGGCATGTTTTTGCGTGTTTTTACATTACTTGCCCAATAGACGCGCGAACGAATTTTGAAATTTGACGCGCGTGTGCGACCTTATGGTTAGTCGAAATCAGTTCTAAATTGATGGAAATCGTTAAGAAAAGTATCAGGAATGCAAATCAAGTGAAAAAACGGCGTTTTAATCTTATTTGGGACCTGCGCGCGCGTATGACGCGGACGCGCGCAAATTTTTGAACTGCTTAAAATGGCCTGAAACGTGTGCTAAATGAATTTGAAGCGATTCTGAGCAATTTTAATTTTTGCGCGCGCGCTGATGCGCGGACGAACGCGTACGCGCGCGCCTAAAAAGATGGAATTGTTTGAACTGATATGAAAATTCATCATGCCAAACATGAATGAGAAATGGCCATCCGTTACGAAGATATGACCCTAAGTTGATTTTCACAAAATGGCGCTTAGATGACGTCACGATGACCCTTTGAACATGAAATATATGGAACCGCGAGATCTGATTATGACTAATAACTGACCGAAATTTCATGCAATTTGAACCTGTAGATTCTGAGATTTCGAGTGCACAAAAAAGTGGGTGGAAAAAATAAAAATAAAGAAAGAAAGAAAATTCTGACGAAATCAAGAGGTGATCTGTCAAATATGACAGACCACCTAATAAAGAAAATTCTGACGAAATTTAGAGGTGATCTGTCAAAGATGACAGACCACCTAATAAAGAAAGAAAATTCTGACGAAATTAAGAGGTGATCTGTCAAAGATGACAGACCACCTAATGAAAGAAAATTCTGACGAAATGAAAAGGTGATCTGTCAAAGATGACAGACCACCTAATGATCTGTTAAAGATGACAAACCACCTAATAATAAAGAAAGAAAATTCTGACGAAATTAAGAGGTGATCTGTCAAAGATGACAGACCACCTAATAAAGAAAGAAAATTCTCATGAAATTAAGAGGTGATCTGTCAAAGATGACAGACCACCTAATAAAGAAAGAAAATTCTCACGAAATTAAGAGGTGATCTGTCAAAGATGACAGACCACCTTAAGAAAAATATTACAAATGGTATATACCACAAATATATAGCATTACAGTACGTAAACATAATATTTTTAGCTAAGTTACATAAAGAGGCTTACAATGCAGTATTAAATAAATATAAACAAAAACATTGTATGCCTCAAGTGCCTCCACAGAATCATTAAAGACAAGTATACATGGTAGACTTCTCACGTGTATTTAGTTACCTATCCCAAATTTCAGACCATTTTTTTATGTAGGTTAATTAAAGCAAATGTTGAATATCACACAGAATAATAAACAATGTTCTTTTTCAAGCCCCGAGGAGAGATCTGTACAGTAAGATCACTGTACATGTACAGTATATAATAGTCTTTTACATAGGAAAACAGGAAGCATAATGTGAAGGATTGGGAAAAATCACATGAAATATTGAACAAAATAATGTTCTTTTTCAGACCCTTTATCATAATAAAATCGTATTTCTATTTGTAAAATAAATCATAATTCAGCCACTGGCTGTGAGAATCTTTTAAAGGTGACATTCAAAGAAAATCACATAATAGGGTTAATTATACATGAATGGAAACGGGGAAGTATGTAGAAGACAGTGGTGTTCATTATTGCTCCTGTAAATTCCAAGAAATTATCTAAAAACGCATTTTCCAACAACGCCCCTCTGATTCTCAGAACCCGGAAGTGGCTGCGAACGAAACGGGTCCCCAATGATGACGTAGGCCTATATGGGCGATCTGTGGAGAGCTAGGCGCTTGCACGTAATGAAACATTGTGTATTGAGATGATCGCATGCAATTTTGATGGATTTTAGCTGTTATAAGAGAGCAGGCAAAACTGCAGTGGCTTATTATTTAAATTACCTCATTGATGACCCGATTTTCTTTTCTTTTTTTTGGTCAAAGCAGAACATAAAGTAGGAAATTGACATGAAAATTACAAAGAAAACCAAGCCAGGCCGGGATGTAAATGTCAAACTACGTCCCAAAACGACGTTGCATCAAATTCTCTGAAGCAGAACTAATTAAGAGACCCGCTCGTCAAATCATGATTGTATGTAAAAGTTACCTAGATAATTATTGTTGTCTAAGAAAAATTGATGCTTCTTGTAGAAACTATCTTGATCTACAACATTCCTCTTCACTAAAATCTTGTATTTATTATAATAGGAATGGCTAGCTAGCGTACAGAGACTGGACGTCACCACTGATCTCAGAGAGTGTAGAGCTGGGGTGTAGAGATGAACATCATACATGTATTGCATTATAGCATGGCTTTAAGTCTTTATCAAGGATTTTTTTCCCTGTAATACTCTGATTAAACCTGATTTCGGTAACGAATTTCATTCGATTTTTTTCGGGAATTTATTTTTTTGCAGTTTCTGATGATTTTCAAGCAAATAAACAGTGAAAATAACCCAGATACGAAATTATAACTGATCAAAGACTATCACCAAAGGCCTAATTGAATTACAAGCCAAATTATTCTCACCTTCGCCTCAGATCGATCACCTACTTTACCTCACCTACCTACTACATACAATTGACTACTGAAATGTCGACTATGGAAAAAGTTAACTTGAGCTTATAAGCACATGTAAATATAAGTTACTACTTAATAGCAAAGAAAAAAAAATCAAATCAGCAGTAAGGATATTACCATTTCTATATTTTCTTTACACTATTCGCGAAGAAAACAATTCTAACTTCAAGAAAAAAAAGTATTCCGTCTATCCCTCCGTCTTTCGTGAATTATAACACCCCTAAAATTAAAATGGTATGCCCCACAATGGTTACATAGCACGTACAACGGAGACTGTTCTGTTATATTTGGGATTTTTTCCCATTTCTCATTGCAAAAAGTCATAATTAAATTGTAGAATTTCTCCGACATTATTGTATGAATAATGTTAAATAGAATGGTTGAAACCTACTTTGAAAACATTCACAGAATAATACATTCATACAAACAATGCAGAAACGTCGTTTTAATCACTCCCTCGGACACGACACATCACATTCACCACATTCACAATACACCACATTACTGGCTATTGCCCATACGATGACGTCACGGATCTCGCATCGAGTTGGGCAACGTATGCACAGGCAACATTGGGGGTCCGTTTTATCGATTTGTGACAGGCAATATTTGTTTCTCACTTACTTTTCAAAAGTTTCAATCGGTTTCATAGTGATTTGTGCCCCATAAACTTTATTTTGATATGAAATTCGAGCATATTCACAACCTATGAATAGCAGCTTCAAAGGGAATAGAAACTGACAAATCATGGGGAAAGGCAGGGTGATCTCGGATGAGAGAGGGGGGAATGCAGTCGGCCGCTTGAGTTTCAAGAAAAGGGATAATCCATTCTAAACAACTGTGATTTATTGCCGTACGTGTTTCAAATTTCGCGCAGTGAAAGTGCTAATAAACAGCTAGTCATATGGAAAAACAATTACATGGCCAGCTCCCTGGAAGAGCCTAAGGGGTGTTACGTAAATCCGCGGCGACGACGTGTCGGGGAAAGGCAATGGAGTTTAATGGCTAGACTAAGAAACCAGAAGTAAACTATATTTTGTATTTTGAAATGTTGGAGCATTATACAAGATGTTTCTTCGAGTGAACACTATGAGACCTGTTAAGAGTCTAAACACTTAGTGTTGTTGAGAAATGTGAGGACCCGAAGTGTAGGCCTATGACTAGGTTGAGTTCGGTAAACTTCGTGCTGTCCTAACTTTTATCGCATTAGTCTGACGGGCTCACATAACGGACGGATTATAGTGTACAAGTAAACGAGCCTTTTGCAAATTCATTTTCCCCATGATATCCCAGTTGCTGGCTGCATTAAATAAACGTTGAAAACAAGTTTAATGTACATACTGATACATCTGCTTTAAAGTTTCCATACAGAGAAGGGAAATTTCTTTCCTCCTCCATTCACAAAACAAAGAAATTCCTTTACTTGATAACTTTTTTATGTCACATATAACAAATATACTAATTCTCTTGCAAGGAGTAGACAAGATCCTACATTTACCAGTATATGGTAGGAAATAATGATTTTATATAATCATATTGCAATGATAATGAAAGAATCAATATACATGAGCATATATATTGGAGCGTATCAGGACAACTCCCCCGGAGGACAACTCCCCTGGGGACGACTCCCACCTGACAACTCCCCCGGAGGACAACTCCCCCGGAAGACAACTCCCCCGGAGGACAACTTCCCTGGGGACGACTCCCACCTGACAACTCCCCCGGGGGACAACTCCCCCGGAAGACAACTCCCCCTGAGGACAACTTCCCCTCGGGACGACTCCCACCTGACAACTCCCCCGGAAGACAACTCCCACATGACAACTCCCCCGCAGGACGGGTCGCCCGGAGGACATCTAACCCGGAGGACAACTCCCCCTGAGGACAACTCCCCTTGAGGACAAGTCCCCCTGAGGACAACTCCACCGGAGGACAACTCCCCCTGAGGACAACTCCCCTTGAGGACAAGTCCCCCTGAGGACAACTCCCCCGGAGGACAACTTTCCCACAGGACAACTCCCCCGACCGAGAACAACTCCCATGGAGGACAATTGCCCATGGAGGACAACTCCACCGAGGACAACTCCCCTGGAGATCAACTCCCCCGGAGGACAACTCCCCCGAAGGACAACTCCCTGGAGAACAACTCCCCTGGAGCACATCTCCATGGGGGATATCTGCCCTCCCCCCCCCCCCCTCTTTAAGGGCAAAATTACGCATGAAATTCTGTTTTTAGGACAACGCCTTGCTCGTGAAGAACTGTAAAATAAATCTTTCCTTTTTTATAAATCAAAGTTATTAATCCAGTAATTTTTGCTTTTATTACAACTCTCCCGGAGGAGAACAGCTCTTTGGGGATGACAAACGGGGATGGGCGAAGGGTAGAGGGTTGTTATTCGTTTAATAAGGTATACGGTAATTTGTCGCTCTAACTGCTAACTTTTTTGAAAAATATCCACCCTTTTGGTCCCAAAGTACACATTCAAGAAAATAAAAACTTTAGTAATGGGTACGCTTTTCCGCCCAAGCGTGTTGGGTTTGACAGCTTCAGCGGCACACTCCCATCGGAACCAAAAGAAAGGAATAAAAATGAAGAAAGGAAAGTGAGGAACCTGAGTAGGAAGCTACAAAAGTAGAGAATGGTGTATCTAGTCGTAGTCTTCAGGAAAAGGGGGAGATGGGCCACAATCAAGCTTAAGAATAGAAGTCACTTCACTCGATCAGCAGCCGTGATTGGGTCCCGTTCTTTTTTTCTTTTTTTTTAAAATCTAAATGCACAATTTTCAGGCAAGATAGCATATAAAAATCTTACTTTTTAGGGGAGCGGTCGACCCCTCCCCCCGCCCCCTCCCGAGATCTGGTATCCGCCCCTTTGTTAAACTCACTGACTATAGATGAAAACAAAACCTTAACGGAATTTTATATTGAATGCATGTATTCTTAATTTCATTTTTGTTAAAGGAATTGTGTTTCTACGTATTTCGCGTCCAGCGAGCATGTCCGAGTATCATTCTCTGCGCTGAAACAACATGAAAACATTAATTATAAAAGTACCTCATTCAAGAGTAGAAGATAAACAAAAAGGAAAAGTCATGGTTAAATTCTTATGATTTGACAAATTTGGACACATGTTGAGCTTTGATATCTAAATTCGCTGATGAAATTAATCATTTTTCTTACTTAGAATATCTACATTCAGCTGACCTGAAACCTAGAGGTTTTATGTATTTGTTTTTATTATTTTTTCTTGTTATATAGAGCCTAACAGTGCCTAAAGAAATCTTTCAGTCATAAAACTTGGAGAAAACTTTAGCTTACTCATTAAAAATTACACTAATCCAGTTCTTGTTTGTCAGATAAGTTTTGATTTTATAATGTTTGCGTACGAAAATAAACATGATATGACTATTGCAACTACGTTTCAATTGGTGAAACTTTGGCTTACTAATAAAACTTATTAACAAATGTGTTTTATATAATATCAGTTGTATTAGTTTGAGAATGGAAAACAATCACACAAAACAAACATACATTAACAAAACAAACATACATTAGAGTGGGTGCAAAAGTTTGAAAAAATATCCCTAAGAGAGACAATTTTGTATTTTCTTGAAAATAAGAAACCGTTCGCAAAACAAGTGAAATCATTTCAAACATTATGTCAGAGATACTGCGTGTGTGTGTGTGGGGGGGGGGGGGGGGTACGTGATGACTCACCACATTTCGAAGTGTGGAAGCTGGTGTAGTATAAACGCGTATACAAAAATACATCTATGGGGCACCCCTCCCCCCCCCGCCCCCCCCCCCCCCCCCCATGAGAACCTTTAAGATTATGGCCTAATGTTCGGAGGGTTGGGCCTGGATGATTACATTAGAAGACGAAGTGATGGAACGAAACGACTATATATATGAAAAAAATAATAGGAAGAACAAATACATAAACCTCTAGGTATCAGGTCAGCTTAATATAGATATTCTAAGTAAGAAAAAAATGATCAATTTCATCAGCAAATTTAGATATCAAAGTTCAACATGTGTCCAAATTTGTCAAATCAAAAGAATCTAACGATGACTTTTCCTTTTTGTTTATCATTTACTCTTGAATGAGGTACTTTATAATTAATGTTTTCATGTGGTTTCAGCGCAAAGAATGATACTCACACATGGTCGCTGGACGCTAAATACGTAGAAGGACAAGTCCTTTAACAAATATCAAATTAAGAATACTTGCATTCAGTATAAAATTCCGTTAAGGTTTTATTTTCATTTATAGTGAGTGAGTTTAACTAGGGGGTGGGATACCGGATATGGGGGGGGGGGGGGGTGGGAGGTGGGGTAGTTGACCACTCCCCTAAAAAGTAAGATTTTTATATGATAATATCGTGCCTGAAAATTATGCATTTAGATTGATAAAAAAAAAGGAACGGGACCCAATCACGGCTGCTGATTGAGCGAAGTGACTGCTGTTCTTAAGCTTGATTGTGGCTCATCTCCCCCTTTTCCTGAAGACTACGACTAGATACACCATTCTCTACTTTTGTAGCTTCCTACTTAGGTTCCTCACTTTCCTTTCTTCATCTTATTCCTTTCTTTTCTCTCTTCTGATGATCAGATTTGGTTCCGATGGGAGTGTGCCGCTGAAGCTGCCAAACCCAACACCCTGGAAAAGCGTATCCATTAATAGAGTTTTTATTTTCTTTTGCTCCTCGATAAGTGGGAGCAAAAGGTTGGAAATTTCCAAAAAGTTAGCAATTAGAGCGACAAATTACTGTATAGCTTATTAAACTAGTAACAACCTTCTACCAGTCCCAAATCCCCGTTTGTCATCCTCGACGAGCTGCTTTCCTCCTGGAAAGTTGTAATAAAAAGTACTTGATCACTTACTTGAGTTTGATTTTAAAAAAGAGAAAAAGAACATTTTTACCGCTCCTCACGTGCCAGGCACGGTCATAAAATTAGTTTTCCTCCGGTTGTCAGATGGGCGTCGTTCCCGGGGAAGTTGACCTCCTGGGGATTTGTCCTCGGTGGAGTTGTCCTCCGGGGGAGTTGTCCTCGGGGGGGGGGGGGGGGAGGGGGAGGAGTTCTCGGGGGGGGGGGGGAGGGGGAGGAGTTCTCGGGGGGGGGGGAGGGGGAGGAGTTCTCGGGGGGAGTTGTCCTCCGGGGGAGTTGTCCTCTGGAGGAGATGCCCTCCGGGGGACCCGTCCTGCGGGGGAGTCTTCCTGCGGGGGAGTTGTCCTCCGGGGGAGCTGTCCTCTGGGGGAGTTGTCAGGTGGGAGTTGTCCCCGGGGGAGTTGTCCTCCGGGGGAGTTGTCCTAAAACCATATTGGAGTCGTAGTCCGGGGGGAGGGGGCACTGCTATTACAAGGTTGGCACAATGCTCCTACACAAAAACGTGTAAAAGAGGTTGTTTTTTTCACAGACGGGTGATGTACCCGCGTGCAGTGAAAAGGGTATCATCAGTGCAAAAATCAGGGGAAAGGGTATACTCGTACAACATTACAACTACTTGATTTGAAAATACTTTTTTAGAGTTGGGAAAGCATGACAAAATACTTGTTTAGAGTATTCTGAGGTCGAAGGATTATCATTTGTTTAAGGTCCATTTTGAAAGTCCCTGTACGAGCATGGTGTCCACCTTGTAATGACACTGGCCGCCAAGGGAGTTGTAGGCAGAGATCGTTTGCCTGATGTACCGGCCATGCAATGTGGTGATAGTGAAGTTGTTGATGAACTTGGAAGTTCAGTGGATATGTCTTGGCTGCTTCTTGGATGCAGAGGTTTGCATTTCTTCACAGTCTACAAATGACAGAAATGAAAAGAAAAAATATAAAAGAAATGGTTCATTCTCATGAAACAGTCATTACGAGGCATTTCCAAGGTCATGCTACATTTGCATTGCAAATAGATCTTTACACAAATAAAGACGTTCATTTAAGTACAGGTGAGTTGAAATATCATTATGTTTATTTATTTTCTTCTTTCCATCCTTAGCTATTCATACGCCTCAGAATAGTTAACATAAGTGTATTATTATGGAATATGGTCCTGAAACTTGAAGGGGAATGAAAATACAAATGCGTGCAGACTATGAAAGGGAAATGAAGGCAAAATGCATGTGACAAATGATTAATGTTAATGAAGACCCCACAAACTTCGGTATTCGTTTGGATTCAGACTGTTTGATGCTTTCACCCAGTTAACCCACGATACGCATATAATTCACACCCACGAAAACCAACGGATGGGACTGCAAGCGAGAAAACTGGCATGTAGTTTGCATGTAAAACCTGTCTTTAAACTATTTTCTTTATAATATGAAATAAAGTTAACACTTACTTGTGAAATGTTTCCCCCTAACCTCTCACGAGTCGATTGGTACAGTTAATTGCTACTCAGTAAGGCATTTTGCTGACAGTTGTTGAACATTTGCCTGACTACGTATGCGTTTCAGCTTGTAAGCACGAATGTTTTGTTCTATCCAAGATGGTGGACGGCGCGCCGCGGAGGGCCACTCAGCGGGCCGTATGATGTTTCTACCTGTGTTTTAGTTAATTCGTTGGCATAGGCCCACTAGGTCTAGCCTTCTGCATCATAGAGTTATACATACACACTACACACACACACACACTCACACACACAACCACACAGAATCAAGACACTTCTTCTTGAACACACACACAGTACAATCCATGCAGTACACTGAGCCTGGACCAGCCTGGACCAGCCTGGACCAAAGGCCTGGACCCTGGGGACATGTATGTCTCTGTAATAACTGTTAGTGCTAGCGCATTCAGCACGGTACACTTACTGTGTAATAGCGGCGCTTTGTAAGACTGGTCAAATCAAGCCAGTTCTCCCTGTCAGAGTGCGATCTGTTTCACCTCAGTTAACCAAAGCAAAAACACTAGATGGGATTACAGTGACATCAGATCACTTGAAATAACTAAATTATTGCAATTTTCTCTACGTACCTTACAATATCAAGTTAATTTTCCGATATTCAAGGCTCAAGCAACATCTTTTGTTCCGTCGCATCATCCATCCGCACTTGCATTTCATCTCGAAAATTAAGATATCGATATCGCACGAAAGAAAGCGGACCCATCAGGAAGCTTAATTCTGCGTCTGGCAAAGATTCATCCAATCAATGTCTTTCCTCTTTAGAATAGCAATTCCAAAGTTTTTGTGACCCAGAAAGGAATCAAAATAGGAATGAGGAAGGAAAAAAAATGCAGAAACGACCAAGTTCCGGGTCAGATTTTACACGGAAAGGGTAAAAAAAAATTGACTCGGAGAAAAATAGTCAGCACCTTGACCCGGGATTTTTTTAGAGTGCACCTAAGCATGGTACTAGGCTTATCTGAATCGCAAGGTAGTTTTGGACTCTTGGCAGAAAGTACGCAAGGTGTTAAAAAAGAAGTCTATTGTGACAAGGCGTTAATCCATTTTCCCAGGTTATTACCAATAAAACGTAGGCAATATGTCAAAGACGAGAGGAACATACTCTTTGAAATAATTATTAGAATCGTCTGTTTACTCGCTGATTCAAGCGTTAACATTATTTTTTTTCCTAAACTTTCAAAAATGGAAGTTGTACATGTCGTCTTCATTTACAATATACCTACTCAAGCGTGACAGCAGTGATGTAAGTAAGGCATCAATACAACAAGGAGTAGTTGCTCTTTTCAAATATGCTACATGCAGAATACAGAAATTAATAACCTTGGAATAACAATCGTCTAAACTAGGATCACTTTTATTATACGCACCGTATATATCATAATTATTAGGAATATTCTGCAATGCTTGTTTTCAGCGGTCCCACTAGTAAAAATCTCTTGCTGAATTGCCGCCCCATATCAATAAAGGAAATAAATAAGTACCTATTGAAAAAAAAAGGAAACACTATACTGGCTAGATCAATTATGATGGCGTGTAAAATTTTTGTTCAAGCAAAGAAACATATATGAATTTGGCCAAGTATAATTTCATGAAACATTACGTGAAATGAATTTTCCTTAAGGTTGACAATCTATTTGTATATTAACATTGCAAACGAAAAAAAAAAAACATATTGAAAGATCATTAAACAACTTGAAGCACTGAATGTCTATCCGGTTTTCCCTAAGAAAGCTAAGCACATTATCAAACATTACAGAAATATCACAAGAGAAAAATGCTAACTTACACACTGTTTTGTGAAAAGGCAGAATCTCTCGGAATGATTCTGAAGACAGCGTGCAAAGCACTGAGTGGCATCACGCACCTTTTTGTCAAATACGGCCAAACTCTTACCACCATTGAAGCAGAATTCAGAGAAATATCTGGTTGCATGAATGAAAAGAGAACGGAAATTATCATATGGCAGTTTTCTTTAAATAGTTATATATTTTTCTTCATGATATTCAAATTTAGAAATCATAAGCTTTCAGAATATAAAAATTGGTGTTTTAACCCTTTTCTAAGGAGCTACCCTGATAGTATTTACTTTTTTTTAAAAGTCATGTCAGACGGCTTATTTACGTCATATATTCAAGTCCTTAAGATGTCATTCTGCAACAGCACACGACGTAAAATAAGACGTCAAATTTGAAAAGTGAATTTAACGTTATATCTGTCCAAAATGACGTCTTTATGACGTATTTACGACCAAAAGGAAGCTCTCCGACTGGTAACAGTTACGCCATATTTACGTCTTTCCACGTCTTGCCATACGTCTTTTTTACGTCATTACATTTCCAATAGAAAATGTCATAAATACGTCTTAAAGACATCAAAGCTGGTTTTTAAAACACTTTAAAATATATACAATATTATGGCGTTCTCTCTTTGTAAATGTTCTGGTCTATAATCTGTTGTCCTATATTAACCATATACCAAAACATATTACATCATATACCTAACTACTGATGCTTTGTCGCTTTCTCTCTCAAATTGGTTTTGACAGACGTGTATCTATCAAATATAACTATTTACGTCTGGGACCGACCGACCGATCGACCCTCTTCATCGACATAATATATATGGACTGTAGTGAAGTACAAAAAAAGTTAGAAATTGCAATTTTATTATGTATTTCTAATGTGACCTTCCCCTGACATTGACTGAACTGTGTACAACATAAAAATTGATGGAAGTACATTTTAAATTAAATCCATAGAACAATAATTCCCTAAAATATTAAAAATAGAAAGTCATCTTTTTTCCAAAAAGCTTAGATATTTCTGGTCATTCATGAATATTCATGAATCACGATAGATTATAATAAGCGGATCACGACGTAAAATTGACGTTAAAATTACGCCATGGCGTGGTCATAAAGAAAAAGCTGTTAAAAAGTGGGAAATAATTGCAATTAAAACCACATCTTATTCTGGCCTTGAAATATCCGGTAAAAAGTGGTAAATAATTGACGTAATATATATGTTAAATTATGGTAAAACAAAGAGTGAGAAAATTTTGGTCATATAAAGACGTCATATGGGCGTATTAAAATGGTCGTCTATACGACGTATGACGTGCGGCCAGCTTAAGACTAGGGTATGACGTTTTAAAGACGTCAGTATGCCATCAGGATATGCCGAAATATAAAAGGGCATGTCTTTGCGCATTTTTGCGTTATTTTCCACACAGACACACGCTCAGATTTGGAACTTTGGCTCGCCTGTGCAACATTATGGTAAGTTCATATTGACTAAAAATTGTTTGAAACTGTCATGAAAAATTATCAGACGATGCAAATCGTGGGAAAAAAAATATTTTTTGTGCATTCCAGGACATGCGCACGCGCATGTTGCGCGCGAGCATGTCCTGATGCGGACGCGCGCATTTTTTTTTTTTTTAAAGAAAGTATTCAAAATTAATTTTAGTCGGTTCTGAGCATGTGAATATTTTTTGCGTACGCTGAAGCGCGTTGGTACGCGAATGCCCGCGTTTAAGTAGATGGAATTCTTTGGAATGATATGAACAGTAATCATGCCAAATATGAATGAGAAATGACATTCCGTTATGAAGATATGATCATGGTATATTTACAAAATGGCCCCTGGATGACGTCATGATGATCTGATAAACTTGAAACTGATTGAAAAACCGAGATGTCATTAAGATTGAGGACTGATGAAAATTTGATGAAAATTCACTGAACCACTTCTGAAATTTCGACTGCACAAAAAGGGGGAATAAAAAAAAAGAACGAGAGGACGAATTAGGTGGTCTTTCTTTATAAAAAAAAATGGTACCTGGATGACGTCACGATGACCTGATAAACCTGACAATGGGTGGAAAACCGAGATCTTGTGACGACTGTTGATTGTTGAAAATTTCACGAAAAATGGCAGGGCCAGTTCTAAGATTACGACTGCACAAAAACGTGGGTACCAATAAAGAGAGTAATAACGATATATTTGAATTCGTCACTGGAGACGAATTAGGTGGTCTGTCAATATGCTCAAGTCAGAGAATGTATTTTCGGGGGAAGCGGACACATTAAAAAAACAAACAAAAAACCCCCCCACCAATTATAGAAGGTGTGCATGCCCTGTCAAACCTGTTTAGATTTTTTCCAAAGCTATTATCGACCCGAAGACGTCATTTGAGGAACTTGCACCTGTGTAACTTTTTATGCAGAATTATTTGCTTTATCAGATGAGGCCATTTTCAGCTCTGTAGCCCCTTCCAAACTCGAGAATGAGTGAAATTTAGGTATGGACAGGAGCTCTGGACTTTAAAAAAAAAGAAAAACAAAATTGGTATAATGCCTGGGATTTGGCCTTGCTTGTCTTGCATGTGCAGGATGTGATGTCTCGGCTAGAACATACAAAAATCCTGGCGAAAATTGACCAACCACAAGCGAGAAAATTACATTGACATAACGTAATAGATTTAAAATCGAATTGTTGACTTGAGATCGCTGCATCTTCTTCATGGATTGAAATCTAGAAGTCCTAAGCTTTCAGAAAATGTCAAAAAATTGGGGTGTCTCCACCTTTTCAAAGGAGCTATGACAAAATACAGAAGGGCTTGCTTTTGCGCATTTTTACATTATTTGCCCAAGAGACGCACGCATGTATTTTCAAGTTTGCCTTAGGAAAAGTTGAAGTTCATTGAATTGATTTGATTTGATTTATTCATTTAAACACGGTAAAAGCCCAATTCAGCTTCTCGGCTGGTTTTCAAAGGGGCCGTGTGACAATTAAAAAAAAATGACATACATGAAATATGAATTCGAATATCAAACAATTGCAAGTACAAATCGTAACAAAATAAAATACATAAATATTTCATATTCGGAATGAGGTTTAAAACATATTTTGTATCACAAACATAAAATAGACAAAAACAATTAAGAATTTACATAAAATTAGGCAGAAAGAAAAGCAAATAAACCTAGAATAAATAAATAAATTTTTAACGAAATATGAAAAGAAAAATATGATGAATGCAACGAAATTATTAATGCTCATGCAGAAGTAATAATAAAAGTAAAAACGAGAATCTAGCATATATGAAAACAAAAATATTAAACAGCAATCGCATGAACAAAATATGAGAAAACGAAAACACAAAACTCTAAAAACTGAATTAAAGAAACATTTATCTATACATATAAAACATAAAAAAGAAAAAAAGCAGTACCATGATTCATACAAGGGAAATGATTTTAATTTTGAAAGTAAAACAAGAATCTAGCAAATGAAAAGGAATATAATTTAGAACAGCAATCATATGTACAAATTATGAGAAAAGAAGGTGCAGTACGATGACGTGCAAAAACATGGTATAATCAGTTTAAACGTAATGGTGTGAAATATGAAATGTATGAAATACAAGACCAAGTTCAATTATACAGGATATTTATAATGTTCAGGCGTTTAGATATAATATATACATGTATTTAATGACTCCGTAAAATCAGGCAAGACAGAACTATTGTGGAAAGCAATAACAAATATAAGAGGAAAAGTAAAAAGAGTGAAAGAGAGAGAGAGAGAGGGGTAAGTGAGAGAAATACAGAAAGAGAGAGAGAGAGATAGAGAAAAGAAAGGAAGGAATAAATCTCAAAAAGGATGAATTTACGGAGACGTAAAGTTAGTTTAGGTTTGTGTTAGTATATGAAACTACATGAGTTTACCTTACCATTCCTCAAGCCTAAGTTGTAATGATATTTCTGCTCAGATATAAAGAGAGGCAACTAAATCATTTTGTAAATTCGACAAGGAGTATGTCAGGACTTCCGGGATTCATTTGTAGATTATTCTTTCAATATACACCACCCTTATCATAATACCAACTTTACTGCGATATAATGGATATAAGATTTAAATATATATATATATCGCTCTATTAGGGAGAACCAATATTTCATATGCTAATTTAGATTTAAAATTCCCTATATTGGGGGAGTTTTGAAGCTCTTCTGAAAGTGAGTTCCATATATGGGAACCTCTGTATAAGAATGTACGTTTGCCTGATTCAGTATTCTGACGATTAATATCGACGCAAAGCTTACTTTGTCGTGTATCATATGCATGCTTTCTGAGCGAAAATTTCTCACTCAGATAAAGTGGAACCTGGTTTGTCATGACCTTATACATCATAACTGCCATATTATACTTTCTCCTCTCTGCGAGTGATTCCCAATCCAAGATAGCTAGGTTTTCTTTTCCTGATGAAAACCAAGGTGTGTCGTTAATAAGACGAGCACCTCGGTTTTGAGTTTTTTGAAGTGTACTTAACAATGTTTTCCCACAATTTCCCCAAACAACATCACAGTAAAATAAATGGGATGACACTAATGCATTATAAACCATTTTCAGTCTCTTTATTTACCAATCCCTTTATGCATTTGAGCATATGTAGTCCTGAATTAGCTTTCTTTTGTAAGCTCCAGATATGATCGCGCCAGGAGAGGTTTTCAACAATTATTACTCCAAGGTGTTTGCAAGTATGTACTCTCTTTAAAGGAGTTCCAGATATATCAATCTTGATATGTACATCTTTTATTCTGTTTAATCGTTGCTTCGTGCAATCACGATATATTCCGTTTTGCTTACATTCAAACTTAATTTATTCATAACCAGCCATTTCCTTAAATAATCCATGTTTTCGTTTATTTGTTGCATTAAAGTAAAAAATATCACTACCGGAGAGGTATAGCCTTGTGTCATCAGCGTTCATACTTACTTTACAAAAACGAAGTCCCTTGCGTAAACTATTAATGTATATTACAAAAAGGAGGGGGCCAATGATTGACCCCTGGGGAATCCCACATTTTAGCGACGAAAAGTTAGAGAAAGTTCCATTAACACATGTTGCTTGTGACCTGTTATCTAAATAATTTGAAAACCATCGTATGGTCCGTTATGCCGTACTGTTTTAATTTTCCAAGAAGAATTTCATAGTTCACAGTGTCAAATGCTTTTTAAGATCTAGCATGACAGCAATTACTACCTTTCCATTATCAATACTTTTGAGCCATTCATCCGTAACATTTAATAGGGCTGTTGTCGTAGAGTGGAGCGGCTTGAAACTCGATACTTGCTTATTAAACCATTTTCGCTCAGGTACTTGTAAAGTTGATTAAACACAATCCTTTTTCATATCTTAGACAAAATTGGGAGAATTGAGATTGGCCTATAATTGCACGCCTCCCTAGCTCCCCCTTTATGTAAAGTAACTACACGTGCAACTTTCCACTGATCAGGAACAGTCCCTGAAATAAGAGAATTATTTATAATGTGTGTTAATGGCATCTTTCAAAAAAGTGATCCCAATTTAATCAGTTTAATTGGAAACAAGTCGTTTCCCATGGCTTTATCATTAGATAATTTTTGCAGTTCGCGTGAAACCTCATCGACAGTCACAGTAACAAATTCGAACTGACTACTGAAAAAAAAGGGGTTGCATGCTTAATGAATCACTTTCAAGATCCTCTGTGATGATATTTTGTGCTAAATTTGGGCCTATGTTAACAACATATTCGTTCAAATTTTGGGCGATTTGTTCTGCATCGTTAATTTCATCTGAACCAACATTTAAAGAAGTAATCCTATTTCCCTTATTTTTGCGAGGTATTAAAAGATTCAAGTCTTTCCATGTCTCTCCTAAATTGCCATGAGCGCTTCTTATTTTACTTTCAAATATTTTCCTTTTATTATTTCTTATTCTCAAGGTCACATAGTTTTTCATTTTCCTTAATGTTTCCCAGTCATTTTCGTTTCCACTTCTAATAGCACGTTTTCGTTGGTTATTCCTTTCGTGAATCAGATTTATTATTTCTCCGTCAATCCAGGGAGATGTGTTATATTTTATTCTGCTCTTCCTAATTGGAGCAAACCTGTCACACACCAATGAAAACAAAGATTCGCAAGCATGCAATGAACAATTTACATCGCATGTACTATACACATTATTCCAATCAATCTCGCTCAAATCATAGCAAAATAAATTTTCATCAAACATCTTAAAACCTCTGTAAGTTCAATACATATGTTTTGAAACAGAATATCGAGTTTTTCCCCAGACAATGTATACTAACGAATGGTCACTTGTTCCTAAATGCAATACACCACTTTCAATGATTTTATTTTCATTGCTTGTATAAATTAAATCAATTATGGTAGAAGAATCAGAGGTTATTCTAGTTGGCTTGTCGAGAACTTAAACTAAAGAGAGGTTGTCACACACCTGTCTTAATCGGTTCGTATAACAATTATTACTACTGACAGTATTATAATCACAAATAAAGTCGCCTAGAAAAATGGTATTTTTATTTTCTTCATCCAGTTTTGTTAATATATTTTCTATTGCATCAAACAAAACAATGCTTGTACCCGGTGATCTGTACCAAGCAATAATTACAATAGGCGATGATTTAGGTTGGTTAATTTCAACTGCAACTAACTCAACTTCATCAGACATCAGGTCTCTTCGTAACCTATGAGATTTTCATTCACATAAATTAAGACCCCTCCTCCGCGAGTACTGCGGTCCTTTCTATACTCAACGTAATCAATGTTGATTCTGGCATCGTGTATGGTATCACATAGCCTAGTCTCATTTAGAGCTAACACATCCAGTTTATATTCCTGAATCGTTACTTTCACTTCGTCAAGATTAGAGATTAGTAATCTTATATTATGGTGGGCAATCCTCAGTCCATGTTTATTTTTTATCTGTAAACAGTCATTTACATGATTTAGTTCAAGTTGATTACCATTCACACAAGATTCTTTATCAAAAGAATGTAAGGATTGGTCTTGAGTAGCACTGTTATTGAAAGGATTCAACTGGGTATTGTTTTCCTCCCTTATATCATAGTCACTTATGCTCTTGGCTGTTTCATCGTCGAAATCGAATTCATTTGATGATATGTCGCTCGATTATGATATCAGAGAATTCAGAGTTTTCATGGCTGTGAGCGTTAGTGACAGGGTCGCCACTCTCTTGCTGGCCGAAAAGCTAATAATCATGATAATAATCTAATGTTGGGCAGAATTTAGCTTTGTGTCCATAGCACATACACTCATAACACTGGATCATGGTGTTGAATCTGCACTTCGATCTGTTCCGATTCAACTCTCCGCAGTTGAAACATCCAGAAATTTTACGGTTGATGTTGCGGGGCATAGTAAGATGAGTACTCTGGTGGGCGTGTCTCTGGTGGGCGTGTCTCGGGTGGGCGTGTCCTGTTACTCAAGGCATCGCTGTAGAGATCGCCAGCTCTGGTGGTGTACTGTTGACTGCTCATCTCAGGCATGGCACGGGTGTCGTATTCATCTGTTGTGGCTGTCTCACCACTAAGATAGTTGGAGAAGTTTCTAGTAAGAACACGAAATCCAGCCTCGTTCAAGTGGATGCCGTCTCGACCGACATGGACATCAGGAAAGATGTTAGCATTATCTATAACTCCCTATCCGTGCTTAGCCAACATGGATTTCATCATCGTGTTGACTTCGCTGATTTGTTGAAGACATGAGTTCTTTCGAATGATTGAGATCCAGATGATTCGTTTCACTGACGGGCAAGACTTTTGAAGGTGCACGCCAATCGACTCAGCCATTGCAACGATTTCATGTGGCTCATTTGATTCTGTGTTATAAGTTCCAACATGAATGATCATTTCTTCTGGTTTAAGATCATTAGCTAGTGGAATTGCAACATCACATATCTGCTCAATCTTGGCTCCAGGAAGTGTTTTACAAAACACTTGTTTTGAGTCAGAAATTTTCTTGGGCTGTATTTTTCTGAGCATGGAATCACCTATTATAAGGACGTTGGAACATTTATTAGTTTTTTTGGAATTGTCTTTCTTGGCGTAGTTGGACGTTTATATTTGCCGTTTGATCATCAATTGTGGTTTCATCGTTTTGAATGTCTTTGATGTTGGAAGAGGGGTCGTTGTCCTTTTGCTTGATGACGGGAGTTTCTGTGTTTGCTCCTTTTTCTTGGCGTTCATGAATGTTAGTCGGGGTTTATTGTCCTCCATTCTAGATCTAGTGCAATCACATTGTCCTGGGTTGTTACCATTGAATCAATAGGAGTCATTGCTTGACCCCATGCTCTGATCAAGTAAGGATAGTAGCTCTTTTTCAATAACACTTAATCGATCAGGAATAGCAACACATCTTTCACACAAGGGCTTATCGTAATCGTTGTCAGTGGGCAATCCACACCAAATACATTGAGTGCTTTCATTAATATCCTCCGTCGGACAGTCCTTTGTCTGTGGTTCATTCATGCATTCCTCGGTTAAGCTATCATCATGACCAATATGGCTGTCATCTCCCTCGTTTCCCATATGAACATCAGATATTGGGTAATCATGATAATCATATGTAAGAGAGAAGTGTTTGTAAATATTGTTCTCCAAATTTGGCAGAATGCGGTTCAACTCACTTTCTATGAATTCGGATTCCGTAGAGTCATTCTCTAGGCAATGGTATGATTGGCGAAGGTGAAATATAGCTACCGATAGGCTAGATTCGGTGATGTATTTCGGCAGCTTATATCTAAAGTTCGGATGCCCAGGTATACCTTTACATGAATTCATTTTGAGCTGCTTAGCCATAATTAGTCAGTATGATACTCGTAGTTAGTTTTAGAGACATAGGGTATAAGAATAATTATGACTGCATTTCTGTCTCACCATTTCCATATCTCCTCATTTGGTGAAGTCAATATTGGAGTGATCGATGTTTCAATCAGAACACATGTGGGACTATGGTTATATGTCGAACCACAGGTATACAGTCACAACATAACTCGGACTCAGAAGAGCACCTTTTTAGCGAACTATATATATATCAAAATGCGCTTATGACAAATATCCTCAACAATAAATCGCCTGTTCTGTCCTATCATGCATCAAAATAGTGAAAACACAGGTGAAATATAGACTCCAAATCAAATCGTTTTCAGTGTCCTAGTTCGTACGTAGTTGTTGATTCCAAATTGTCGAAAACTGTCATGCAATCTATCAGGAGTGCAAAACATGCGAAAAGGGGGCATTTGTTTACCTCTGGTATTGGCTGTGCGCGCGAATATGGCGCGCGCAGAATTGGACGAAATTTTGAAATTCTTAATATGGCCTGAAACGTATGCAAAATGATTTTGAAGCGATTCTGGGCATTGCTAATTTTGAGCGCTCACCGATGCGCAGACGTACGCCTACGCACGCGTCTTGGTATCTAGAATGCATTGGATTGAAATTTACTTTAGCATGACAAATATATAGGAGAAATGACCATCAGAAATGACCATACAGAAATTTTCTGTATACCAGGTATACATTTTTAAACCCATGCACCCCACGGCTTGGTTTGCAGCGTTGATGGTCTCAATATGGCAGACGCCGCGGTGCGCTAGCTTCAGTCCACGCGGGGTGACCGCCCATCCAGTCAGATCAGTGACAATTGTGGAATGTCATCATGCCAAATATGAACCAGTAATGACAATTCGTTATGAAGATATGATCATGAGAAGATATTTACAAAATGGCGCCTGGATGACCCGATGACCTTGAAAAGCTTAATGGAACGTGTCCTTGATAGGCCTGAAGACAAAAAATACATGAATATTAAATCAGCCAATTTTGAGAAATCACGTGGACAAAAATCATAACGTTGGAATAAAAATAAAATAAACGAGACATTTGAATTTGTCACATGATAAATTAGGTGGTCTGTCGGCATCTTTTAGGTTTCGACGTGGATTGTGAAAAATTCGTTGGTAAGACTTTGATAACATTTTAACGTCTCGATAGGAGACTAACGTCATAGAACTTGGATGATTTGATATATCGCAGAATACTTAAAAGGTGAATCAAAGCTTTAGTTCACCTTAACTAATCAGATTTTCTATAGGGTTGTACATAAACTACTGTGCACTGCAATGCAATTGTCATAACGGGCGAAAATCAGCAGTTTGTTTCATTGACTGTGACTGTATATGTAATTATATAGTTAAAGAGGATAGTAATATAACATGTAAAAAGAAAGCAAAAGGAAAAAAATGCCCCCTTCCCTCCAGGACTCGAACAAGGGACCTTGAGAATATGAAGCAAGTGCATTGAAAGTATACCTGCATAACAGCTCATAGAGATAACACGTAGATTCAAAACGGAATTCTGATTTTAGGTTTTCCAGTCAAAATTTCGACATGTTATCGACATTTCTTTAGACAACATATAAATGCATAAGATAGAGAATTTTCTCAGCTGCAACATACTTAAAGATGGGCGAAAATCAAGCAGAAATTACGGAGATGTTGATCAAAAAAGACGAGAATGTAGAATCAAGAAATACATAAAGATTGTGTCCCATAGAGAATACACGTAAAATGAGAAAAATTGATATTGTACCATCAATCGTGAAATTAGACCATGATAACCTCATCAAAATGAGTAACAATGATAACATATTTGTAGAAAATTGTCTCAACTACAACATATCGAAATCTCGGCGAAAATTGATGAAAAATAAGCGAGATAGTCTCAGTTAAAGGCAAAAAATATAACGGCAAAAATTAAAAATCAAAATTTTGAGTTCACATAAGAATAGGATGCCCTCATGATATCGATAAGATAAATTTTTGTCATGGATTCACATCTACAACTTATAACCTTTCAGAATATGTAAAAAAAATTGGGGGTATCCATGCATTTTGAGAAGCTATGGCGGATTTTGAAGGGGCATGTTTTTGCGTGTTTTTACATCATTTTCAACATTGACGCCCGCACGAATTTTGAACTTTGACGCGCGCGTGCGACCTTACGGTTAGTCAAAATCAGTTCTAAATTGATGGAAATTGTTAAGAAAAGTATAAGGAATGCAAAGCAAGTGAAAAAACGGCGTTTTAACGTTATTTGGGATGTGCGCGCGCTTATGACGCGCATCCGGACGCGGACGCGCGCAAATTTTTGAAGTGCTTAAAATGCCCTGAAACGTGTGCAAAATGAATTTGAAGCGATTCTGAGCATTTTTAATTTTGGCGAGCGCGCTGACGCGCGGACGTACGCGTACGCGCGCGCCTAAAAAGATGGAATTGTTTGGACTAATATGAAAATTCATCGTGCCAAACATGAATGAGAAATGACCATCCGTTACGAAGATATGACCCTAAGTTGATTTTCACAAAATGGCGTCTAGATGACGTCACGATGACTCTTTGAACATGAAAATATATGGAACAGCGAAATCTCATTATGACTAATAACTGACCAAAATTTCATGCAATTTGAACCAGTAGATTCTGAGATTTCGAGTGCACAAAAAAGTGTCTAGAATAAAGAAAAATAAAGAAAATTCTGACGAAATTAAGAGGTGATCTGTCAAAGATGACAGACCACCTAACGAGATATTTGAATTCGTCACTGGAGACGAATTAGGTGGTCTGTCAATATGTTCTAGTAAGAGAATGTCTTTTCGGAGGACACAGACACATTTACACACACACACAAAAAAAAAAAAAAAAAAAAAACTACACCAATTATAGAAGGTGGGACTGCCCTGTAAAAACCTGTTTAGATTTTTTTCTAAAGCTATTATCGACCCGAAGACGTCATTTGACGCCCTTGCGCCTGTGTAACTTTTTGTGCAGAATTCTTTGCTCTATCAGATGAGGCCATTTTCAGCTCTGTATCCCCTTCCAAACTGGAGATTGAGTGAAATTTAGGTACAGACCGGAGCTCTGGACTTAAAAAAAAAAAAAATGGAGTAATGCCTGGCATCTGCTCTTGCTTGCCTTGCCTTGGCTGTGCAGGATGTGATGTCTCTCCTAGAACATATAAAAATCCTGGCGAAAATTGACAAACCACAAGCGAGATAGCTACTTTGACATAACGTAATGGATTTCAAATCGAATTGTTGACTTGAGATGAGAATATAAGGACTTTTGAGGGTGAAACCGTTGCTTTTTCTTCATGGATTAAAATCTAGAAGTCCTAAGCTTTCAGAAAATGTCAAAAACTTGGGGTGTCTCCAGCCTTTCTAAGGAGCTATGACGGACTACAAAAGGGCTTGCTTTTGTGCATTTTTGACATTATTTTCCCCATAGACGCGCGCACGGATTTTGAACTTTGGCGCGCGCGTGCGACCTTACGGTTAGTTAAAATTGGTTCTAAGTTGATGGAACTTGTTAAGGAAAGTATCAGAATTGCGAATCAAGTGAAAAAACGGCGTTTTTACGTGATTTAGGACTTGCGCGCGTGGACGCGAACGTGCGCAAATTTTTGAACTGCTTAAAATGGCCTAAAACGTGTGCAAAATGAATATGAGTCGATTTTGAGCATTTTTAATTTTTGCGCGCGCACTGACGTGCGGACGTACGCGTAAATGCGCGTCTTAATAGATGAAAATGTTTGGACTGATATGAACATTCATCATGCCAAATATGAATCAAAAATGACTTTCCGTTATGAAGATATGACCCTAAGCTGATTTTCACAAAATGGCGCCTGGATGACGTCACGATGACCCGATGAACATGAAAATAAATGGAAGAGCGAGATCTTATGACGATTGATAACTATCCGAAATTTCATGCAATTTGAACCAGCCGATTCTGAGATTTCGTCTGCACAAAAATGGTGGGTTGAAGAAATAAAAATAAACGAGACATTTAAATTCGTCACATGACGAATTAGGTGGTCTGTCGGCATCTTTTAGTTTTTGACATGGATAGTGATAAAGTCGTTGGTAAGACTTTTGATAAAATTTTTACTTCTCGATAGGAGACTAACGTCATAGAAATTGGATGATTTGATATTGCAGCATACTGGGAAGATGATCCAAAGCTTGAATTCACCTTAACTACTGTGCACTGCATTGCAATTGTTATAACGGGCCAAAATCAGCAGTTTATTTCATTGACTGTGACTGTATATGTAATTATATAGTTAAAGAAGATAGTAATATAACATGTGAAAAGAAAGCAAATGGAAAAATTTGCCCCCCCCCCCCTTCCGTCCGGGGCTCGAAGCAGGGATCTTGAGCATGTGAGGCAAGTGCTTTGAAGGTATACCTGAAAACAGCTCATAGAGATAACACGTAGATTCAAAACGGAATTCCAATATCAGGTTTTCCAGTCAAAATTTTGACATGTTTTCGACATTTCCTTAAAAAATGATCCGTCTAAGATGACAGACCACCTAATAAATAAATGAATAAACAAAAAAATTCCAACAAAGTTAAGAGGTGATCTGTCGATCGACAGACCACCTAATAAAAGGTGATCTCTCATAGATGACAGACCACATAATGTAATAAAACCGAAAATGGCATAAAACTTTTTAATTTGCAAGCAAAGGGCTATAGACAGGTTAGTACGTCTCATTCGTCGTCATGATAAAATTTTGACAAAATAAAGAGGTGACCTGTGGATGAAAAGACCACCTTATTATAGGAGGAAAACCAGGCACCATGAAAAAAGGATTAGTGTTAATAGGCAGTTCGTCATTTTACAGACGGAGCTAAAAGCGTTTACTCGTAAATATAGCACAATTTTACCTTAATGAATAAGGTAAACTTTGTCATTTCTACTTACATTTTTTTTCCTCTATCAATTTCACCTCTGAAATGTTTTCCCAGGTTTTCCTCAGACATTTTTACTTCTGACATTTTTTTCATCTGACATTTTTATCACTGAGACTTTTTCCTCTAACATTTTTACCTGGCACCGTACTTTCAACTTCTTTCTTCGTTGTTTCGAGGAATAAATTCTTTGAATTACTCAAACCGGATTTAGCCCCTTTTGAATTAGAAAAATCTTTCATATTATTCAGTTGTTCATACACATACCTTTCGGTAGGATCTCTCACGATCATGATGATTTTTGCCTGTGGTTGCACGGCATGGATCAGGTCAGCATTAGTGTAGTTCCTTTCCTTAGAACCCCACATATCCCAAATATCAAAAGATGTGCTGATTGATGCATCTCCTTTAAAGGAACAAGACAAAACGAGACATTTGAATTCGTCACGAGACGAATTAGGTGGTCTGTCAAAATCTTATTGCAAAAGAATATCACTCTCTTTAAAGAAAAAAAAACAACAAACATCAGAGCTACAACATACTTGAAGAAGGCCAAAAATCAAAGAGGAATAACGGAGCTGTTGCTCAAAGAAGATAGAGAGGTAGAATCAAAATTTGAGAAAAACTCAGGTCCCATAGAGAATATACGTAGAATAAATTGACATGCCTCTATTTATCGTAAAATCGAACTACGGCGGAATATAAAAAGGCATGTTTTCTCGCATTTTTGCGTTATTTTGCACAGAGACGCAAGCGCAGATTTTAAACTTTGGCGCGCATACGACCTTATGGTAGGTTGAAATCGATTATAAATTGTCTGAAATCGCCAAGAAAATTATCAGGGGCCTGTTGCATAAAACTTTTGCCAGACTTTTTTTCTAGCAAAAAAAAAGTCTGGCAAATTTTTATGTAATGAAAAACTATGGCAATTTTTTTTTGCCGTAGTTTTCTCAAATTTTGCCATAAAAAACTCCAGCAAAAGTTTTATGCAACGGGCCCCTGGAGTGCAAATCATGCGAAAAAATGGCATTTTTACGCTTTGCATTGGTTGCACGCGCAAATATGGCGCGCGCAGACGCGGACGCGCGCAAATATTTGAAATGCTTGAAATTGCCTGAAACGTGTGCAAAATGAATTGGAGACGATTCTGAACATTTTTAATTTTTGCACGCGCGCTGACGCGATGACGTACGCGTATGCACGCGTCTAAGTAAATGGAATTGTTTGGACTGATATGGACATTCATGATGCTAGATATGAATCAGATATGACTTTCCGTTATCAAGATATTATCATTACAAGATTTTCACAAAATGGCGCCTTGATGACGTCATGATGACTTGATGACCCTGAAAACCTTGCTAGCACTTTTTCTCAATAGGCCTGATAATTGACGAAAATTTAACGAAAATCGAATGGACAGAATTTCAGTTATCTTTAAAAATGGGAAAAATAAGAATAAGAACGAGAATAGAATTCATCATAGACTCGTGACGAATTAGGTGGTCTGTCGGCGTCTTTTAGGTTTTGACATGGACAGTGAGAAAGTCATTGGTAAAGACTATTGATCAATATTTACGTCTGGATAGGCGACTGTCATAAAAGAAATTGGACGTTTTGATATCGCAGTATAGTGAAAGGTTGAACAAAAGGTTAATTTCACGTTAACGAATCAGATGTTCAATAGGGTTTACATAAACTAATGTGCACTGCATTGCAATAGTCGTAACAGGCAAAAATAATGTTTATATTGATAGTGACTTTGCCTATGTAATCATGCTCAAAGGGGATAGTAATATACAAGGTAAACAGAAAGGAAAAGGAAAATATTGCTTCCTCCCCGGGACTCGAACCAGGGACTTTGCGTTTGTGAGGCAAGTGCATTAATTCCAGGATACAGCTCGTAGAGATAACACGTAGATGGAAAACGGAACTCGCATATCTTATCTTCCAGTTAAAATTTGTACATGTTCCCGATATCTGATGGAAAAAAAATAAATGCAAGTTCCGCTTGAAGAATTTTGTCAGCTACGAAATACCCAAAGCTGGGTGAAAAAAAAAACGAGTAAAAATAGTTGAGCTGTTTCTCGAAGAAGACGGGGATGTCTTGTCAAAATTGAAGTTCGTGTTACCATCAAAGATACTCCTTCTACTCTACAATTCATTAATTTTACCTCATTTACAATATGGTGATATGTTATGGATTAATGCATCGAACACTTTGTTAAATCGTTTACATTTGTTGCAAAATCGTGTAATACGCATAGTTGCTAAATCTCATTATTTGGCCCATACCAACAATCTGTTCAAACAATTTAGGGTTCTGACTGTATATGAATTAAGTAAGTTACAATTGGGATAATTCATGTACAGGTCTGAAAAGGGGTTATTGCCTAACTCATTCCAGAACTGGTTTAGGTGTAACAGTGATGTACATCATCACAATACCCGAAACTCTAAGAAGCTGCATAGTATTTATTACAGGACTGCTATTGGTCAAAAAAGTGTCAAATATCAGGGTTACCTTACATGGTCTGCTTTAGATGACAGTATCAAACAATCTGCATCGTTACGACAGTTTAAGCTAAAATATAAAAAGTATCTTTGTAATTCTAAATAGTCCATCATTTTTAGTCATAATAGTAATAATTATACATGTACGTTTCAAATCGCAATTATGTTTTTCATCAGGTCAATCTCATCAAATTATAAAACCAGACATTTAAAGGGAGAGCCCACCCTGGGGATGGATATTGGTTCGGGTGATGGTGGAGAGGGGGGAAGGATGGGTCGGTGTTGGGGAGGGGGCTCGGTCGGGTGAGTTCAGGTTGGGAATAGAGGTTGTGAACTTCTTGGTCCTGTGATTGGTCGGGGTGGGTTGGCGGCTCTTCGTGACGTGGCATCCGCTTCCTTGTGGAGTTTTTGTGAACCGTGTATGGTGGCAGTTAGCATTCGCTGACTGCACTCTGCACGCTTCAGGGCGCAGAACGGTCATATCAGTGATCCTATTGTTCTGTGCTCGGGAGTGTTGGGGTGTGATCGGTAAAATAATGTTGACTGGGTTTATGTGCAGTTATTGCTTGTGTAGAGTGTGTGTGTGTTAGGGGGTAGCTGCGTGCGTGTCTATATCTAAGGATGTTTTGGGGTGTTTCAGAGGTTTTAGTATCGAGTGATTGGGGGGGGGGGGGGGTGGGCTCGGGTGCTGTGTTACGGGGCTGCCGACTTGTCCGTACTTGGTTGCAGGGAGAGGGGTTCACGACTTTCCTGTTTCTCGATGATATTTCTTTTTCTCTCTTTTCCTTCTTCTTTCTATCTTCTTTATTCTTTTTACTTCTTTTTCTTCTTGTTTTTTTCTTTCTTCTTCTTTTTCTTCTTCTTCTTCTTATTTTTCTTCTTCTTCTTCTTCTTCTTCTTCTTATTTTTCTTCTTCTTCTTCTTCTTCTTCTTCTTCTTCTTCTTCTTATTTTTCTTCTTCTTCCTCTTCTTCTTCTTCTTCTTCTTCTTTTTTTTTTTCTTTTTCTTCTTCTTTTCTTTTCCCCTGCCCTGTCCCTCTTTTCCCTCCGCCTTTTACTCGGCCACACATGTTCTCAGGGTGGACTTCCCCTTTAAATACTCAACGGGGCTAGACTAGACAAGCTTTGCTTTTTCTAGCCGAGCCCACATTATGCTTTCTTCTTCTCCCCCCTTTTTCTTGTTTTTTCGATGTTTTTATTGTTTTATGTGTTTGAATTCGTGATTTATATTGTATTATTTGTATAATTTTCTGATTTTTAATGTGGAAATCAATAAAAATGAAAAAAAATGGAAAAATGTATAATCAATAATTCAGTAAAGGTCATGTCCCATAGACAATACACGCCAAATGTAAAAAAACGACATGCCTCCGTTTATCGTAAATTTATTCCATGATGCCGCTATCAAAAATTATATCACAAAATTTGTAAAGAATTATCTCAGTAATAACATACTGAAATCCCGGCGAAAATTGACCAATAATAAGCGTGATAGTCTTGATTAAATGTAAAAAAATATGACATCATAAATGAAAAAAATGAAATTTTGAGTTCACATGAGAAAATGGCGACGTTTCAACCATTTGACCCCCCATTTTGTTCATGAAATAAAACCTTCAACTCAGAGGCTTTCAGAAAATGTAAAAAGAAAATTGGGGGGTCTCGGACCTTTTTAACGAGCTATGGCGGATTTCAAAAGGGCATGTTTTCGCATGTTTTTACGTTATTTGCCACATAGACACGCGCAAGGATTTTGAAGTTTGACGCCCGCGTGCGGCCTTATGGTCAGTTAAAATTTACGTTCAATTGATGGCAATTGTCAAGAAAAGTATCAGGATTGGAAAACAAATGAAGAAACGGCGTTTTTATGTCATTTACTACTTGCGCTCGCGCAAAACGCGCGGAAATTTTTGAAATGCTTAGAATTGCCTGAAACGTGTGCAAGACGGTTTTGAGACGATTCTGAGCATTTTAAAATTTTGCCCGCGCACTGAAGCGCGGAAGTACGTGTACGCACACGACTTGTTCAGATTAATATGAACATTCATCATGCCAAATATGAATCAGAAATGACATTCTGTTATGAAGATATAACCTATAGGCGATTATTACAAAATGGCGCCTAGATGACGTCACGATGTCTTGATGACTTTGGAAATTTAAGGGAAAACACGTCTTCTTTAGCGTAATGAGTGTGTAAAATATCATTAAGATGGACCGTTTAGTATAAAAAATATCACGGCTGACAGATTGGTGGATGATTGGTCTTTAAGGGAAATACCATTGAAATTGCTGTATTTTATTTGATTACTGAGAGGAAAGCTTCAAATTTTTTTACAATTTTTTATATTTTTTTAAAGATAAAATGGACACGGAAACCCCCAAAGATACACACTTATTTTTGTAGGAAAAGTCTTAATTATGGAAAACGATGCCGACACTTAAAAAAAAAAATGAAAAAAAATGAATTGATCCAGGTTCTGTTTTTGCGTGTGAGTGATGTTTGTGCAAGATGTGATGTCTGTTTCAACTTTGAAGAGGATTCATGATCCCGTTTGGAAGATATGACCATTTGTTGATTTTTGACAAAATGGCGCCTGGATGACGTTATGATGATTTTTTGACCTTGACAAAAAATGTGCAACTTGAACTTGTGCTGACTTATAAGTGACCAAAATTTGAATGGAAAGGACAATGTCGACTTTTAGTTATCAAATATGCTGTAGTCTATGCTAGATGCTTTACGCTGCATATATATATATATACAGTGCGTTCCTCCAAAAAAACTTTACACTTTTGAAATGGCCGCCAAATGAAAAATACAAGATTCTGGAAGAAAAAGGTTTATATGTATGGATAGCTCATCGACTCAACTTTCACATGAGACCAAAAAGGCCGAAAATAATTCATGCTTGGGTGAGCACTGCTCACTTTTGTAAAGGGTATGAAAATTAGGTTGCGCAGGAATTGCACCTTTCAATTTGTGAGAGATGAGTCCTTTGGAGGTTACTGAATTGAGGGTGATATGATGAATTCATGATCAGTTGCAATCAGTTAAGGTTTGCTGAGTGAGTTTTATAGTTTATTAAATCCAAATTTTATGCATGAGTGAATGGGAATTGCATTCATTATTGTAGCATTGTACCTTTCCCTGGTAGACTCAGTGGTGTGTTCAAGGGAGTTAGGATTGGGTGATGGTACATGTTGCAGGCCGGAGGTGAGATAGGGTAAGACTTTGTTAGGTAGATGGGATGAGGGTCAAAGGGACAGTATGCCCCCCCCTCTCTCTCTCTCTCTCTCATTTGATTCCTGTGTGCTAGTGCATATCTTGATATTCTTGTCTCCATTCCAAAATATCCAAACCACCTTCCCTTATCCCTTATGAAGAGAGCAAGATTTTGCATTGAAGGAGGAGGTGGACATGTGGACCACTGAACTTGCAAACTTTGATTTTTAGTTTCCATTATCATTTATTTCCCCATTTTCTCTCATACAAGATGGATGAAATAGTTGTAAAATTGAAATGAATGAAAATCAACTGAAAACAAAGACTGACATGTTCATTTTACCAATTTGTGTTACACTGTACCATTTTTCTTGCCCGAAACTCAACTGCTAAAATGACTGGTTGGTTGGATAAATTTTGATTGAGTGACTGACTGAGTTATTGATTAATTATGATTGATTTATTGAATAATCCATTGATTGAATCAGCTAAATGGGAATTGAATGCTTGATTGATTAACTGATTGACTGATACATTGATTAGTTGAATGATACCTAAATATTGATTGTCTAACTTACGGTATTGGTTGACTGACCGATGGAATGCGATTGACTTCAGGTGTTAATGGGTGACACCAGTCCCAGTCCAATGTTGGAAATGCAGGTAGAATTCGGGATAGGGGAATGTGGTCGGGATGTTTTGGAGAGGAGACCAACGGATGTGAATTGTCAAGATATGCAAAAGCCACTGGCGTAAATCCCGGGGGGATGGGGGGATATATCCCCCACTTCTTGGAGAGGGGGGGGGGGGGGGGGGGATGGCGTGTACAAATATCCCCCCCCCCCCACTTTTTAAGAAAGAAAATATATTTCAATTAATCCGTTAGTAAAATCTTTGAATATCTGTCATAAACAACCATCATATTTTAGAATTTCTATTTGAAAATGCGATTGAAAACCAAAAAAGTGGTTATTTTTGGCTCGCTCGCTTCGCTCGCTCGCAAAATAAATAGTAAAATGTGTGTAAGGGGTCTGTTGGGGTTAGTGAGTGTGTGTGCTTATACTTAAGTGTGAGATCGACAGAAAAAAAAATCGTCAAAAAAGTCAATCATCCCCCCACTCCTCAGAGTGGATTTACGCCGGTGGCACAAGCACAGCCAGGAAGAGAGAGAGAGAGAGGGGGGGGGGGGAGAACATGTATGTCCTCTTAACCCTTATCCCATCTACCCAACAAAGTCCTACCTTACATCTCACCTCCCCTGCACCATGTACCATCACCCAATCCTGACTCCCATGAACACACCACTGAGTCTACCAGGAAAAAGTACAATGCTACAATAATGAATGCAATTCCTGTTCACTCATGCATAAAATTTTGATTTAATAAACCATAAGATTCACTCAGCAAATATAAACTGACTGCAACTGATCATAAATTTATCATATCATCCTCAATTTTGTAACCTCCAAAGGACTTACCTCTCACAAAGTGGAAGGCGCAATTCCTGCGCAACCTAATTTTCATACCCTTTACAAAACTGAGCAGTGCTCACCCAAGTGTGAATTATTTTCGGCCTTTTTTGGTCTCATATGAAAGTTGAGTCCATGAGCTATCCATACACATAAACCTTTTTCTTCAAGGATCATGTATTTTTCATTTGGCGGCCATTTCAAAAGTGTAAAGTTTTTTTTTTTTTTTTTTTGGACGCACTGTGTATATATATATATATATATATATATATATATATACCGTGTGTCCCCCCCCCAAAAAAAAAAAAAAACTTACACTTTTGAAATGAAAAAATACATGGTTATGGAGGAAAAGGTTTACATGTATGGATAGCTCATGGACGCAACTTTCATATGAGACCAAACAGGCTGAAAATCATTCATGCTTGGGTGAGCACTGCTCACTTTTTTAAAAGGTATGAAAATTAAGTTGCGCAGGAATTGCACCTTTCAATTTGTGAGAGATGAGTCCTTTGGAGGTTACAGAATTGAGGGTGATATGACTAATTCATGATCAGTTGCAATCAGTTTAAGTTTGCTGAGTGAATTTTATGGTTTATTAAATCAAAATTTTACGCATGAGTGAACGGGAATTGCATTCATTATTTTAGCAGTGTACCTATACCTGGTAGACTCAGTGGTGTGTTCATGGGAGTCAGGACTGGGTTATGGTACATGTTGCAGGAGAGTGAGACAGGGTAAGACTTTGTTGGCTGAAAACATGGGATAAGGGTGAAGAGGACAGTAATCCCCCCCCCCCCCCTGTCTTTCTCTCTATTGCTTCCTGTGTACTGGTGCATATCTTGACAATTCACATTCTTTGGTCTCCAATCCAAAGTACTAGTATTCAAACCACCTTCCCTTATCCGTTATGAAGAGAGCAAGTTTTTGCACCGAAGGAGGAGGTAGACATGTGGACCACTGAACTAGCAGACTCTGATTTTTAGTTTCCATTATCACTTATTTCCCCCTTTTTTCTCTTACAATATGAATGAAACAGGTGTAAAATTGAAATGAATGAAAATCAACCGAAAACAAAGACTGACCTGTTCATTTTACCAGCTTGTGTTACACTGTACCGTATTTCTTGTCCCAAACTTAACTGCTGAAATGAGTGGTTGGTTGGATGTACTTTGATTGACTGAGTTATTGATCAATTATGATTGATTCATTGAATAATTCATTGATTAAAACAGCTGAATGGTGATTGAATGCTTTATTGATTAACTGATTGACTGATACATTGTTGATTAACTGATTGATAACTAAATGTTGATTGTCTAACTTGCGGTATTGATTGATTGACCGATAGAATTCAATTGACGTCAGGTGGCAATGGGTGATACCAGTCCCAGTCCAATTTTGGAAATGCAGGTAGAAGTCAGGAAAGGGAATGTGGTCGGGATATTTTGGAGAGTATCTATGTAAAGATGAATAATAAATGTCTTATGCCATGTGTTTGAATTTAATGAAAAAAAATTGGAAGAAGAGGTGAAATTGTTGATCTAAAAACGATACAAAAAATCTTTTTTCCCCTGCCAAAAGTTGTCATTTTGTAAGGCTTTTTATACTTGAGCCCAAATAATTTTTACATGACCACAAAGCTGAATATCTATGCTTTATGAAAATACCAATTTTAACACATGAGCACTCTTTACACAGACCAAGTGCAATTACCAGCCCAAAACCATAAATACTGCTCTGTGATTGGTTCATTCAGACCACACACTCATCCTAGAATCCTAACGGTCACCTGCTGAGTCACTGAAGGTCACACTCTCCATGTGGCAATCTGTTCAAAACAACCGCGCTGGCATGATTCTGACCTTATTCAGCCAATCGGAACACTGGATTTCATGCTGATCTAAAAATCAAGAAATCTCGTCCTGAACTCCGTTGGGAAAAGTGTGCTTTTGACCCGATTAAAAGGTGCCCCACATTAAGAATGGTATTTTAAGAAAATACAGACTTTCAGCTTTATTTTGATGTAAATGTTATTTGGGCTCAAAATAAAAAGTTTTGCACAATCTGCAAGAGAAGTGAGAGGAAGAGAATTGTGTTTTGAAGCATCTTTTTTCACCCTAATTTACACATATTTCCCCAAAATATGTTATCAAAATGAATACAAAAAATTTAAAGTGTGATATTTACTCTTTTCAATGGTGTACCAACCAATGATTTTACTTGATGATAAAGTAGTAAAATTCTTCCAGATAGAAAGTCTCATAATTCATGAGATTTGACAAGATGGAAGATTTGGCCACGAGAGCATTTACGTGAATCCTGCTTATTTGCTCATTACCACACTGACCCGTCGACTGGCTGACTTACCTCTAACAAATTGGAAGGCGAAATTCCTGCCAACCTATTTGTCATACCCTTTACAAAAAGGAGCATTGCTCATCCAAGCATAAAATATTTCCAGCCATTTTGGTCTCATGTGAAAGTTGGGTCCATGAGCTATCCCTAAATATAAACCCTTTCCACTAGAATCACACATTTTTTTTATTTGGCAGCCATATCAAAAGTGTAAAGTTTTTTTGGGACACACGGGTAAATAAAAATTTTATTTTCGCCCAGCTTCGAGTATGTTGTAGCTGAGAATATTTGCTCTCTTATAAATTTGATGTCGGAAACATTTGGGAAATTTAACTGGAAGATATGATATTAGAATTCCTTTTTCCATCTACGTGTTATTTCTATGGGGTGTTCTCTGGTTTTTCCTTTCAAGCACTTCCCTCACATACTCAAGGTCCCTGGTTCGAGTCCCGGAGGGAGGGGAGGGAGGAGTTATTTTTAAAGAAACTTTTGCTTTCGTTTTACCTTATATATTACCATCCCCTTTGACTATGATTTCATATTCAGTCACAAGCAATGCAGGTAATTTCCTAAATTTGGCCTGTTACGACTATTGCAATCCAGTGCACAGCAGGGGTGGATACAGTCTTCTCCAATAGGAGGGGGGTATTTTTCAAAACCCAACCGCCCCGAAGCGAGGAGAAACGTATGGTTTAAGACTGCGCTCAGTGGCGTAATAAATAAGATTATTTTGTAAGTAATCCCCCTCCCCCCCCCCCCCGCGGGGTAGATGCGCCTATATCTTGAAATAATCTTTAATTAAGGAATTAAAAAAATCTTTTTCCTCAGCAAAAAAGGAAAAGATGGATAATGCGAGCGCGAAGTGCGAGCTGTAGATTTTTAACATCCCAAATGAAGAAAATTGTGCATTCTAAGGTACATATTGATTTTATAACTTATGAAGACAAATATCTTCTTCTTCTTTACGTGCCTTGCCAGAGTTTGACGTTGGCGGCCATGCATCTGAAATTTATCCTATCTGGAGGCCATGTGACTGAAACTTGTCCTATCTTGAGCTCATTGTCAGCATGCCCGCCGGGGGAAGGGAGAAAGAACATCAAATAATTTACCGTTATAGTTCCGTGAATCAGGGCCATCAAAAATGCTTAAAAATTGGAGCATTATTAAGTTTAGTCAATATATGTTAAGGTTGCCCATCCAAGGGGCGTCGCTAGACCTTTTTCAATGGGGAGGGGAGGGGGGGGGGGGGTGTAGAGGCCACTGATTACCGACAAACAATGCCATCGATTACCGACGACCAACGTTTACTACTTAAACCCTATAAAGCTCAGGGGGCACTTTCAATTGTGTGCCTTTTTCACATTTTCCTTCGTCTCTCCTACACCCGGTAGGATGCGAAAGTCATTGTGATTTGTTTAGCATTGTGCGCGCCTGCAAAAGGCGCCTGGCTGGAATGCTCCCTAGGGAGTGGAGAAGGTGCATGCATTGTATGCGGGTAAGTCTGAATCCGATGACCGGGGTAATAATATTTCTGTAAAGCGCTTAGAGACTCTCTTGGAGATGTATTAGGCGCTATATAAATCCAGAATATTATTATTATTATTTTCATTCAATTTCAACCAGATTTGGTGACTTTTACAAGTATTCGAGGTAGCGCAGCGAACAAGGAAATGAATCTCCTTTTCGTTTTAGAAGTGATTATTCTTCATCAAAATACCAGATGGGCCAATATGATATTTAAATCATGAATTTGGTCACTTCGCTTGCAGAATTCATTCGCTTTCCCCAAACATCCCATATCTAAATAAAATATGAGCTGGTTGAGGTGATTATCCTTCATTAAGATACACGATGGGCCGAAAGGTATCTAGATTATATATTTGGTCACCTCGCTTGCCCGATTCTTTTGTTATTCCAAACGATCCGGTGTCTGAATATTGTACGAGCGAGCACAGCGAGCGAGGAAAAATAAACACCCTGTTTTCATTTTTTTCGTCAAAATACACTTAGGCCACAGCGGTCACCTCGCTTGCCGAATCCATTCGCTTTCAAAAACTATTTTGTATCTAGATATAATACGAGCGAGTGAAGTGCGCGAGGGAAAATATATATACTCCTTTTCATGGCTGAGGTAGTTATTCTTCATAAAAATACACAAGGGGCCGAAAGGTATCCATATTATATATTTGGTCACCTTGCCCAATTCTTCTGTTATTCCAAAACGATCCGTACTCGAATATTATACCAGCGAGCGTGATTTCGTCAAGATACTCTCAGATCAGTAAGATATCCAAATCATATATTCGGTAACCTCGCGTGTCGAACTCTTCTGCTTTTCGGAAACGATCCCCCATGTGAATATCATACACCCCTTTTCCATAGAATAAGTGTTATTTTGTCATCACAATACATTTAAACATATATCTAAATTGTGTATTCGATTGTCTATATGCCAAAAAGGCGGAACTATCCTTCAATTATACGAGCGAGCGCAGCGAGCGAGGCAAATTATACATTCTTCTTCATCGTAGAAGTGTTATTTCGTCATCAAAAATACAGATATCTAAATGACATTCTATCACCTATTTGCCGAATATTGACTCTTTTTGGCACCTCCCTTGCCGTCTTAAACCATTCTGTTTCTACCAGGGCGAAGCGAGCGACCGACGAAATTTTTATAGTCCATCATTTCCCCCCGACTCCACATATGCACCGTACCTGCAAGCATAACGCCGAAATCTCTCTTTCTCTCTCCGAGACTTTTCTTCTCTTTACCTTGTCACCACTGTTTTCTCAACCATGTTCTTCCTTGTTTTCCTCTTTTCCTTTTCCCCCCTCTCTTGTCTCTCTTCCCTTTTCTTTTTCTTCCTTCTCTTTTCCTTTTCTTTTTCCTACTTTTTCTTCTCTCCTTTTCCTTTGTTCTCTTTCCTCTTTCTTTTCTTTTTCGTGTTTTCTTTCTTTTTATCTTTCCTCTTCTCATTTTTTCTCCCCCTTTTTCTTCTCCCCCACACCTTCCCCGTTATCGACGGCCCTGGCCCTTCCGACATTGCGATTAATCATGGATTATTGAGAATGATACCTCTCCCGAGTTTTATTGTGGGGGTAAGTCACTGTCAGGCACGTAACTAGGATTTTTGAGGGGGCTCGACTCTCGAAATGGACCTTTTTGAGGAAGTAAAAAATTATTTCGAGCGCGAAGGGCGAGCCGAAATTTTAGTTTGTACCTGAATCCAGGGCAATTTTGCCTCTCATATATTCTTGAACTCCCTCTAAAACTGATGATAACCGAATTAACCTCTCCCTAAAATTGCGTGAGCGAAGCGCGAGCGGAGAAATCTCCATAAAATGAATTATACTTCTTAGCAATTCTTTCTTATAACTCTCAAAATAAAAGCATGCGAGCGTGAAGCGCAAGCGGAAATTTTGCCATAGCCTGACCTGTGTTTGTTTTGTTCAAGCGAACACCCCCCCCCCCCGTTATGAAAAAAAACTCCGTTTTTTTCACTTGATTTGCAATTTTGAGACATTTTTTTTTTTACCATTTCCATCAATTTATAATTGATTTCAACCGACAACAAGGCCGCAAGCGTGAGTGAAAGTTCAAAACCCGTGCGCGCGTCTATGGGGAAAATAACGTAAAAACATGCAAAAACATGCCTCTTAAATATCTGCTATATCTCGTTAAAAAGCATGAGGACCCCCCCCCCCCCCCCCATTTTTTTTTTTACATTTACTGAAATCATATGGGTTGAAAATTTGAATTCATGAAAAAAATTGGGAGGTTGAACAGTCGGAACGTCATCATAATCTCATATGAACTTGAAATTTCACTTTTTCAATTATGACGTCATATGTTTTGTTATTTAATCAAGACTTGCTCGATTATTGTTGATCGATTTTCGACAGGATCTCAATTTGTTGTAGCTGAGACAATTCTCTATCATCAAGCTTGCCTTCATTTTTCATTTTGAGAACGGGATCATGGTCTAATCTTACGTTAAACGGAGGGATGTCAATTTTTCACGTTTTGCGTGTATTGTCTATGGGACATGACCTTTTCCTCATTCTTGATTCTACATTCCCGTCTTTTTTTTTTTTAGCAACAGCTCCATTATTTCTGGTTGGATTTCGCTCAGCTTCGAGTATGTTGTAGCTCAGGCAATTCTCCACCTACTAATAACCTTCATTTTTCCATTCTGATTACCTCATGATATTTAGTAGCAACTTAAAGGCTTTCAGGTCAGAATTTTCCATATTTCGGTGTTATAAATATGCAGAATAATGCATTTAACATAGACTACAGCCTATGCGATAACTCAGAGTCGGAATTGTCCTTTTTATTCAAATGTTGGTAACTCACTAGTCACTACAAATGTAAGTTGCACAATTTTTGTGAAGGTCCAAAATCACCATGACGTCATCCAGGCGCCATTTTGTCAAAATCAACATATGGTCATATCTTCCAAACGGGATAATGAATCCTCTCGAAAGTTGCAACAGACATCACATCTTGCACCAACATCACGCGCACGCAAAACCAGAACCCTGGATCAATTCATTTCAACGGTTCCCCCCCCCCCCCCTCTCCCTTTTGCATCCCTGGCAATAGCGGGCGCTAACATGACTATGCGACGGGCTAAAGACTTGGGAATTGCTTCATATGATAGGGCATGAAATTCTGCACAAAAGAGTGAGGTGTAAGATTTTGCGTTTAATGGTCATCTTCAGGGTGAAAATGGCGCTCAAAGTCAAAATTTGCATATGCTGTTTTGGAAATTGGCTGAAAATTGGGGCCGTTTGTCCTCCGAAAACGGCCTTACTTTACCTGTTGAAATGCAAGGGACTTAAGACTGGGTTCATTATGATAGAGCATCAATTTCTGAACAAAAGTTGTAGTAGGTACACAAGTTTCAAATGTGCAATGACGGGCCAGAAATGGCCTTCAAAGTAGAAATAGCGCATTTGGCTTAAGGCAGGCGCGAAGTTTTTAGGTGGTCTGTCATATTATGACAGATCACCTCTTAATTTCGCTGGATTTTTTTTTTATTCTTTTAATTAGGTGGTCTGTCATTTATGACAGATCACCTTTTAATTTCGTCATAATTTTCTTACTCTTATTCTCTTTTTTTTTGTTCCACTTTTTTGTGGAGTCGTAATCTCAGAACTGGCTCAGTCATTTTTTGTCAAATTTCCATGACTTATGAGTCGTCACGAGATCTCGGTTTTAAACTCATTTTCAAGTTCATCGGGTCATCGTGACGTCATCCAGGCGCCACTTTGTAAATATCATTTCTTGATCATATCTTCATAACGGAATTTCATTTCTTATTCATATTTGGCATTTATTTATTTTATTTATTTCTTCTCCACTCGTGGGCTGGATGGCCCTCTTCAGCGACAGGCTTTTCTTCTGAGGGGTCCAGTGGACACGTTTAAAAAAATACAAACATACAATGTACAAATACATATATAAAAGAAAACATAAATCAATCCTATACAAGGTAAGGTACGAATACAAATTAAAAACTTATACAAAAAAAAGAAGTGGGATTGGGATGGTGGGGGGGGGGTAAGCATGCAGTAAGGGGGGATTATAATAGGTGTTGAGCTAATGAGGTCCTAAGCTTTATCTTGAAGGTAGTAAGAGAAGTTTCAGGAGGGATGTACGATATCAACTTGTTCCATAGCTTTCCTCCCTGAAACAATAAACGTCTTATGCCATATTCAGTTTTGGGGCAGTTCAAAGCCAGTTGGTCTTTTCCAGACTGTGTTTTATATATAGATTTACGGGAAACAAATATATCGCTAAGATATGGTGGGCCAAGACAATGTACGGATTTAAACATGACAACGACCAAATGTTTGGCCCAACGAATTTTTCGATCATCCATATTAAGTGAAGAATAAAGGAGTTTCGATGGATATTTATGGTCAACCTGTAATACAGTTTTCAATGCTCTATTTTGTAATGTTTGCAATTTCTTATAATTGGTTTGGGAAGTTTTTCCCCATACAGTGGAACAGTAATCGAATTGTGACTGAATAACAGATTTGTAGAAAATCATAGCAGTTGATTTACTAATAATGGGTCTTATTCTTTTTAGTAAATATAGACTTTTCAGAACTTTCGATTTAACATGGTCTGTTTGTTTGTTCCAATTAAGGTTTTCATCTATGTAAATCCCGAGATATTTACAAACGTTTACTCTGTTGATGACAACTCCATCAATTGTCATATTTAATGTTTTAGTTATATCATTCCACTTATTCAGCCTTTGTTTACTACCAATTACCATTTCTTCTGACTTTCTTATGTTAAGAGCTAGTTTGTTCTGCTTCAACCATTCAGAAATAATGGCTAAATCTTCATTCAGCTTATGGTAGATATTCAGTGGGTTTGTGTCTATATAAAAAAGGCAACTGTCATCAGCATAGAGTGCCAAATGACTATTTCTTATTTTATTGGGAAGATCATTTGAATATATTGAAAACAGAATTGGGCCTAACAATGAACCTTGTGGTATCCCGCAAAGGACGTTCCTAATACCAGAGGTTATACCATTTACTTGAGTATACTGTTGTCTATCACACATAAATAGTTCTCGAACCACTTAATAGCTTTTTCATCAAAACCGTATAAATCTAGTTTCTCCAGTAATATAGAATGATCTACACTATCGAAAGCTTTCTTGAGGTCAATCATTACAACACCAATTAGGTTTCCCTGATCAATTGCTGACATCCATGTGTCAGTTACATTAAGCAGTGCTCCTTGAGTAGAGTACTTTGGTTTAAAACATTATTGACAGGGTGAAAGTAAGTTGTATTTCTCCAAATATTTGTAAACCTGGCCATATACCATCTTTTCCATTATCTTAGCCAATACAGAAAGATCGGTCTATAGTTGTTCAAAATATTTTTGTTCCCACCTTTAAAAATGGGTGTTACCCTGGCAAGTTTCGACTGGCTTGGAATTTTGCCTGTATTCAGCGAAAGGTTCAAAATATATGTCATGAATATTCATATCAATCTGAACAAATTCCTCTTTTTACACGCGCCCGTACGCGTGTACGTCCGCGGGTCAGTGCGCGCGCAAAATCTAAAAATGCTAAAAATCGGTTTTCTATCAAAGCAAAATCCATTTCAGGCCATTTTAAGCATTTCAAAAATTTCTGCGCGTAAGCGCCCGCCCGCTAGTATTGCGCGTGCGCAGCTTGTAGATAACGTGAAACGCCGTTTTTTCACTTGATATGCAATTCTGAGACATTTATTGACTATCTCCATCAATTTACAATCGATTTCAACTGACCGTAAGGCAGCACGTGCGCTTAAAATTTTAAATCAGTGCCCGCGTCTATGGGGCAAATAATGTGAAAACATGCTCCTTTAAAATCCACCATAGCTCGTTAAAATTCATGGGGACCCCCCACTTTTTAAAAAAATTTCTGAAAGCCTATGAGATGATGATTTGAATTCATGGAAAAAAAATGGGGGGTCGAAAGGTCGAAACGTCGCCATATTCTCATGTAAACTCAAAATTTCATTTTTTCTGTTATGACGTCATAATTTTTTTTATTTTACTCAAGATTATTTCGCGTGCTATTGGTCAATTTTCGCCAGGATTTCAACATGTTGTAACTGAGACAATACTTTTATAAGAAATTGCCTTCATTTTTCTTTTTGAGAACGGCATAATTGTCTAATTTTACGATAAACGGGGGCATGTCAATTTTTCACGTTTTGCGTTTTTATTGTCTATGGGACATGACATTTTCTCAGTTGTAGAGCTTTCAACCAAAAGGCGTTAAATCCACTTTGACTGATTTCGAGAAAATCAATGACTTTTAATTACATACATTTCTCTCCAATCAGTCATGAAGTCTATACTCCAAGTGAAATAACTTTCACTATTGGTCATAAAAATACATGTTAGAAAAATCCTGCACACAACGTGTATTTTATACCTTTTTAAAATTAATGTTATAATAATTATTTTTTGGATTTTGGCTGAAATGATGGATTTGGCGCCTTTTGGTTGAAATCTACTTGTGGTCGCTTATGACTTGTTAACTGGCTTTTGCATAAAAAATTTAATCTGCATGAACATACTAAAGAAATGTTAACCACATTTAACAATATTAAATGCAAAAAACAAATAATAAAAATACTTGTAAAGAGAAAAAGTAGGTCCTACTTTAAAATGAAAACAAGCTTGAACTGCCCTGTCTTTTTAAGGGTTATCAGGCTATCTATCACATCAGCAAGCTCATCCATGATTAAATTGCCAGAGAATGGTGTGTATTGTATTATTTTTTGTGATTTGGTCAACACATAAACAAGGAAAACGTGAAATGCAATATGGAAAATATATGCACCATACCATGCACATTGATTCTGGCTTTCTCAATGTGCAATGCCATTTATGTCCTTCTTTCTGATTGGTCAAAATGCTAATGGCTGGCAGACTTAGGCCAATCAGATTAAAGAATAAAGGGAGAGAGTAAAATAAGCGCCTTTTGGTTGAAATCTGAAATGGAAATAGCGTCTTTTGGTTGAAAACAAAAAATTCCTATCCTTTTTTTTTTCGTATTTTCTGAAATGATTTCATTATTTTTTTTTTTGTGCTTCAGATACAAATGACAGAGGTCTATTCAAACCATGAAGAGCATGCAACTTGTGAAAAGTAGATTTAGCACCTTTTGGTTGAAGGCTCTTCAATTCTTGATTCTATATTCCCGTCTTTTTTAAGCAACAGCTTCGTTATTTCTGCTCGATTTTCGCTCAGCTTCGAGTATGTTGTAGCTGAGAAAATTCTCTATCGTATGTGTGCCATGTATTTTTTAATTAAGTATTTCAAAAATTTGCGCGCATTCGCGTCCGTGCGCGTGTCATGCGCGCGCGCAGGTCCTAAATGACGTTAAAACGCCGTTTTTTCACTTGATTCGAATTTCTGATACTCTCCTTACCAATTTAAAGCATTTTAGAACCGATTTGAACTAACCATACGGTCGCACGTGCGCTCTAAAGTTCAAAATCCGTGCGCGCGTCTATGGGGTAAATAATGTAAATACACGCAAAAACATGTTCCTTGAAAATCCGCCATAGCTCCTCAGAATGCACGGAGACCCCCAAGTTTTTTACGTACTATGAAAGCTCATGAGTTGTAGATGAGAATCCATGACAAGAATTTACCTTTTCGATGCTATGACGTCATCCTATTCTTATGTAAACTCAAAATTTCGATTTTTAATTTTTGGCGTTATATTTTTTGCCTTTAACCAAGACTATTTCGCTTATCATTTATCAATTTTCGCCGCGATTTCGATATGTTTTAGCTGAGACAATTCCTCAAACATATATTATTCATTGTTTCTTATTTTGATGATGACATGATGGTCTAAATTCAAGATAAATGGTACGTCAATTTTTCTCATTTTACGTGTATTCCCTATGGGACATGACCTTCAAGTAATTCTTGATTATACATTCTCGTCTTCTTTGATCAACAACTCCATTTTTTCTGCTCTTTTTTCGCCCAACTTCAACTATTGTGTAGCTGAGAAAATTACCTATATTATACGTCCACCTGTTTTTTGACCAAATGTCAAAAACATGTCGAAATTTTAACTGGAAAATAGGATCTTAGAATTTCGTTTTCCATACAAGTGTTATCTCTATGAGGTGTTTTCAGGTATACCTTTAAAGCGCATGCCTCACATGCTCAAAATCCCGGTTCTAGTCCGGGGGGGGGGGGGCTTTTTCTTCATTTTCCTTTCTTTTAACGTTTTATATTACTTTCCTCTTTAGCTATGATTACATACACTGTCACAGTCAAAAAAATAAACTGCCTGATTTTTGGCCCATTATGACAATTGCAATGCAGTGTACAGTAGTTTATGTACATAGACAATCTGATTCGTTAAGGTGGATTAAAGCTTTCCATTATGCTGCAATATCCAATCATCCAATTTCAAATGATGTTAGTCTCCTAACGAGACGTAAAAATTTTATCAATAGTCTTACCAAGGACTTTATCACTATCCAAGTCGAAACCTAGAATATACCGACAGACCACCTAATTCCTCATGTGACGAATTCAAATATTTCGTTTTTAATTAGGTGGTCTGTCATCTTTGACAGATCACCTCTTAATTTCATCAGAATTTTCTTTATTAGGTAGTCTGTCATCTTTGACAGATCATCTTTTATTTTTGTTCAAATTTTCTTTCTTTTTATCAGGTGGTCTGTCATCTTTGACAGATCACCTTTTCATTTCGTCAGAATTTTCTTTCATTATTATCTTTAATTATTCTCTTTATTGGTACCCATTTTTTGTGCAGTCGAAATCTCAAAACTGGCCCTGTCATTTTTTGTCAAATTTTCATGATTTATCAGTCCTTACGAGGTCTTGGGTTTTTACTCATTTTTCAAGTTCATCAGATCATCGTGACGTCATCCAGGCGCCATTTTGTAAATATCATTTCATGATCATATCTTAACGAAATGTCATTTCTCATTCATACTTAGCATGATGAATATTCATATCAATCTGAATAATTCCATTCATTTAGAGGCGCGCTCGCGTACGTCCGCGCGTTAGCGCGCGCAAAAATAAAAATGCTCAGAATCGACTCATATTCATTTTGCACACGTTTCAGGCCATTTTAAGCATTTCAAAAATTTGCGCGCGCACACCAAAAAAAAAATAAATAAAAAACGTAAAAACACCGTTTTTTCACTTGATTTGCGATCCTACTACTTTTCTTGACAATTCACATCTATGGAAAGTCAATTTCACCTCATCATAAGGCCACACGCGCGTGTCAAAGTTCAAAATCAAAAATTTCCGCGCGTTTTGCGCGTGCGCAACTCGTAAATAACGTAAAAACGCCGTTTTTCACTTGATTTGCAATTCTGAGACATTTCTTGACCATTTGCATCAATTTACAATCGATTTCAATTGACCATAACGCCGCACGCGCGCGTCAAAGTTTAAAATCCGTGCGCGCGTCTATGGGGCAAATAACGTAAAAACATGCAAAAACATGCCCTTTTAAAATCTGCCAAAGCACGTTAAAAACATTGGGACCCCCCATTTTTTTTACATTTTCTGAAAGCCTATGAATTCAAGGTTTGAATTCAGGAAAAATATTTGGGGGTCGAACTGTCGGAACGTTACCATATTCTCATGTGAACTCAAAATTTCATTTTTTCAATTATGACGTTATGTTTTTTTTTTCTTTCATCAAGACTATTTCGCTTGTTGTTGGTCGATTTTCGCCGGGATTTCAGTATGCTGTAGCTGAGACAATGCTCTTATATAGTAGTTGCCTTCATTTTTCATTTTGAGAACTGCATCATGGTTTAAAACTTACGATAAATGGAGGCATGTCATTTTTTCACATTTTGCGTGTATTGTCTATGGGACATGACCTTTTTCTAATTCTTGATTCTACATTGCAGTCTTTTTTGAGCAACAGCTCCGTTATTTCTGCTCGATTTTCGCCCAGCTTCGAGTATGTTGTAGCTGAGAAAATTTTCTATCGTAAATTGTCATTTATTTTTTGATCAGATGTTAGGAACATATCGAAATTTGAATTGGATGATATGATTTAGGAATCCGATTTTCCATCTACGTGTTATCTCAATGGACTAGATTCTGGTCCATCGGTAAAGCACTGGTCTCACATCCTCATGGTCTCTGGTTCGACTCCCGGCGACGGGAGTGTCATTTTTTTTTAAATACATTTTTTGCCCTTTTATATTACCATCTTCATCGACTACGTTTACACATACAATTACAAACAATGCCACAACTGCGGTTTTTTTGCCTGTTATGTCTATTGCAATGCAGTGTACATTAGTTTGTACAACTCTATTGCAAATGTGATTCATGAACGTGTATTGAACCTTTAGGGTTAACTTTGCATAATACTAAAAATCAAATCGTCCTGTGTCTGTGATGCTAGACTCCTTCTCAGACCTGATTTTTTTTTAGTTCATCAAGTCATCGAACATTAGATAAACTGGTGATTAGACGGCAAATAGATTACCCAACACAAAACGTTTTCAGAACGTTCACAAAACGTTTTTTATTAGGTCCGCTATTAGGTCTGCTATGTCTTCGTCTTTAATAAACGTTCACAAAACGTTTTCAGAACGTTCAAAAAATGTTTCCAGTACATTTTCTTTAGGTCCGCTACGTTTTCGTTTTCAATCAACGTTCATAAAACGTTCGTAAAACGTTTTTATTAGGTCCACTACGATTTTGTCTTTAATAAACGTTCACAAAACGATTTCAGAACATTCTCAAAACATTTTTCTTATTTCTGCTACGTCTTCGTATTTAATAGACGTTCACAAAACGTTTTCAGAACGTTCATAAAACATATACAAAACGTCTTATTAGGTCCACTAAGTTTTCGTCTTTTATAAACGTTCCCAAAACGTTTTCAGAACGTTCAGAAAACTTTTTAGTAGGTCCGCTACGTCTTTATCTGTAATGTTAACAAAACGTTTTCAGAACGTTCATAAAACTTTTATAAAACATTTTTATTAGTTCCGCTTCAGCTTCGTTTTTAATAAATGTTCACAAAATGTTTTCAGAAAGTTCACAAAAACGTTTTCATAACGTTAAAAAAACGTTTTTATTAGGTCCGCTACGTTTAAGTCTTTAGTAAACGTTCACAAAACGTTTCTATTACGTCTACTACGTCTTCGTCTAAGCGGAGGGCCAAAAGCAGAAAAGGGGGGTTTCGTTCCACCATCTGTACAAACTAAGTAGACCATGCTCATTTTCAAGCTTAAAGCATAACACACAATATTCAAGAGGTCTACCTCAAAAAATTAGTAGCGAAAGCTTCCAAATCCAAGATGGCGTCCAAAATGGCCGCCATTTTGACGGAATTTGAATTTTTCAAGATAACATTTGATAGAAACATCCAATTGCAACAAAATTGGTCTCATCTGAAAGAGAATTAAATTCTCTACAGTTTGATGCCATTTATGAGTAATGTCAAAGCAATTCGGTCCAGATATTTAGTCAAAAAGTGTGTTTTTTGACATTTTTTCCCAAAAACTGAAAATTTGCAAAATGCATGATTTAGCATAAATCAAGAAAAAAATTTAAGAATTGTCTTGAAACCTTCCAGAAAACTTTCTTGATATTCAATAATCATCTGTGGAAAATTAGAAAGCAATACCATTCTCCGTTCTAAAGTTATAATGTCTCAAACTTGAAAACTCATATTTCATAAATTTCTCTTCTTGCATATGCATGTGTTATATTCCCATAGACTATAATGCATTAACATGCATGTACCCTGTACAAAAGTGCAGACGTGGATTTTCGCTCTACAAACCAAGAAGGCCATGCTTATATTTGTGCTTATTGACATGTTTGTAACTAAACTTGGATGATAGATGCCTTACACAAACTCCAGTGTTATTGGGGAGTCAAAGGTCACATATGTAGGTCAAAGGTCAAATGAGGTCAAACGTTAACATTTTCCGTGCATATTTCTACTGGGGTTGATAACTTTAGAACCATAAGTCCATTTGTAACCAAACTTGGATAGTAGATGCCTTTCAGGGACATAACTGGTATTTGAGGGTCAAATGTCCTGTATGTAGGTCAAAGGTCAAATGGTAAAATATTCATGCATATTTCTACTTGGGTTGGTAAGTTTAGAACCATAAGTCCATTTATAACAAAATTGAATGGTAATTACCCTTCAAGGACCTCAGTGTTATTTGAGGGGGTCAAAGGTCATGGGTGCAGGTCAAAGGTCAAAGGAGGTCAAATGTTAGAACTTTCCTGCAATTTTCTATTGGGGTTGATAGCTTTAGAACGATAACTCCAAACTTGGATGGTAGATTCCCTATACAGGGTGGCCCAGAAAGAACGGAAAACCTGTGATCCTTAATTTCAGCGAGATTAATAATATAATGTTATAATTTTTCATTTGGTTTGAAAGACAATTTTCTTTGAAAACGACAGTGATATTACATTTAATATTCCCAGGACTTATTTTAGACAACCTCCAGGAAAACGGCATTTTCTAGAGTTTTCTCCCGTTTCTCTTTGATCGTACCATTTACTGGTTCAGTTCACCTGCATGGTGTCCCATCACCGTGTTTAAGTCCCTTGTTTATAATACTTATTAGAATAAAAACTAGAATCATTGGGATTGTGTCAAAGAATGCATTAGCCTCAATCCCACTTTGAGTTATGGATAATTGTATCCTGAACTTTATTGATAAAATGATAAAGCAAAAATGGTAGGTATCAATACAGTAGGAACTTATTTGGGATTCCCCACTCGTCTGCATATACTGAATCGCTGTAAAACAAATATCTACATGCTGAGATGTCTGGAAATAGTATACAAATACATCGTATTATTGATATGTTCATCCTTTCCTTGAGGATTAAGCTTTTATCTTCATTGGCAACTTGAGTACTTAACAAATAAAGAAGGTTAATGGGAGAAATTCATGATTTGTAAACAAATTTGTTTACAAATTAAGTATTCACCTAGTGAAATTTTCAGCTCCCTGAAAAAAATTAGAATAAGATTACAAAACATATGAGAAAGTCCTTAAAATTAGCTCATTGGAAGTATGAGATGTAGAATGCTGCATCTGCACTTTTTAATTGCCTGTTGCCATTAATATTATGTACAATTTATTAAAAGCACCAAAATTTCAAAAACAGAAAGATTACAAAACAGTCCTTTTTGCCGTTTCCGATTGCTACACGAATAAGAGACAGTGCAAAGGTACAATGTTATATGTATTTGTATTTTAATTCTCTTTTGTATTAACTCGTCCAATTTCTTCTGTTGATATTTGTATGCATGCACACTGTTAATTTTATGTATTTTTAAGGATTTAATGGATTGACTTTTTTTATGCCGCTGTTAAAATCAACTTAAAGTTAGCTGTTAGTTACATCTAAATTAAAATTTAGATGTAACTGTATAATTATGCTGAATAATAAACTGCAATATACAAATAATGAGTTTTTAACTAATGAGAAATTAGACATCTTTTTTATTACTATTTTTATTATTATCTTGTGAAGTCATTTTGTACTAATTTATATTCAGTTTATATAATACAATAACCACAACTGCACCAGATAAATCATAAAACAACGTCCAAGAGTTGAAAAAATAACTTAATGACACTAGAATATTTAAAGTGTTCTTTGAAAGAGTGCTCTCGCTGCCATTTTACCATATTTCTAGAGCTATTATTTTCTTTCCATTAAATGTGACATGTGTAATTTGTAATTTCAAAGCATATAACACATTCAAAATTGTATAGCCATTATATATTGGCTGCGAAGCAAGATGACAAGGACCATTTCATCTATCTATCATATATCTATTTACATAATGATATTGAAACTTTCCATCCCGGAGCTTTCTGACCCTACTCTCACTTTCACTAATTTCATGGGGGGGGGGGGGGGAGGGTATGTAGAAAAACAATATTTTCCCACTAAATATAGAATAAATTGCATGGTAACTCAACACCCCTCATGAAGGACATTCAGTTGTAAAAAAAAAATTCTTTTCATCTGAGACCTATTTAATTCCAATTTGAAGTTTCTAACAATTTTTATGATCTAAATATATTTTCTGCTTATGGCTCCCTGCTTATACGTGGAAGAGTCACAATGATTATGTCAACAACAAAATGAAAAGTTGTGAAGAACATATGTACATGTATCTCATGATATAAACCTACAACCCAAGCCCCATAACATGTGGAATTGAGGTCCCTATATAGGGCATCTACCATCTAAGTTTGGAGTCATCGTTCTAAAGCTATCAACCCCAATAGAAAATTGCAGGAAAGTTTTAACATTTGACCTCCTTTGACCTTTGACCTGCACCCATGACCTTTGACCCCCAAATAACAATGAGGTTCTTAAAGGGTAATTACCATTCAAGTTTTCTTATGAATGGACTTATGGTTCTAAACTTACCAACCCAAGTAGAAATATGCATGAATATTTTACCATTTGACCTTTGACCTACATACATGACATATGACCCTCAAATACCAGTTACGTCCCTGAAAGGCATCTACTATCCAAGTTTGGTTACAAATGGACTTATGGTTCTAAAGTTACCAACCCTAGTAGAAATATGCACGGAAAATGTTAACATTTGACCTCATTTGACCTTTGACCTACATATGTGACCTTTGACTCCCCAATAACACTGGAGTTTGTGTAAGGCATCTATCATCCAAGTTTAGTTACAAACATGTCAATAAGCACAAATATAAGCATGGCCTTCTTGGTTTGTAGAGCGAAAATCCACGTCTGCACTTTTGTACAGGGTACATGCATGTTAATGTATTATAGTCTATGGGAATATAACACATGCATATGCAAGAAGAGAAATTTATGAAATACGAGTTTTCAAGTTTGAGACATTATAACTTTAGAACGGAGAATGGTATTGCTTTCTAATTTTCCACAGATGATTATTGAATATCAAGAAAGTTTTCTGGAAGGTTTCAAGACAATTCTTAAATTTTTTCTTGATTTATGCTAAATCATGCATTTTGCAAATTTTCAGTTTTTGGGAAAAAATGTCCAAAAACACAATTTTCGACTAAATATCTGGACCGAATTACTTTGACATTACTCACAAATGGCATCAAACTGTAGGGAATTTAATTTTCTTTCAGATGAGACCAATTTTGCTACAATTGGATGTTTCTATCAAATTTTATCTTGAAAAATTCAAATTCCGTCAAAATGGCGGCCATTTTGGACGCCATCTTGGATTTGGAAGCTTTCGCTACTAATTTTTTGAGGTAGACCTCTTGAATATTGTGTGTTATGCTTTAAGCTTGAAAATGAGCATGGTCTACTTAGTTTGTACAGATGGTGGAACGAACTCAAAAAATAAGCTAGATATTTGACTTTGGCCCTTCGCTTTTTTTAAAAAACGTTGGCAAAACATTTTCAGAAGGTTCATAAATCGTTTACAAAACATTTTTATTAGGTCCGCTACGTCTTTGTCTTTAATAAACGTTCACAAAACGTTTTCAGAACGTTGACAAAACATGTTTATCAGGGCTGTTTCCTCTTTGTAAATTTTTTCTCAAAGGGGACTTTAATTGGAAATGACTATAATTCTCTTCATGACCATGATAATGAGATAGTAATGTTGACTGTGATACAAACCCTGCTGATGAAAATGATGAATAAAAGGCCAACTGTGATATTCCTTTCATAATCATAGATATCATATCCTTATCGGAAAGACGACAGACCACCTAGTTCGTCTGATCAAATGACGAATTAAATCTCGTATTTTTTGCTACTAACCGAGACTATCTCGCTTATAATTTGTCGATATGTTGTAGCTGAGACAATTCTCTACCAATATATTATTCATTGTTACTCATTTTGATGACGTTATCATGGTCTAAGGTCACGATTAAAGGTACAATCAATTTTTCACATTTTACGTGTATTCTCAATGGGACATGACCTTTACGTAATTCTTGATTAAACATTCTCGTCTTCTTTGATCAACAGCTCCGTTATTTCTGCTTGATTTTCCCCCAACTTCAAGTATGTTGGAGCTGAGAAAATTTTCTATATTATACGTCCATATGTTTTTTTTTTTATCCACATGCCAGAAACATGTCGAAATTTTAACTGGAAAATATCATATTAAAATTTCGTTTTCCATTTACGTGTTATCTCTATGAGCTGTTTTCAGGTATGCCCTTAAAGCACTTGCCTCACATGCTCAAATCTCTGGTTCGAGTCCCGGAGGGGGGGGGGGCAATTTTTTCCTTTTGCTTTCTTTTTTACATTTTATATTACTATTATCTTTAACTTTGATTACATATACAGTCACAGGCACGATTAAAGGTACAATCAATTTTTCACATTTTACGTGTATTCTCAATGGGACATGACCTTTACGTAATTCTTGATTAAACATTCTCGTCTTCTTTGATCAACAGCTCCGTTATTTCTGCTTGATTTTCCCCCAACTTCAAGTATGTTGGAGCTGAGAAAATTTTCTATATTATACGTCCATATGTTTTTTTTTTTATCCACATGCCAGAAACATGTCGAAATTTTAACTGGAAAATATCATATTAAAATTTCGTTTTCCATTTACGTGTTATCTCTATGAGCTGTTTTCAGGTATGCCCTTAAAGCACTTGCCTCACATGCTCAAATCTCTGGTTCGAGTCCCGGAGGGGGGGGGGAATTTTTTCCTTTTGCTTTCTTTTTACATTTTATATTACTATTATCTTTAACTATGATTACATATACAGTCACAGGCACGATTAAAGGTACAATCAATTTTTCACCTTTTACGTGTATTCTCAATGGGACATGACCTTTACGTAATTCTTGATTAAACATTCTCGTCTTCTTTGATCAACAGCTCCGTTATTTCTGCTTGATTTTCCCCCAACTTCAAGTATGTTGGAGCTGAGAAAATTTTCTATATTATACGTCCATATGTTTTTTTTATCCACATGCCAGAAACATGTCGAAATTTTAACTGGAAAATATCATATTAAAATTTCGTTTTCCATTTACGTGTTATCTCTATGAGCTGTTTTCAGGTATGCCCTTAAAGGGGGTACCCAATGCTGAAACAATGTTAGCTCATTTAAAAGAGCATGATTTTATTAGCAGAAAATCATCCGCCTAAAGTTTTTTTAAAAACTCGTATTGCCAAGGAAACCCCCAAATGTGGTAAGATTTCATGATATTTTTGACCCCTCAGCTGTGACCCAGTTTCAACTGGGTACCCACTTTGACGTCAAAATGACGTCAAAGTGGGTACCTTGTCGCGCACTTCTAGCAAAATGCGCGCAAGGTATAATACATATTGTACAGTCTAGCGCTTAGCACAACTGCAATGCGCGAAGCTGGGTACCCACTTTGACGTCATACCTCATACTCAATTTTTTTTGGTCAGGTCATAAATTTCATGAGAAAATTAGCCAAAATGCATTGATTTCGATTGAAAATCATCATATTTTTAATGTCATTCTTCTTAGAATTCTATTCTCGATCATATATCAAAATTTTGTTTACCATTGTGTAATCACTTTAAAGCACTTGCCTCACGTGCTCAAATCTCTGTTTCGAGTCCCGGAGGGGGGGGGGGGCAATTTTTTCCTTTTGCTTTCTTTTTACATTTTATATTACTATTATCTTTAACTATGATTACATATACAGTCACAGTCAATGAAATAACTGCCTGTTATGACTATTGCAATGCAGTGCACAGTAGTTTATGTACAACCCTACAGAAAATCTGATTAGTTAAGGTGAATTAAAGCTATGGATCACCTTTTCATTATGCTGCGATATCAAATCTTCCAGTTTCTATGACGTTAGTCCCCTATCGAGACGTAAATTTTTTTTATCAATAGTGTTTACCAACGACTTTATCACTATCCATGTCGAAACCTAAAAGATGCCGAAAGACCACCTAATTCGTCATGTGACGAATTCAAATGTCTCGTTATTGTTATTATTATTATTATTATTATTATTATTATTATTATTATTATCATTACCATCATCTTATTCCATGTCTTCTCCCTCATATCTTCATCTCCCGTTTCTCCTCATTCTGATTTCATATTTATCATGTTATATATTCTGCATATAACTCTGGCTCTCGCTTATTGCTGGTCAATTTTAGCCAGACTTTTGATATAAATATGTAGCCGAGACAATTTCCTACCACAAATCAAATTTGACTATTTCATTCTAATAAAGGCATCATAATTTATTTGAGCAATGAATAGTGTGTTAATTTTTATTTTTCACATGTAACCTTAATGGGACCTGAGTTTTTCTCAAATCTTGATTCTACATTTCTTTCTTCTTTGAGCAATAGCTCCGTCATTCAGGTTTGATTTTCGCTCATCTTCGAGTATGTTGAAGCTGGGATGATTTTTTTTTCAGAGTGATGTTGCTTTTCAAAAAGATCACGACAGACCACCTAATTCGTCCCCAGTGACGAATTTAAATTTATGTCGCATTCAAAATGGTTTCAAACAATTAGCGAGGCCCTTGTTTCTGCCTGAAGGCCATTTATTATATGTATTCGACAGCTTACCAAACACCTTAGGATAAAAGACATCCCCGTCAGTATCATTGGAAGGATTACTCTCAATCGTTTTCACACCGAAAGTCTTGCACCAGTTTAGGTACCATTCCACAGATGAATCATCTTTCTTTCCTGTCATCTTCCGTATTCGATGGACTGTTGAACATAATTTAAAAGAAAGAGGAGAGGGGCAGTTAGCTAATCAACTTCTTACGCTGTTCTACAAATATATTAGATAATATTCAACATTTAATGTGGGAAATAGTAGGACAGATAAAGAACAAGAAAGAATGCGCAGATCATAGGGAAAGTGAGAGCAACACGTATAATTAGCTGATAGACAACCAATTGTGCGACGATACTCCTTGGAGGTTTATGCACACTACTGGAAGAAGAAGAAGAGAAAGCAGAGATAAAGAAAGCGAGAAAGAAAGAGAGAAAAAAAGATAGAAAGAAAGGGAGGAAGGGAGCGTGAGAGAGAGAGAGAGAGATGGGGGGGGGGACACTGCCCTGAGCATGCTGGGGGTCATCGGAGTAGGGAGGTTGTTCATGCCTTGGGATAGGCTGGAGCTTGTTCATGCCACTAAAATGTAGAAACGATAAAAGAAACCCTTATTTTATACCCAGCCAAGTACTAAATGTACTCCGATTACCGAAAATACTATAAAAGGAGGAACCTTTGAAGAAATCCGCAAAGTTTACCAGTAATTTTCATTACACACCACACATACTACACCAGATCGTTACATTAGTCACGCAACACATCGTACCTTCGTTCCAGTGACAGGGTACCCCTGTAAATCCACGCCTACGTCGTGCCCACCAATGAGGCTCCTTGGGAACACTTGACACCACATCAGGGTGGTGTGTAATCTTGTCCCATAATTCAGTTGTTCCACATTTGGCCATGCCGATAATGTAGAAATATGGCAAGCAGTACAGTTCATGTTGCCCACTGAACCAGCAAGGACTCCTGTACTCAGGCAAAAACCGCCTAGGTATTTTCTTGAAGACCTGTGAAGTAGAGTATGAAAGGAACGCAAACATTGCGGACAAAGTAAAAATCTTGTAATATCGATTATGATGATAATGATAAGGAGAATACTTATCATAAAAACAATAGCAACAGCAATAATAATGACAAGAACAGTCATGAAAATGATGAAGATCGTGGTGGCGATTAATATTCGTGTTTTTATTTCATTATCATCATCACATTTATTAGGTGGTCTGTCATCTTCGACAGATCACCTGTTAATTTCGCTGTAATTTTCTTTCTTCTTATTTGGTGAGATGTCATCTATGACAGATCACCACTTCATTTCGTCAGAATTTTTTTTCTTTATTAGGTGGTCTGTCAACTTTGACAGATCACCTCTTATTTTTGTCAGATTTTTCTTTCTTTATTTCCATTCTTCCGATTTCTTTTTTTGTGTGTGCACACGATAACTCCAAATCGGCTGATTCACTTTTCGTCAATTTTTCGTCAGTTATTAGGCCTATGAAGTACAATTACCAGCAAGCTTTTCAGCGTCAACAAATTGCGACGTCATCTAGGCGCCATTTTGTGAAAATCATCTTCATAACGGATGGTCATTTTTCCTATATATTTGGCGTGATCAAAGTTGATTTACATGCTATTAATTCCAGACACAAAGGCGCGCGCGTACGGGTACGTCCACGCGTCGGCGCGCACACAAAATTTAGAAATGCTCCGACTCGTCTCAACTTCAGTTTGGACATGTTTCAGGCCATTTTAAGCTCTTTAAAAATTTGCGCACATCATGCGCGCGCGCAGGTCCTAAATACCGTAAAACGCCATTTTTCCACTGTGTGTTTTGTTTTGTTTTGTTTTTTTTTTACACTTTTCTTGACAAAGGAACATAAGGTCGCACGCGCACGCCAGTATTTAAAATCCGTGCTGGCGTCTAAGGGGAAAATAATGTAAAAACACGCAAAAACATGTCCCTTTAAAATCCACCATAGCTCCTCAGAATGCATGGAGACCCCCCAGTTTTTTACATATTCTGAAAGCTTATGAGTTGTAGATGTGCATCCATGACAAAAATTTACTTGTTCGATGCCATGACGTCATCTTATTATCATGTGAACTAAAAATTCCGATTTTCAATATTTTACGTCATATTTTTTGCTTTTAACCGAGACTATCTCGGTTATAGTTGGTCAATTTTCACCGGGATTTCGATATATTGTAGCTGAGACAAAGCTCTACAAAGTTATTATGCATTAATATCCTCATGATGTTATCATGAACTAAATTTAGGATAAAAGGTACTATGTCATTGTTTTCTCATTTTACATGTATTTTCTATGGGGCATGACTTTTACTTAATTCATTATTCTACGTTCCCGTCTTCTTGGAGCAACAAGCTCCGTTATTTCTGATCAATTTTCGCCCAGCTTCGAGTATGTTGTAGCTGAGAAAATTATCTATGTATTCATTGCCACTATAGCTATATTTTAACTGGAACATGTGATATTAAAATTCCTTTTTCCATCTACGTGTAATTTCTATGAGCTGTTTTCTGGTTTTTCCTTTCAAGCACTCACATATTCAAGGTCCCTGGTTCGAGTCCCGGAGGGAGGTTGAGGGAGGAGGTTTTTCTTTTTTTTTTTTTTACTTTTGCTTTCTTCTTTACTTTGTACATTACCATCCCCTTTGACTATGATTTCATATACAGTCACAAGCAATGTAAATAATTTCCTAATTTTTGCCTGTTGTAACTATTAGAATGCAGTGCATAGTGGTTTATGTACAAGCTTAATGAAAACCTAATTCGTTAACGTGAAGTAAACGTTTGGGTCAACTCTTCATTACACTACAATATCAAATAGTCCAATTTATATAATGTTAGTCTCCTATCCATACGTAAAAAATTATACTTACTTTATCACTGTCCATGACCACTAATTCGTCTTGTGACGAATTTAAATGTCCCGTTTGTTAGGTGGTCTGTTATCTATGACAGATCACCTCTTAATTTCGTCAGAATTTTCTTTATTTATCATTAGGTGGTCTGTCATCGAGAGATCTTAATTTTGTAGTAATTATCTTTATTTATTTCTATTTTCCGTCCATGAATTTTGTGGATGCGATATCTCCAAATCGTCTCATTCAATTTTCATGAAATTTTCCTAAGTTATCAGGCCTGTCATGGACATGAACATATGAGCTTTTCAGGGTCATCAGGTCATCGTGACGCCATTTAGAGGCCATTTTATTATCCTCATTATTACTTCGGCGTGTGCCCAGAGAAGGACGCGAACAGCAATTAGGGGTGAACCTTTGATTTTTCTGATTTTCTCATAAGATGAAAAAAACATGTCTACTCTTTCTTTTGATATCACTCTTAAATCTCAAATCGACGTCTTTGTGACGTAATAAGGCAATAATAAAACGCCACGGGCACATGCATTCCAGATTTCTTCCCGGCAGAAGGACGTGTGCGCGCTCACTGCGTTTTTTGCGGTGAGGACCTATCCAAGATTATTCCCTGCAGACGGTCGTCAAGAGCCTCGCAGATCCTAGTTACCGTCTGCTGCTTAGCAGCAACGAATTGTTGCTGTTCCGGTAAGTTTAAAATTCCGAAAGATAAATTGTGAATGATATTTGTATCCTTTCATAATAATGACATTCCATGTTATTAATGATATATGTCATCTACAGATTCCTTTTTCGATGGTAAACCCTGAAATTCATATACTTCTCATACTTTGTGTAGTGACTATCCCACTCGTATTGGTTTGCGTAAGTAAAGTCATAATTTGTAAAGTTGGTAAACGACACACATCCAAAATTTTCTTGCGATGCTCACAATCAAAGAATTGATTGTTATAGCAAGTTACCAAACACGTCTAAAGTATTTGTTTGCATATGCCTCTTACTTTGATTTCGCACTGTTTCAGGGTAATGACCATCTCATTTGCAGCCTTTATTCTGTTGTGTTGGAGGTACAGATAGATAGGCCTAACCAGTGGCGGCACCAGGATTGTTAAAGTGGGGGGGGGGGGGGGGGCAAATGGAAGGCAAAAGAAAATGTTGGGGGGGCAGAGGCAGTAATTTTTTTTTCCGTGTATGGACAAAATCGAGCTTGAAGCGCAAGTTTTAGTCGCTGGCGTAAATCCACTTTGAGGAGTGGAGGGGGATAATTGAATTTTTGAACTATTTTTTTCCCCTCTTACACACATTTTAATATCAATTTTGTGAGCGAGCAAAGCGAGTGAACAAAAAATAACTGCTTTTCTTGTTTTTAATCGCATTTTAGAAAAGAAATTCAAAAATATGACGAGCGAGCGAAACGAGCGAGCCAAAAATAACACCTTTTTTTTTTCAATTGAAGTTTTGAAGAGCGGAAAATGGTATTTTAGAGCACTTCACAGCTTAAATATGATGCTTATGACAACATCTACTTATTTACAAATTACTGTATAATTTTTCTTTTCAGTCCTTAAAATTTCTGGGGGGCAACTGGAGGGCAAAGCTTCTGAGTGGGGGGGGGGGGGGCAAATGCCCCCATGCCCCCCCCCCCCCCCTTGGTGCCGCCACTGGGCCTAACGTTAGTGAAACTTTAAGCCTGGCCACTTAACATTAGCCAGATGTTGTGTGCCTGGTCAGCTGATCTTAAAAAGCCATTCAAAGACTTACAAGCAACATTTCTTGAAATTTATAACACTTGTGTTAGACAGTGATTTATAACTTTTCCGAGAACAAATGTTGATGATGATGATGCTATTTAATGAATATTTTTGTTTTTTTTAATCCAAAGTCAAAGACACGAGAAGACATCAATTTTGTGACGCGTCCCCAACCCTATCCTACTGCCAGTATTCTCATTACGTAGTCACAGTAAATAGTATCAGCACTTGGGAACATTTGCACGAGCATGTGTGTGTTTAAAGTTATGAGATATTCAATAGTCTTAGAGATTTTAGAATATAGGAAACCTAAACAATTCATTCCAGATTCCAGTCATTTAACAGGAAGTTGTCAGTTTGTTTCAAAGATGGTAGCTTTCAAATTAAGCTATCTCCATGTATTTTGTTTTAACTTTTGATATAGACGAATCCAAAATGGATCCGTACCAAGACCTTCTGGTACAATGGGACCGCACCAAAGAGATCTACCGTGTCTAATTCAAGGATATAGTTCCTGTTGAGCCTGTAAATGTAGGATCAACAGTCTACCTGTAGTGGACAAAGGGGCAAAAATGGATGGCTACAGTTCTGAGTATTGACCAAAAAAAAAGGAAAGGAAGAAAGCAATTCATTTATAATTGGCAATAATTTTATTTTGAATTTACATAGAAATGTTTTATCTTATTAAAAAAAAAAAAACTGCGTCCTATTTACCAACTGATCATGAATCAATAAATGAATTAATTTAGGGGGAAAATCATGACAAGCACTGACATGATTGTAAGTCAATTTCACTTCAGTACAAACCAACATTTATTTTCTTCTAATCATTTTCAAACATCTTGTAGATTACTCAGAAAAGATGTATTCAATATAAGTAGCATGGTACAAAGTTATAATTGCACTAAACTTGATTCCTTCCCCTTAATTTCATCTATCTTTGTTAAACATAAAAAAAACCAAGGATCCTTAAAACTAGCTTGATTTTTTTGTTAATTTATTTAATTCCAGGAACATCACAGCCAAACCATTCCCTGCATCAAGATGTCTCAGATCTGATAGATGGCATGCTGAATGTTGTCCAAGAAAAGGTATGTATGAAGTTTATAAGTACCAATACAGACAAATCTGCCTTTAGTCTATGGGGCCTAAAAAAAAGAAAAGTAAACCTAGAAAAACTCTTAATTCTGAGGGATGAAAAGCAAGAGAATAGCAAATCCATCTCTGAGTGGATAGAGTGCACTGACATGCATATTTTAAACTTACACAATTAGACTTTGGCAGCATTGACTGTATTTATATTTCCTAACACTTATGATAGTTTAGCAATAACAGAAATGTATGAGAGAGATGTTAGAATGCTGTTGATAATTATGTACAGTGATACATTGTGCCCTATTTTGTCTGCGAATCCTGTTTAGAGGATCTTAATTTTTCAAAGAATTTGCTGTAGGAATTGATACATTTCATCTTGCCTATATCTTTTGTTGTTGTTTAGGGATCATTACCAAATGAAAATGAAATTAGCAAAATGCATCCTAACTGTTTGCTTTCTAGTTGGATCGGGAAGAAGAGGAAAAAGATCCATGTGACATCTTGCCTCTTGCCCGTTTTGCTAGGAAATGTAAGTTAATTGATCTCAACACCTAATGGAAGGGATGCAGATTTTCGTGAATGATAATTAAGATGTATTGTAGAATAGCATTGCCCCATAGGGATCCAGTTGACGAGTGTTTTTTTCATTCATTTTGTCGAAAATTAGTTAATCAAAACTAGTATTACATTGAAAATTAATCCAATTATAAAAGAAACAGTATGTTTTTGGTGCTTTGAGATTCATGTGAATATCCTTCTCGCTTCAACTCATTGACAGTTTCATTCTCATCATTTATTAGCACTTAATGCTTATTTCATCTTTCCTCACTTCGATGAAGAAAAAACTCCTCTAGATTCTAAAGGGGGGGGGGTACCTAATGCTAAAACAATGTTAATTTACTTAAAAGAGCATGATTTCATCAGAAAATCATCTGCCAATGTTTTTAGAGTCATGCTACCAAGAAAACGCCCAAATATGGTAAGATTTCAGAACATTTTTCACCCCTAAGCTGTGTCCCAGTTTCAACTGGGTACCCGCAATGACATCAAAGCGGTTACCTTTTCGCGCAATTCTGTATATACTTCATACTGTACAGTATAGCACGCAGCACATTACTGCAGTGCACGAAGCTGGATAACCACTTTTACGTCATACCTCACACTAAATTTTTTGGTTAACTCTTTTATGAGAAATTTTGCCAAAATGCATTGATTTCGATTGAAAATCTTCAAATGTTTAATGTTACTCTTCTAAAAAATCTGTTATTGATCCAGGCGCGTCAGAAGGGTCCTAGCTTGGGGGGGGGGGGGGGGGGCAAACACTCTTAGGGGCACACCCCAAACCTTTATGGGGGGCCCACCTGAAATGCTTACTACCAGCATACAACGTTCCCTGTATACACCTCCCCCGCCCCCGAACAAGCATATTTATCCCCCTTTTATACATATTTCTTTATATGTAAAAGGACAAGTTTAGATTTTTAAAAATTAAAAAGATACTGTTATCAAAAACTGTTTCCATCTTCTCTCATCAATAGTACTGAAACATGACTATTTGTTCGGTGCTTTTAGCATGTTAGGATGGCATGAGAGACTCAGAAGACCGGGCGTGGAAATTGGAGGGTTATGAAAGGCATACTGGTAGATTTTGGCGATGGGGCCAACACCCTTTGCCCGAAAATCAAATATTCAGTTTCACAACTTTGTCCGCGCGAGCGAAGCGAGCACGCAAAATTTTTACAGTTTGGGTGGTGAAAATGTGCAGAAATTTCTTATTCCGGCATAACTCAAATATGAAAAAATACGGGGCCCTTATGCCAATATATGAGAATACTGAGGAGGGGGGGGGGGGGGGCAAATAATCCCCCGAATGAAGCAAGCTTCTGCCCCGTTGCTTCTAATTACTATACGAGGGAGCTTAGCGGCCGGGTAAGAAAGTTTTAATTTTTGAATGCTGAAACCATTTTATAGCACTAATCATGTAAATATGCTCATTTTACATGGAATTATGATTTATTTTTTTTTTCTTTTAAGGGGGCCCTTTGGGGGAAAATCGATTCCCCCTCTCGAAAGATTGGGGGGCAACTGCCCCCGCCCGCTTCCGGCGCCTATGTCTTGATCATATATCTTCTTTTTTTAAAGCCATTGTGTAATCACTTAGAAAATTTTCAGACAAAATCCTTTTGACAGTATTGAGAAAATTTCCCCTTTGCGATTCCCTTTGTTAGGGTGTCAGCATGGTTGGAGACTATTGTGCTCAGGGCTGAGTGATTTCAGCCCTATGAAATGAATTTCTGAAATAATGAAACCCAGACAAATAATTGCTAGAAATTATATCATGCCAGTCATCTAACAGCAGTTTGATGTTTTTTATTCAAAGGTGATAGCTTTTGAATTAATCTATCTACATGCACACTCTTATTGCGGTTGTTTAAAATTTGAAACAACTTATGTAAAATTTTCAACAACTGCTGCTTACTATATGAACCAACCAACTGTTGTTTAAAACTGTACACGGTTGTGTCAATTTTCTGAACAGCGGTTGTGTACTTTTTTTTACGCAATAGTTGTTTAATACCAATTTAAACAACCTTATTAGTGTAATTATTCAAACAGCAGTTGTGTACCTCTTTTTGACAATAGTTGTTTAATACCATTTTAAGCAACCGATTTTTCCACACCAATTTAAAGGCATTGGCTAATTTTGTGAGTAGCCGATTTAAAAAATTCTCAAACTAAGATGAAACATGTGTATGAGTACTTGTATTTGTACTCAAAACCCCCGAAACCAACCATAATTTGAAATGAAAAAGTGTAGTGTAAGTTAGACACAAACGGCGATTTTATTATCCTTCGACAATCACTAAGAGGACCACTTTGCCTGAATTTGAAAATGCCGTAATGTGCCTCCCGCCGCGTGATACGGCAATACACACAGTACGGTAAGGTGAGTCACACGCGCATGAGCACTCCTCATATCTATTCTGTGCAACCGACTCTGAGTTATATTTTTCAAACATTGGTTCACATTTTTGATATCTAAAAATACTTCCTGATGATATTATATTTGGAAACTTTCATACTGGTATTTTTACACTATAACCCTTATGATTATCCCATTTTCAAGTAACAAAACAAGATTTTTTAAAATCATAACAATGTTAACCAATGTCTTTAACAAGTTTCCACAACAATTGTTTAATATTTGTTAACAGGTTGTTGAATTTTAAAACTTCATTATCAAACAGCTTGTTGTGTAAAAGACAATCTACACACACACACACACACACACACAAATCATTTGTGAGACATGAATTTGTTTCAAACAGTAGTAAAATGTGCATTTATTTCATTTCAAATTTCAAAAGTACAAACATTTAATTTCAAATTCACTGGTACAATGGCAAGATCTGTATATACAGGGGCTAGAATTTCATTCTCACAATGAATTTCCATTCTCACAGTTTCCCGAAAAAATCTGGGAGAATCCAAAGTAGATTCTTATAACTTTTCATGTTTATACACAAATTAATTAGAGGAGAATCTGAAGATTCTCGTAAATTCTTTTGGAGAATCTCGAACAGATACTCGCAGCTTTTAACAAAATTCTAACTCTGCTGTAAATAACATTTGTAAATACTAAATTTGCACACATCCACATTCTTATATAGTATATATATTGCAATATAATGCAAGCCACTAAATGTGATGTTAAGTGTATCATAGAATTTAAGTTATCTCCAATGTAGTTCTATCATGGACCATTTAAACATTCAACAAAATCGCAGGAATGTCACAATGTAAATGTTATCCCGTTCACTACTGAATTCCCCTACATGTACCAAGATTCCTGCAATATCGATGTAATATAGCTGGTTGCAGGTCTCGTATTCGTTTTACCCTGATATAAGATTCCTGATATTACACAGTAATTTCCATAGACAGCAATGTCATTGATATAGTGAGTTTCCGCTTTACTTCAAATTTACTGCAAACTTCACTTTGCTGCAAATTTTGAAAATTTTCAAAAATGACAGCAAAGTCTCACTAATCCTGGCTAAACCAACTTGGTTATAAATTATAGACAAGGGATTAATGAATACAGATTGACCAGAGATGTTGTTTTATTAAATAAACCTTTTGGGTTAAAGTCCGCAGTTCTCTGTTTTCTACAATGCATATTCTAAGCATATCGGTGCAAAAAGTTGGGACCCTGAATGACCATTTTTGACACGACTGCGGGAAAGGAAGCAAGTGACATATAAATCAAATTTGAATTCTTGATATTTTCATATTTTACCTAGTGTGCTCTTCCAAGGAGCCAAGTGTTATGCAGGAACACTGATCCTGGTAAGAGATATGAAAGGCAAGGCATCAAGTTATTGCAATGAAATGGGTGTATATGGCAGATAAATTTTGCTCCTTTACTGGAAATGCCATTTCTGGTCATTGCTTCCTTTTGCAAATGGAGGGTAGAATACAGATTTTTCATGTTTCCACGCATCATTTTGCACCAGACTACTTTGCTTAAGTTACTGTAAATACTACTAAATTTTTCCACGTTTTATCCTGCATGTGTTCACCTTTTAAAAGACTTGAGTTTTTTTCTTTTTCTTCTTTTTCTTCTTTGGCTCATCAGAGGAGCTTATTCATAACTTATTCTTTGCAATATATCGTTTAACATATAAATCATATCATTGCAAAATAAAGGCATGAGTCAATAGCTCGGGTTATAATAGAGTCATAGTAAGGGTTTAAACAGTGGTTTGCTTCAGAATGATGTGAGGATAAGGATTAAGGTTAGTTTTTGGTATGAAGTTCGGTTTTTCTTTTTACTTTACGTACATTTTTTTTCCATTGGAACATTTGGGCATTTCAATAAAATGATCAACCTTTTTGTACGTCCGACCCCATTTTTCTCCATTTTTATTTAACTTTGTGAACTTCTCAAGCAATGATAATTTGAGAGCGTTACAATTTTTCACATTAACTACAATGCTAGGATGAATCATTTCAGTTAAGCTCCACATATAGGGGTCAGACGTACATATTTTATGGAATTGCCCATTTGTCACAGTGGGTGATTTCAAGTTTAGTTTGGTGTTGGTGCTGGTGTTAGAAGCACAGTTTAGATTGCTTTCCATTGCTCCAATACCTAGTCTGAGTTTACAAAAGCGATCCAAATGATATTATTGACGGCTCAACTCTAAGTGACAATTGTCCCAAGACCAGTTTTATCTTTAATTTTGAGCGGTATTGATATAAAAATCAGCCTAACACTAACACCAAAAGATTAACACCAAACTTGAAATCACCCACTTTAGCAAATGTGACTCGTCACAACAAAATCAGACAGAAGTCGTGCGAAGAGAAGTCGAGAAAATGGGCAAAATAGTAAAAAAAAAACTCAAAAATTTCAAAAATGTTTAAATTTTATTTTCTGGATCTTCCATGTTTTAAGTATGCTCTGTTAAAAAATCTAGCGAAAATAATAAAGGGAAAGAGTCAAAAAAGCAATTTTTCTGTGAGTGTTTTTTTTTTTTTCGGTCAGTCAGATCTTTTTCGGACACACGAGCGAGATCCAAAAATCAAATTTTGCTCCGCGCTAAGCTCTGCCCCCTAGCGACACACGCCTTCGCTAATTGGTCATACATAGTCACGTGATCTCAGCAAAGAATGACGCAATGTTGTGTGGTTTTTGAAAAGCGAAAACGCGATCTAGGAAAGAAAAAACGGAAAACATGAGCGGGTTGGGATTACTATTATTTTGACAGAGATAACAAAGATGTGTCTCGTCGTGTGTTGTTACTTTTTAAAAATGAAATTTTTTATAGAATTTTTGAACAGTGATGAAAAATAAAAGTTTTTTTTTTCTAAATGATACATCGCATACATGCCCTCCTTCTAAACTCGTGTTTATGAGAGCTGAGAAAATGGACAAACCTTGATTAAGATATGTAATACGTTTTATTGAAATTTAAATTTTAACGTGATACCAGAATGAAATGAAAGAACAAGAGAGAGAGAGAAAGAGGTAGATAGAAAGAGAGAGAGAGAGAGAGATGGGGGAAAAGAAAGAGAAATTACCAAAGGAGGGGAAGGGGCGGTTTATGTAAAATAATGTCCATGATTATTGTTGCGTGATTTTAGAGCGAAGTCAAACTAATAAGACAAAGTCTTGGTTGTGGTTTAGTGGAGGGAAAGTTAACGGAATAGACTAAAGAAAAGAAAGAAAAAAAAATAGCTTGTCGAAATTACTTCGGTATTTAGGTTTTGGCATTGTTGGCAAGGGCTCTCTTGAGCATTTGTAAATCCCCCGGAAAGTGTGAAATAAAATAAATGACAGTATTGAACAAGGAATCCATGGGCAAGGGTGTTTGTGGGTCGGGATGGGGCCTGGCCGGCAAGAAGATAAGTAAACGCGTGGATAAAAGAGTGAAACACTTAGGAAGAAAAGAAGTTTTCAAAAGCCTTGAGTGTTTTATGATGTATAAAAGCTATTAACACGAGGACAATGAAAGACAACCCCTACCCACCCCCCCCCCCCGACCTATCCCTCCTCTCCCCCTTCCGGGCTTTAGAAAGACAGAACAAAGCTTTAGCTTTCAGCGATTCTGATCAAAACCGTGCCTTTATACGTCCACAAACGGCAGCGAATTCTATAGTAAGGGTGGGGTATGACGGGGATAATAGATCTAGAGTGACAGCTAAAAGAAAGTAAGGAAAAACGTTTTCAAAAGGTGGTTGACTTTATGGATTAAATTTTATTGAAAGTTGAAATGAAGATGGGTATAGTGAAAATAACCATTATTCTGTCCATGATTATGCTCTTTTTCACTTCGCAATAGTGTCTAAAAACCAGATAGCACGTTAAGCATGTTCAAGAAAAAAAAATCGATTTAAAACGGTACAAAGTTGGTTGTCAGTAAACACGAGTATTTGCTTTAGAAGAGAGAAAAACTAAAACTATAAGCAGTAAGTTCATCAAAGCTTGCAATTTCACAAACCGGCTGCGACTTTTATCGCCATTTTGGAAAGGTAGCTTAAAAGAAAGAAAAGGACATGGGTCAGCAAGAAGATGATTATTAGGAAGGAGAACATAGACTTGTTTAGCCATGTCAATTTTTTTTCATGGTTAATATTACAGCCATTTTCAAAAGTGGAGAAAAGAAGTGATTTTTTTGTTGATGTTGAATCAAGGGGGCACTCTTGCCAAATTCGGGTAAATAAACGTTGTCATGATTGTGAAGATGAATTTCTGAAGTTTGCGTTTAAATGTGTTGAGACTCATGTGAAAGGAATTCCAGTAAGTGGGTCCGGAGAAAACCAACGGGTTTTGATCGAAGGTTGTTCTAGTTAATATTATAAAGAATTATGTTGTGGTAGGAAAATCATGTATAGGGTTATTCTTACGAAACTTAATTCATAGCTTATGGCGGGAAGGTATTTTTCTTTTTCAGTTTATACATAAATTGGTCAAGTTGAAAAAATGGATATCCTTTACCTTGACCACATTATTAAAATATATATATATATATATATATATATATATATATATATAGTTGGTAATAAAGGGATATCTCTCTTGAACATTTGCAAAACCCGGGGAAAGTGTAAAATAAATAAATGACGGTATTGAACAAGGAATCCAAGGGCAAGGGTGTGAGTGTGGGTCGAGATGGGGCCGGGCAGGGAGGAAGATGAAACGCTAATGTCGCAGTCTCACCAACGAAACCGACTCCAAACCGACCAATGGTATGTCATAGAAAATAACGTAATAGTTTTGATCGGTCTGGAGTCGGTTTCGTTGGTGTGACTGCGACGTAAGAAAGGAAGGAAAGAAGTTTTCAAAAGGCTTGAGCATTGTTTAGCTTTTTATGACTTTTAAAAACTAAAAAAAGAGGACAAAGAAAGGATAACCAAAAGGACCTGTACCCCTCCCCTTCCCCTTCCGAGTTTTAGAAAGACAGAACAAAGGTTTAGCTATCTGTATTGTGATCAAAGCGTTGCCTTTAACGGGCAGCGAATTCTATGGCAAGGGCGGGGGTGGCGATCGATAGGGCCAGGCCGGGATTGATGAGGAATAATAGATCTAGAGTGACGCTAAAAGAAAATAAGGAAAATAAGTTTTCAAAAGGTAGTGGACCGTGGATTAATTTTATTGAAATCAAAATCAAGAAGGGTATAGTGATTATTCTCTCCATGTTCATGCTCTTTTCACTTCGCATCAGTGTCTTAAAAGAAAAAAGACCCCGAAAGCACGTTCAAAAGAAAGATCGATTTAAAAACTCCACAAGATGGGTTGTCAGTGAACACGAGTATTTTCTTTAGCAGAGAACACAAAAAGAAGGTAAAATCAATTATGTACAAAAGCTTGTAAGTTCACGAACCGGCTCCGAGTTCTATCGCATTTTTTTTTGAAAGGTGAAGTAAAGAAAAGGAACTGGGACAGCAAGAAGATAATTAGGAAGGAGAACACGAACTTGTATAGACATTTCACTTAAAAAAAAATGGTTAATGATTATTAGCCATTTTTAAAAGTGGAGGAAAGAAATGTAACGATAATTTTGTTGAATTAAGGGGACACTCTTACCAAACTGGGGTAAATAAACGTTCAGAAGGAATATTTCCGCCGAATAAATACTCGAGCTCGTTCTTATCATTTCACTTGTTGGCTTGAAGGAACGATAGAGTTTAAGAGAGAGAGCAAGAGAGAGGGGGTCGAAAAAGGAGAAAAGAAGGAGAAGAAGACGAAGCAGAAGAAGAAAAGAAGATAAAGCGACATGGGTGTTTGGGTGTATGGGGCGTTTGATAAGTGCGGTGTAAAATTGTTTTTGTGGAGGAGATTGGTGGGGGTAGTACGTTAATGGCGCTGGCGGTTGAAAATGGAACCGTCAATTTTTATCTTCAATTCGCTTTCAAAACGATATCAGGTCAACTGAAATCACGGTGGCAAGAGAGACAAATCTCTGTCAAAAAAGAGAAAATGATCGCGAATACTGTGTTGAGAAGGTTGTGTGTTGAGCATGGTGGCTCAATTGATAGAGCGTCCGCTTCATGAACGGTAGGTCGTGGGTTCGATCCCCAGCCGAGTCATACCAAAGACTTACGAAAATGGGACCTTCTGCCTTCTTGCCAGGCGCTCGGCATATAAGAAAGGAGAAGGGTAATAATAGCATATTGTGTTATGCAGGGCCCGCTGCAAGATCAGCTGATAGCTGAAGTGGCTACCCTGAGTAAATAAGAGTTATTATTATTTGATGAAGAAAAATTGAAGCTTAACGGAAGGAAAATTATGGGCATACTCTTGCAAAAGTCGGGTAAATGTATAGAATTATCAGTTCATCTTGAACTTGAAGGTGCAAAATGATGGAAGAAAAAAATAAGAGCCTTATAATAATCATCGTATTGATGTGTGATGTCAAACCATGAAGGTATAAAGAGAAAAAAGGAAGAACTGTCAAGTCATGATGACAAATTAAGATAAAAAATAGGACTGAGGAAACAGGTATTTATTTAAAAAAATCCCACAAGACAACTTTTATGTATATCATGTCTTTCACTTTTGATTCTTTCCAATGCATCGCGGTGCTTCATCCTGGTTTATCCAAATTACACTCTTTGTTGAGAAAACAAAGCGCAGATTCTGGAATAGAGAAGGCCCCATGCAATGACTGGCCTGAAAGGCCCGCAACGCACAATAGCTGAGTAATACGGCTGCGAGTCTCGGCGGGAAGGTTTTCGGAGCCGTAAAACAACTTGTCTTTTTCCCATGAAAAACATTATAATTCATGACCGAAACAATTCAAAACTTATGTTTTTAGTGAGTAGAAATACTAAAGAATCAGGAAAACCAGCTTTTATTCCATTTCATAAGCAGTTGCTAAGGCCTTTTCCAGAATGAATTTGACATTACCCGTTGGAAAATGCCTCGTGAAGACAAAACGGAAGTCAAACTTTAAAAGCGTTTTTTCTCGAAGAAATACTTTTCCAGAGCCCCCGCCTTCCCAGGGTTTAACGGCAATTATCTCAACAATAATACTCTACCCCTTAGCTTGAGCTATATATCAAATTAAAGCTTGAGAAATGGGTAATCATAATCACTCAAAATATGACATTTGGAAAAATGCGACTTCTGTCTGATATTTGACGTGACGGGTCACAAATGTTATAGAACCTTCATCACTAAGACAGAAAACCAGGTACATGACAGCAATGTTGTTTGCTAGTTAGTTAGTTATTGCAGGCTTTCCGGGACGATGGCAGTTCCTTGACCTCCATCGATACAGGCAGAGCCGACACCATACTTGTTACCTCTTCGCCTGTATAAACGAGAAGAGAGAATGATGGGCAGATATTAAAACATAAGTTTTTAAAGTGATTACACAATTGTAAATGAGAATAGAACTCTACCAAGAATGGCACTGAAAATTTAGTGATTTTCTATCAAAATCAATGCATTTTGGTCAATATTCTCATGAAGAATCAAGAGTTGACAAAAAGAATCTAAATATGAGGTATGACGTAAAATTGGCTACCCAGCTTCACGCACGCAGTTGTGCGGTACGGTAGGCCGATGAACTTCTGCTGATTAAATCAAGCTCTTTTAAATGAACTAACATTGTTTCAGCATTGGGTACACCCTTTACCAGAGATATGAGGAAGTCAAGGCCACCGTAGTTAGATCTTCACATCTTATGAGAGATGGAAAAATATACGAAGGACATCACTTGGGCATAAGTATATTTAATACCCTAATCCCCCTCTTCCAGAAGATAAAGAAAAAAAAAACTTATGTGCCTATTTTCTTTATTTTGAAATGTAATTTACATTGTAAAGTATATTACCACCAAATGGGTCATCAAGAAGTAAAATAAACATATCTTCATGATGTCAATGACAGTCATAGAGAGTGCAGAGATCTTCACTCTGGGGGCAATGGGGAGGGGGGGGGTGGAGGTTCAGCTCTTTTTTTTTCTTTTGAGAAAAATTGTTCTTTTACCATGTTTATGCAAAATCATTCTCATTTCAACCCAACCATTCACAGATCATCAAAACATTACAATAGCAACAACTTTATTCTAATTTTCATTCGGACATGTTAAATCTCACCTGAGTTCATGTATTAGATGGGCTGTGATCCTAGCTCCCGAAACCCCTACTGGATGGCCCATGGCTATTGCGCCTCCATTGACATTGGTCTTCTGTCGGTCCAAGCCAAGCTTACGCTCTACCACGATGAACTAAGCTGCAAAAGCTTTATTCACCTGGTGGGCAAGAAAAAACAAAAAATGTAATCCTGATGATACATCTAGAGGAGGGGCTGTGGTTCAGTGGTAGAGCAGTTGTAGCGTAACCAAGGCACCGGTTCATGAAATTTGTCAGATCTGACAAGATGTAAGACTCTGACAAGTTCAGTAAAATCCTTGGTTTTGATTGGCTGAGAAGCACTGATCAGTGACTGTTATGGCCCAATCTGGCGTTGCGTCTAATTGCGAAATATTATGTTGTATACAACTGCATGCAACATGGATGGAAGCGATGGACGTAACTCAACGTAAGTGACTCTTTGTGACTGAGGTATTATTATGCTAACTGTCAGAGAATGACAACTTGTCAGAGCAGACAACTTTCATGAAATGGTCCCCAGGAGTACATAGGTTCGAGACCAAGCGAATGTGCAAATGTCTTTTGGCACATGTTTGGTAAGATATTAATCCTCATTACCAAGTCCTTCGGATGGGACTCAAAACATTCGGTCCCGTGGCTGCTTACTAACAGGCATACACATGCTTTCTTAGCAGTCAAGTGAAATAACCCACAATTTAACCCACCAGTGTTCAGGCCAGTTGTGGTGGATGTTTCACTTAGGCTAACATAAAAGGAATTTGACGTTTTGATATCGCAGTACGATGAAAGGTTGAACCAAAGGTTCACGTTGACGAATCAGATGTTCAATAGGGTTGTACATAAACTACTGTGCACTGCATTGCAATAGTGCAGCAAAAAAATAAGGTAGCTTATTACATTGACTGTGACTGTGCATATGTAATCATAGAAAAAGGAGATATTAATATACATAGTAAAAAGAGAGCAAAAGGAAAATATTTTCCCTCTCCCCTGGGACTCGAACCAGGGACCTTGCGTACGTGAGGCAAGTGCTTTCATTCCAGGATACAGCTCATAGAGATAACAAGTGAATGGAAAACGGAATTCGCACAGCTTATCTCCCAGTTTAAATTTCTACATGTTCCCGACATCTAAAGGAAAAATAAATAGCAAATTTCATATAGAGAATTTTCTCAGCTACAACAAATAGTGGAACTGTTGCTCGAAGAAGACGGGGATGTAAAATCAAGAATTAAGTAAAGGTCATGTCCCATAGAGAATAGGCTTACTTCGAACCATCGGGTGATCGCGTCGGGCCGTGTAATCGCGTAACCCGACCTTTCGTAAAAACAGTCCCCTGTATTTGCGAAAGGTCGGGTAAATCGGATGTTAAAAAAATGATTTTTAGCTCTTTTGGTCATTGACATAAGATTAATCTTTTACGCGAACATTCGTGAAAAACCTACCTTCAAATGACGAAGTATCGGGTAAAAATTAATTTAAAACAATTTTCTCGTTAAGAATTCTAAATTGCAGCGATGATGAAGAGCAAATATTATTGCCATTGAATCATTGCACAAGCGTATTACGACCCCTCTAAATCCTTTTTAGTTATTAATATATATCCTTTAATGCACGTAAATAATTTAATTTCAATGTGATAATTAGGTTCCAATCTGTCGAAATTCAACCTATCGATTTAAATGAAAAAACAAACAGATCTACAGACTGTTTGAAACGAATACGCTTGCATTATCATGTTATTGATAAAGGCCAGCTACTTATCTCTTCAATGCATTAACCCTAATACTCCAGGGGGGGCATTATGCCCTCCCCCCCCCCCCCTTGTCGGTACTTCCTAACGCCTCAATAATTCAAAACAAAATTTCATGAATTTTTTCTCTGATCCTTCCCGCACATTTTGATACCAAATTTATGGCGATCGGACCTACCGTGCAGGTGTCAGACTACGTTTACCGAATACATGTCACTGAAATTTCGCTATTTCTCTATATGACTGTGTATAACCCTATGGACAAAATCAGGAGCTTTTCCAATTTATGTAAATACTTTTCTATAGGTTTTCCCGGTCAATTTCATACTTTTTTCCATTCCACTTCATGAACGCGCATTCAATTTCACGCAACGCACGCCCGCAAAGATATTCGGGCTTTCAAATTCAGAATCCGATCGATCAATTTCATTTATAAGAGCTCTTATTTCCTTTCCGTAAAATCAAATTACAAATGCGAGCATTGCATTTCCTACTTGTGCATTCAAATTCACGCAATAAGATCAAAAAGGGGTTATGAGAGGGAGAGGAGGACGAGCATTGGTTGTTTCTGATAAGCGATCACATTCTGAAAAAGGATTAACCAAAATGACTATTGTGTTGGTGCATATTTTCCAGCCAAAATTTTGGTGACGATTGACTAATATGATGGTCACAATTACCAAATTATTTGTTGAAAAATTAATGTACCAAATTTTTGGTTGATTTTGACCAATTTTTTGGTCAGATATATATTCACCAACACATTGGTTACTTTGACCAATCCCTTTTTAGAAGGTACATATCCACCCGCACACCCCTCACCCCTAACACACACACGAAAAAAATCCCATTTTCGTATAGGCTTCTATATTGTATGCTTATTCTTTTTTTTTTTTTTAAGGTTCTATATTGTTCGGAATTTGTATCCCCTTACATTGATATCCATAATTACCAGAAATGATGTGAATATACAAAGATAGGAATTAAGAAAACTCCGATGAGAGTCATGGTGTTGAGTTTCAAAATTTCGACCTTTATTTATATCATCTTCAGGTACTGAGGTAAAACTGAACAGGACCTGTTTATATATGATCGGATAAAAAGACATCAAATTTTCAGTTTTACCTCATTTCCTGAAGATGATCTAATTAAAGGTCGAAAACTTGAAACTCAGCACGATGACTCTCATTGGAGTTTTCTTCCTATCTTTGCATATTGACAATGATAATCATGTTCTTATATGTTCATGTATACTTTGATATTTTAACAACATAACGACATTTCTAACTTACACTCTTTGATGACACCACTCATAAAAAGACAACCACAACACTAACCACACAATGCGTCAATTAAAGAAACAACAACTGACAAACAACATAATCTCAAAATCTCTCATGTGGAAGCCTAAATAAACAGCAATATAAAATGTTTATAATTTTCATGTTACCAGTTTCAACGGAAGCATTTATGGCATAAACCTAAAATATTGGACTTAAGCATGATAACATTATGGCAAATGTCTTGACAAAGAAGCCCAATTTATTCACAACAAAGTGAAATTACACCCACATTGACCCCAAGCTAACTAAAATGCAACGATTCCTTTATATTGAATGCACTTATTTGGAACGTGGTTGCCTTTTAACGAATATGAATGACCAAGGAGATTCCTTCGCCGGCTTGAAATGAATCTGATTGCCTATTTATCAAAAAGCATGCTCCTACTTTGAATTTGAATGACGCAAATGAACAATTGATTGCTCGGATAGTGAATCTGAATGACCAAATTTGAATTTCAAAGCCGCTTCAGAGCGGCGAGCGTGAAATGCGGGAAATTGAATGCTCGGAATATGAACTTGAATGACAAAATCAAGAAATTGACTGGGAAAACCTATAGTAAGTATCATCATTGTTTCAAATAGTGTAAATAATTACCACACACACACCCACATTCACACATACCCACAATCACACATACGCATCTGAATCTTTACATAAAACGCTTGACGAAAAACAAAGAAATACATAAGAAAATTGAAAAACAAAAAAGTACATAAGGATAATTACCACAACCTATCTTTTTCTTTCAGGAATTGATGAGGGAGTTATGAAAGACATTTGTACCAAAAATTGCTATTCCTAAGGCTTTATTTAATGAGAAATACCTAAACCTATGATTTCTCGCATAAATTAGCATAAATTAATTTTAAAAGAATAAAAGGACTTTCGTAAATTTAGCTATACAAATTTGTAGATTATATAATTCTTGACCATTGTGCAAAATTCATTGTGCAATCTGATCTACCCAAACATTTTTTTTTTTTTGGTTGCATTTATCTCCTTCACAAACTCTCAATTACTCCATCATCTCCCATTTTCTGCCCCCGCCCTCTCTCTCTCTCTCTCTGACACCCTCGAATTTTCATTAAATAATCTCGCCTGAATTGATTTTTCATCTCTTTCTTCCTGTATCTGTCTCTGTCTCTCTTTCCATCTCTTTTGAACAAATCCTCTCTTTCATACACCCTGGTTGCTTCATTTTCATCCCCCATATTGATTTTATAGATATACAAATTTATCCAATAAGAAGGGGCTTTAGTTGGTTTTTTTTATAGTTGTGCATGGATACATGTATTACAATTATCATATTCTTATAAAAATTGCAACGATTTACATGATCAATATCAAACTACACTTGCAGTCAAAATTACATATGGATTTGCTATGTAATGATTATTTTTCTGCATGGTGATTACATGTTTCTAAGTTCATTCTGATAAAATGGAAACTAGAGCAGCCTTCAAGCATCGTTTACAAGTAAAATATAGTTCATATTAATCATAACAATTTTTCTAATTATATACTCTGTTCAGAACTTGCGACAAAATGAAAGACTATAGAGTTTTACATCACTATCATTTACATGCTAGTCATTTGAATTACAATGTAGTTTACCAAGGCCAAATTGAATCCTTTTCTACTTTAAGATAATACTTAGATATGTAAATGAATATTTAACAGAGCACTTAGATTTTGTGCACAACTCAGATAGAACGAGCTATTCTATATCCCTTTAGAAGTTATGAATAAAATTCATTATAACACAATTGTAAACAGTGATATTGTAACTTACATACCCACTGGTCAATCCAAATTACAGTGTACATAATACTATATGAATTTTCATATCCTCTAATGAAAAATAATAATCTGCTGTGAGAGCTTCAAAAAATAATCCACACACACCCATGGGGGGGGGGACCAGTTTCTGAAAATAAATGCAATCACTTGTTTTGTAACTTTGTCCAATGACATTGTAAAACATTTGGATGATAATCCAAAATTGTGGAATGTATATCAACAAATTTGAATTGGATTGTGGAGCAATTAGTCATGTTATACGAAATGGTGACATTTATTGGAAAGCCCTCTCAGATAATTCATGTTCATTTAGTTCAGGATTCTCGTAACTCTAACCCAAATGAATCTAATTCAATACAGATTAAAGCTAAATTAAGGTTTGGTTGGCAGGCATATCTTTATGCAGCCCCCTCCCCTAAAAAACTTCAACCTTTTTCATTCAGAATTTTCCCCAAATTCTACCCAAAGTGTGCACTATATCATTCAATTTCCAATCTCACCCGCTTGGTTACTGATCACTCCCTTCCTTGCTTGTTCCTTCAAATAATTACATGATCTTGCACCCAACCCTCAACCCCAAGAAATTACCTATGTAACTTATGTTACATGGTGGGTTAAGATATATATCAAAGGATATGGTGCAAATATTTGGAGGAATTATGGAAAATTTTCACGGAAAAAAACATGCAAGTCTAAAAGTCTAAGTTGGGCTACTGCTCCCCTTGCCCCCTGCTGCACACAAGGCCATGACCCTCACTCAATGAGAGACAGATCTCCAAAGGGGTACAATGCACTGAAGAGATGAAGCTAAATTATTTCAGTCTGTTAATGAAAACAAGATAAGATTGAAAGTTGACCTGAATTGTGATAAATGCAAAGTACATGTACAAAGTATAAACAGTAGGAACACTACTAGTAATTTTTAACTTTGCCGACCAAGGCTTACAAATCAGTTTAGTTCATTTTATTTCTCAGTTCTCAAAATACAATTGATATTCATACAATAGAAATACATAAGAATACACACATTGTACAGTTCATGTCTCAGCTTAAAATTTGATGAAAAAAAACAAACCACACCAAAACTTGTAAATGATGTGAGAGGAAATCAGAAAACAAAAACAAAGCTTCTGCTTGTCAGCAAATCTGAACAAGTAAAACTTAAGTATTAGGCTTTTAATAACTAACATTCCCTTAAAATCTTAATGCAAATGAAGAAATAAATATCTTAATGCAAGTGTATTATTGTGAGCAAGAAATGTTGGCGAGATATTTTGATCCTGGTGCCTATTCAAGGAAGAAAAATATTCATCAAGCTTGACTGATAACATTTGCAAAGGAACACAAAAGAAACCAGGTCCATGGAAGATGATTACCTATTTCCAAGTTGAGACAGCTATGAATTGGAATGTTACTCAGAAATTCCAGAATGAGTGTATTTGCAACCAAGGCCAATGGCCTTGTAAAAATGCTAAACCCTGGCTGAAATTTGACATCTTGATAGCAAGCTGACCAAATTCATGCAAGATCCACTTACCTTCCATGACTGGAGTTGTAACTAATTCATTCCTTGCAGAAATGTTCTTCATTCTCAGTCAACAAGCAATCATCCTCTACATCTCCAAAATTAATGATGTGGCTGCAGATATAAATGCAGCCTCAAGTTTCAACCTAGGTATCTGATGAACAAAGTCAAAACAAATGAATGAATGGGGTGCTCAGAGCTATCTCTCAACAAAGAATTATTTGTTAAGTCTATAGTCTGTATGTACACTCAGGGTGTAGAACTAGAAGCATGATTAACTCTTTGCAAATTTCTGTCAACTATTGGCACAATCATACAATTAGATTTAACAGTCATTATTTTTCTCCTTTTATACCATTGTACCAGAAGAAATAAAACCCAGCTAGTGTGCTTAAGTGATATCTGAAGAATAATGACCTGCATCAATACTGCTCTAAGGAAAGCAGATTGGAGTTCAAAGTAAATATCTAAAGAACAATTATTATTCCCTCAGAATTAATTAAGCAGGCAAAGAGTTAAAATCATACCCCCCCCCCCCCCCTCTTCATACTTGTTTATCAGTCTCCGGAATCTAAGCTAGGCTGTAAGTTACATACAGTCACAGAATGCCCCTAAAAGGCCGCCCCTATATTTTCGAGCCAATGTCAGGCCCCGGCGAGCCGCCGCGTCGTGGCGCAGCCTGCCTTGCTTCACACAGGTACATCATGTAACTTCGATAACCGATTCGTCAACACACAAACACACTGCAGCAGTGGAATATACGTTCAATCTCATATCACTATGCATTTCATTTACAATTATCGGCAATCCGCCCGAAAGTCTGGGCAAGATGTTGCGTGGTGACAGGGTGCTTAGCACAATGCAGCGGTAACATGAACTGCCGACGATGAAAACAATTACAAAGATCGCGAGTTTTTTTGCACGTAATGTCATGACATACAAATCAGGACAGTTCTTTGAAAATGTAAAGACATTAACACAGATTCGCCACAGTGATAGAACTTATTATGAATTAATTGCATTTTTTGACAAATTGGCGAAATTTAAACTGTACTCACCTCTAAACTTTTCCTACAAATCCTGACTTTGTGTGGATAGACTGTTAACTTTCATTCAATCCGTTTTGTCGTATTTATTTGTTCGCGAGGGGACACGACTACACTGTAAACATAAGTTAGTCATTTTGACTAATAAAAATTAGTCCTGCCCTATGTCTAAAATGACTAATTGTAATCAGTCAGACAACCCAGATGACTTAACTTAATTGGTCAGGCAAAGCCAAATATTAGTCAAATGCGAATTATTTTAGTTAGTCATCTGACTAAATCCCAAAACGTCAGTAATGACTAAACGTTAGTCATCTGACTTTTCTAATTAGTCATTCAAAATTATGACTAATCTCATTAGTCACATGACTAAGGCCACATTTTATGTAAAAACAAAAGAAATGAAGAAACTAAATCTCTTCTTGATTTAAAACAGATTTATTTCAACATAATCGGGCTGTACATATGAGAAATTCCCAATCATCACCTTTACTTCAAATTAATGTAATGATTATGTATATGGAGAAGCTTTGAATATGTACATATATACATGACATCATGTTGCATTTCACTGCATGCAGTACATTCAAACAAGGTAAAGTACGTGGTACAGTGTAATATCAAGGTTTGAATACAAGAACATTATGCAGGACAGGACCAAAAAACTAGATAGAAATGCAGAAAATAGAATGTATCTGAAGTTCATCTTCAGTTAATCTTGGAAAGTTCAGCAATACCAAATAGCACATCTTCCCTCAACTCAGTAAGGTGTAAAACCCATAATTACAGGTCAGTGAAAGTAAAAGTCCTTTATAAAGGCAATACAAAGTAAATAGTATATTAAGTATTATACATATAGTGCATGCTCTGGAGTTGAATATACGTAATATGTGCATCCATAGTTTAAGAATAGAGTTATTCTTCATCAATGGATGCACATTTTATGGTACATTTAACGACAATGAGCATGCACTATGCGTTATATAAGACGGGAATCGGAGCTCACCAAACTATGAACATTGCAACATCCGTCGATAAGGTGCAACGAATTCCCATTTGACTGTAAAGTAACGGTGATCATTTCACTAACCAGAAATCTTTGAAATAGTTTTTGTCATTAAACAAAGCTAAAAATACAGAAATCTGAAAATTCACACGGTCATTATTTTTCATCACTAGAACAACTTTGAACAGTGATTACTCAAAACAGCCCCAGTGACTTATTCCTGATTTTGATGCACTGGGTCACAAAGTTAAACATTCATGGCACCAGGGCCCCATTTCCTAAAAAGTTGTTATGATAGCAACTCTTGCTGGAATGGCAACTTTCATTATAAGCCGATCAAGAAGCAGAATTCTCACTGTTGCCATGGTAGTTACCATTCCAGCAGGAGTTGCTATCATAGCAACTTTTTATGAAACGGGGCCCAGATCTGATTCCAAATGAGTCATGGAAAACATAAAAATAATTCTGTTTACACCTAAATGGGAAGATGTAGCTGATGCGGAAAAAGATATTGACTGAATGGCAATGACCCGGGTCACACTACTTGTCAAGATGCTTGTTAAATATATCAAGCAGTGTGACCACAGAATGCTCGATCTTAATATTATCCTGAATATTCAAGATAACCTTCTGAATGAAGGTCAGCGTCTTCTTCAACGTTGAAGGGTAAGCCAGGTTGAAAACATAAAACGAGGCGAGGTAGACAGCCACAGCAGCAAAAAGTGTGGTGCTGTGGGCAACGCCAACTCCATCATTGGAAATTGCAGTGACGTTGCATTCGGAGAGGTTGGCGTTGTCTTCTTTGATGTATGGAGCCCCATCTTCCTATATAGCAAAGAAATCATAAAACCCCCAAAATACTTTATGATTGGACATTGCAATGTGAGGCATGTGCATATATGCTATTATACTCTACTGTTTTGTGAGCAAAACTCCTGTTCTACTGAAGCAGAATGATTGAACTGGCAGCGTGCATTCAATGAGCTCTCAACATGAATCAGGAAACATCTGTTCATTGAGGTGTTTAAGCAAGAAACAGTGACTGTTGCGGCACAGTGCATACACTTCAGTTGTGTGTACGAGGGTCCGTAGGTACAAGTGCTAGATTGCTAGTACCAGTAGCCTACGTTGTCGCCCTACGAAAGATCTCTCTTGACTTGAGTGAAAGGAAATTTCGAGAAAAAAAAAAGATCATCAACCAAAAACCAGACTTACCTTGAAGTTGATGGCATTTCTGAGCCTTTTGCCTTGACTTTTATGACGTTAAATGGCTTTGATGAATGCTGGGGTTGCAGTTGGACGACAATCTTACAAGTGACAGTTGCCGAATTTTGAATAGGGCGCGCGAACAACGTGTGCGCGCGATGCATGCGCAGTATACGGTGCACAATGCATCGTGAACACGTCCGTACCTTAAGTTAGTCGTATGACCGGAGGCATTAGTCATTGACGTCGGCAGCGATAATCCCATCCAGGCAAATTTTTTGTTTTCAGTGATTTGAAAGAACCATAACATTACGTTATCAATGAATTAATGAAGTGCTACACAGAATACATAAGTCAGTTGATAATAGCCATTGTTTATACAACGAATATGTTTTGATTAAATATCAAGAATGGTCATTATAAATTAACTGATGTATTTTGTGTAGCATTTCATTAATCAATTGGCAATTATTGTTATGGTTTTATTAATCGTTGAAAACACACAAAAAATGCTTGGACATTAGTTTCATGTTCGGTATGAACTCATATCCCAGCTAATAACAATTTTGAAAGCAATTAGAAACTTAGAAAATAAACTTTTACTCTAACAAATGACTTGTGTTTATTGGTCAAAAACATCGGCAATGACTAACCTCAACTAGTCATCTGTGACTTAACATTAGTCTCGACTGAGGTAAATTAGTCACTGAGACTTGACTAATCTAAATCAGTCGTTTTGATTAATTTATAAGCGCCAATTACTAACTTATGTTTATAGTGTATTCGTATTTTTGTTGTATTATTTTTATGAAGCGTCGGGTAAATTTCACTCTTTGAACCCGACCGTTCGTAGATTTAAGGTGCATATTTCTCAAATGGTAGACCCGACCTTTCGCAAATCAAGTGGGCTGTTTTCACGATTTTTGGGGTCATGCGATTACACGGCCCGACGCGATTACCCGATGGTTCGAAGTAAGCCTAGAGAATACACGTAAAATTGACATGCCAACACATATCGTAAATTAAGGCCCGTGATGCTGTCATCAAAATGAAAAATTCCGCGCACAAAATTTGTAGAGAATTGTCTCAGCTACAACATATCGAAATCCTGATGAAAATTAACCAACTATAAGCGTGATAGTATTGAATAAATGTTTAAAAAATATGACGTCATAATTGAAACAATGAAATTTTGAGTTCACATGAGGATATGGCGACGTTCCGACTGCTCGGCCCTCTAATTTTTTTCCTGAATTCAAATCTTCAACTTATAGGCTTTCAGAAAATGTAAACAAAAAATGCGGGAGGTGGGGGGGGGGGGAGGGGTCCCCATGCTATTTAACGAGGTATGGCGGATTTTAAAGGGGCATATTTTTGCATGTTTTTACGTTACTTGCCCCACAGACGCGCGCACGGATTTTGAACTTTGAGGCTCGCGTGCGGCCTTATAGTCAGTTGAAATTGACTTCCAGTTGATGGATATTGTCAAGAAAAGTATTAGGATTGCAAATCAAGTGAAAAAAAAGGCGTTTTAAAGTTTTCTATGGTGTGCGCGCTCAAATATGGCAAATATTTAAAATGCTTAAAATGGCCTGAAACGTGTGCAAAGTGAATATGAGTCGATTCTGAGCATTTTTAATTATTGCGCGGGCGCTGACGTGCGGAAGTACGCGTACTTGTACGTTTAAGTGAATGGAATTATTCAGATTGATATGAATATTCATCCTGCCAAATATGAATGAGAAATGACATTCCGTTAAGAAGATATGATCAAGAAATTAAATTTACGAAATGACGCCCGGATGACGTCACAATGACCTGATGAACTTGAAAATGACTAAAAGTCTGAGATCTCTTAACGACTGATGATTCCTGAAAAATTTGACCAAAAATGATTCAGCCAGTTCTGAGATCTCGACTGCACAAAAAAGTGGGGAGAAATAAAAAGAATAATAAAGGAAATTCTGACGAAATTAAGAGGCGATCTGTCATAACATGACAGACCATCTAATTACTACATGAACTGAGGTACAATGACTAATTTAGAACATAGTTATAGATTTTTTTGAGAAATATTTTTTTATAAATGGCTATACTATCAACGGAAGATTCGCACCGAAAATTCACACGTGTAAACAGTATGTGCGAACCGCTATGCGAGGTTGAGCCACGAGCATCGGGGTAGGTGGTCCGTAGTGAGGGTTATAAAGTGACGGTTAATGTTTGATCATTTGAATTATTTTACTGAAAATCAATGGAAATCATAAATAGAACACAAGATTATCTCACTCATGTATCTTTTCATGCAAGCCGAATAGTATGAGACCATATATCTGAGGAGTTTCTTGCTAATTTTTATTTTGCTACCACTACCGTTTATTTCCTTTTAAACTAAGAAGCCTATTATCAAGCACACTGCTACCATGAAATCTGCATGAAACGTGGTCTAACTCTTCCCATTTGCAAATTCTGGTCAACTGACTTAGGTCTTCCTATTAATTACCAAGATCCATATCATTCAATGTAAGCCCAGCGATCTCCAGAGCTGTAATGACTGCATACACCGGTCCAATGCCCATGATGTTAGGGTCACACCTAGCACCATCACCCTGACAAAAACAAATCAGATGATTAATCATAATAATGATGCAGTGAAACCTGTAACTTTATATTAAGACTGCCTATAGGAGATGAGAAAAGCGGTCTTTGTGAGCAGTTGGTCTTTATGGGCAAGTGCCTCCTAGGCTTTAATACACACTTCAATGGGAAAAACAATTCAAGGGAAAGAAAAATCTGTGGTCTTTAGACAAAGTTGGTCTTTCTACACAGATGGTCGCTAAAACAGGTTTGCCTGTAATACATGTAATAATATTCTGGATTTATATAGCACTTAATACATCTCCAAGAGAATCTCTAAGCACTTTACAGAAATATGATATCCTCCTACTACCGTCCTACCTCAACTGTTAATAATACCATCAACTGACACTGTTAGTGTTACCAAGTAACGTGGTACCAACTTATACACCTGGGTGGAGAGTGGCAAATGTAGATTCATGTCTTGGCAAAGCCTTTGCGGTATGAACTGTCAATGACAATGTAACTAATGTGAAACTTAGCATGGGATTTAGTCTGAGTTATCAATGATCACCATTCATGATCATTTACCCCCGGGATGCTGCCATGGAGTGGCAGCCCGCGCCCGAACGCTAAGCGTTCGGGCTGCCGCAGTATCCTCATGCATGGGAATGGGCAGCAGTCGAAAGAATCGACATTCATGATGATTGATCCATCATTCCATGCATCGCAGCACTTTATATTTAACCCAATTAAATTAGTCACTGAGACTTGACTAATCTAAAAAGTGGGGAGAAATAAAAAGAATAATAAAGGAAATTCTGACGAAATTAAGAGGCGATCTGTCATAACATGACAGACCATCTAATTACTACATGAACTGAGGTACAATGACTAATTTAGAACATAGTTATAGATTTTTTTGAGAAATATTTTTTTATAAATGGCTATACTATCAACGGAAGATTCGCACCGAAAATTCACACGTGTAAACAGTATGTGCGAACCGCTATGCGAGGTTGAGCCACGAGCATCGGGGTAGGTGGTCCGTAGTGAGGGTTATAAAGTGACGGTTAATGTTTGATCATTTGAATTATTTTACTGAAAATCAATGGAAATCATAAATAGAACACAAGATTATCTCACTCATGTATCTTTTCATGCAAGCCGAATAGTATGAGACCATATATCTGAGGAGTTTCTTGCTAATTTTTATTTTGCTACCACTACCGTTTATTTCCTTTTAAACTAAGAAGCCTATTATCAAGCACACTGCTACCATGAAATCTGCATGAAACGTGGTCTAACTCTTCCCATTTGCAAATTCTGGTCAACTGACTTAGGTCTTCCTATTAATTACCAAGATCCATATCATTCAATGTAAGCCCAGCGATCTCCAGAGCTGTAATGACTGCATACACCGGTCCAATGCCCATGATGTTAGGGTCACACCTAGCACCATCACCCTGACAAAAACAAATCAGATGATTAATCATAATAATGATGCAGTGAAACCTGTAACTTTATATTAAGACTGCCTATAGGAGATGAGAAAAGCGGTCTTTGTGAGCAGTTGGTCTTTATGGGCAAGTGCCTCCTAGGCTTTAATACACACTTCAATGGGAAAAACAATTCAAGGGAAAGAAAAATCTGTGGTCTTTAGACAAAGTTGGTCTTTCTACACAGATGGTCGCTAAAACAGGTTTGCCTGTAATACATGTAATAATATTCTGGATTTATATAGCACTTAATACATCTCCAAGAGAATCTCTAAGCACTTTACAGAAATATGATATCCTCCTACTACCGTCCTACCTCAACTGTTAATAATACCATCAACTGACACTGTTAGTGTTACCAAGTAACGTGGTACCAACTTATACACCTGGGTGGAGAGTGGCAAATGTAGATTCATGTCTTGGCAAAGCCTTTGCGGTATGAACTGTCAATGACAATGTAACTAATGTGAAACTTAGCATGGGATTTAGTCTGAGTTATCAATGATCACCATTCATGATCATTTACCCCCGGGATGCTGCCATGGAGTGGCAGCCCGCGCCCGAACGCTAAGCGTTCGGGCTGCCGCAGTATCCTCATGCATGGGAATGGGCAGCAGTCGAAAGAATCGACATTCATGATGATTGATCCATCATTCCATGCATCGCAGCACTTTATATTTAACCCAATCGGATGAAATCACATTTACAGCACTTCAATTTCTCAATGAAATAATATTCTTACCTTTGAAATTGTTGATATATAGCTCATCCATATCCACTCCCCACAGCCGAAGTCTTCCATCAACCGAGTACCCGGCCATATTGCAATGTGCAGCTTCGCGAATGCTTGCAGCCAATTGGTTATGTTAGGTCACAAGATTAATTTTGATTACACAACGTTGTTTAAAATACAAATTTGGTGACAGTTTCAACACGAATTGTTTTATATTGTACAACTACATTTTCTACAACCTAGATCTTAACTAACGTAAGTGAGATGGGTATTTTTACACAACATTGCTGAGAATTGTTAACAACCACTTTTAAACAGGCTCTTTTTAAACAACCGATTTACAGTGTCTGCAGGGGCGTAGCTAGACCTTTTTTTCGGTGTGTGTGTGTGTGGGGGGGGGGGGGTGTAGAGGCCACTGATTACCGACAAACATTGTCACCGATTACCGACGACCCACATCTATTACTTAAATCGTCTAAACCCCATGGGGCACTTTCAATTGTGTGCCTCTGTCACATTTTCCTTCGTCTCTCTTACACATTTTAATTCAGTTTCAACCAGATTTGGTGATTTTTTATATGAGCAAGCGAGGCGAGCAAGGAAATGATGCTCCTTTTCATTTTAGAAGTGATGATTCTTCATGAAAATACGACATGGGACTATACGATATTTAATTCATAAATTTGTTCACTTCGCCTGCATAATTCATTCGCTTTCTCTAAACATTCTGAGTCTAAATATTATACGAGCGAGCGCAGTGAGCGAGAAAAAAATATGCACTTTTTTCATGCTATTCACGAGATGACTTGGAATCTGACGTTTTTGCTCATTGGCATATACCGACCTGCGGACTGACTGTATTTTGACATCAAAATACATTTGAAACAATACGATATCTAAAAGATAGCCTATTTGGTCACCTCACAGGTGTCGTCTTGTAGAAAATGTTACTTCAGCGTAAGAAGAATCCACGAAGTGATACTGCGTGTAGAAAGCAAGTACGATTTTGCGCACCCAAAAATATCACGAACCGGCACAAGCGCTCGTTTCGCGCTACAGCACGAGAAAAAAATTCACGAACCGGCGCAACCGCGCGCCGTTGAGCTTTCTGTACAGAACTCAATTGCGCGTAAAGGCGCGCACCCTTTGCCAGTTCGTAGATTTTTTTTTATTTTTTATGGGTAGGCCATGGGCTAGTGGGGGTCATAGTGCATCTCCGGTGTGACTTACTGAAATGGTTATTTTCATGTAGCCCTGGGTCTAACAATTCAGAAAATTGATGTTGCCAGCAAAAAAACTGGGATGGAAGATACCCTCCACGGACCTTTCGACCACGCCCACTTTTACAGCTGATTATAGAAAATTAGGGGTCTTCAGAAATATGTATCATATGACCCCTTAAAATATTGGCTTAATTGAGTTCTACAATTTTGTGCTACATTTCAAATATCTTTATCCAATTCAATTGAATTCAATTCTCTTTATTGTCATGTTTTGAAAACACAAAAATTGTTTTCGGACTCTTTATAAAATACAATAACAACAAAAATATCTTTGACATGTACAGTATACACAAATAGGGTGCTACAAGTACAAAATGAATACCTGAGAAAGACATATACAAAATACAACTTATGTAACAGTAAGAGACAAAAGAAAAGATGTCATAAATGCCCTCCTCTGTTACCCATACCCCATATTGCACAAAATTGATGACCGATAACCTGTGACTAATGCTCCCCCCCCCCCCGGAGTATCTGCATGAATTGTTCATAAAGAAAAGTTGCGTACATGTAGTAATGAAGTATCAAAATCATATGCGTTAACGGTACCATAAGCCCCCCCCCCCCCCCCCATCTTATTTAGTTACTGTGTCGAGAAATTTACATATATGTAATAATGAACTTCAAAATTATGGGCACACAGACCCTACAAGCCCCCCCCCCCCCCCCCACAACATCAAGAGCAAAAAAACCAGTCCACTGTATATGTGTAAAAGTGATAGCCGTCATTCACCTTACATATGCATGAATATCATGAGTTGACATCATATATTTTGTAAAGCTTCATTTTTTAAAAACCAATAGGCACTAGGCCTACGTAATAACCAATGCCAAACACCAACACCTTAAGAATTGCACATATAATATGTAGTGTGAGAGAATTCCAATATGAAGTGTTGAGATCCACCCTGCCCCCCCCCCCCCCCCTCTCCCACTGCCCGACCAGACAAAACAGGACCAGTCCACTATACAAATGTCAATAAGTCCATGTAATAAATAATAACCAATGCCCAATGCCACTACATGTACCTTAAGAAATTGCACATACAGTGTGATAAAACACTTCCAGTATCAGGCTCAGCAGAACCAAAGACTACTGTAAAGGTGGCATCTCTGCAATAATCCACCTTACGTTACCATGAGTATAAACCTGGATATATGGAATAATCAATGAGGCCTCCAAGCCTTCCTATGCATATCAAAATTTACATATATGTAGAGGTTCAGTCCAACCAGTTATGTAAAAAAGTCTCAATGATCTCATCTATCTTAATTATCTTCCAAAATTTGCGTTGTAGCACTTTGACGCCCACAACAGGAAAGATGTCTTAAACCTTTCGGTTCTCACCTTCGGGAGTCTGATCCGACCAGATCTATTCAAAGTTAGCTCCCCATGTGAGGGATGAGATTTATCCTTTAGGATGGTATGAAATTTCACAGATATTGCAGATTGAACAATTTCTTCTAACTTAGTTAACGGGATCCCAATGATCTTACTCGATTGTGAAACTATTCTCACCAATTTTGTTTTGTTCTGATCCGTTAGTCCACTAAACCAAATGATTGAGCAGAAACATAACACAGATTGGATCACACTTTGGTAGAAAAGAACCAGGGTTTGACTCCTCATGTGAAAAGATCTAAGCTTCCTAAGGAAATAGAGACGTTGATTGCCCTTGGCCTGGATTTGCCTTGTGTTTTCATCCCACCTGAATTTGTTGTCTACTACAGTTCCAAGATACTTATACTCTGATACTTGTTCAATAACATCATCATGAACATATACAGGTTGATGTTCTCCCCTATTGCTCTTCCGAAAGTCAAAAACCATCTCTTTTGTTTTCTTAGTGTTGAGGACCAGTGATGTCTGTTCAGTCCAAGTTACAAACTCGTCAATACGACGCCTGTATTCAGTTTCGTCGTTATTTCTTATCAATCCTATAATACATGTATCGTCTGCGTATTTTATAACTTGGCAAGACGAGGCTTGTGAAGGTGGGTTACATGTAACTTGGGCGCTGGTCAAGAGGGTAAAGAGCATTGGGGACAACACGCACCCTTGCGGGGCCCCTACATTCAGAGTTCTCTCATTCGACACAGTCTCCCCTATACGAACTGTCTGTGATCGGTTGGTCATAAAATCACCTATCCAAAGAGACAAGTGGTGAAAAGGTCACCATAGGTCAAAAGGTCACAAATTTTGACCTTTACATCTAATATAGACTAAATGCATGGATTTTTTTACTGTCACAAAAACTCTATAACAGACTTTTTTCATTGAAATATGATTGAAATTGGAAGTTACATATGTCCAATCATGTTTTATTCAATACCAGAAAGTTAATGTTGCCAGTGAAGATACTTGGATGGAAAATACCCCCATGACCACGCCCACTTTTTCAGCTTGTTGTAGAAAATAAGGGGTATTGATAGTTTGTATCTTCTCAAACTTTGCAATTCTTCAGAAATAAATATCAAATGACCCCTTAAAATGTTGACCTTTACATCTAATATAGAGCAAATGCATGGATTTTTTTCTAACACAAAGACTCTATAGCAGACTTTTTTCATTGAAAATTAATTAAAATTGAAATGTACCTATGTCCCAAAATGTTCTTATTTAATACCAGAAAGTTAATGTTGCCAGTGAAAACACTTGGATGGAATACACCCGCCATGACCACGCCCACTTTCACCGCTGGTTGAGAAAATTAGGGGTATTGATAATTTGTAACTGCTCTAACTTTGCAATTCTTCACAAATATATGTTGTATGACCCCTTAAAATGTCGGGCTAAATGAGTTCAACAAGTTTGTGCTGCGTTTTATGCAAATTTTTATGGTGAAAAGGTCACCAGAGGTCAAAAGGTCAACAATTTTTGACCTTTATATCCCTAATATAGAGTAAATGCAGGGATTTTTTTTATCACGAAGACCCTATAAGAGATCTTTTTCATTGAAATTTGATTTAAATTGAGAGATAAATATGTCCAATCGTGTTTTTTATTCTATACCTGAAAGTTAATGTTGCCAGTGAAAAAAACTTGGATGGAAGATACCCACATGACCACGCCCATTTTTACAACTTGTAGAAATTTAGGGGTATTGACAGATTGTAACTGCTCTAACTTTGCAATATTTCAGAAATATATATCATATGATCCCTTAAAATATTGACATAATTGAGCTCAACAAGTATGTGCTACATTTTATGCTAATATCTTTATGGTAAAAAGGTCATCAGAGGTCAAAAGGTCACCAATTTTGAACTTTACATCTAACTTAGAGCAAATGCAGAGATTTTTTTTCCTATCACAAAGACTCTATAACAGACTTTTTTCATTGAAAATTAAGTAAAATTGAAAGTTACATATGTCCAATCATGTTTTTGTTTAATACCAGAAAGTTAATGTTGTCAGTGAAGAAACTGGGATGGAAGATACCCTCATGACCACGCCCAATTTCACAGCTGGTTGTAGAAAATAAGGCGTATTGATATTTTGTAACTGCTCTAACTTTACAATTCTTCAGAAATATACATCATTTGACCCCTTAAAATGTTGGCATAATTGAGCTCTACAAGTCTGTAATACGTTTTATGCAATTTTTTTTTATAGTGAAGAGGTCACCAGAGGTCAAAAGGTCACATATTTAGTACAGAGCAAATGCATTTTTTTAATCACTAAAACTCCTTAACAGATTTGCTTTTCATTGAAAATTAATTGAAATTAAAAGTTACATAATGCAATCATGTTTTTACTTAATATCAGCAAAAAAATGTATGAAGAAGAAGTAGAATCAACAATCTTGTACTTATCTTCTACATGTTCTACGCATTATTTGTACGTTTTGACATACATGTGTCAAATAGGAGCATAACACTTCACAATTCCTTGCTGAAACACCCTACAATAAGTCACAAGCTGAATTCCATCAATGCTCTGATTTATTTTCCTGCAAATAATGCACACCTCACATCACAAACATGACAAACATAAATAACTCAAACAAATTACAGAGGAATTCAATCAATTAAGAAACAAATAATGGAAGAACCGAAAAGAACCGAGGTTGGAAGAGGAATGCTCTGAATAAAACGGAAATGGTGAGTAAAAAAGGGTCATGGGCTGAATAGAAATTATGGAAAAATAAATGAATAGGAACTAAGGACTTGTGGACCGAGCACACTTTTACAGATGGTGTCGGAAAATTAGTTTATAACTACTCTAACTTCGAAATTCTTCACTAATATCTTCTCTGTGGCCCCTTTAAAAAGTTGATTTACTAGTCCTACAAATTTGTGATACGTTTTATGTAAACTTATGCTGTGGAAAGGTCACCACAGGCCAAAAGGTGGCAAAATTTGACCTAAATTTACCTATGATATATAGCAAATACAATTGTTTTACCACCATGATCCTATAACTCATTTTTTAAAATTGGAAATGAATTGAAATGAACAGTTTTATTGCTGAAATTATGTTTTAGTTTAATATCAGCAGGCAAATGCTTGAAAATAGGTGGAATTCAGCATTTAGTATGTAGATTGAAGGGATTTCATTAATAAAGGACTGAAATCACGTGGTTCATTTCGTGATAGTCATGTATAAAAAAAGCTGCATTGTCCAAATGTTAGATGTGATCACAGGCCTCGAAAGACTTCAGAGTAACACTTGCTATAAAATTTTCTCTATATTAGAGGTAAAGGTCAAAATTTGTGACCTTTTGACCTATGGTGAAAATTTCACCATAAAGATATTTGCATGAAATGTAGCACAACTTTGTAGAACTCAATTAAGCCAATATTTCAAGGGATCATATGACACATATTTCTGAAGAATTGCAAAGTAAGAGCTGTTACAAACTATCAATACCCCTAAATTTCTACAATCAGCTGTAAAAGTGGGCGTGATCAAAAAGTCCATGGGGGGGGGGGGTATCTTCCATCCCAGTTTTTTTGCTGGCAACATCAATTTTCTGAGTTGTTAGACTCAGGGCTACATGAAAATAACCATTTCCACAAGGTATTAAATAAGAACATGATTGGACATATGTAACTTTCAATTTTAATCAAATTTCAATGAAAAAATATGTTATAGGGTCTTTGTGATAAAAAAAATCCCTGCATTTGTTCTATATAAGAGATATAAAGGTCAACATTTTTTTACCTTTTGACCTCTGGTGACCTTTTCACCATAAAAATTTGCATAACGAAGCAAAATCTAGGAGAACTCAATTAGGCCGACATTTTAAGGAGTCATAGAACATATATTTGTGAAGAATTGCAAATTTAGAGCAGTTACAAACTATCAATACCCCTAAATTTCTACAATCAGCTGTAAAAGTGGGCGTGATCAAAAAGTCCATGGGGGGTGGGTATCTTCCATCCCATTTTTTTTGCTGGCAACATCAATTTTCTGAGTTGTTAGACTCAGGGCTACATGAAAATAACCATTTCCGTAAGCCACACCGGAGATGCACTATGACCCCCACTAGCCCATGACCTAGTAGATTTTCAGGCTCGTGTCGTTTTTGCACCTTGATTATCTCTTTAATTAGAGAGAATTTGGTTTAAAATTTTGAAACGAAAGGCCATGGCCAGAGAATGATAATGAACTCAAAATTGACTTTGGACGCAATTTTGGGGGTTTGTGCCACTTCATGAATTCAGCGACGATATTTAGAGACAGGATGGTTTTGAAAGCGAATGAATTCGGCAAGCGAGGGGACAAAAATAATATATATATCTAATAGGCCCACTGCATATTTTGATGAAGAATTATCACTTTTACCATGATTAAGACTACAGAGTATATTCATTTTTCCTTGCTTGCAAGTAAGATGAACGAATAGGCAATTATTTAGATATCTTACTGTTCAGAATGTATTTTGATGACAAAATACAGGCAGTCCGCAGGTCCGTATATGCCAATGAGCAAATACGTGAGATATATCCAAGTGTATATTTTTTTCTCGCTCGCTGCGCTCGCTATAATATTTAGACACAAATTTTTTTTGGGAAAGCGAATGTATTCTGCAGGCAAAGTGACCAAATTTATGATTTAAATATCGCATAGTCCCATCTCGTATTTTGATGAAGAATCATTACTTCTAAAAAGAAAAGGAGCATCATTTCCTTGCTCGCCTCGCTCGCTCATATAAAAAATCACCAAATCTGGTTGAAATTGAATGAAAATGTATAGGAGAGACGAAGGAAAATATGATAGAGGCACACAACTGAAAGTGCCCCATGGGCTTTAGACGGTTTAAGTAATAGATTGGTCGTCGGGAATTGGTGACAACGTTTGTCGGCAATCAGTGGCCTCTACATCCCCCCTCCCACTTAAATAGGTCTAGCTACGCCCCTGCATACATGTAGATAGATTAATTCACAATACACAATGGTTAAAATATACATATGATCGGGAATAGAATTCTTATAAGAATAAAATTACACGCTTGTAGATTTTCAATCGAAATCAATGCATGTTGGCAAATTTTCTCAACCAACCCATCCTATCTCAACACGTTAGGTACCTATGGAGAAGAGATCGGAGAACGATCTTTGAGTTGGGGGGGGGGGGGGGACTGACACGCAAAAAAAAACCAGAGTTCATGGGCTGTAGGGCCCTCACCAGGGGTTCAGGCGCCCCCGGCCCCAACCTTGAAGTTCTCGAGTTTTTTTCGGTTTTGCAAGACTACGTAATGAGCAATTTACGATGTTAGATACTAAGGTTTTTTTTTCAGCTTTATATGTTTTGGGCCAAATTTGATTCGGGTGTACCCCGTCCTCCCTCCTGCCGCTTCAGCGGCCCCTGTAGATTTAATTTTCATCCCTTCAAGATCTTTGATCTCATTGTGCGTAAAAAAACTAGAATTAGAACGAATAACCATATTCTTATCATTCTTCCTCTCTTTTTCCTTCTATCACTTCATCTTATTCTTCTCTTCTTCCTTCTTTTTCTTATAATTTGTCCTTTTCTTTTTACATCTTTCTTCTCCTTGTCCTTTGTCTCATTCCTTATTTGTTTTTCTTTTTCTTGCTCTTGTTCTTCTCTCCTTTTTGATTTCCTGTTCTACCTTTATTAACAATTATTTTCTGTAAGATTGGAAAGCCTCCCATTTGTGTTGGTCTACTAGGTACGTATTTGAAATGGTGTAACCATTTCTCATTTTTCTTTTATACATTATGCACCTATGGTTGTCAGAGGGCGTTTTATTTAGTATTCTCTCTTCCTTTTTTATCCTTGCCTGTTTTCTTCTCACTTTTCCTTTCTTCCTCTCCAATTTTCCTCCATCTTGTTCTTCTCCTTTTCTCATTCGCCTTCTCCTTTTAGTTCTTTGTTCTTCTTATTTTATTGCTTTTTTTCTTTTCTTTCCCATTCGTAGTAGTATTTTTTATGTACATTGTACACTGTATTGTATTGATGTTGATCATTTATTCTGCGCAAGAATGTTTACATTATTTATCACTGTTTATGTACCAATACAACTTTTGAGTTGTAATTAAGTCCACAGTATATAATTTATAATTCCTTTTCAAAAATGTTAACAAGAATCATCCAGTGGCGCAAGAACGTTCTGATCAGACAAAGGATTGGAGGGGCAAGCCATTGGAAGCCGCTGGGAGGGGGGGGGGGGGCCTGCACCCAAAAGAAATATGGCCCCAAACATTAAAAAAAATGAAAAAAAAAAACTTAGTATCTAACAATGACAATTGCTCATTTCGTAGTCTTGCGAAATCGTTAAAACTCAGGAACTTCAGAGTAGGGACGGAGGCGCCTGAACCCCTGTTAGGGACCTACAGCTCCCGAACTATGTTTGTTTGCGTGCCCCCCCCCCCCCCAAGATCGTTTTGCAATCTTTTCTCCACAAGTACCTAACGTGTGGAGATGGGATGCTTGAAAAGTTGACGTTAAGCCCTTTAAGTCCTTAGTGCAATATTACATTTCCAATAAGGTATGTTTCCAAAATCATCACAGAGTTGCATTTAAACCCACTTATTGGCTGGTTGACAACGGACTGTGTGCCTGTATAAATTCTAACATTTGGAATGATGAATTACACACACACACACACACACACACACGTACAATTGCAAGCGGGATGTAATCGGAATGGGTTCCAGGAGGAATCGGGGTTGTCGGTTTGATGTCGGGAATGCAACTGTACCCGAACATACCAATTTAGCAAATTTGAGTCGGTCTGAGGTCGGTCTGGTCGGTGTGACTACACCATAAAGGTGAAATAAAGCTTTAGGTCACCATTTCATTATGATGCGATAACAAATCATCCCATTTCTATGACGTTAGTCTCCTATCGAGACGTAATAATCTTATCATTAGTCTTACCAACGACTTCATCACTATCCATGTCGAAACCTAAAAGATGCCGACAGACCACCTAATTCGTCCTGTGACGAATTCAAATGTCTCGTTATTCTTATTAAACATAAAGATGATGATTATAATATTGAAACAAAAACGACAAGAATAATAATCGTCATCATCACCATTGTTATCATTACGACAGTACTTGTGTAGCGGTCATGTCGGGCACACTTTCCCGGCGCTCCATTTTTATTTCCTCTTCGTTAGCCTATTTGCCTTTACAGTGCTCAAGTATCAATTTCTGTCAGGTATCCATTAACTTTTCTGTCGTATGTAGCAAATATGAATTACGTAAATGTTTCACCAAAGGACATTAGTGCTGTCCAAGGGATTCTAATCTGGTTCACGGTGCGGAACCTCGTTTACTTCACCACACATTACTGGATTTTACCCGTCAAAACGTTGCAATTTCATGTATTAAAGTAAATTTAAGTAACAACAAAAGAAACAACCTTTAAATTTGGGATCTGAACTCACAGAATCAACCCTCTCCCCTTGTACTCACATCCGGTGCCATGTTGATGACATAATCTGGAACATTTTCAAATTCCTTGTCCAAATTTGTCGGATGCTCATTAGTTTTTCTCTGGTTTTTCCTGTCTTCATTCGCCGGTCCTTTGTTATCGACCACTCCCGTGTTTTTTGTATCAGAAGTATTCATCCCAGCATTCATCAAGGAAAACAAGACGCCAAAGGCCTGTACATCTCTAGAGGTCATGTATAACCATGTGGCAACACAGAATATTGCCACCCATGTGATTATGGTGATGGTTTTCAATTTTTTGTCCTGTATCATAAGACGAGAAAGTTAGGGAGAGAGAGAGAGAGAGAGGAGAGTGATCGGAGTACTGCCTGCTTTGTCATTTTCATTTCTGATGAACTCGTGATTGGAACATTTTCTTTGAAATATCGAAAGAAATGTAAACGAGAAATGTAATGAAGACGAATTAGGTAGTATGTCGTAATTGTCATTTTTCAATGACATTTTGACATTAATAGTGTTGATGTCATTGGCTATTAGCATATCATAAAAAACAACATTTATGATAGGAATTAAAGCAAAATGATCATATTGATCTTGATGGTAATAAGGTAATAAGGTAGCGAGATAAAGTGTTTAAGTAAGAAAGTAAGAAAATAATTGAGTAATGTATTAAAAGGTTAGATGCTAATAAGATAAGGGAATAAGGTAAAACGGTAATACGTTAATGATGTAATCAAGGTATAATCGTTGACAAGGAGACTAGCATCATAGAAACAGGACGATTTGATGTTGCACTACTATGCACAGTTAACCGTATAGGTTCAATACACGTTCATGAGTTAAATTTGCAATTGGGTTGTACATAAAGTACTGCACATAAAGTACATACATGTACGTACTGTACTTAACTTCCATACATAAGAATGGACATAAGTACTGTACCCAAAGTACTGTACACTACATTGCAATAGTCAGAACAGGCAAAATAAAGCATTTATTGCATTGTTTGTAATTGTATATCTAAAAGTAATCGAAGAAGATGGTAGTCTGATAGGACAAAAAAGCAAAATAAAACAAAAATGGACTCCGCAGTCGCCGAGAGTCGAACCGGGGACCTTGAGCATGTAAGGCAAGTACTTTACCGATGGGTTAGAATATAGCCCAAGGAGATAACAAGTAGATGCAAAATGGGATTCCTATATTATATCTTCCATTTAAAATTTCGATATGATCCCGATATCCCATTAAAGAATAAATGGCACGAACACTATCGAAAATTTTCTCAGCTATCACATACTCGAAACTGGGCAAAAATCAAGCAAAGATAACGGAGTTGTTGCTCAATAAAAGACGGGAAAGTAGAATCAAGAATTGAGAAAAGGTCATGTTCCATTGGCAATAGAGGTAAAGGTGAAAAATTGTCATGCCTCCGTTTATCGTAAAATTAGACCATGATGCCATTTTCACAATGAAAATTAATGGAAAACTCCTGATAGAGAATTGTTTCAACTACAACATATCGAAATCCTGGCGAAAATTGACCAGAGAAAGTCTCCTTTAAATGGGATAGAAAATGAGAAATCATGGGGAAAGGCAGGGTGATCTCGGATGAGAGAGGGGGAATGCAGTCGGCCGCTAGAGTTTCAAGAAAAGGGATAATCCATTCCAAACAATCTAAGCACTGAAAACGCTAATAAACAGCTAGTCATACGGAAAAACAATTACATGGCCAGCTCCCCAGGAGAGCCCAAAGGGTGTTACGTAATCCGTGTTGGGGAAAGGCAATGAAGTTTAATGGCTAGACTAACAAACCAGAAGTAAACTATATTTTGTATTTTGAAATGTTGGAGCATTATACAAGACGTTTCTTCGAGTGAACACGATGAGACCCGTTAAGAGTCAAAAACACTTAGAGTTGTTGAGAAATGTGAGAACCCGAAGTGTATGACTCGATTGAGTTCGGTAAACTTCGTGCTGTCCGAACTGTTATCGCATTAGTCCGACGGGCTTGCATTATAGTGTACAAATAAACAAGCCTTTTTCAAATTCGTTTTCCCCATGAATTCCCATTTGTTGGCCTCTTTAACCCTTAATGTGCCAACCACATATCCTCCCTGTGCCAGATTTACTGTAGAGCTGTGTATACGCATGAGTGAGCATGCTACTATACGTGTATTTGGCATTCCTACGCAGATCACTGTAGGGAGCTTTGGCAGCTGAAGGGTTAAGAAAACAAATTATGACGTCATAAATAAAAAATTGACATTTTGAGTTTAGATCAGAATATGGCGACTTTCCAATTAGCTTGAACCCATTTTTTTTTCCATGAATTGGAATCTACAACTCACAAGCTTGTAAAAAAAAAAAAAAAAAAAAGGGGGGGGGGTCCCATGCTTTCTGAGGACTTAAGGCGGATTTTAAAGGGGCGTGTTTTTGCATGTTTTTACGTTATTTCCTCATAGACAGATTTTGAACATTGACGCACTCGTGCAACATTTTTGGTCAGTTGAAATCGATAGTAAATTGATGCAAATGGTCCAGAAAAGTCTCAGAATTGCAAATCATGTGAAAAATGGCGTTTTTACGTTATTTACGACTTGCGCAAGGGCAAAACGCACGCGCAGCGCTTACCCGGGGAAAGTTTTGAAATGCCTAAAATGGACTGAAATGGATTTTGTTTGATAGCGATTTTGAGCGTTTTTAAAATTTTGCGCGCGCACTGACGCGCGCGTCTAAAAGAATGGAAGTGTCCAGATTAATATGAATATTTATCATGCCAAATATGCCATCGGGCACGATGGTTCAATTGATTGAGCGTCCACCTCGTGAGAGGTCGTGGGTTCGATCCCCGGCCGAGTCATACCAATGGCCTTACAAAAATGGGACCTTCTGCCTTCTAGCCAGGCGCTCGACATATAAGAATGGAGAAGGGTAGTAATGACATATTATGCCATGCAGGGCCCGCTGGAAGATCAGCTTATAGCTGAAGTGCCTACCCTGGGTTAATAAGAGTTATTATTATCATTATTATTATCATTATTGTTATTATTATTATTATTAGAAATGACATTCCGTTATCCTTGATTTGTCTGATAAGTGACGGAAATTTCATGAAAATTGAATGAGCCAATTTTGAGAAATCACGTGGACATAATCAAGGCGGAAGAACAACAACAAAAAAATAAGAAGAAGAAAATTCCGACAAAAGTAAGAGGTGATCTGTCGATGACATACCACCTTATTACCCAGGACAGTTTTTAACAATGTAATGATCTCGCCTTTTCTTTAGGGAAGTTGGAGCGGGGGGAAGGGCTCATTTTTTTTAGATTACCTTTGTGAAGCCATAATTCAGTGACGGCAAGGGACACACAAAACTCTTCGAAATAACTTACTTTGCCAACCGCTCGTAGATACAGATTTCTAAAATAAAATAACCATGTAGATGAATTCAGACCTGCCTATAGACTTTAAGTTAAGTAGACACAGCCGCTGTCATGGTTGATCCGTTTCTAAACGAAACGACTAGTCGATTCGTTTCAGTAGAACCAAGCGACGGATATCACATAACGAAAGCCGCCGTTTGGTTCCGACAGTGGCCAAGAGGTCTGGGGTACATTTCAGAGGCCGCGGAACGTTTACTGCAGGGGCAGGGGGGGGGGGAGCTGAAACCCAAATAAGCGAAGCTCAGGGGCTATAGGGCCCTGGCGGGGGGTTCCCTTGGACCCCTTTGGGTTTTATGGTTTTGAAAGAGTATGCAATGAGTAATTTACATTTAAAAATATATTTTTTAAAACTAATATATTTTACTTTATTATTTGGGGAAGGGGAGGCAGTCGAAATTGGGAGGGACCCGCCAGCCCAATGCCCCCGCTGAGACTGCATTTTGATTTAGTATTATTACATATTGTTGCTGTCTTCATTTTGCTTTTTATTTTTAGGTGTGGGGAGGGAGGGAGTAAGAAAGGGAAGGGCATTGATGAAATCTGAAATGCACCTTTGTATTCTGTAGATAAGTGTTTTGCCTGGCTGTTTTTTTTTAAATAAATTATTTGTTTAAAATGTTATACAATATCCATGGCTTAATGTTTGCATGTTGATGCAAAGCCATATATATATATATATATATATATATATATATATATATATATGATTCAACCATGTTATGATTATGCAGTTTGGGGAAATTGCCGGGATGCCTATGAAAAGAAACTTTTTAGAACACAGAAAAGAGCTGCACGGATCGTAACGGGAATTTTGATTATGAGAAAAGCAGTGGTCCCAAGTTAATGAATAGTTTATCATGGCCTCGACTTGAGCAAAGACTTGATTATTTTCTTGCAACTCTTATGTATAATGTATTAATTGTATTGCTCCGGCGCAATTATGCAATGAAATTGAAATGTATGTTGATTGCCATGGTTTTAATACTAGAAATGCAGAAACGTTAAATGTAATTTTACCCCTATTCAAGTTGCAGTCATTTAAACAATCTTTTAGATATGCAGGCGCAATAATTTGGAATGATCTCCCCAGTTGACTTCAAAATGCAACATCACTTGATAGTTTGAAATGTAATTACAAGAAATTATACTTTAATACTTAGTTGTTTCACATTATGCAATATACTTGTGCAATAAGTTACATCCAGCTACCTATTTTTAAAGGGTTATTACTGATAATCTCATTATCATTTTATTTCTTACTTTACTTTCTTCATCGTATTTATTGATTAACCTATTTTAAGCTCATTTCATATATTTCTTTTTAGATTCTGAGTTGTACTAGCGCATGGAAAATATTTCTCCATTACTGTATTTTTCACCACAATAATGTGAATCTGGATTACTTACTGTTATGTTTATTTCATTGTATAACTTTTTATGTTTCTTTTTATATTCATGCTTTTTAATGATAACTCTGCCATCTATGGTAAATACCATCATGACCATGTTAGCATTGCTCAAAAGACAATCAAATCAAGGTTTCCATGCATAGATAATGAATTCAAATGAAGACGAACAATTATTATGAATAACATTCCTTAAATTCCTCACCGCATTGTTTTTTTATTATCTAAATTCAGGTAACTCATGTGAAGAAATTTTCGTAATGATAATGAATGCAAAGGAGGAAAAAAATATTATCAATGGCCATTCCTTAAATTGCATGCTCTTACTAAATTCGGATGATTCAATTGAAAAATATTCGAACGGAAAACACATCCGAATGAAAAAAATAATAATCGCGACAAATGGCTGTGGCAATCACGGCTATCGTGAAATAAATGCTCTTATCATTAAATTGAATGATCAAATTTGGAAACTGATCTGGAAAACCTGTATACAAGTTAAATAAGATACAAACACAAATATGCACATGCAAACATATAGAAGTCATGGAAAGTGAGGAACACAATAATACATTATTTAAACTGAATTCCAACTAAATGAAATTGGATGGCGAAACAGCCTTATTGGCTATTGCTTGAATGCATGGATACTGAAATGAAGTTCATGAAACACCTAGTAGACTCCTTCCCCACATAGCTGATGTATTGCCACCTGAATTGTGGTTTGCAAAAAGAATGATTTCTTTTGTGAAGAATGCCCTAAACTCATCCAATACTATAGTTGAATATATTTTTGGTATGAGTCAGTTTGGTTCTCACTCAGTAATGGGGTGAAATAGGCTTACTTCGAACCATCGGGTCTTCGCGTCGGGCCGTGTAATGGCGTAATGCGACCTTTCGTGAAAAAAGCTCCCTGTATTTACGAAAGGTCGGGTTCACCATTTGAGAAATATACCAGTTCAATCTACGAAAAGTCAAATCCATTAACCCGGCACTTTGTAGAAATTAGGGAGCAAATATTCGAAGGATCGCGTCCTTAACGCACATTTCTACAACAGATAATTCGACGAAAAACGGCTTGAATAAAAGCTAGTATTTGATTCGCACAAAGTCAGCCTTTGCCTCGGAAAGTCCAGAGGTGAGTACAGTTTAAATTTCGCTAATTTGTCAAAACATAGAATCTATTCATAATGAGTTCTACATTGTGCCAAATCTGCGTTAATTTCTTTATATTTTCAAAGAACTGTCCTGAGCTGTATGTCGTGAAATTATGTGCTATAAACTCACGAACTTTGTAAACTTTTCATCGTCGGCAGCTCATGTTACCGCTGCATTGCGCTAAGCACCCTGTCACGACGCAACATCTTGCCCAGACTTTCGGGTGGACTGCCTATGATTGTAAATGTAATTCAAAAACGGTTGACAGTGAGATTCAACGTTTGTGTTATCCCACCCCCACCTACATGCATAGTGTGTTGGCGATTTGACGAATCGGTTATCCTAAATGGTTGCATGATGTATGGCTGTGTAAGGCAAGGGGGAGGGCGAGGCGGGGGTCTATGACAGTGTGTACAGTTTAAGTTCAGATTTCAAAGACAGCATAGCATAATGAGGCTAGGTATGATTTAATCCAGCGGTGTAACAGGGCTGCGTTTCACGAAACCGTCATAAGTCTAAGTTCATGGACATCCCATAGAAACGCGTGTTAATTCTACAACACACGTTTCAATGGGATGTCCAAGAAGTTAGACTTATGACGATTTCGTGAAGCGCAGACCTGGTTCCTGTTATCGGGGGGGGGGGGACCCAAAATTCGCGTTACTCAGTCAAGAATCAGTGGCATAGTTATGATTTCATTTGAGGGGGGCGGTAGTGAGTACACAAAGCGTTCAAAACAATGAGCGCGCGAAGCGCACTCCATAGGGGGGAGGGTGCAGGGATGGAGAGACTACCACCCCCCTTAAGTGAAATCCTAGCTATGCCACTGATTCTAAATTTAATTACCAGGAAATTTTTGGCTCTGCCCCCACCTTTCCTCTTTTTTTTTTCCATATCTCTTCTTCTTTCTCCCTTTTCTTCTCTCTTTCCCTTTCTCCCTTCCTTTTTCTTCCTTTCCCTTTCATTTTTTTCGTGGTGGTTTGGTGGATTTTTCCGCTGAAATCCTCCAGGGGGCACTCTGTCCCTCCCTCCCCTGCCCCTGGTTGTTACACCACTGATTTAATCTTGCTCCTATTTTTTCACGGATTGTTGGTATATCTATAGACTCCAACAGTGTCCGATGAAAAAATATTTTCTCTTTTGAGAGGTAGATCAGAGCATCCCATTCATTTATTTGTTTTGACTTTGTTCATCAGATTGAACATGCCTAGGTTGAAACTTACTGCTGCATTTATGTCTGCATCCACATCATGTTGGAGATGTAGGTGATGATTGCTTGTTGACTGAGACTGAAGAAAGTTTCTGCAAGAAATGAGTTAGTCTACCACTCCAGTTGTGGAAGGTAAGTGAATTCTGCATGAATTTAATAAGGTTGCTACATGTACAAGTATGTAAATATTCAGCCAGGCCTTGGTTGCAAATACGCCCATTCTTGAATTTATTTGTATTTTTTTATTATTATTATTAGTGTCTCCTTTGAAAATTTCATCAGTCTGGCATGATGAATATTTTTCTTGAGTTTCATGGGCACCTGGATCAAAATATCTCACCAACATTTCTTGCTTATTGCTTAGTTAAAGCTTAATAATTGTTCAGCTTTACTTGTTCATTTTTGCTATACAAGCAGAAACTATATTTTGTTTTCTGATTTCCTCTCATTTCATTTCCAAGTTTGTTTTTTATTATTAAATTTCAAGTTGAGATATTTATCGTTCAATGTGTGTTTTTTTCTAAATTTCTGTTGTATAAATTTCAGTTGTATTTTGAGTTCTGTGAAATAAACTTAAAATGACTTATAAACCTTGGTGTGCAAAGGTAAATATTTAGTGCTCCTACTGTCCATAATTTGTACATGTACTTTGCATTTATCCTAATTCAAGTTAACTTTCAATCTCATCTTGTTTTCTTTAACAGAAAGAATTCAGCTTCTACTCTTCATTGCATTGGACCCCTGCTTTGGAGATCTGTCTCTCAATGAGTGAGGAGTCATGGCCCTGTATGCAGCAGGGGGGGGGGGGGGGGACAGGAGCAGTGGCCCAACCCACAATTCAATTCAATTCAAATTTATTGATGTGCAATCAACAATTTTGGATTATTATCGACATACAATTTTTTTGCAATGTCATTAAACAAAGTTACAAAACAAATAATTGCATTATTTTTTTAAACTAAGCCCCTCCCCATAGGTGTGTGCGAATTATTTGAAACTCTTACAGTAGATTATTGTTTCATTTGAGGATTTGAAAATTCATAAATTCAGGACAGTGTACTAGTAATTTGAATTGAATGATGAGTATGCAAGTTTCAAAATTACTGTTTTCAGTTGCGTTTTAATTAATTTTATTAATTTCTTCTAAAGCTCATTCTTCCTGAGTTGTGCACAACATCTGACTATGAGTTCCGTTAATGATTTATTTAAAGTATTATTTAAAGTATAAAAGGATTCTATTGGGCCTTGATACATGTTGGCAATTTGAATTACTAACATTTGAATGGTAGTGATGTAAAACTCTATAGTCTATTCTATTTTGTTGTAAGTTGTGAACAGAGTATATGATTTAAAAAAAAATTTTACGAGTAATATGAAATATATTTTACTTTTAAGTGATGAATGAAGACTGATGTAGTTTCCTTTTTATCGGAATTAACCTATTTTAACATGTACAAGACTGTAATCACCATGCAGAAAAATAATCATTACCTAGCAAATCCATTTTTTTTTACTACAAGTGTAGTTTGATATTGATTGTGTAATTCCCAGCAATTCTTAAAAGAATGTGATAATTGTAATACATGTATACATGCACAACTAAGAAAATACTGAAGCCCCCTCTTATGAAATGAATATGGGGTAGGTGAAAAATGAAGCAACCAAGAGGGTGTGTTCAAGAGAGATGGAAAGGGTTGGAAAGAGAGACAGAGATAGATACAGGAATAAAGAAATGAAAAATCAATTCAGGCGAGATTATTTGATGAAAATTCGAGGGTGTCCGAGAGAGAGAGAGAGAGGAGGGGGGGGGGCGGCAGAGAATGGGAAAGGATGGATATAGTGGAGAGTTTGTGAAGGAGAAAATTGCAATGTATACATGTTTTAAATTTATCAGATTTTCAAAGTGCATTACCTTTTGAAGATCAAGGTCGTACATCTACAAGCCATATATCTTTAGGGATATTAATTTTTAAAAATCTTTGGTATAGGTCTTCCCACGCATTAACCCAAATTTTAACGATTTTTTTCCCTGTCACACACATTTTCATAACTATTTTGCGAGCGAGCCAAAATATAACCATTTTTCTCGATTTTGATCACATTTTCGGATGGAAATCCTAAAATATCGACGAGTGAGCGAAGCGAACGAGCCAAAAATAACCACTTTTTTTCTTTTCAATAGCATTTTCAAATAGAAATTCTAAAATATGATTGTATATGATAGATATTCAAAATTTTTCCTTACTGATTAATTGAAATATGTTTTCTTCCTTAAAAAGTGTGTCTGCATGGGGGGGGGGGGGGGGATTTGTACACACCACCCCCCCTGTCCCCCAGGTGGGGGTGATAGATCCCCCTACCCCCTGGAATTTACGCCAATGTAGTGCTCCCTAGAGGGGAGGGTGCAGGGAGGGAGCGTTTCCCACCTCCCCCTCCGAAGCGCGGAAGCTCCGACGTTTCTTTGAATTATTAGTTGTCTGTAATAAAGTCTATCTTCTGCAGCGTAACTAGGATCTCATTTTAGTGGGACGGTAGTGCTCTCTAAGGGCGAGGGTACAGGGAGGGGGGGGGGTTTCCCCCTCCCGCGCAAAGCGCGAAAGCTCCGGCGTTTTTGCGTGGTCAGTTCCCGCTCTTTTTACACTCTCTGCCTGTTATGGGGTGGGGGGACATATCGTCGCCGATATCACGAACCGGCACAATAACCATTTTACGTGTAAATTTTGGGTTTTGAGGTTTTTACATATTATGAAAGGCAATGTAAAAATCTACATGTTCACCAAATTTCAGTTCCTGATCTTGATTATTTTTCGAGATAAAGGCATTGTTAAAAATCACTTGTGTCCAAAAAATCCCGATTCTGCGAAATTTGGATTTCACGAACCGGCACTCTTAACTGAGTGCCACTTCGTGAAATCCGAACAGCAGGGCGCGTCTTTTACGTTAATGCGCGTAGATGCAACATGTCTTCTCTACATTGGAGCTGTGGTTTCACGAACTGGCACTGAATAGGAATTATTCCCGTTTTCATCGTTTTCACTGATGTAGAAGTAAGTAGAATGTCATTTTAAAGTATTATTATATTGAAGGTGTGATGATCTGCCCATAATATGTTTCTTTTTAAGCTAGAACCGAAGCAAAACACAAAAACAAATCACTTTTCCCCCAAGCGATCCATGTAGTCCCGCACATTGCGAATAATGGCTTCCTCGAGGATGGGTTTCATAATCTGTCTAAGAGTACGACTCAGGAGTAAGACGCCTCGTACAATCCAAATCATTGTGATTCATGTACTATTGAATGATAATATAAGATGATAATGATGATAATAATACTGATGATAACGATAATGACGATGATAACCTGGCTGTAGTCTAGATCCCTGCAGATTTTTTTTCGGGGGGGGGGGGGGAGGGGGGCAAGAATATAACAACAAAGGGGTTTAAACAAAAAGTATCAAAAGTATCTAAACAAAGGAGCCAATGATGGGCATAGAGAGATTTGATGCAATCTTTGGGGGATTTGGGGGGAATCTTTTGGTAAAGAATGTAAAGTCTTAAGAATTTCTGGGGGATCGGAGGCAACACTGCATGCCCCTGTTACCTAGGCTATACGGTCATGGATAATGAACAAATCATAGATCTGCTAGCTTGTAGGCTTATTAACTTCTAAGTTCTGGCATTACTAGGTTTTTAAAAAATACATGTATGGATATTGCTGATACTTTGTAGGGCCTACTGGAGGTCTTAGTTACTTTAGTAATTCAACATCTACTTCAGATTGACCCCTCTTTTTGAAGACAGATCTGTATTCTGTAAATCTATATTTTCTTTCAATATGACAGGGCTTGGACCAATTAAATCATCAGAGTGAGAGCTTATCCTTGGTCAGAACTTCTAATACGCATGTAATTGGACTGAGGAGGGGTGTTCATGGGAACAGTTCACCAGAAAATGTGAAACCACTGGATCTGATAATTATGTCTTTGCAGATTGGGAGGTCTTATAATTGTTAAAGATGTAATAAAAGTAATTCGATATCTTATCCACCCAAAGAGGATTTTAAAAATACATTTTGTTCTCTTACCACAGTAAAGAATAAACAACAGTCTAAAGCTAGGCTTGTTCATTGTTCAGTCAAAAATATTATGAACATGTTTTGTTTCTTTCTTTCACAGAGTCTGCATAGTGTGTGGTCTTTTATCAGAAAGGTGAAATATGAAAATGGGGAAAAGGTAAGGTCCTCTATTTACTTTGTTGAGTTTTTTTTTAATAATCTAATTAAAAAAATCAGTCACCCTCGGCTCTTTTCTTAATTTCATTTGGTCATCTTAATGTTAACAGCGGATAAATCTTTTTCATAAACTGTTTTTGCTCATGATTCGTAGAGTAAAACTATAGATGTAAAGTTGGCAAGCTTCAGGTGTAGGACTATATACTTTCTGTGAAAGGTTCGTCACCTGAGATGAAAACCTCTGTTTTTCTCTCCCATCTTTATTTCCAAAATAGAACATTTTGTTGTACTTGGCAAGTGGAAAAGAGATGGCTGCCTATGTTAATGTTGGACCTCATGTGTCATCCAAGAGAAAGCCCACTCCAAAGATAAGAAAGGGAACACTAGTAAGGTTGAGAAGAAGGAATAGATGGTGGACGGGAAAGTTCTCAACGTGGTCATCATGATAGGCCCAACACAAACCACATTTTCAGATCAGATTTTCTATGAGGGAAACAGTCTGGCCTTGCATTTCGCTCACTTTTTATTATTTATTTTATAAAATGCTCATGATGATGCGTTTGAGTTGTATTTTCAGGGCTTCATTTATAACATAATTACATGCCTTGACAGCATGGAGGCCATAAACTTCATTTTTTTTTTTTTTTAGTTACCAAGTCCCCTTATGATAAAAAATTTCCTTTTCGAGTACATGTATGCTAGTGATCTGTAAATGAAGTATGACATTAATTTGAGACAGACATTTAAATAGATGTCAATAGAATGAACCTAATGGACAATTATAGAATCGTTATAACATACCAAATGTAATGCAATGTGTAATTTCTAAGATCTAGTAAAGCGGTGTACCAGTGCATTAAAAAGACCTTGGGATCGATATAACTTCAACCATACATATATACGTGAGATATTTAAGACTTGAAATTGACAGACTTAAGATAAAATAGCATTAGGATGAACATGTTATATCAAAATATATCATCGGTTATATTGAGTAAGGTTCGAAAATGACATTCTAATTGCACATATATCATTCCTTTATAGCTTTCATTGATATTCTGTTGCCTTCTGTCTTAGTATTTGTTTCATGAATTTAGTATCTAAATGGATTAACATATATTCAATTACCAAATTTCAGATGTGGAACTAATTTAAAGCTGATTGCTAGTATTTGTATTTCAGATGCAAATTACATTGCATCATAAAATCGGACTTCAGTCTAATATTCGCAACAAATTGTTTCCATTGTTATTGCTGAAGCTGATTTTTAGTATACCAGAAATGACTATTAAAGCTTATTGGCCTATACAGTCACATGGAATAATTTGAAATCATAACTTGTTAAGTTGTATGTTTTAGCCATGTTGTTTAATGAACTGAAATGCAAATTAATTTCTTTTGAAATTAAAGGCTTTAGTCGTCTGAAGTACTGATTTGATGTTTGAAGGAAGTATTATGATTAAAAAGAGCATGTTTCACTGAGACAAGAATGGAGGGTATTTTTTTTTTTGTTGTTGTTGTTGATATGATAATGTATATGTTCATGTCATTACATAAATATAGATCGGTTCTAGGACTACTCCCCCGGAGGACAACTCCCCCGGGGACAACTCCCACCTGACAACTCCCCCGGAGGACAGCTCCCCCGGAGGGCAACTCCCCCGGAGGACAACTCCCCCGGAGGACGACTCCCCCGCAGGACATCTCCCCCGGAGGACATCTCCCCCGGAGGACAACTCCCCCGGAGGACTACTCCCCCGAAGACAACTCCCCCGGTGGACAACTCCCCCGGAGGACAACTCCCCCGGAGGGCAACTCCCCCGCGGACAACTCCCCCGGAGGACGACTCCCCCCGAGGACAACTCCCCCGGAGGACAACTCCCCCGAGGACAACTCCCCCGGAGCACAACTCCCCGGGGGATGACTTCCAACACACAACTCCCCCGGAGGACACCCCCCCCCCCCTTTATGGACAAAATTACGCATGAAATTTTGTTTTTGTGACAACGCCTTGCTCGCGAGGAACTGTAAAATAAATCTTTCCTTTTTATAAATCAAACTTAAGTAACTAATCCAGTATTTTTTTGTTTTTTTATTACAACTCTCCCAGAGGAGAACAGCTCCTCGGGGATGACAAACGGTGATGGGCGAGGGGTAGAGGGTTGCTATTCGTTTAATAAGGTATTAGGTCATTTGTCGCTCTAATTGCTAACTTTGAAAAAAATACCCACCCTTTTGCTCCCATTTTTGCGCCAAAGTACACATTCAAGGAAATAAAAACTCTGGTAATGGGTACGCATTTCCGCCCAAGGGTGTTGGGTTTGACAGCTTCAGCGGCACACTCCCATCGGAACCAAATCTGATCATGAGAAGAGAGAAAAGAGAGGAATAAAATGAAGAAAGGAAAGTGAGGAACCTAAGTAGGAAGCTACAAAAGTAGAGAATGGTGTATCTAGTCGTAATCTTCACGAAAAGAGGGAGATGGCCCACAATCAAGCTTAAGAATAGAAGTCACTTCGCTCGATCAGCAGCCGTGATTGGTTCCCCTTTTTTTTTTAAATCTAAATGCACAATTTTCAGGCAAGATATCATATAAAAATCTTACTTTTAGGGGAGCGGGTCGACCCCCCCCCCCCCCCCCCGAGATCCGGTATCCGCCCCTTTGTTAAACTAACTGACTATAAATGAAGAGAAAACCTTAACGGAATTTTACATTGAATGCATGTTAATTTCATTTTTGTTAAAGGACTTGTGCTTCTACGTATTTAGCGTCCAGCGAGCATGTGCGAGT